>JAIOJX010000023.1:77811111-78411111 GCA_022376925.1 Tragulus kanchil
ACAACATTGTAAATCAACGATGCTGCAATAAAATTTGAGTTTAACTTATTTGAGATGCTCTCTGCTTCCTGTATCTGGGTATCCATTTTCTTCTTTAAGCATGGGAAGTTTTCAGCCATAATTTTTTTAAAAAGTGAAACAGACTCACAGATACAGCAAATAAATTAGTCACTATCTGTGGAGAGAGGAAAATGAGGAGGGGCAATGTAGAGACAGGGTATTAAGAGGTAGAAACAATTCTGTACAAAATAAATTAGCTACAACATACTCTTTCCTTGAAAATTCCATGGACAGAGGAGCCTGGTAGGCTACAGTCCATGGGGCTGCAAAGAGTCAGACACAACACAAGGAATACAGCCAATTGCATACTGTATAGCAAAGCAAATACGGCCAACATTTTATAATAGCTATAAGCGGAGTACAACCTTTAAAAGTTGTGAATCACTACACTGTACACCTAAAACTTGTATAATATAATATATCAATTATATACCCCAGTTTAAGGAAAAAGCAGACTCTAGTCAAATGAAAAAAAGAAAGAAAGGTGGGTAGGAAAGAGGAGACCAACTTTGAACTAAAGGAGCAGGTGAAGGCAAAGCTAGCAGCTTAGGTTGTCAGCCTAACCTAACGTGGAGCAGCAGAAAACAAGAGAATAGCAGGAAAGGGCCACCACAGAGCAAACAGTACTGGTGTGAGACTCCAGTCTGATGTGCTTCAGAGATGCTTGGTCCCAGTCACCACAAACACTTTGCATAGGGTTTGAGGGCTCTGGAGTGTTTAATGTTCCACAGAGAGACTACCGTGCACACTGTCTTCACCCTTTCATCTCTACATATCCCAGGAAATTGCCTGCCAGGGTCATTCTCCAGAATACTAGGCTGAACACTGAGCCCACCTAGGTGCCTCTGAACTTTACCAATGTTCCTAAGGTTGGAAATCATTGCTCAGACTAAGCATTTTTTTTATGTTCCTAGAGTGGCACCAGAAAGAAGGGAGAAACAGGCCCCACAGGTAGCAGTAAGGCCACTGGCCAGATGGACTCTTTTTTGGCTTGGAATTTCATTTCTTCTGCCCACGCCTCTCCTGTGCCCTGATTTATCTGCTGAGAACAGCTCTATCAGTGCAGTCTCTAAACTCTGTAATAAGGCCCAGCATCAGGAAAACCTTATTTGAGATGCTCTCTGCTTCCTGTATCGGGTTTCTTCTTTAAGCATGGTTTCAGCCATAATTTTTTTAAAAAGTGAAACAGACTCACAGATACAGCAAATAAATTAGTCACTATCTGTGGAGAGAGGAAAATGAGGAGGGGCAATGTAGAGACAGGGTATTAAGAGGTAGAAACAATTCTGTACAAAATAAATTAGCTACAACATACTCTTTCCTTGAAAATTCCATGGACAGAGGAGCCTGGTAGGCTACAGTCCATGGGGCTGCAAAGAGTCAGACACAACACAAGGAATACAGCCAATTGCATACTGTATAGCAAAGCAAATACGGCCAACATTTTATAATAGCTATAAGCGGAGTACAACCTTTAAAAGTTGTGAATCACTACACTGTACACCTAAAACTTGTATAATATAATATATCAATTATATACCCCAGTTTAAGGAAAAAGCAGACTCTAGTCAAATGAAAAAAAGAAAGAAAGGTGGGTAGGAAAGAGGAGACCAACTTTGAACTAAAGGAGCAGGTGAAGGCAAAGCTAGCAGCTTAGGTTGTCAGCCTAACCTAACGTGGAGCAGCAGAAAACAAGAGAATAGCAGGAAAGGGCCACCACAGAGCAAACAGTACTGGTGTGAGACTCCAGTCTGATGTGCTTCAGAGATGCTTGGTCCCAGTCACCACAAACACTTTGCATAGGGTTTGAGGGCTCTGGAGTGTTTAATGTTCCACAGAGAGACTACCGTGCACACTGTCTTCACCCCTTTCATCTCTACATATCCCAGGAAATTGCCTGCCAGGGTCATTCTCCAGAATACTAGGCTGAACACTGAGCCCACCTAGGTGCCTCTGAACTTTACCAATGTTCCTAAGGTTGGAAATCATTGCTCAGACTAAGCATTTTTTTTTTTATGTTCCTAGAGTGGCACCAGAAAGAAGGGAGAAACAGGCCCCACAGGTAGCAGTAAGGCCACTGGCCAGATGGACTCTTTTTTGGCTTGGAATTTCATTTCTTCTGCCCACGCCTCTCCTGTGCCCTGATTTATCTGCTGAGAACAGCTCTATCAGTGCAGTCTCTAAACTCTGTAATAAGGCTCCTTCAGACAGGTCCTCGCAGGAAAACCATGGCACTCAAAACAAGGAAACCAAGGAGGGCTAACAAAAGAATCAGCTACAAAAGCTTGGACAGTATGAAGGGAAATCAAGCATGGTGCTTCGTTTTGTGCTGGAAGGGTCATGAAGGAGGTGCAGGGCTGGACTCAGAAAGGGTAGCTCTAGGAATGGATTGTCAGGTGGCAGCTGAGTGTTCAGCACAGGGAATCCACCAACATGCAGAGACTTGGTGAGGAGGGAGCCCAGGATCTAAAAGCCCTGATCTCACTCTCCTCCTGTATGTTCCAAGAATGACTGATCCTTCAGCTACGGGCCTTGGATTTGAAGACAGACATGTGGAACAGACCCATAGTACCCCATGCCCACACACTAAGCCCCAGAACCCCAGAGGTGCTACCAACTCTCAGACCCTGTGTCACATGAGAGAGAAATAGGTATCCGTTGAATTAATCTGTGCAAAGTTGCTAAGTAGAGCATTCCATAATGTCAGCCTCTATAATCACCGGCAGGGGTTGTGGGGAGTGGATGCGCTCTGTGTGCCTCTCTAGGCAGAAGACATCCAGCTTAAAGGCCTGAGGTCCCCATCTCTAGGCATCTTCTCTGGGCAGACATCTCTATCTGAGGCTCAGGGGCCTAACCTGAGGCAGGACTGGCAGTGTGGTCACTGGGTATCTTCCTAGAGTGACACTTCCTCTTAGATGAAATTTCTAATGATGCCTCATTCTTCTTTGCATCCTCTGTGCCCAATGCCTGCTCATGGAGACTAATACAGATATAGGTGCTGACTCCACATAAAGCCACTTATTTCTGCCACAATGATTTCAGAGAATCGTATTACTCAAGTCCATCTGCATAATCTCTTAATAATTAATCTGAAAGTTGTTTTCCCTCATTGTCAAAATGTCTTTTGAGCAGAATGTGATGTGAGTAAAACAATGTGCTTGCTCAAGTAGTAAGTGCTTCATCATAAGTCTGTAGCTCTTAGTTCTTCAATTACATACAAACCAGGATTATTAAAAGGTTGGTCATTTATTGTAGTTAAGCAATAGAACCCAATAGAACCCAAAATACTGAGGTCAGTCAGGATAGAAAGGCCTAAACATAGACAGACTCTGAAACGCTGATTCAGATAATACTAATTCTCCTCTTCAATTTTCTCTTGACCTAAAAGCTCTTGTTGGGTAATCTGATTCTGTATCGATGCAGAAAGATGAAATTGTGAAAGTGGCAAAGTGAAGAGACTCACAAGTGTGTCCTCCTCAAGAGACATTTTAGTAAATAAAATTTATAGCTGGAATTTCCTGCAGTCGTTGTGAGTGGGTATTTCTAGACATCAAAGCACTCTGTACTTCAAAAAAGTGCAATAGTCTCAGTTTTACCCAAGTGACTTTGCCAAGGAATTTTAATATTAACTCCTTCAAATCTGAACCTGTATTCAGAATACAAGTATTTATTTCACTTTTTGAAGGGCATAAATGAATGAGTAGATGATTTTCTGAATTCTTTGAATAAGACTTTTTGCTTCCATACCAGTTGTTTACTTTGAGCCATGCACCATATTAAACACCTTACATATACTATTTTATTTAATCCAACGATACCTCTATAAGGTAGATAGCATTTATCCTCATGTTACTTATTTATAACTAATAAATGTTTGGATCTGTTAAAAAATGACCAGAATCAATCCTTATAAGATCCAGATTTCAATCTCAGGGGCCTAACCTGAGGCAGGACTGGCAGTGTGGTCACTGGGTATCTTCCTAGAGTGACACTTCCTCTTAGATGAAATTTCTAATGATGCCTCATTCTTCTTTGCATCCTCTGTGCCCAATGCCTGCTCATGGAGACTAATACAGATATAGGTGCTGACTCCACATAAAGCCACTTATTTCTGCCACAATGATTTCAGAGAATCGTATTACTCAAGTCCATCTGCATAATCTCTTAATAATTAATCTGAAAGTTGTTTTCCCTCATTGTCAAAATGTCTTTTGAGCAGAATGTGATGTGAGTAAAACAATGTGCTTGCTCAAGTAGTAAGTGCTTCATCATAAGTCTGTAGCTCTTAGTTCTTCAATTACATACAAACCAGGATTATTAAAAGGTTGGTCATTTATTGTAGTTAAGCAATAGAACCCAATAGAACCCAAAATACTGAGGTCAGTCAGGATAGAAAGGCCTAAACATAGACAGACTCTGAAACGCTGATTCAGATAATACTAATTCTCCTCTTCAATTTTCTCTTGACCTAAAAGCTCTTGTTGGGTAATCTGATTCTGTATCGATGCAGAAAGATGAAATTGTGAAAGTGGCAAAGTGAAGAGACTCACAAGTGTGTCCTCCTCAAGAGACATTTTAGTAAATAAAATTTATAGCTGGAATTTCCTGCAGTCGTTGTGAGTGGGTATTTCTAGACATCAAAGCACTCTGTACTTCAAAAAAGTGCAATAGTCTCAGTTTTACCCAAGTGACTTTGCCAAGGAATTTTAATATTAACTCCTTCAAATCTGAACCTGTATTCAGAATACAAGTATTTATTTCACTTTTTGAAGGGCATAAATGAATGAGTAGATGATTTTCTGAATTCTTTGAATAAGACTTTTTGCTTCCATACCAGTTGTTTACTTTGAGCCATGCACCATATTAAACACCTTACATATACTATTTTATTTAATCCAACGATACCTCTATAAGGTAGATAGCATTTATCCTCATGTTACTTATTTATAACTAATAAATGTTTGGAGCTGTTAAGTGACCAGCCCAAGTCAATCCTTATAAGATCCAGATTTCAATCATTTGTCACCACTTCCATTGCTTTTACCTGCTCTAAGTCACCATTGCCTTTCACTGGGATTATGGCTAAAGCCTTTTTTCAAGTCTCCCTGCTTTAATCCTAGTCGTCCTACTGTCTATTCAGATTAAGCCACTCTTCTGCTAAATGCCTGTAGTGGCTCCCCATTTATCTCTGAATAAAAGTCAAGTCCTTTCTCTGAGTGTTAAGGTCCAGTCTTAAGGATGTTAAGCATGACGCAGTTACCTCTTTATACCCACAGAATCTCCCTTGACATATTCCTTCCTCAGAATGAAATTCTTGCTATTTCTAAGGCCAAATGTGCTACCCTAGCCTTATGACCTTTGTCCCCACTGTTTCCTCATACTGGAACAGTCTTCCTCCAGATACCTATATGACTACTTCTTCATCTTCTTAAAGAATTTACTTACATGACACCTTCTCAATGAAGCCTACCATCCCTCAGCTTCCTATGTTAAATTGAAACTCATCTGCTTTATCCCTTTGCATTCCTTTCTTTGGGAACCAAAACCCTCTAAGTCAGTCTGGATTTGAGATGCCTGTTTTTCTTATCCCAGGTGGCTGTGCAAACGTTAACATTTTCTATGTGTGCTAGGTTGAAAAATTTGACAATCCCTGTTTTAAGCAATTGTGCAGATAATTGACCTTCTTAGGTTTCTTAACTATTCAAAAAGAGAGAAACACAACTGAGAAGTTACAAATAAAAAAATATGTGTTTTAAAAAGAAGGAAAAAAAAAGAAAGAAAAAGAAAAAAAAGAAAAAATATGTGTCTTTAGTCTTAGATATTCTTCGATATGAAATAGAATGAATATTCAATTACATACATTGCAAAAAGCCAATAAAGCTATAATGATTAAAACAATGTGATAGTATCACAAAAATAACAAAATTATTGGACTGTTTCCCTTTTTCAAAAAACAAATTTCAAGTTTTCATTATTTTAACTACAGTAACCATGCAACATTAGAATTCCAGGGCTTAATTCATTTTATAACTGAAAGTTCATATCCTTGAGCAACATCTCCTCATTTCCCCCATACTCCAGCTCCTGATAATTACCACTCTATCTGTGAGTTCATTTTTTTTTTTTTTTATGTCTCTCATATAAGCAACAGCATGCAGTATTTTTATTCCTGTGTCTGGTTTATTTCACTTAACATAATGTCCTCTGGGTTTATCTATGTTGCCAAAAATGATAGGATCTCCTCTTTGTAATGGCTAAATGATGCTTTTCTCTGTGTTAGTGAAAATACTTGTTCCTAGTACACAGTGAGGCCAAACAAAGAGAAATGTCAATTTGGAGCTGAAAAAAGTTTATTACAATGCCATGAAAGTAGATGGATGGATTGTGTCAGTGGGTTCTGAATCTAAAAACTGGTTCAGATCTAAGAACCAAGTAAAGCACCATAACACTACTGGGGCTTCTGTGCTCAGCTTCTTTGTCTTCCATGATTGCTCCCTCCCTTTCTTCGTCTTGGTTGCACAGCACTCTTGAGTGTCTACCAAAATAGCTGCCTGTATATTTTGCCTATAGGTGTACCAAACTTCATTATTATCTCAATATCTTCCTGAAGATCAAGCTTTCTTGGCAGCCTCCCTGACTTAGCTAGCATTGTGAAAACTGTGACGCAGGCTTTGAGTAGTCAAGTACTACCACCTGGCATCTACTACTTCAGGGGCCCATGATATTAATGAACCTGGCTCTGTGACTGCATCTCCTACAAACAGCCTGGGTAAATAGAAAAGAGAAGCCACTGAACTTATTAATGATAGTTTGAGAAATAATAGCTTGAGAAATGACATGTACTCTGAGCCCTTATTTAGCACATAATCATCTGAAAGTCTTTGGTTTCATATAATATATTCATTTATATATTATGCTCATATATTTGGTTTCATATAATATATTTATTCATTACTTCCTTCAGTCTCTTTATTCCCTACTCTATTACATTCTTGGGAGTTCAGCATTAACCATCATTCTTTCCAACTTTCCAAGAGCTACCTTAGGAGGTGACCTAGAGTCATCCACTTTGTCTTATACACAGGGGTCCTTGCCAAGGTGTTAAATTACACATTCCATAAAGGTGCTCATAAGTCAATAAATTCTTACTTAACTCCTATTACATTTGAGGCCCTTTAATCCAGTATCCTCAATATCAAACTTTGGGTGTATTACCCTGACAAGTGCTCACACATGCTAGCTAGTTCTTGCAACTTATTTGGTATATAGTCTCTTTCCTCCCTTATACACCTAGCCCAACCCAAGTGAATTATGCTGAGATTTAATCCTATGACCAAACCACTTAACATAATGTCCTCTGGGTTTATCTATGTTGCCAAAAATGATAGGATCTCCTCTTTGTAATGGCTAAATGATGCTTTTCTCTGTGTTAGTGAAAATACTTGTTCCTAGTACACAGTGAGGCCAAACAAAGAGAAATGTCAATTTGGAGCTGAAAAAAGTTTATTACAATGCCATGAAAGTAGATGGATGGATTGTGTCAGTGGGTTCTGAATCTAAAAACTGGTTCAGATCTAAGAACCAAGTAAAGCACCATAACACTACTGGGGCTTCTGTGCTCAGCTTCTTTGTCTTCCATGATTGCTCCCTCCCTTTCTTCGTCTTGGTTGCACAGCACTCTTGAGTGTCTACCAAAATAGCTGCCTGTATATTTTGCCTATAGGTGTACCAAACTTCATTATTATCTCAATATCTTCCTGAAGATCAAGCTTTCTTGGCAGCCTCCCTGACTTAGCTAGCATTGTGAAAACTGTGACGCAGGCTTTGAGTAGTCAAGTACTACCACCTGGCATCTACTACTTCAGGGGCCCATGATATTAATGAACCTGGCTCTGTGACTGCATCTCCTACAAACAGCCTGGGTAAATAGAAAAGAGAAGCCACTGAACTTATTAATGATAGTTTGAGAAATAATAGCTTGAGAAATGACATGTACTCTGAGCCCTTATTTAGCACATAATCATCTGAAAGTCTTTGGTTTCATATAATATATTCATTTATATATTATGCTCATATATTTGGTTTCATATAATATATTTATTCATTACTTCCTTCAGTCTCTTTATTCCCTACTCTATTACATTCTTGGGAGTTCAGCATTAACCATCATTCTTTCCAACTTTCCAAGAGCTACCTTAGGAGGTGACCTAGAGTCATCCACTTTGTCTTATACACAGGGGTCCTTGCCAAGGTGTTAAATTACACATTCCATAAAGGTGCTCATAAGTCAATAAATTCTTACTTAACTCCTATTACATTTGAGGCCCTTTAATCCAGTATCCTCAATATCAAACTTTGGGTGTATTACCCTGACAAGTGCTCACACATGCTAGCTAGTTCTTGCAACTTATTTGGTATATAGTCTCTTTCCTCCCTTATACACCTAGCCCAACCCAAGTGAATTATGCTGAGATTTAATCCTATGACCAAACCAGTGATTAAGAGAGGAGAGAAAGTAGCTTCTCAGGGGAAGATGTTACCTTAATGAAAGGATCGGAATCTCAGCTGAGAAAGTGAAATTATTAAAAAGAAATGAAGACGCTAGAACTAAAAAGTACAACAATGTTTTAAAAAAATCATTGGATGGGCTAACAAGACCAATGAAGATGGCAGAAGAAATAGACAGTGAACTTGAACACCAGTTGATAGAACTTATTTACTCTGAGGAATAGAAAGAAATATAATTTAGGAAAAATAAAATTTTTTGGACCTGTGAGATAATATCAAATGATCTAACATATGTGTATTTAGGCTTAGAAGGAGAAGAGAGAAGGGGCAACAAAGTGCTTTATGAAACAATGGCTAAAAAAATCTCAAATTTGAAATTCAAGAAAAACATCAACATCCAAATTCAAGAAGTTTAACAAACTCCAAGAAGGATAAAACAAACACAAGGGTACATATGCACACATTCACACACTCCTAGGCATATCACAATCAAACTGCTAACAATCAAAAGTAAAACACTTAGCCAGGAAAAGAGATTCATTAACATATGTAGAACAGCAATATAAAAAACAATTGTGTCCAAGGACAATGGAATGAAATCTTTAAGATACGGAAAGAAAAAACCAAAAATCTATCATCCTTGGATTATATATTCAGCATAAATATCTTTCATAAACATATTTTTGGACCTTTACATTCTACCACACATAAAAATTAACACAAATGCATCAAATACATAAACTTTAAGTGCAAAACTATGAAACTTACTTCTTAGAACAGATCTCAGAGGTTGGAGACAAGATAGTGGAGTAGAACACTTTGAACTGAACTCCTCTCACAAAAACACCTAAATCACAACTAACCAACAAAAAAAACTGGAACCTGTAGGAAAAAAAAAGATATTCCACACCCCAAAGCCAAAGAAGAAGCCACACTGAGATGATAAGAGGGAGTCCATTTGCAATTAAATCGAAGCCCATACACACTGGGCAAGGGACCTATAAACTGGAAAACAATTATATATAGATTGCTGTATAAAAACCTCACGGTAGCTCTTTTCATGGCACCTCACAGACTGTCAGTCACTTCAGAATGAAGCTGAACATTTCTTTACTGGTCACTGGCTGCCAGAAGTTTACTGAAGTTGATGATGAAGGAAAATTTCATACCTTTTATGAGAAGCCTATGGCCTCAGAAGTTGCTGCTGACACTCTGGGTGAAAAATGGAAGGGTTATGTGGTTCAAATCAGTGGCGGGAATGACAAACAAGGTTTCCCCATGAAGCAGGGTGTCTTGACCCATGGCCAAGTCCAAGTGCTGCTGTGTAAAGGCCATTCTTGTTACAAACTAAGGAGGACTGGAGAAAGAAAGTGCAAATCTGTATGGGGTTGCATTGTGGATGTTAATCTGAGCATTCTCAATTCGGTCATAGTCAAAAAAGGGGAGAAGGATGTTCCTGGACTCACTGATACTACTGTGCCTTGTCGCCAAAAGAACTAGTAGAATCTGCAAGCTTTTCAATCTCTCTAAAGAAGATGATGTCCTCTAGTATGTTGAGAGAAAAACCCTCAACAAAGAACATAAGAAACCTAGGACCAAAACACCCAAGATTCAGCGTCTTCTTACTCCATGTGTTCTGCAACACAAGTGCCAGCATTGCTCTAGTAGGAGAGAGAACAGCAATATAAAAAACAATTGTGTCCAAGGACAATGGAATGAAATCTTTAAGATACGGAAAGAAAAAACCAAAAATCTATCATCCTTGGATTATATATTCAGCATAAATATCTTTCATAAACATATTTTTGGACCTTTACATTCTACCACACATAAAAATTAACACAAATGCATCAAATACATAAACTTTAAGTGCAAAACTATGAAACTTACTTCTTAGAACAGATCTCAGAGGTTGGAGACAAGATAGTGGAGTAGAACACTTTGAACTGAACTCCTCTCACAAAAACACCTAAATCACAACTAACCAACAAAAAAAACTGGAACCTGTAGGAAAAAAAAAGATATTCCACACCCCAAAGCCAAAGAAGAAGCCACACTGAGATGATAAGAGGGAGTCCATTTGCAATTAAATCGAAGCCCATACACACTGGGCAAGGGACCTATAAACTGGAAAACAATTATATATAGATTGCTGTATAAAAACCTCACGGTAGCTCTTTTTCATGGCACCTCACAGACTGTCAGTCACTTCAGAATGAAGCTGAACATTTCTTTACTGGTCACTGGCTGCCAGAAGTTTACTGAAGTTGATGATGAAGGAAAATTTCATACCTTTTATGAGAAGCCTATGGCCTCAGAAGTTGCTGCTGACACTCTGGGTGAAAAATGGAAGGGTTATGTGGTTCAAATCAGTGGCGGGAATGACAAACAAGGTTTCCCCATGAAGCAGGGTGTCTTGACCCATGGCCAAGTCCAAGTGCTGCTGTGTAAAGGCCATTCTTGTTACAAACTAAGGAGGACTGGAGAAAGAAAGTGCAAATCTGTATGGGGTTGCATTGTGGATGTTAATCTGAGCATTCTCAATTCGGTCATAGTCAAAAAAGGGGAGAAGGATGTTCCTGGACTCACTGATACTACTGTGCCTTGTCGCCAAAAGAACTAGTAGAATCTGCAAGCTTTTCAATCTCTCTAAAGAAGATGATGTCCTCTAGTATGTTGAGAGAAAAACCCTCAACAAAGAACATAAGAAACCTAGGACCAAAACACCCAAGATTCAGCGTCTTCTTACTCCATGTGTTCTGCAACACAAGTGCCAGCATTGCTCTGAAGAAACAGCGGACTAAGAAAAATAAGGAAGAGGCTTCAGAATATGCTAAATTTTTGACCAAGAGAATGAAGGATGCCAAAGAAAAATGGCAGGAACAGATTGCCAAGAGACAGACTGTCTTCTCTGAGAGCTTCTACTTCTAAGTCTGAGTCCAGTCAAAAATGAGATGTTCTGAGAGTCACAAATAAATAAGATCAGACAAAAACAACAACAACAACAACAAAAACCTCATGGTAATGGCAAAACAACAAAAAACTACAATAGATACAAACACAAAAAGAAAAAAAGGAATCTAAACATAACACTAAAGTTAGTCATCAAATCACAAAAAAAGGGGGAAGGACAAATGTAGGGGATAGGATGGCAGAAAGAGAAGGAAAGAAGAAATAAGGAAATAACAAATTAAAAAAAGAAGCAAAATAAAAAATTTAAAACATTCTGCCAGTGTCCTCTCGTAAAGTTGGTGCATTGGCAATAATGTTTACTGTCTTTCTTAGTACTCCTTATTCGAGGTGTCCTCAAGGTTACTTTGTGTGTTCTCAACCATCCAGTAGCAATGCTCTGCTCTCCTTTGTAGGGTCACCTGATTCATACATTTTAGTATGTCTGACTGCCACCTCATTGCTGAGGTTCATACTATTTCGGTCAAGCTTCCTTTCTACCATGGACAAGGAATTAGGAAGAGAACACTATTTTCTAAAGATCTGAGAGCCTGGTGTGGTAAGTTGATTATAAAAATAGCTTCAGTTTACCTTCTCTGTACTTAAGCTCTTTGGACTTTGACTTTGCAGTCATTCTCATCAAGAAGTGGAATATATTCCTTCGTTGTTAAATCGGGGCTGGCCTTTGACTTGTCTGAGCATCAGAAGTGTCTGTACTGGTTCTAGGCGTAGGCCTCAAAGGTCTTATACACCTCTGCTCTCTCTCTTGCTCCTCTGTCTTTACCCTGGGCACATGCTGGAGCTAGCCTGTTGAAGGATGAAACCATGGAGCAGAGCCATTCCACCCAGTCAAAATTATCTTAGACCAGCCAAAGGCCAGTCAGACACACAAGAGCTGAGTCCCAGCTATGACAGAAGCACTGCCAAGATCAGCAGAACAACCTGCTGACTCAGAGACTTGTAATAAATGACTATTATGAGCCAAAAGTGGATAGTTGAATCACAGACTCTGGTTTGATGATCGTTTTATGATAATCTAGTGTTGTCTTTTTGTTTCCTCACCAGATTGGGCACTCTTCAAGAGCAGAGACCATTCATCTATGTTCCCAACACCTAGGACAATACCTTAATGTTAAAAGGATTAGGAATGTCTTGACATTCAAACCTGAGAAAAGATGTTTATAGAGGAGGGTGTGGATATTAGAGATGGTAGGTGGTGGGACGGGCTCACAGACAAAGAAACTTGGCTTTCTAGAATGAGGGGGAACCTGGTGGGATATGAGGTGATCAGGAATAATCAGCAGGCTTGGCTAGTGAAGTCAGGCCCAGAATTTATAAAAGCTAAATTGGTTATTGCTGGTACAACCTAGGTTCCTCTGAGATCAGGGATAATAGTTAGAGTTTTTTTTTTCCCCTGGAAACCAGCTTTTTTTTTTTTTTAACTTGAAAATGAGATTGATTTTATTCAATAATTCATGAATGGGGGAGCATCCTATGGAGCAACTAGAATGATTCTTCGAGGGGTTGTACAAAATGTAACATTTTTGTAGGTAAAATGGTAGGGCAAGGAAGCTTTCAGCAAAAGAAAAACATTATTTTTAGGCCAGGATTTCTTTTGCGAGGAGAAGGGAAAGATGAGGGTTTTACCATGCTAGAAAACTAGTTACTTTGAAGAGGACTATGAATAGGTTCCTTTGACATTTCTTTCTTTACAGTTCTGTCTAAGGGCGAGGTCCTCATCTTCAAGGAGGCACTCTCCCTGGATGTCAGAATAATAAATACATACTGGTAATGGTCCATTGAATAAATATATTTGTCATATTCCAGAATTTCACAGAACTATAATTTTTATCATTGTTAAAAAGGTTTGATAGACTGATGAAGGGTCACAATCTCTTTTTGCCAATCCAATTGCCATGGATTAATATCATAATAAATGTCAGTATTATCCCAAAGGGCATAGTTGACCACCTTATACTCATATATGTCTTATATTCTCATTACTCTCATTTTGTCCTAGACTCGTGAGAGCATCATCTTGAATCCGTGCTATACCATGGGTTGGCAATTGCTGTTGTAAAGAATGGACAAATACAACCAGGGAGAATTAACAAATCTTAAGGTTGTCATGGACTATAACAATGAATCAAGAAAGAAATATGGCCCATTTGGAATCAACCCCTCAAAAAATACATTGCTTCCATAGTAAGGGTCATGACTTCCTTATTGAAGTCCAATTGCCAGAATGTACCTTTAGAACATTGATAAGGAGCTCTTTGTCAAACCTTAGTGTCCCTCAGGATGACGCACAGGTTTGAAAGCACATTCTATAATAAACCAGGGCTTTTGAGTTGAAAGAAGAGTATGGGTGTATTTGCAGGGTAGAGGGAACAGTGATTAAAAGGAATGACTTATGAACTATCTACCCAGTGAACAAACCAATGACTTCCCAGCAAAGGGAGTAGGTTCCTTCAGGGATAATAGTTAGAGTTTTTTTCCCTGGAAACCAGCTTTTTTTTTTAACTTGAAAATGAGATTGATTTTATTCAATAATTCATGAATGGGGGAGCATCCTATGGAGCAACTAGAATGATTCTTCGAGGGGTTGTACAAAATGTAACATTTTTGTAGGTAAAATGGTAGGGCAAGGAAGCTTTCAGCAAAAGAAAAACATTATTTTTAGGCCAGGATTTCTTTTGCGAGGAGAAGGGAAAGATGAGGGTTTTACCATGCTAGAAAACTAGTTACTTTGAAGAGGACTATGAATAGGTTCCTTTGACATTTCTTTCTTTACAGTTCTGTCTAAGGGCGAGGTCCTCATCTTCAAGGAGGCACTCTCCCTGGATGTCAGAATAATAAATACATACTGGTAATGGTCCATTGAATAAATATATTTGTCATATTCCAGAATTTCACAGAACTATAATTTTTATCATTGTTAAAAAGGTTTGATAGACTGATGAAGGGTCACAATCTCTTTTTGCCAATCCAATTGCCATGGATTAATATCATAATAAATGTCAGTATTATCCCAAAGGGCATAGTTGACCACCTTATACTCATATATGTCTTATATTCTCATTACTCTCATTTTGTCCTAGACTCGTGAGAGCATCATCTTGAATCCGTGCTATACCATGGGTTGGCAATTGCTGTTGTAAAGAATGGACAAATACAACCAGGGAGAATTAACAAATCTTAAGGTTGTCATGGACTATAACAATGAATCAAGAAAGAAATATGGCCCATTTGGAATCAACCCCTCAAAAAATACATTGCTTCCATAGTAAGGGTCATGACTTCCTTATTGAAGTCCAATTGCCAGAATGTACCTTTAGAACATTGATAAGGAGCTCTTTGTCAAACCTTAGTGTCCCTCAGGATGACGCACAGGTTTGAAAGCACATTCTATAATAAACCAGGGCTTTTGAGTTGAAAGAAGAGTATGGGTGTATTTGCAGGGTAGAGGGAACAGTGATTAAAAGGAATGACTTATGAACTATCTACCCAGTGAACAAACCAATGACTTCCCCAGCAAACTGTGCTCTTGCTTCCCTAGCCATGGTAGTGAAAAAGTGTTAGTTGCTCAGTCACGTCTGACTCTTTGTAATTCAACGGACTGTAGGCTGCCAGGTTCCTTTGTCCATGGGATTTCCCAGGCAAGAATACTGAAGTAGGTAACCAATCTCTTCTTCAGGATATCTCCAGGGGATCTGCCGACCCAGGGATCAAACCCAGGTCTCCTGCATTGCAGGCAGATTCTTTACTGTCTGAGCCACCAGGGAAGACAACTGTGGTAGACCAAAGCCAAACCAATCGATCATCTCCCAGAATTCGGATTTGAGACTGAGAAACTCCTAGTATGTTTTTGGCTGAGTGCCAAGAACTCCTAACTGAAAGAACTCTTCAAAATCAAGAAGACTTCTCAGAGAGCAAGTGTGTGTTACCTTACCTGAATCAACTCTCTTCTCGACTCCCTTCCATCTCCTAAACAGAAACTAAGTAATTTGCCAGGACTCTTACTGTAAGTATTATTAATACATCAGAAAATTATTTAGATCAGAGAAAACCTCTAAGAAACTTACAAACTCTAAGAGGCAGTAGTAAATTAAGTAGTACATTAAGATGATTTTAGATGATTCCACTGATAGATGTTTTAATAGTTATGCTGATTCACTTATCTTCATGCATCTCAATATTTAAAAAAGAAGCTTACAAGACACCAAACATCATTTTAAATATTTTACAAGCATTAACTCATTTGATTCCTATAACCACCTTATGAGGTTTATTTTTATGCCTATTTTCCAGATTGGCACAGAAATATTACTAAGTTGGCTAATTACCTACCACAAGTAAGTCACAGAGAACCTATTTTTTCTTGAACAAATCTCATGCTCCCAGTCTGCTTATTTTGAATTTAAACTAGATGTGGTATAGCTTATTCAATTTTGACCCCTAAATGTTAGCACAAAGCCTGGTACTTAGTAAAAACATGAAAAGAAAAAGAATAAGTGCAATTATAGTAGTAGTTTGAGTGACCCTAAAATTCTCACACATTTTTAGGGCTTTTGAGTTGAAAGAAGAGTATGGGTGTATTTGCAGGGTAGAGGAACAGTGATTAAAAGGAATGACTTATGAACTATCTACCCAGTGAACAAACCAATGACTTCCCAGCAAACTGTGCTCTTGCTTCCTAGCCATGGTAGTGAAAAGTGTTAGTTGCTCAGTCACGTCTGACTCTTTGTAATTCAACGGACTGTAGGCTGCCAGGTTCCTTTGTCCATGGGATTTCCCAGGCAAGAATACTGAAGTAGGTAACCAATCTCTTCTTCAGGATATCTCCAGGGGATCTGCCGACCCAGGGATCAAACCCAGGTCTCCTGCATTGCAGGCAGATTCTTTACTGTCTGAGCCACCAGGGAAGACAACTGTGGTAGACCAAAGCCAAACCAATCGATCATCTCCCAGAATTCGGATTTGAGACTGAGAAACTCCTAGTATGTTTTTGGCTGAGTGCCAAGAACTCCTAACTGAAAGAACTCTTCAAAATCAAGAAGACTTCTCAGAGAGCAAGTGTGTGTTACCTTACCTGAATCAACTCTCTTCTCGACTCCCTTCCATCTCCTAAACAGAAACTAAGTAATTTGCCAGGACTCTTACTGTAAGTATTATTAATACATCAGAAAATTATTTAGATCAGAGAAAACCTCTAAGAAACTTACAAACTCTAAGAGGCAGTAGTAAATTAAGTAGTACATTAAGATGATTTTAGATGATTCCACTGATAGATGTTTTAATAGTTATGCTGATTCACTTATCTTCATGCATCTCAATATTTAAAAAAGAAGCTTACAAGACACCAAACATCATTTTAAATATTTTACAAGCATTAACTCATTTGATTCCTATAACCACCTTATGAGGTTTATTTTTATGCCTATTTTCCAGATTGGCACAGAAATATTACTAAGTTGGCTAATTACCTACCACAAGTAAGTCACAGAGAACCTATTTTTTCTTGAACAAATCTCATGCTCCCAGTCTGCTTATTTTGAATTTAAACTAGATGTGGTATAGCTTATTCAATTTTGACCCCTAAATGTTAGCACAAAGCCTGGTACTTAGTAAAAACATGAAAAGAAAAAGAATAAGTGCAATTATAGTAGTAGTTTGAGTGACCCTAAAAATTCTCACACATTTGCTTATTTTTCCATTTAAAAATATAAGCTCTAGGCAATTCAATCAAAGAACTGAATGAAGTCCCCAGTTAAAGTCCTCCTTCCTCTCATAACCTGGGCTGTGGTCACAGCTAAAATCTGGCAAATTTTCAACTCGGTTGCATCAGAAATACAATGTAGTCCAAGGGTTTGAGTTGTATCTGATGACTTTCAAAGTTCACTTTATAGCTTAGGAACTCAAACTGTGGCTCAGTAACAACCTAGAGAGGTGGGATGAGGAGGGAAGAGGGGGAGATGTTCAAGTCGGAGGGGACATAGGTAAATCTATGACTGATTCATGTTGATATTTGGCGGAAACCAACACAATTATCTAACACAAATTAAAACCTACACAAAGCAATTATCCTTCAATTAAAAATTAAAAACTTAAACTATAAAAACTCATTCACTTTATGCACTGGTTCTTTTTATTTCACTACCCAATCACTGCCACAGTTGTCTTGTCCCATTACTCTCTCACCTTCATTAAAAATGCTCTTAAGGGCTTCCCTGGTGGTCCAGTGGGTAGAGAGTCTGCCTTGCAGTGCAAGGGGCGCCAGTTTGACCCCTGGCCCTGGAAGATCCCACATGCTGCAGAATGGCTGGACCAGTGTGTCCAATTACGAAGCCAGAGCTCTGGAGTGCATGCGCCCAGAGCCAGTGCTCTGAGACAAAAGAGGCCCCTGAAATGGGAGGCCCACACAGGCCAAAGAATAAAGATGGATGAAAATAAATGGATAAAAAAAATCAATAAAAGAGGCCAAAAGTAAAAAAATATATAAGAATTTCAGATTGGGCTCTTTTCTATAAAAGAAATTGGGGTATTTTTTGTTTTGTAGTTGTCTAGTATTGTCGACTGTTACCCCATTGGTACATGGGCTTTTAATCTTACTATGAACTTTTTTTTTTTTTTAAAGATTTATTTATTTATTTATTTAGGGCGGGGGACAGGTTGCAGAGGGAGAGGAGCGGGCGGGCCACTTCTATTGGTCTTTCATTTCTCTGTTTTCATCCGTCTTTGTTCTTCGGCTCCTGTGGGCCTCCCATCGCTGTGGCCTCTGTCGTCACAGAGCACCGGCTCTGGGCGCACGCGCGCCAGAGCTCCAGCTCGGTAATTGGACACATCAGTCCAGCCACTCCGCGGCACGTGGGATCTTCCCAGGCCAGGGATTGAATCGGCGCCCCTTTCACTGCAAGGTGGTGTCCTTACCCACTGGACCACCAGGGGAACCCTTACTATGAACTTTTAATCCTTTTAACAAATGAGTTTAATCCTTTTGCACGATGGTCATATTCTTTAGAGTAGGAGAAAAACTTTCCACAACCTCCTCCACTGATTTCTCTACCTTGTGTAAATTGTGACCCCTTTATAGCAGGCAGGTCATTTCCTGCATTCATAGTTTGTGGTTGTACTTGGCAATTATTATAACAGTATATCTTTCAAGAACAAATATGAACTTTCATCTCTTAAACAAAGACAAGTCTTCTCACAATGAGCTCAAAAATGTTGGTCGTGTTAAGGCCATGCTAATCCACAGAAGAAAATAAACTTGCATAACCCCTCACATTATTTCCTACCTCCAACTCCTACCCGGTAATTACTCACTCATGGGCAGGAATAGAGAGAAAACAGTTTTATGTCCAGAATCTTCTTATGACTTTCTTGATCTATTTTTTCACTCATATGTTTATTCATTTAAACGATAATAACAATCTTCTATGCTCTATTTAGCTGGTCCTAGCTGTGTCTGATTCCGAGCTGTAGGTTAGTCTTATGGGGTTCCAACCTGTTTTTTTTAATGACAGTGGCAGAAGTACAAAGAATCGAGTCCAGATATTTCTAGTTTCTGCCTGTGTCAAGTCGGCTGACACCTCATTGGCCAGAGCAAGTCATACAGTCAAGCTCAAAGTCAAAGTACATGTAAGTACACTCTGTCTCTAATAGGAAGAACTGTAAAAGTAACTGGCAAAACATTTAGATATATTAAGGAAAAAATAATTGGGAACAATAATACAGTGAATCACATTGACAAACGACATTATGATAACTATGTAAAAAGTCTATGATTCCCAAGCAGTATAGAATACCTAAAAAATCAAACCTAGTAGGTCATCATAAAACTTTGGAATACTAAAATCCAGAGGTTTTATTATTATTCAGTTATGGTGAGGCCAACATATCAAGAGACAACTGTAATTGAAAAGATAGTATGTTACTGCTCCCAAGAGGAAAGGACATGCCATACCATGTAGAGTCACACAGGAAGCATCAGGGTCAATCAGGAGGCACAAAGAAGGAGAGAAAAACATGGACAAGAGGTTTTTTTTTTTTTTAAAGAAATTTTTATTTTACTTTTTACTTTTACAGAGTTGTGTCATTTACAGATATGTATGATCCCAGATTAGTCATATGTATATCTCCCCCATTCCACCCCTCCAGGCTGTTGCACAGCACCCCTGCAGGATCTCCTTTTCTGACGGCACAATGACAATAGCTATTTTTTTTCACATATGATAGTATTGGTTTTCATGCTACTTCCTTTACACCTCCTGCCCACTGTTCATTCCCCACAATGTCCACATGTCTATTCTTCTATGTCTGTATTTTCATCGCTTCACTGCGTGTGTTACTATTACCATCCTACTAGATTCCATATATATGTGTTAGTATATTGTACTTGTCTTTCTCTTCTTTTTTTTTGTGGTGGGGGGAGGGGGGGGAGGGGACGGGGTGTGGGAGGGGGGCAGGAGGTGGGGGAGGAAGGGGGGCGCAGGCCACTTCTATTGGTCTTTCATTTATCTATTTTTCTCCATCTTTGTTTCTTGGCCCATGAGGGTCTCCCATCGCAGTGGCCTCTGTTGTCGCAGAGCACCGGCTCTGGGCACACATGCTCCAGAGCTCCGGCTCGGTAGTTGGACATATCGGTCCAGTCGCTCCGCAGCACGTGGGATCTTTCCAGGCCAGGGATTGAACCGGTGCCCCCTGCACTGCAAGGCGGTGTCCTTACCCACTGGACCACCAGGGAAGCCCCTGTCTTTCTCTTTTTGACTGATTTCACTGTTTATGATAAGTTCTAGATCCAGCCACCTCAATAGGACTGATTCTTTTGCATTTCTTTTTACAGTTGTGTAGTATTCCATTGTATATATGTACCAGAGCTTCTGTATCCATTCATTCGTCGATGGACATCTAGGTTGCTTCCATGTTCTAGCTATTGTGTAGAGAGCTGCAATGAACACTGGAGTACAGCTGCTTCTTTCAGTTTGGATTTCATCAGGGTATAAGCCGAGGGGGATTGCTGGGTCATATGGTGTTTCTATTTTTAGTTTTTTAAGGAATCTTCATACTGTCTTCCATAGTGGCTGAATTAATTTACATTCCTACCAGCAATGCAAGAGTGTTGCCTTTTCTCCATACCTTCTCCAGCATTTATTGTCTGTTGATTTGTTGATGATGGCCATTCTGAGTGGTTTGAGGTGATATCTCATTGTAGTTTTGATTTGCATTTCTCTAATAATAAGCAAGGTTGAGTATCATTTCATGTTTTTTTTGACCATCTGTGTGTCCTCTTTGGAGAGGTGTCTGTTTAGGTCCTTTTCCCATTTTTTGATTGGGCTGTTCATTTTTTCCAGTGCTCAGTTGTCTGAGTTGCTTGTAGATTTTCGAGATTAGTTCCTTGTCAGTTGTTTAATTTGCTCTTATTTTCTCCCATTCTGTGGGTTGTCTGTTCAGTTTTCTTTGTAATTTCTTTTGCTGTACAAAAGCTTTTAAATTTCATTAGGTCCCACATGTTAATTTTTGTTTTTAGTTCCACTGTTCTAGTAGGTGGATCATGGAAGATCTTGCTTTGACGTATTGGACAAGAGTTTTTATTGTGGTTTCTGTGGGAAGAAATGGACAGGTTAGGATACCATGAGGGTCTCCCATCGCAGTGGCCTCTGTTGTCGCAGAGCACCGGCTCTGGGCACACATGCTCCAGAGCTCCGGCTCGGTAGTTGGACATATCGGTCCAGTCGCTCCGCAGCACGTGGGATCTTTCCAGGCCAGGGATTGAACCGGTGCCCCCTGCACTGCAAGGCGGTGTCCTTACCCACTGGACCACCAGGGAAGCCCCTGTCTTTCTCTTTTTGACTGATTTCACTGTTTATGATAAGTTCTAGATCCAGCCACCTCAATAGGACTGATTCTTTTGCATTTCTTTTTACAGTTGTGTAGTATTCCATTGTATATATGTACCAGAGCTTCTGTATCCATTCATTCGTCGATGGACATCTAGGTTGCTTCCATGTTCTAGCTATTGTGTAGAGAGCTGCAATGAACACTGGAGTACAGCTGCTTCTTTCAGTTTGGATTTCATCAGGGTATAAGCCGAGGGGGATTGCTGGGTCATATGGTGTTTCTATTTTTAGTTTTTTAAGGAATCTTCATACTGTCTTCCATAGTGGCTGAATTAATTTACATTCCTACCAGCAATGCAAGAGTGTTGCCTTTTCTCCATACCTTCTCCAGCATTTATTGTCTGTTGATTTGTTGATGATGGCCATTCTGAGTGGTTTGAGGTGATATCTCATTGTAGTTTTGATTTGCATTTCTCTAATAATAAGCAAGGTTGAGTATCATTTCATGTTTTTTTTGACCATCTGTGTGTCCTCTTTGGAGAGGTGTCTGTTTAGGTCCTTTTCCCATTTTTTGATTGGGCTGTTCATTTTTTCCAGTGCTCAGTTGTCTGAGTTGCTTGTAGATTTTCGAGATTAGTTCCTTGTCAGTTGTTTAATTTGCTCTTATTTTCTCCCATTCTGTGGGTTGTCTGTTCAGTTTTCTTTGTAATTTCTTTTGCTGTACAAAAGCTTTTAAATTTCATTAGGTCCCACATGTTAATTTTTGTTTTTAGTTCCACTGTTCTAGTAGGTGGATCATGGAAGATCTTGCTTTGACGTATTGGACAAGAGTTTTTATTGTGGTTTCTGTGGGAAGAAATGGACAGGTTAGGATAGGTTAGTTTGAGTAGTTTCAGTGGGCTCTGGTATATGGACTGTTTTTACTTATCCAATGCAGGGTCTTGGGGGTAGTGGGATATGGTGGGGAACCAATAAAGGAAGTGGTTAGAATATGGGTTTCAGATTGGTTGGTTTTCATATGGAGTGCATTCCTACGCAAACAGTTTACTGTCTCCAAGAATTAGTCAGCCCAGGGCTTCCCTGGTGGTCCAGTGGGTAAGGACACCGCCTTGCAGTGCAAGCGGCGCCAGTTCGATCCCTGGCCTGGAAAGATCCCACGTGCCGCAGAGCGGCTGGACCGATGTGTCCAATTACCGAGCCAGAGCTCTGGAGTGCATGCGCCCAGAGCTGGCGCTCTGTGACAACAGAGGCCACCGTGATGAGAGGCCCACACAGGCCAAAGAACAAAGATGGATGACAATGGACAAATGAAAGACCAATAGAAGTGGCCCTTCTGCTCCCTTCCCTCCCCACCCAACTCCCCCAAAATAAATAAATAAATAAATAAATCTTTAAAAAAAAAAAAAGAATTAGTCAGCTCTTGAAGGTGCAGTGTCTCCAAGGTCAGCAAAGTTCCATGTGTCAGAGAATCAGAAAAATAAAAAAGCATGATGAGTATCCCAAGAGAATATCTTAAAAGCAATCAGTGAAAAGAAAAAGCAGATTTCTTCAAAGAAGAAATAAACCGACAGGTGATATCTCAGCAGAAAAAAGTCAGAACACAATGTAAAGATATTTTTAATGTACGAGTGTAGAAAAACTGCCAGTCTAAATGTTCTATGTCTAGAAAAAATATTTCTCAAAAAGGAAGTCCAATTAAAAGATATTTTAAAACAAAGACTGGGAATTTGTAACTGCTGAAGAAAATATTCAAGACAGTTCCAGTTGTTTAATTTGCTCTTATTTTCTCCCATTCTGTGGGTTGTCTGTTCAGTTTTCTTTGTAATTTCTTTTGCTGTACAAAAGCTTTTAAATTTCATTAGGTCCCACATGTTAATTTTGTTTTAGTTCCACTGTTCTAGTAGGTGGATCATGGAAGATCTTGCTTTGACGTATTGGACAAGAGTTTTTATTGTGGTTTCTGTGGGAAGAAATGGACAGGTTAGGATAGGTTAGTTTGAGTAGTTTCAGTGGGCTCTGGTATATGGACTGTTTTTACTTATCCAATGCAGGGTCTTGGGGGTAGTGGGATATGGTGGGGAACCAATAAAGGAAGTGGTTAGAATATGGGTTTCAGATTGGTTGGTTTTCATATGGAGTGCATTCCTACGCAAACAGTTTACTGTCTCCAAGAATTAGTCAGCCCAGGGCTTCCCTGGTGGTCCAGTGGGTAAGGACACCGCCTTGCAGTGCAAGCGGCGCCAGTTCGATCCCTGGCCTGGAAAGATCCCACGTGCCGCAGAGCGGCTGGACCGATGTGTCCAATTACCGAGCCAGAGCTCTGGAGTGCATGCGCCCAGAGCTGGCGCTCTGTGACAACAGAGGCCACCGTGATGAGAGGCCCACACAGGCCAAAGAACAAAGATGGATGACAATGGACAAATGAAAGACCAATAGAAGTGGCCCTTCTGCTCCCTTCCCTCCCCACCCAACTCCCCCAAAATAAATAAATAAATAAATAAATCTTTAAAAAAAAAAAAAGAATTAGTCAGCTCTTGAAGGTGCAGTGTCTCCAAGGTCAGCAAAGTTCCATGTGTCAGAGAATCAGAAAAATAAAAAAGCATGATGAGTATCCCAAGAGAATATCTTAAAAGCAATCAGTGAAAAGAAAAAGCAGATTTCTTCAAAGAAGAAATAAACCGACAGGTGATATCTCAGCAGAAAAAAGTCAGAACACAATGTAAAGATATTTTTAATGTACGAGTGTAGAAAAACTGCCAGTCTAAATGTTCTATGTCTAGAAAAAATATTTCTCAAAAAGGAAGTCCAATTAAAAGATATTTTAAAACAAAGACTGGGAATTTGTAACTGCTGAAGAAAATATTCAAGACAGTTCTTTAGGCAAAGGAAAAATAAATCCACATAGATATATGAAGAGTGATGCAGAAAGAATAAGAAATAAAGCAACACATAAAATCTGTGCTATATATACACATTATAAATGCAAATATGGTATCACATAAAAATTTAGAAATAAGCCTCACTAAGGAGGTGAAAGAATTATATGCTGAAGACTATAAAACATTAATAAACAAAACTGAAGATGATTCAAAAAAAATTGAAAGATATCCAAGCTCTTGGACTGGAAGAATTAATATGTTTAAAATGACCACACCACCCAAAGCAATCTACAGATTTAATGTGATGTCTATCAAATTACCCATATATTTTTTCACAGAACTAGAAAAAATAATTCTAAAATATATGTAGAATGATAAAAGACCCAGAATTGCAAAACCAATCCTGAGAAAAAGAGAACAAAGTAGGAGGCATAATCTTTCTTTGGACAATACTACAAAGCTAAAGTTATCAAAATAGCATGGTATTGGCACAAAAATGGACATATGGATCAATTGTACAGAATAGAGGGCCCCCAAATAAACCCACACACCTCTAAACAATTAATCTTGAACAAAGGAGGCAAGCATATACAATGGGGAGAAAGAGACTCTTCAGAAAGTGGTGTTGGAAAAGATGGACAGCTGTATATAAATCACTGAAGTTAGAATACAACCTCACACCATATCCAAAAATGAATTCAAAATGAATTAAAGACTTAAATATAAGACTCCTAGAAGAGAAACATTCTCTGACATAAATCTTACCAATGTCTTCTTAGGTTACTATTCTAAGGCAACAGAAACAAAAGCAAAAATAAACAAATGGGACCTAATCAAGTTTATAAGCTTTTGCACAGTAAAGGAAACTCTAAACAAAGCAAAAAGACAATCTACAGACTGGGAGGAAGCATTTTCAAACAATGTGACCAACAGGGCTTATTTTTCCAAAATACACAAACATTTCATGCAGTTCAATAACAAAAAAACCCCAAAGCAACCCAACTGAAAAATGAGCAGAAGACCTAATAGGCTTTTCACTAAAGAAGACATACAGATGGCCAATAGGCAAATGAAAAGATGCTTATCATTATTAATTACTAGAGAAATGCAAATCAAAGCTACAATTAAGTAGTAGAAGTACCCCAATCAAAATGACCATCATTAAAAAGCCTCCAAATAACATATGCTAGGGAGGGTGTGAAGAAAATAGAACTTTACTAAACTGTTGGCAGGAATGTAAATTAGTGCAGCCACTACTGTAAACAGTATGGAGGTTCCTCATAAAACTAAAAATAGAAATACCATATAATCCAGCAATCCCACTCTTGGGCATATATCTGGTGAAAACTGAAAGTCAAAAAGATATATGCACCCCAATGTTCATAGCAGCACCATTTACAATAGTCAAGACATGGAAGCAATCTAAATGTCCATCAACAGATGAATGGATAAAGATGTGGTACCATGACTTTCCTGGTCTTGTGGTTAAGACTCTGTGCTTTCACTGCAGGGGGAAAGGGTTTGATCCCTGATTGGGGAACTAAAATCCTGCACGCCACACAGCATGGCCAAAAAACAAAAGGAGAAGATATGGTATGTGTGTGTTCAGTTGCTAAGTTTTAATATTATTAAACTGGGCTAAACCAGAAGTGGTATTTATGTGTCATCTTTTGACTTCACATTCTAATTTGTTCTCTGATACTCTTCTGTCCTTCACTATCTCCCAGAGTTTGCTCAAATTCACGTCCTCTGAGTTGATGATACCGTACAACCATTTCATCCTGTCTCCCCCTTCTCCTCTTGCCCTCAATGTTTCCCAGCATCGAGATCTTTTCCAGTGAGTTGGCTCTTTGCATCAGGTAGCCGAAGTGTTGAAGCTTCAACTTCAGTCCTTCTAATGAATATTTAGGGTTGATTTCCTTAAGGATTGACTGGTTTGATATCCTTGCAGTCCACATGACTCTCGCGAGTCCTCTCCAGCACCACATTTCGAAAGTATCAATTCTTCGGCACTCAGCCTTCTTTGTGGTCCAGCATGAGTACTGGAAAAAAACAAAAAAAGAGGCCCCCACAGTTCTGGCTCCCATGCCCTGGCAGAGCCTGTGAATCTGACAAGAGTAGACAGGGCATCAGCTTCTGTGACCCCATTCCACACTGCCATACTCTTCCATCTCCCCTGTCTGCAACTCAAGAAGTCTGGATGTGGTAGAAATATTCTCCATCCTGGTACCCCAGGCAGTAACGCTAGTGACACTAGCAGTGGCAGGGTACCAACAACCCAGAGGTTCAAGCAACAACAGGAGAAACTTCTGACAAAGGCAGCGGTGGTTGAAAGTGCCAGCTTAAAAATGTAACCCCTTGTGTGTGCTCAAGTCATGTCCAACTCCTTGGGACCTCATGGACTGTAACCCACCAGGCTTCTCTGCCTGTGGAATTTTCCAGGCAAGAATATTGGACTGGGCTTCCCTGGTGGTCCTGTGGGTAAGGACACCGCCTTGCAGTGCAAGCGGCGCCAGTTCGATCCCTGGCCTGGGAAGATCCCACGTGTCGCGGAGCAGCTGGACTGATGTGTCCAATTACCGAGCTGGAGCTCTGGAGCGCATTCGCCCAGAGCCGGTGCTCTGTGACAACAGAGGCCACCGCGATGGGAGGCCCACACAGGCCGAAGAACAAAGACGGATGAAAATGGATAAATGAAAGACCAATAGAAGTGGCCTGCCTGCTCCCCTCCCTCCCCAGCCAACCCCCACCAAAAAAAAAAAAAGAATATTGGACTGGGGTGCCATTTCCTACTCCAGGGGATCTTTCCAACTCAGGAATCAAGCCAGCTTCTCTTGTATCTCCTACATTAGCAGATGGATTCTTTACTACTGGACCACCTGGGGAAGCCCAGAGACTCCTTAAGAAAAACCAAATATTGTGCCACAGTGCCAACTACTGGAAATCTAAACTTGTTCTATTTGTATAATTTCCAATTTATTGAAAAAAAATTTTTTTTGGTTAAAGTTTCACCTAAAAAGAAGAAAAGTGTTCACTATATTCAATGTGCCAGTAGAAGAACAACTCAACTCATTAAACACCATGGAGAATCACAGTAGCACTGTATCACAAAAAGAAAATTCTCCAGGAATCAAACTTAAAGCCACAGAGTATTGTCATCAAACAGAGAATTCAAAATAGCTGTTATGAAGAAAGTCAGTGAACTACAAGAAAACTCAGAAAAACAGTTCAATTGACTTGAGAATCAAATTAATAAACAGAAGGGATATTTTTACTAAAGACTGACACTCTAAAAGAATAACCAAACAGAAATTTTGAAGTTGAACAACTCAACAAATAAGATGAGTAATGCATTAGAAAGCAATGAATATAGAGCAGACCACATGGAAAGGAGAATTAGCAACTTGAAGATATAAATCTACAAATAACACAGATAGAAGAGTAAAGAGAATTATGATCAAAAAAAAAAAATGGAGAACATTCCATGAGAACTATCAACTCTTTTAGGAAAGGCAACATTAGGGCAATCTCAGAAGAAGAGAGGGAGAGGGGAGCAGAGAGTTTATTTAAGGACTGAATACCTCAGAACTTCCCAAACCTGGAAGAGGAACTGGATGGATAAGTACATGAAATTAACAGAACACTTAATTACGTCAAAACAAAAACCTCTTATTTAAGAACAGTATATTAAAATTATCAAATGGCAATGGCAAAGAAAGGATTTTAAAGACTGCCTGAGAAAATAGAAAAAAAGGTATAACCTACAAAGTAACCTGATTATGCTCCCAGCAGATTATTAACCAGAAACCCTACAGTCCAAGAGGGAGTGGAATGACATTCTCCAAACACTGAAAGATAAAAATGGTCAGCCACAACTACTCTATCCAGACAATTTATTCAGATGATACAAAGGATTGTAAGAGAATATTATAGTTATATGCCAACAAATTACACAACATAAACGACATGGCAAATTGAGAATCATACAACTTTACAAAACTTAATCATGAAGAAACTTAATCTGAATAGACCAATTAATAATAAAGATGAACCAGTAATCAAAAATATCCCCAAAAATAGAAATCCAGGACCAGCTGGCTTCACTGGTTAATTCTACTAAACATTCGAGGAAGATTTGTTTTATTCTCTTCAAAACTCTTCCAAAGGAAACAAACACTTGCTAATTCATTTCACAAGGCCAACATTACCCTGATAGCAAAACCAGAGAAAGAAAACACACACACACACGAAGCATATTCAGGATCGATTTTCTTTAGGATTGACTGGTTTGATCTCCTTGCAGTCCAAAGGACTCTCCTCTCAAGAGCCTTCTCCAACACCAAAGTTCAAAGGCATCAGTTCTCCCGTACTCAGTCTCTTTATGGTCCAACTCTCACATTCATACATGACTACTGGGAAAACCTCAGATTTGACTATATGCACTTCTGTCAGCAAAGTGAATACGCTGCTTTTCTGTTTTTTTTTTTTGGTCTCTTTTATTGTTTTGGTTTTTTTTTTAAATCCATTTTTATCCATCTTTATTCTTTGGCCTGTGTGGACCTCCCATTGCAGCGGCCTGTGTTGTTGCAGAGCACAGGCTCTGGGCACATGCGCTCCAGAGTGCTGGCTGGTAACTGGACACACCGGTCCAGCCGCTCCGTGGCATGTGGGATCTTCCTGGATCAAACCAGTGCCCTTTGCACTGCAAGGAGGACTCTTTACCCACTGGACCACCATGGAAGCCCTGTTTTCTGTTTTTAGAATACGCTGTCTAGGTTTGTCAGAGCTTTTCTTCCAAGGAGCAAACGCCTTTTCATTTCATGACTGCAGTCACCATCTGCAGTGATTCTGGAGCCCAAGAAGATCAATTCTATTACTGTTTCCATTGTTTTCCCATCTACTTGCCATGAAGTGATGGGACCAGATACTATGATCTTCGTTTTTTTGAATGTTGCGTTTTAGGCCAGCTTTCTTACTCTCATCTTTCACCTTCATAAAGATGCTCTTTAGTTTCTCTTTGCTTTCTGCCATAAGGGTGGTGTCATCTGCATACCTGAGATTATTGATATTTCTCCTGGCAATCTTGACTCTAGCTTGTCCTTCATCCAGATGACATTTCACATGATATACTCTGCATATAAGTTAAATAAACAGGATGACAATATACAGCCTTGAAATACTCCTTTCCCAATTTAGAACCAGGACACTGTTCCATGTCCAGTTCTAACTGTTGTTTCTTGTTCTGCATACCAGTTTCGTAGGAAGCAGGTAAGGTGGTCTGCTATTCCCATCTCTTTTAGAATTTTTCAGTTTGTTGTGATCCACACAGTCAAAGACTCTAGCATGCGAAATGAAGCAGAAGCAGATTTTTAAAAAATTCCTTCGCTCTTTCCTATGATACAATAGATGTTGGCAATTTGATTTCTGGCTCCTCTGCCTTTTCTAAACCCAGATTATATATACATCTGGAAGTTCTCATTCGTATACGATTGAAGCCTAGCATGGAGGTTTTTCAACATTATTTTGTTAGCATGTGAAATGAGTGCAATGGTGTGGTAGTTTGAACATTCTTTGGCAATGTCCTTCTTTGGGACTGGAATGAAAACTGACCTTAAAGCCAGTCCTGGGCCACTGCTGAGTTTTCCAGATTTGCTGGCATATTGAGTGAAGCACTTTAAAAGCATCAACTTTTAGGATTAGAAATAGCTCAGCTGGAATTCCATCACCTCCACTAGCTTTGCTTGTAGTAATGCTTCCTAGGGTCCAATTGACTTCACACTCTAAGATGTCTGCTTCTAGGTGAGTGATCACATCATAGTGGTCATCCAGCTCATTAACATTGTTTTGTATAGTTCTTCTGTGTATTCTTTCAATCTCTTCTTAATGTCTTCTGGCTCTATTAGTTCCATACTGCTTCTGTCCTTTATTGTGCCAATCTTTGCACAAAATGTTCCCTTGGTATATCTCTAATTTTGTTGTAGAGATCTCTAGTCTTTTCCATTATGTAGTTTTCCTCTCTTTCTTTGCAATTTTCACTTAAGGCTTTCTTAGGTCTCCTTGATATTCTCTGAATCTTTGCATTCAGATGGGTATATCTTTTCTTTTTTCCTTTGCCTTTCACATCTCTTACTTCCTCAGCTACTTTTAAGGGACAACCATTTTGCCTTTTTGCATTTCTTTTTCTTGGAGATGGTTTTGATCACTGCCTCCTGAAGAATGTTATGAAACTCTGTCATAGTTCTTCAAGCATTCTGCCTATCAGATCTAGTCCCTTGAATCTATTTATAACTTCCATTGTATAATTGTAAGAGATTTGATTTAGACCATGCCCAAATGGCCTACTTTCTTCATTTAAATGCTTATTTGGATGTTATAAATAGAAGGATGCTCCAGTTTGGGAAATTAAATTTTTTTTTTTTTTCCACTTGAAGATACTTTATCAGGTACTTGGTACAAGTGACCATTTCCCATGACAAAAATAGTTTACTCACAGAGAATTAAAGTACCACATTTAGAGAAATGGAAATGATTTACACATTTGGGATTTAGCTGGCTAAGAAAAATAAAGCACATACGAAGATTATTTTCTTGCGCTTTTCTACTGACAAAAACAACGCAAGTAATCATAACCATGTTTGTTTACTTTAGGATGAGCAAGAAGTGTAAACTTTATTATCCCAGGAGGGTCTCGGCAGTGCTGAGATATGTAAAATTGGCTGAATCTTAAGTAAATTCAGGGGAGTCATAGACCACCAAATGACTTACACAGTCTTTCTTTGGTAAAGAAAATAAAATTGAAAACCTACTTTCATTTGTAAGGAAACATTTCTTAATTGTTTAAGTAGAAATCAGGGAGAATATTTCTATGAAAGAGAGACGTCTCTGTGAATTGGTTTCCTCTTCTGTGAAAGGAGGATGTCTGTAATTTTTACCTGATTTTTTTAAACAGGGAAAAAAATGAAGTGATCTAGAACTCTGTAAAGCATTGGACTCAAATAGCACTTCTTCTGTAACAGTATTGTTTTTGCTAACACATGGCATTTATGTGCTTCTTGTTTTGTCATAAAGCTGTGTCGAGCCTTTTGCACCCAATGGATTGCAGCACCCCAGGCTTCCCAGTCCTTCACTGTCTCCCAGAGTTTGCTCAAACTCATGTCCAAAGAGTCAGTGGTGCCATCTAATCATCTCATCCTTTGCTGCCCTCTTCTCCTTTTGCCTTCAGTCTTTCCCAGCATCAGGGTCTTTTTCAATGAGTTGGCTCTTCCAATCAGTGGCCAAAGTATTGGAGCTTCAGCATCAGTCCTTCCAATGAATAAGCATTGTTGATTTCCTTGAGGATTGACTGATTTGATCTCCTTACAAACCAAGGGACTCTCAAGAGTCTTCTCCAGCACCACAGTTCAAAAGCAGCAATTCTTCTGTGCTCAGTCTTTTTTATGGTCCATATCTTATATCTGTACATGACTACTGGAAAAGCCATAGCTTTGACTATATAGACCTTTGCCAGCAAAGTGATGTCTCTGCTTTTTAATATACTGTCTAGGTTTATCATAGCTTTTCTTGCAAGGAGCAAGCATTTGAATTTCATGGCTGAAGTCACTTGTCCATAGTGATTTTGGAGCCCAAGAAAAATAAAGTCTGTCACTGTTTTCATATTTTCGCCATCTATTTGCTATGAAGTGATGGGGACTGGATGCCATGGCCTTAGTTTTTGTAATGTTGAGCTTTTTTTTTTTTTAATTGTGGTATAGTCTCTTTACAATGTTGTGTTAGCTTCTACTATACAGTGAAGAACATCAACTATGTATACATACATTCCCTCCTTCTGTGAACTGTATGTGACCTCATGGACTGTAGTTCATGAGGCTTCTCTGTCCATGGGACTTCTCAGGCAAGAGTACAGGAGTGGGTTGCCATTTCCTACTCCAGGAAATTAAAATTTTTTTTTAAACAACTTTTATTTATTTATTTTTGGCTGTGCTGGGTCTTTGTTGATGTGTGGGTTTAGCTGCTTGGTGATATGTGGGATCTTCCCAGATCAGGGCTCGAACCTGTGTCTCCTGCATTGGCAGATGGCTTCTTATCCACTGAGCCACAAGGAAGCCGGAAATTGAATTAAAGAGCTACTTATCATAATGGCATTTATGTGCTTCTTGTTTTGTCATAAAGCTGTGTCGAGCCTTTTGCACCCAATGGATTGCAGCACCCCAGGCTTCCCAGTCCTTCACTGTCTCCCAGAGTTTGCTCAAACTCATGTCCAAAGAGTCAGTGGTGCCATCTAATCATCTCATCCTTTGCTGCCCTCTTCTCCTTTTGCCTTCAGTCTTTCCCAGCATCAGGGTCTTTTTCAATGAGTTGGCTCTTCCAATCAGTGGCCAAAGTATTGGAGCTTCAGCATCAGTCCTTCCAATGAATAAGCATTGTTGATTTCCTTGAGGATTGACTGATTTGATCTCCTTACAAACCAAGGGACTCTCAAGAGTCTTCTCCAGCACCACAGTTCAAAAGCAGCAATTCTTCTGTGCTCAGTCTTTTTTATGGTCCATATCTTATATCTGTACATGACTACTGGAAAAGCCATAGCTTTGACTATATAGACCTTTGCCAGCAAAGTGATGTCTCTGCTTTTTAATATACTGTCTAGGTTTATCATAGCTTTTCTTGCAAGGAGCAAGCATTTGAATTTCATGGCTGAAGTCACTTGTCCATAGTGATTTTGGAGCCCAAGAAAAATAAAGTCTGTCACTGTTTTCATATTTTCGCCATCTATTTGCTATGAAGTGATGGGGACTGGATGCCATGGCCTTAGTTTTTGTAATGTTGAGCTTTTTTTTTTAATTGTGGTATAGTCTCTTTACAATGTTGTGTTAGCTTCTACTATACAGTGAAGAACATCAACTATGTATACATACATTCCCTCCTTCTGTGAACTGTATGTGACCTCATGGACTGTAGTTCATGAGGCTTCTCTGTCCATGGGACTTCTCAGGCAAGAGTACAGGAGTGGGTTGCCATTTCCTACTCCAGGAAATTAAAATTTTTTTTTAAACAACTTTTATTTATTTATTTTTGGCTGTGCTGGGTCTTTGTTGATGTGTGGGTTTAGCTGCTTGGTGATATGTGGGATCTTCCCAGATCAGGGCTCGAACCTGTGTCTCCTGCATTGGCAGATGGCTTCTTATCCACTGAGCCACAAGGGAAGCCCGGGAAATTGAATTTTTACAAAAAAAGAGCTAACTAATATCAGTAATTGTATATCTACACTAAATGTTTTCTAGAAATATATATATCTATATTACATAAATATGCATTATATTGTCTCCTTTTCAAATTCCCAATTTTAATTCCCTCAGTCTTTAAAGGCTATCTGTGAATGGATTAGAGTATTTTGCATACTTGTCTAAACCTCTACTTAGGATAATTCTTTAAGGTGGAATTGCTGAATTAAAAAGAATGTTAAATATAAATAATAACATTTAATACATTTATCAAAGGAATTTAATATCAATTTAGGCCCTTAGCAGACATACAAATACAGTATATTTATATTTTCTTTTTTAATTTTTTAAAATGTATTTATTTGTTGCACTGGGTCTTAGTTATGGTACGTGGGATCTAGTTCCCTGACCAGGGATCGAACCCAGATCCCCAGCATTGGGAGTACAGAGTCTTAGCCACTGGACCACCAGGGAAATCCCTATACTTCTTTAGAAATACTATTTGAAAGAAGAGTATGGTTCTAAATCTCTTACTTGGGAATATACTGAAATGTATCTTTAAAATATCCATTTGAACTCCTAAAATATCCTGGAAGTACACCATAAGTCAGATACAGCTTGTTTGAAAAAGTAAATTTCTGCAGACCTACCATAAAGTAGGTGGTTTCCCGAGCAGCTCACTGGTAAAGAATCCACCTGTCAGAGAAGGAGACGCAAATTCTATCCCTGGGTTGGGAAGATCTCCTAGAGAAGGAAATGGCAACCCACTCCAGTTTTCTTGTCTGGGAAATCCCATTGACAGAGAAGACTAGTGGGTTCATGGAGCTACAAATGAGTCAGAGATGACTTACTGATTAGATAACAATAACTGTAAAATAGATGCATGTACATGGATGGCATTTTATGGATTTATTTTAGAAAGACATTTGATTTAATCTTGTATATTTTACGTGTTGTGAAATGAGAGGAAAAAATGTCTTTCTGGAAGTAGTAGGTCTCCTTCCTTTAGTGCAACTTTTATAGTCATGTTTAATGATCTCTGAAAAAATTTTGATTTCTGAAAAAATATGTTTTTGAAATTACGTTTGGGTAAACTTAAGACAGTAATGGTAGCTAAAAATGATAAACAAGAAGGAAAAATATGAAAACTCAGAATTCCTGGCATTATCAAACCTAATTTTTTGGCCAGGGGTAGGAAAGATATTAAAAAGTAAGAAAACTGGGGGATAGTTGACTTTCCAAATTAAAACAAGAAAGATAAACAAGTAAAGACTTTAGCTGGCAGGAGAAATTTTGATTGAAGAAAAAGATTCAAAAAAAGGATTTCCTTCATGCATGACTGAACTAATTTTTCTTGTTCAACAGGAGGATGGAATTCAAAGGATCAGCAAGGAAGTGTTAAGGCTAGTCTAAAAAAGCCAGCAAGACAACTTGGCATCATTTTCATTTCTGGCTTGAGTAGTCACCAAGGCAAGGGGTAAATTTAGAAAAAAGGAAATTGCAAATGCTTTAGACTTTCAATATATCTGCGGTTTTGAATCTTAGACAAATAACTGGAAGATATAAATTTAAGAAAATTTTAAAAAGAATTGGTAATACCGTTTACATTTAATCCTGAGGAGGCAAACTAATAATAGTTATATTGTGCTTACTATATGTTCTAAACACTTTACATATACAAAACTCAATAAAATAATTTTTAAAATTACGATTAAGTAACCATTGATAAACAGCCTTGTTTGAAAAGTAAATTTCTGCAGACCTACCATAAAGTAGGTGGTTTCCCGAGCAGCTCACTGGTAAAGAATCCACCTGTCAGAGAAGGAGACGCAAATTCTATCCCTGGGTTGGGAAGATCTCCTAGAGAAGGAAATGGCAACCCACTCCAGTTTTCTTGTCTGGGAAATCCCATTGACAGAGAAGACTAGTGGGTTCATGGAGCTACAAATGAGTCAGAGATGACTTACTGATTAGATAACAATAACTGTAAAATAGATGCATGTACATGGATGGCATTTTATGGATTTATTTTAGAAAGACATTTGATTTAATCTTGTATATTTTACGTGTTGTGAAATGAGAGGAAAAAATGTCTTTCTGGAAGTAGTAGGTCTCCTTCCTTTAGTGCAACTTTTATAGTCATGTTTAATGATCTCTGAAAAAATTTTGATTTCTGAAAAAATATGTTTTTGAAATTACGTTTGGGTAAACTTAAGACAGTAATGGTAGCTAAAAATGATAAACAAGAAGGAAAAATATGAAAACTCAGAATTCCTGGCATTATCAAACCTAATTTTTTGGCCAGGGGTAGGAAAGATATTAAAAAGTAAGAAAACTGGGGGATAGTTGACTTTCCAAATTAAAACAAGAAAGATAAACAAGTAAAGACTTTAGCTGGCAGGAGAAATTTTGATTGAAGAAAAAGATTCAAAAAAAGGATTTCCTTCATGCATGACTGAACTAATTTTTCTTGTTCAACAGGAGGATGGAATTCAAAGGATCAGCAAGGAAGTGTTAAGGCTAGTCTAAAAAAGCCAGCAAGACAACTTGGCATCATTTTCATTTCTGGCTTGAGTAGTCACCAAGGCAAGGGGTAAATTTAGAAAAAAGGAAATTGCAAATGCTTTAGACTTTCAATATATCTGCGGTTTTGAATCTTAGACAAATAACTGGAAGATATAAATTTAAGAAAATTTTAAAAAGAATTGGTAATACCGTTTACATTTAATCCTGAGGAGGCAAACTAATAATAGTTATATTGTGCTTACTATATGTTCTAAACACTTTACATATACAAAACTCAATAAAATAATCTTGAGTTAGGTATTATTAACATTACTACTTCATATAAAGGGAAATTAAGGTACACAGAAATTCAGTAATTTGCCTGTTGCATACAACTTGCAAGTGGTGGAAGTAAGCTTCAGGGTCCATATTTTTGAACACCACACCACCTTACTTCTCTTGAACCAGGGTTAAATTGATTAGCAGCTGATTGTGTGTTGGAATAATAAGATTACACTAAACAAGAACAGATGCTGAGACGTTGTATTCCTTATGATTAAGAGCGTGTGTTCTGAGGCAGACTGCTTGGCTTCAAAACTCAGCATTGCTACTTATCAACCTGATAGCTGTGGATTAGTCAATTTAACTCTCTATGTTTCACTTTTTTCATTTGTGAAACAGGGTTAATAACAGTGCTTGCTTCAGAAAAATTTATTAGAAAAATAAATGTAAAATACTTGGAACATTCCTTGGAAATTTACTTACACTCAATAAATTATAGAAGGTATGTTTTACATTTTGCTCTAATGCTTTTAGATTTTTTTTTTTTTTGATAGCATATTTCAATTTTCTCTTAAACCTTCATTGAGTGGGAATGTAAACTATTCTCTCTCTTGTAACTAAATCTAACTATGGAATACATAACTCATCAGAGAGATGGTAACTTTTATTAAATAACCTTCGTTTAACACAGAGCTACTTTCCTGAAGTATAGAAAGACTTCCATAGAAAATAATCACCTTCTTAAAGATCAAATCCAAATCCAACTTTGGCAAATGAGAAGAATCAACACTAATTAACATTACTGGCAAATGGAAGTAAATGTATCTGCAAATCAGTGGTGCTGAGTTGCACACAGTGAGGAGAGAATGATAAAAGTAAATACATAATCAAATTCAAGGTGCTCTCATCAAACAATCATTAATAATTATTCTGAAGGCATAAATAGATAGTAAAAAAATAATAGTAGGAGACTTTAACTTCCCATTTTCAACAGTGGACACAAAATAGACAGAAAATCAACAATGAAATAATGATGTGAATTTAACTTTAGGAATCAAGTGTACCTAAGAAATATATACAGTACATTCTGTTCAACAGCAGTAGAATATACAACTTTCTCAAGAACACAAAACATTCTCTAGCACAGATTATACATTAGGTCACAAAACAAGTCTTAACAAACTTAAGAAGACTGAAATTATTCCAGGTATTCTCTCTGACTACAAATATATGAAAATAGAAATCAATAACAGAAACATGGAAAGTTCACAAATACATGGAAAATAACACACTACTGAATAATAAGGGCTTTCTCTGGTTGTTCAGATGGTAAAGAACCCACCTGCAATGCAGGAGACCTCAGTTTGACCCCTGGGTTTGGAAGATTCCCTGGAGAAGGGAATGGCTACCCACTCCAGTATTCTTGCCTTGATAATTGCATGGACAGAGAAGTTTAAAGAAAAAAGAAAAAAATCAAAAGAGAAATACAAAAAAATATCTTTAGAGAAATGAAAAAGGAAGCAATACCATGTCTTCTGGGATGCAGCAAAAGCAGTTCTAAAAGAGAAGTTTATAGTGATAAATACCTATATTAAAAATAAATATTTCAAATAAACATTCTAATATTACTACTCAAAGCACTAGTAATGGAAGAAAAAATTAAGCCATATGTAAGTAGGCAGAAGGAATTAACAAAGGTTAAAACAAAAATAAAAGGAAAAGGACATAGGTATACCTATGGCTGATTCACATTGTTGTATGGCAGGAGCCAACACAATATTGTAAAGCAATTATCCTCCATTGAAAGAGAATTAAAAAAATAAAAAATATATGTAATAAAAACTAGAAAGACAAGCAGATCCAAGAAACTAAAGCAACCGGGTTTAAAGTCACTAATCAAATGAGAAATGCTGCAAATCAGTGGTGCTGAGTTGCACACAGTGAGGAGAGAATGATAAAAGTAAATACATAATCAAATTCAAGGTGCTCTCATCAAACAATCATTAATAATTATTCTGAAGGCATAAATAGATAGTAAAAAAATAATAGTAGGAGACTTTAACTTCCCATTTTCAACAGTGGACACAAAATAGACAGAAAATCAACAATGAAATAATGATGTGAATTTAACTTTAGGAATCAAGTGTACCTAAGAAATATATACAGTACATTCTGTTCAACAGCAGTAGAATATACAACTTTCTCAAGAACACAAAACATTCTCTAGCACAGATTATACATTAGGTCACAAAACAAGTCTTAACAAACTTAAGAAGACTGAAATTATTCCAGGTATTCTCTCTGACTACAAATATATGAAAATAGAAATCAATAACAGAAACATGGAAAGTTCACAAATACATGGAAAATAACACACTACTGAATAATAAGGGCTTTCTCTGGTTGTTCAGATGGTAAAGAACCCACCTGCAATGCAGGAGACCTCAGTTTGACCCCTGGGTTTGGAAGATTCCCTGGAGAAGGGAATGGCTACCCACTCCAGTATTCTTGCCTTGATAATTGCATGGACAGAGAAGTTTAAAGAAAAAAGAAAAAAATCAAAAGAGAAATACAAAAAAATATCTTTAGAGAAATGAAAAAGGAAGCAATACCATGTCTTCTGGGATGCAGCAAAAGCAGTTCTAAAAGAGAAGTTTATAGTGATAAATACCTATATTAAAAATAAATATTTCAAATAAACATTCTAATATTACTACTCAAAGCACTAGTAATGGAAGAAAAAATTAAGCCATATGTAAGTAGGCAGAAGGAATTAACAAAGGTTAAAACAAAAATAAAAGGAAAAGGACATAGGTATACCTATGGCTGATTCACATTGTTGTATGGCAGGAGCCAACACAATATTGTAAAGCAATTATCCTCCATTGAAAGAGAATTAAAAAAATAAAAAATATATGTAATAAAAACTAGAAAGACAAGCAGATCCAAGAAACTAAGCACCGGGTTTTTGAAAAGATAAAATTGACAAACCTCCAGCTAGAGTTATCAAGGTAAAAAAAGAGAGAACCCAGATAAATGAAAGAGAAGATAGTACTTCTGATATTGGAGTTACAAGAATCATAAGAGACTGCTATGACCAATTATATACCAAACATTTGGACAACATAAGAGAAATGAATAAATTCCTACAAACTTACACCTTCCAAGACTGAATCATGAAAAACAGAAAATATGAACAGACTAATAACAAGTAAGGAAACAAATAATAATTTAAAAACTCTCAACAAAGAAAAGTCCAAGACCAGATGGCTTCATTGTGAATTCAAACAAACCTTTAAAGAAGAACTAATGACAACATTTGTCAAACATTTTACAGAAAGTGAAGGTTAAAGAACACTTCCAAACTCACTTTATTAGGATAGCAATGCCCTGAATTGGGGCTTCCCAGGTTGTGCTAGTGGTAAAGGACCCACCTGCCAATGCAGGAGACATAAGAGATGTGGGTTTGATCACTGGGTTGAGAAGATCTTCTAGAGAAGGAAATAGCAACCCACTCTAGTATTCTTGCCTGGAAAATCCCATGGATAGAGGAGCCTGGACGGTTACAATCTATAGAGTCGCAAAGAGTCAAACATGACTGAAGTGACTTAGTACACATGCCCTGAATTGAAAGCTATTATAGACACTACAAGTAAAGAAAAATCACAGGTCAATTATCACTGAAGAACACAGACAAAAAAACCCTCAACAAACTAACAAACCAAAATTAACAGCACATTAAAAGGATCATAGTATTCACTGTGAAGAAAATAAAGGATCATATATCATGACTAGTTGGTATTTCTCTGTAAGATCCAAGAGTAGTTTAAGAAGCCAATTAAAAATGTGATAAATCACTTTAACAGAATAAAGAGTAAAAATTATGATAATTTCAATAGGTGCAGAAAAGGCACTCAACAAAATTCAATATTCTTTCATGATAAAAACTTTCAATAGTGCTTCCAGCGGTTAAGAGTTTGCTTTGCAATGAAAGGGACACCAGTTTCATCCCTGGACCAGGAAGATCTCACATGAGACGGAGCAACAAAGCCCATGTACCACAATTACTGAGCCAACACTCTATAGCCCGTGAGCAGCAACTACTGAAGTCCGTGTGCCTACAGCCTGTGCTCTGCAACAAGAGAACCACAACAATGAGAAGCTCGCTCACTGCAATGAAAAGTAGCCCCCTCTCACCATAACTAAAGAAAGCCCATGTGCATCAATAAAGACCCACCACATCCAAAAATTAAAATAAATAAATAAATCTTAAAAAACTTTCAACAAATTAAGTATAGAAAGAATGTATCTTGACATAATAGAGGCCAAAAAAGACAAGCCCACAGCTAACACATTTACTGGTGAAAATTAAAAACCTTTTCTGTAACAGCTGGGACAAGACAATTGTAACTCCTTATTCAACCTAATACTAGAAGTCCTAGTCATATCAATCAAGAAAAAAAAAGATAAAGACACATAAATCAGGAAGAAAGAAGGAAAATTTTCTTTGCAGATGACATAATCTTATATAGAAAATTCTAATGACTTCATTTTAAAGATTGTTAGAACTAACAAATGAACTTCAAAATTTAAAAAGGAAAAAAATGTTAAGAAACCAGGTCAAAATTATTCCAAACCTGAAGAGAGCCTGGACGGTTACAATCTATAGAGTCGCAAAGAGTCAAACATGACTGAAGTGACTTAGTACACATGCCCTGAATTGAAAGCTATTATAGACACTACAAGTAAAGAAAAATCACAGGTCAATTATCACTGAAGAACACAGACAAAAAAACCCTCAACAAACTAACAAACCAAAATTAACAGCACATTAAAAGGATCATAGTATTCACTGTGAAGAAAATAAAGGATCATATATCATGACTAGTTGGTATTTCTCTGTAAGATCCAAGAGTAGTTTAAGAAGCCAATTAAAAATGTGATAAATCACTTTAACAGAATAAAGAGTAAAAATTATGATAATTTCAATAGGTGCAGAAAAGGCACTCAACAAAATTCAATATTCTTTCATGATAAAAACTTTCAATAGTGCTTCCAGCGGTTAAGAGTTTGCTTTGCAATGAAAGGGACACCAGTTTCATCCCTGGACCAGGAAGATCTCACATGAGACGGAGCAACAAAGCCCATGTACCACAATTACTGAGCCAACACTCTATAGCCCGTGAGCAGCAACTACTGAAGTCCGTGTGCCTACAGCCTGTGCTCTGCAACAAGAGAACCACAACAATGAGAAGCTCGCTCACTGCAATGAAAAGTAGCCCCCTCTCACCATAACTAAAGAAAGCCCATGTGCATCAATAAAGACCCACCACATCCAAAAATTAAAATAAATAAATAAATCTTAAAAAACTTTCAACAAATTAAGTATAGAAAGAATGTATCTTGACATAATAGAGGCCAAAAAAGACAAGCCCACAGCTAACACATTTACTGGTGAAAATTAAAAACCTTTTCTGTAACAGCTGGGACAAGACAATTGTAACTCCTTATTCAACCTAATACTAGAAGTCCTAGTCATATCAATCAAGAAAAAAAAAGATAAAGACACATAAATCAGGAAGAAAGAAGGAAAATTTTCTTTGCAGATGACATAATCTTATATAGAAAATTCTAATGACTTCATTTTAAAGATTGTTAGAACTAACAAATGAATTCAATAAAGGTGCAAGATACAAATAATTCTACAAAAATCAGTTGGCTTTTTTCATACATTAACAACAAACTATCTGAAAGAAAAATTAAGAAAACTATTCCATTTACAATTGCATCACAAAATAAAATACTTAGGAGCTAATTTAACCAAGGAGGTAAATGACCTGTACATTGAAAACTATAAGGCATCAGTGAAAGAAATTGAAGAAAATACAAATAAATGGAAAAATATCTCATGTTTGGACTGGAAGACTTAATATTGTGAAAATGCCATGCTCAAGGTGATGTATAGATTCAATGCAATTCCTATCAGAATTACATTGGCATTTATGACAGAAATAGAAACAAAATCCTAAAATTCATAAGAAATCACAAAAGAGCTCAAATATCCAAAGCAATATGTAGAAGGAAGAATAAAGTAGGAGAACAATTTCTGATTTCAAACTATATTACAAAGCTATAGTAATCAAAACTGTATGGTACTGCCATAAAACATTTATAAACAATAAGGAACAAAATAATGAGCCTGGAAATGAACCCATGCTTACACACTCAACTAATTCTTGAAAAGAGAATCAGAAAGACATGATGAGATGATAGTCTCTTTAGTAAATGTTATTGAAAAAACTGAATAGCCACATGCAAAATAATGAAACTGGACTTCTATCTTACACATTTCCCAAGTATTGCATTAATGATGTATTTAAGGTGCTTACTTTAGAGAAAAATACTTCTCATTTGATAGAATTTTTCTATCTTACAAAAATTAAAAAAAATTGAGGGACTTAAATGTAAAACCTGAAACCACTAAACTTGTGGAATAAAACAGGAGAAAATCTCTAGCACATTGATCTTGGCAATGTTTCCTTGATTTTTCCAGCAATTGTCCTGCCAGAAAAATCAGGGGTTTTCCTGGTAGCTCAGTGGTGAAGAGTTTGCCTGCCAATGTGGGAGACATCGCTCCCATCCCTGATCCAGGGAGATCCCACATGCTGTGGGGCAACTAAGCCTGTGAGTCACAACTATTGAGCCTGTGCTCTAGAGCCTCAGAGCCACAACTATTGAGCCCATGTGCTGCAACTATTGAAGCCCATGTGCTGCAACTATTGAAGCTCGTGTGCCATAGAGCTCGAGTTCCACAATAAGAGAAGTCACTGCAACAAGAATCCTGCTCACCTCAACTAGAGAGTAGACCCCACTCCCTGCAACTAGAGAAGAGCCTGTGGCAGCAGTGAAAACCCATAATAACCAAAAATAAATTTTGAAAAAGCCAGCATATTAAAATATACTTAAAAATGGTATACTAAAGAAAGCAGGATTAGCTATATTTATGAGACAAAATAAAGATTAAGCTAAGATGGTCAAAAGAGACAAATATGAGAAAGGAACCAATTTATCAGTAATAGTAAACAATTTTAAGTATTTATATATCCAATATCAGAGCATTTAACCATGTTAAATATAAAGCTCAAACTGACAGAACTAAAACAATAATTAATAATACAATAATAGTGGGAACTTTAATCTTCCACTCACCACAATGAATAGATCCTCCAGGCAAAGAATTAATCAGGAAACAGCAGGCAAACATTTAAAATAAAACTTTGATTTCAAACTATATTACAAAGCTATAGTAATCAAAACTGTATGGTACTGCCATAAAACATTTATAAACAATAAGGAACAAAATAATGAGCCTGGAAATGAACCCATGCTTACACACTCAACTAATTCTTGAAAAGAGAATCAGAAAGACATGATGAGATGATAGTCTCTTTAGTAAATGTTATTGAAAAAACTGAATAGCCACATGCAAAATAATGAAACTGGACTTCTATCTTACACATTTCCCAAGTATTGCATTAATGATGTATTTAAGGTGCTTACTTTAGAGAAAAATACTTCTCATTTGATAGAATTTTTCTATCTTACAAAAATTAAAAAAAATTGAGGGACTTAAATGTAAAACCTGAAACCACTAAACTTGTGGAATAAAACAGGAGAAAATCTCTAGCACATTGATCTTGGCAATGTTTCCTTGATTTTTCCAGCAATTGTCCTGCCAGAAAAATCAGGGGTTTTCCTGGTAGCTCAGTGGTGAAGAGTTTGCCTGCCAATGTGGGAGACATCGCTCCCATCCCTGATCCAGGGAGATCCCACATGCTGTGGGGCAACTAAGCCTGTGAGTCACAACTATTGAGCCTGTGCTCTAGAGCCTCAGAGCCACAACTATTGAGCCCATGTGCTGCAACTATTGAAGCCCATGTGCTGCAACTATTGAAGCTCGTGTGCCATAGAGCTCGAGTTCCACAATAAGAGAAGTCACTGCAACAAGAATCCTGCTCACCTCAACTAGAGAGTAGACCCCACTCCCTGCAACTAGAGAAGAGCCTGTGGCAGCAGTGAAAACCCATAATAACCAAAAATAAATTTTGAAAAAGCCAGCATATTAAAAATATACTTAAAAATGGTATACTAAAGAAAGCAGGATTAGCTATATTTATGAGACAAAATAAAGATTAAGCTAAGATGGTCAAAAGAGACAAATATGAGAAAGGAACCAATTTATCAGTAATAGTAAACAATTTTAAGTATTTATATATCCAATATCAGAGCATTTAACCATGTTAAATATAAAGCTCAAACTGACAGAACTAAAACAATAATTAATAATACAATAATAGTGGGAACTTTAATCTTCCACTCACCACAATGAATAGATCCTCCAGGCAAAGAATTAATCAGGAAACAGCAGGTTAAAACAACACTAAAGAACAAATGAAAATACAGGCATATACAGAACATTCAATCCAGTCGCAACATATTACACGTTCTTTTTAAGTGAACCCAGTACACTGTTCTATATAGATCATATACTAAGCAAGAAAACAAGTCTCAACAAACTTAAGACACAAATTATAAAAAGTACTTTTTCTGCATACAGTGGTATGAAACTGGAAATCAGCAACAGGATAAAAACTGGAAAGTTCACAAATATATGGAAATTAAGCAATACACCCATAATCAAAGAAGAAGTTATCAAAATTTAAAATTCATTGTGATAAAGATCCTTAACAAAGTGGGTATAGAGGGAATGTATCTAAACATAATAAATGCCACATATAACAAACCTACAGTCAATATCATATTCACTGGTGAAAAGCTGCAAGTATTCAAAATCAAGAATAAGAGAAGGATGCCCATGTTCAACACTTTCACTTAGCATAGTACTGGAAATCCTACCAACAGCAATCAGACAAGAAAATAATTGAAATGAATTCAAATTGAAAAGGAAGAATTAGTACGATGGCCTGGAGGGGAGGGATTGAGGGGACAGGGAGAGGGGTGGAGGAGGGAGGGGGCCAGGGATATACATATGACTAATTTGGGATTATACATATCTGTAAACAACAAAACTCTGTAAAATTAAAAAGTAAAATAAAAACAATTTCTAAAAAAAGAAAAGGAAGAAGTAAAACTGTTACTGTTTAGTGACATGATACTATAGAAAATACTATTAGAATAAATAAATTCAGTAAAGTTACAGCATACAAAAAATCTACAGAAATCTGTTGAGTCTTTATGCAATGAGAAGGAGCACCTTGCTTGCTGTGGGTTGGCGAGTGGCTGCCATGGCACTCCCTGGGAGTCTCCAGATTCTGGTGGCAGTACTGCTGCTGTTGCTTTGGGGAGCTCCCTGGACCCATGGGAGGCTCATTGCAGATGAGAACTGGAGAGCGTTGCTAGAAGGAGAGTGGATGATAGAATTTTATACTGTATGTGTCCTGCTTGTCAGAATCTTCAACCAGAATGGGAAAGTTTTGCCAAATGGGGAGAAGATCTTGAGGTTAATGCTGCAAAAGTTGATGTCACAGAGCAGCCAGAACTGAGTGGATGGTTTATCATAACTGCTCTTCCCACTATTTATCATTGTAAAGATGGTGAATTTAGGTGATATCAGGGTCTAAGAACTAAGAAGGACTTCATAAACTTTGTAAGTGAAAAAGAGTGGAAAAGTATTGAAACCGTTTCATCATGGTTTGGTCCAGGTTCTGTTTTGATGAGTAGTATGTCAACACTCTTTCAGCTCTCTATGTGGATCAGGACTTGCCATAACTATTTTATTGAAGACCTTGGATTACCAGTTTGGGGATCATATACAGTGTTTGCTTTAGCATCTCTGCTTTCAGGACTATTATTAGGACTTTGCATGATGTTTGTAGCAGATTGCCAGTGTCCTTCAAAAAGACACAGACAACAGCCATATCCTACCAAAAAATTATTACCAGAAGCTTCTCAGCCTTTGAAAAAAGTGGAGGAAGAACAAGAAGTTGAGGAAGAAGATGTTTCAGAAGAGGAATCTGAAAGCAAAGAAGGAACAAACAAAGACTTTGCACAGAATGCTATAAGACAACATTCTGTGGGTCCTTCTTCACTGGCCACAGATAAATCCTAGTTCATTGTTACAAATATTTTCATATGATTTTGACAAAAACAGAAGATCAATCATTTCTTTTGGTTGAAGTGAATCTGTAAAATTAAAAAGTAAAATAAAAACAATTTCTAAAAAAAGAAAAGGAAGAAGTAAAACTGTTACTGTTTAGTGACATGATACTATAGAAAATACTATTAGAATAAATAAATTCAGTAAAGTTACAGCATACAAAAAATCTACAGAAATCTGTTGAGTCTTTATGCAATGAGAAGGAGCACCTTGCTTGCTGTGGGTTGGCGAGTGGCTGCCATGGCACTCCCTGGGAGTCTCCAGATTCTGGTGGCAGTACTGCTGCTGTTGCTTTGGGGAGCTCCCTGGACCCATGGGAGGCTCATTGCAGATGAGAACTGGAGAGCGTTGCTAGAAGGAGAGTGGATGATAGAATTTTATACTGTATGTGTCCTGCTTGTCAGAATCTTCAACCAGAATGGGAAAGTTTTGCCAAATGGGGAGAAGATCTTGAGGTTAATGCTGCAAAAGTTGATGTCACAGAGCAGCCAGAACTGAGTGGATGGTTTATCATAACTGCTCTTCCCACTATTTATCATTGTAAAGATGGTGAATTTAGGTGATATCAGGGTCTAAGAACTAAGAAGGACTTCATAAACTTTGTAAGTGAAAAAGAGTGGAAAAGTATTGAAACCGTTTCATCATGGTTTGGTCCAGGTTCTGTTTTGATGAGTAGTATGTCAACACTCTTTCAGCTCTCTATGTGGATCAGGACTTGCCATAACTATTTTATTGAAGACCTTGGATTACCAGTTTGGGGATCATATACAGTGTTTGCTTTAGCATCTCTGCTTTCAGGACTATTATTAGGACTTTGCATGATGTTTGTAGCAGATTGCCAGTGTCCTTCAAAAAGACACAGACAACAGCCATATCCTACCAAAAAATTATTACCAGAAGCTTCTCAGCCTTTGAAAAAAGTGGAGGAAGAACAAGAAGTTGAGGAAGAAGATGTTTCAGAAGAGGAATCTGAAAGCAAAGAAGGAACAAACAAAGACTTTGCACAGAATGCTATAAGACAACATTCTGTGGGTCCTTCTTCACTGGCCACAGATAAATCCTAGTTCATTGTTACAAATATTTTCATATGATTTTGACAAAAACAGAAGATCAATCATTTCTTTTGGTTTGAAGTGAACTGTGACTTGCTTGAACATTGCAGGGTTCAGTCTAGATTATCATTGGGTTGAACAGTCTATCTTCAGAAAATAAAAGCAGCACTACATGAAAAAATAGGATCTGAGAACAGTATGGTGGTTCAAACAGTGTAATTTTTGGAAAATCTGGTGCCAAGCAATAAGATTTCGGTATGTTTGTTTCATGATAATTCTTTTGATTCTGAGTTAAAAATTACGTTTCCCAAGTATTGCATTAATGACATATTTAAGGAGCTTACTTTAGAGAAAAATACTTCTCATTTGATAGAATTTTTCTCAGTTTCACTGTGCAAAAAGAACATATTTCCCATTAATGGGAACTCTGTCCATTGTCTCAAAAAATGTGTACTTCAGTGACAACGCTGAAGTCCTTTATCTCTTTTAGAGATTAAGTTCAAAATTGAAGATTATGTAACTAGTAAAATCTACCTTACTTTACAGTTTTCTACCCATGATAATACAGGATATGTTTAGAAAGTTTATAAAGGTTGGTTGCCTTTTTCCTATTCCTGTGTTCAGTGTATGATTTATATTTTTCTTACCATGGGTTATATTTTTCATTTTCCAAATTTGATGATTTCCTGGAAATGTTTTTCATGTTTAAATATATTGTTTCAAACTAAAGTTTACTGAAGAATCCTTAAAAGTGAAGAGCCATCTATTGATAATTTAAAACCTTGGCTACTTGTTTCAGATTTTATATCACCCTTGTTGAACCTGTATTTGAACTCTTTTTTTTTTTTTTGGATGTGAAAGTGACCATTTCTGATTTTTATTTGAGTTCATGGAAAAGTATTGTTTTTTTTTCTATTTTGAAAACTCATAGAAGCGTAATTAGACACAAAGTTAGCATTCTACTCAGGAAAAAGCATCTTGTAGCTTGTATTTTCAATGTATATTTGCTCTCATGCAAAAAATTCTTAATCTGTTGTACAAAGTCAATGTATGCTTGATGTTTTAAACTCATAAAAGTCTTCCGTTTTTGAAAAGACAAACTGTATTCTACTATAATTTCTTTTATGGTATTTCACAGATGGGTATCAGCAAGATGGGACAGTTAATATATTTTCACTGCTCACAGAGAATAGATTTTTCACCTTACAGCAAAAGAGGGAGTGGGCAGACTTGTGTGACAGCAGTAAAGAACTGTATTAACTAGAAGAGAAGTAAGAACCATAGTACTCAGAATGGATCACCTCTTTATTAGTAGACAGTTTCTATAATGTCCCCTTTAAAGGCCTCTCCTTTGGATAGGAAATATTTTACCACTGAGGAGTTTGGATGTGGAATAAGTTTATGATGCTTTAAAGAAACCTAAGCACAAAATAAACTTTTCTAAGTGTTTCACTGTAAAAAAAAAAAAAAAAAAAAACTATGAGAGGGAGAAATTAAGAAAATAAACCCATTTAAAATTTCATCCAAAAGAATAAAAGGCATAGGAGTAAATTTAACCAAATAAGTAAAAGACTTGTAGTCAAAACACTGTAAGACCTTGATGAAATAAACTGAAGATAATACAAAGAAATGAAAAGATATTCTGTGCTCACAGATTGGAAGAATTAGTATTGTTGAAATGACCATGATAACCAAAGCAGTTTCAGAATTCATGCAATGCCTATCAAAATATGAATGATATTAATTGGTGTAAATAATTCTAAAATGTATACAGTAACACAAGAGACCCTAAGTAGCCAAAACAACCTGGAGAAATAAGAACAAGTTTGGAGGTTTCACTCTCACTGGTTTCAAACTATACTACACAGGTATAATCTTCAAAACAGTATGATACTGGCACAAAAAAGACACATCAATTAATAGAGAGCCCAGAAATAAACATATATTCTTATGGTCAATTAATCTAAAACATAGGAGGTAAAATTATACAATGGAGGAAAGATACATTCTTCAATACAGTAAGTCCCCTACATACAAACCTTCAAGTGTGAACTTTTAAAGATGTGAATGCCTGTCCTCATGTCTAATCACAGCAATTAGTTCACATTTCTGGTATACATTGTCGTGTGCATGCAACCTCTTGAGATGGTTGTGCTTTTGTGTACTTCATTGTACAGTAGTGTATAGATTACTGTCAAGAGAACATACTGTTTGTAGAAAATACCCTTTTCCAACAACACATGAGATGATTCTACACATGTAAAATTTCATGGTATCAGCAAGATGGGTCAGTTAATATATTTTCACTGCTCACAGAGAATAGATTTTTCACCTTACAGCAAAAGAGGGAGTGGGCAGACTTGTGTGACAGCAGTAAAGAACTGTATTAACTAGAAGAGAAGTAAGAACCATAGTACTCAGAATGGATCACCTCTTTATTAGTAGACAGTTTCTATAATGTCCCCTTTAAAGGCCTCTCCTTTGGATAGGAAATATTTTACCACTGAGGAGTTTGGATGTGGAATAAGTTTATGATGCTTTAAAGAAACCTAAGCACAAAATAAACTTTTCTAAGTGTTTCACTGTAAAAAAAAANAAAAAACTATGAGAGGGAGAAATTAAGAAAATAAACCCATTTAAAATTTCATCCAAAAGAATAAAAGGCATAGGAGTAAATTTAACCAAATAAGTAAAAGACTTGTAGTCAAAACACTGTAAGACCTTGATGAAATAAACTGAAGATAATACAAAGAAATGAAAAGATATTCTGTGCTCACAGATTGGAAGAATTAGTATTGTTGAAATGACCATGATAACCAAAGCAGTTTCAGAATTCATGCAATGCCTATCAAAATATGAATGATATTAATTGGTGTAAATAATTCTAAAATGTATACAGTAACACAAGAGACCCTAAGTAGCCAAAACAACCTGGAGAAATAAGAACAAGTTTGGAGGTTTCACTCTCACTGGTTTCAAACTATACTACACAGGTATAATCTTCAAAACAGTATGATACTGGCACAAAAAAGACACATCAATTAATAGAGAGCCCAGAAATAAACATATATTCTTATGGTCAATTAATCTAAAACATAGGAGGTAAAATTATACAATGGAGGAAAGATACATTCTTCAATACAGTAAGTCCCCTACATACAAACCTTCAAGTGTGAACTTTTAAAGATGTGAATGCCTGTCCTCATGTCTAATCACAGCAATTAGTTCACATTTCTGGTATACATTGTCGTGTGCATGCAACCTCTTGAGATGGTTGTGCTTTTGTGTACTTCATTGTACAGTAGTGTATAGATTACTGTCAAGAGAACATACTGTTTGTAGAAAATACCCTTTTCCAACAACACATGAGATGATTCTACACATGAACATCACCAAATGATCAATACTAAAATCAGATTGATTATGTTCTTTGCAACCAAAGATAGAAAAGTTCTATACAGTCAATAAAAACAAGACCTGAAGCTGACTGTGGGTCAGATCATCAGCTCCTAATTGTAAAATTCAGGTTTAAATTGAAGAAAGTAAGAAACACCACTAGGTCATTTCAATACAGCCTAACTCAAATCCTTTATGATTATACGTAGAGGTGGTGAATAGATGCAAGGGACTAAATCTGGTAGAGATAGTGCCTGAAGAACTATGGATGGAGGTTATAACATTGTATGGGAGGTGATGATGAAAACCATTCCAAAGAAAAAGAAATGCAAGAAAGCAAACTGGTTGTCTGAGCAGACTTTACAAATAACCAAGGAAAGAACAGAAGTGATAGTCAAGGGAGAAAGAAAATGATATACCCAACTGAATGCAGAGTTCCAGAGAATCGCAAGGAGATATAAGGACTTAAGTGAACAGCAAAGATATAGAGGAAAACAATAGAATGGGAAAGATTAGAGATCTTTTCAAGAAAACTGGAAATATCAACAGAACATTTCTTGCTAGGATGGGCATGATAAAGGACAGAAATGGCAAAGACATAAAAGAAGCAGAAGAGATTAAGAAGTGGAAAAAATACACTGAAGAACTATACAAAATCGATCTTAATGATCCAGATAACACGATGGTGTGGTCACTCACCAGTCAGATATACTGGAATGTGAAATCAAGTATATCATCTCACTGGTTTCAAACTATACTACACAGGTATAATCTTCAAAACAGTATGATACTGGCACAAAAAAGACACATCAATTAATAGAGAGCCCAGAAATAAACATATATTCTTATGGTCAATTAATCTAAAACATAGGAGGTAAAATTATACAATGGAGGAAAGATACATTCTTCAATACAGTAAGTCCCCTACATACAAACCTTCAAGTGTGAACTTTTAAAGATGTGAATGCCTGTCCTCATGTCTAATCACAGCAATTAGTTCACATTTCTGGTATACATTGTCGTGTGCATGCAACCTCTTGAGATGGTTGTGCTTTTGTGTACTTCATTGTACAGTAGTGTATAGATTACTGTCAAGAGAACATACTGTTTGTAGAAAATACCCTTTTCCAACAACACATGAGATGATTCTACACATGAACATCACCAAATGATCAATACTAAAATCAGATTGATTATGTTCTTTGCAACCAAAGATAGAAAAGTTCTATACAGTCAATAAAAACAAGACCTGAAGCTGACTGTGGGTCAGATCATCAGCTCCTAATTGTAAAATTCAGGTTTAAATTGAAGAAAGTAAGAAACACCACTAGGTCATTTCAATACAGCCTAACTCAAATCCTTTATGATTATACGTAGAGGTGGTGAATAGATGCAAGGGACTAAATCTGGTAGAGATAGTGCCTGAAGAACTATGGATGGAGGTTATAACATTGTATGGGAGGTGATGATGAAAACCATTCCAAAGAAAAAGAAATGCAAGAAAGCAAACTGGTTGTCTGAGCAGACTTTACAAATAACCAAGGAAAGAACAGAAGTGATAGTCAAGGGAGAAAGAAAATGATATACCCAACTGAATGCAGAGTTCCAGAGAATCGCAAGGAGATATAAGGACTTAAGTGAACAGCAAAGATATAGAGGAAAACAATAGAATGGGAAAGATTAGAGATCTTTTCAAGAAAACTGGAAATATCAACAGAACATTTCTTGCTAGGATGGGCATGATAAAGGACAGAAATGGCAAAGACATAAAAGAAGCAGAAGAGATTAAGAAGTGGAAAAAATACACTGAAGAACTATACAAAATCGATCTTAATGATCCAGATAACACGATGGTGTGGTCACTCACCAGTCAGATATACTGGAATGTGAAATCAAGTGGGCCTTAGGAAGCACTACTATGAACAAAGCTAGTGGTGGTGATGGAATTCCAGCTGAGCTATCTCAAATCCTAAAACATGATGCCTTTGAAGTGCTGCACTCAGTATGTCAGTCAGCAAATTTGGAAAACTTAGCAGTGGCCACAGGACTGGAAAAGGCCAGTTTTAGCTCCAGTCTCATGAAGGGCAATGCCAAAGAATATTCAACCACTATGCAAATGTGCTCATTTCACATACTAGCAAGGCAATGCTCAAAATTCTTCAAGCTAGGCTTCAGCATTATATGGATCAAGAACTTCCAGGTGTACAAGCTGGGTTTCAAAGATGAAGAAGAACCAGAGATCAAATGGCCAACATCTTGGAGACATCATGGAGAAAGCAGGGGACTTCCAGAAAAACATCCATTTCTGCCTACACTACAGTCTTTGACTATGTGGATAACAAGGAACTGTGGACAATTCTTAAGGAGATGGGAGTGCCTTACCTGTCTCCTGAGAAACCTGTATGTAGGTCAAGAAGCAACAGTTAGAATGAAACATGGAAAAACTGACTAGTTCAAAATACAGAAAGTAGTATGTCAAGACTGTATATTGTCACCTTGATTGTTTAACTTATATGAAGAGTATATTAAGTGAAATGCCAGGCTGAATAAAGCACAAGCTGGAATCAAGATTGCCAGAAGAAATAACAACAAGCTCAGATATGCATATGATACTGTCCTGATAGCAGGAAGTAAAGAGGAACTAAACAGCCTCTTGATGAGAGTGAAAGGAGAATGAAAAAGTTGACTTGAAACTCAACATTCAGAAAGTAAGATCATGGCATCTGGTCCTATCAATTCATGCCAAATGGATGAGGGAAAACTAGAAACAGTGACAGACTTTGTTTTCTTGGGCTCCAGAATCACAACAGATGATGACTGCAGCCTTGAAATTGAAAGAAATTTTCTCCTTGAAAGGAAATCATGACAAACCTAGACAGTGTATTAAAAAGCAAAGACATCACTTTGCTGACAAAAATCTGTATAGTCAAAGCTATGATTTTTTCTAGTAGTTATGTATGGATGTGAGTTGAACCAAAAAGAAGGCTGAGCAGCAAATAATGGATGCTATTTTTTTTAATTTTAATATTTTTTGGGGGGGTGGGTGGGGGAGTAGGGAGGAGGGTGGGCAGGCCAGTTCTATTGGTCTTTCATTTCTCTATTTTCATCCATCTTTGTTCTTTGGCCTGTGTGGGCCTGCCATTGTGGTGGCCTCTGTCATCACAGAGCACCGGCTCTGGGAGCATGCGCTCCAGAGCTCTGACTCGGTAATTGGACACATCGGTCCAGCCGCTCTGCAGCACGTGGGATCTTCCCAGGCCAGGGATTGAACTGGCGCCCCTCGCACTGCAAGGCGGTGTTCTTACCCACTGGACCACCAGGGAAGCCCTAATGGATGCTTTTGACTGTGATGCTTGAGAAGACTCTTGAGAGTCCCTTGGACTGCAAGGAGATCAAACCAGTCAATCCTAAGGGAAATCAACCCTGAAAACCCATTGGGTTTTCGGAGGCTTGATGCTAAAGGTGAAGCTCCAATACTTTGGCCACGTGATGCAAAGAGCCAGATGCAAAGAGTCATTGGAAAATACCCTGGTGCTAGGGAAGACTGAAGGTAAAAGTAGAAGGAGGAGGCAGAAGATGAGATTAACAGATAGCATCGCCTACTCAATGGGCATAAATTTGAGGAAAAGCTGGAATCAAGATTGCCAGAAGAAATAACAACAAGCTCAGATATGCATATGATACTGTCCTGATAGCAGGAAGTAAAGAGGAACTAAACAGCCTCTTGATGAGAGTGAAAGGAGAATGAAAAAGTTGACTTGAAACTCAACATTCAGAAAGTAAGATCATGGCATCTGGTCCTATCAATTCATGCCAAATGGATGAGGGAAAACTAGAAACAGTGACAGACTTTGTTTTCTTGGGCTCCAGAATCACAACAGATGATGACTGCAGCCTTGAAATTGAAAGAAATTTTCTCCTTGAAAGGAAATCATGACAAACCTAGACAGTGTATTAAAAAGCAAAGACATCACTTTGCTGACAAAAATCTGTATAGTCAAAGCTATGATTTTTTCTAGTAGTTATGTATGGATGTGAGTTGAACCAAAAAGAAGGCTGAGCAGCAAATAATGGATGCTATTTTTTTTAATTTTAATATTTTTTGGGGGAGGGGTCGGGTGAGTAGGGAGGAGGGTGGGCAGGCCAGTTCTATTGGTCTTTCATTTCTCTATTTTCATCCATCTTTGTTCTTTGGCCTGTGTGGGCCTGCCATTGTGGTGGCCTCTGTCATCACAGAGCACCGGCTCTGGGAGCATGCGCTCCAGAGCTCTGACTCGGTAATTGGACACATCGGTCCAGCCGCTCTGCAGCACGTGGGATCTTCCCAGGCCAGGGATTGAACTGGCGCCCCTCGCACTGCAAGGCGGTGTTCTTACCCACTGGACCACCAGGGAAGCCCTAATGGATGCTTTTGACTGTGATGCTTGAGAAGACTCTTGAGAGTCCCTTGGACTGCAAGGAGATCAAACCAGTCAATCCTAAGGGAAATCAACCCTGAAAACCCATTGGGTTTTCGGAGGCTTGATGCTAAAGGTGAAGCTCCAATACTTTGGCCACGTGATGCAAAGAGCCAGATGCAAAGAGTCATTGGAAAATACCCTGGTGCTAGGGAAGACTGAAGGTAAAAGTAGAAGGAGGAGGCAGAAGATGAGATTAACAGATAGCATCGCCTACTCAATGGGCATAAATTTGAGGAAAATCTGGGAGATGGTGGAGGACAGAGGAGCCTGACATACTGCAGTCCATGGAATCATAAAGAGTGGTACATGACTTAGCGAATGAATGACAACTATGTGTGTGTGTGTGTGTGTGTATAAGAGCAATCAGGCAAGAAAAAGTTTGATATATAATTATATATACAATTATTCTTATTCAGCCATAAAAAGAAGGAAATTCTGTCATTTGTGGCAACACAGATAAATCTGAAGTGCATTATGCTAAGTGGATTAAGCCAGATGAAGAAAGATAAATATATATAGGATCACATATTAATGAAACCTAAAGAAAAAAATTTAAAACTGAAATCATAGAAACAGAAAATGATGATTACAAAATGTTGGTTACTAGAAAGGGAGAATTGGGGAGATGTTGGTCAAAGGGTATAAATTTTCAGTTCTGGTTTTTGAGGAACTAATGTACAGTATAGTGAGTATGTGCGTGTCTTAAGTTGCTTAAGTTGTGTCTGACTCTTTGAGACCCTATGGATTGTAGCCCGCCAGGCTCCTCTGTCCATGGGATTCTCCAGCCAAGAATACTGTAGTGGACTGCCATGATCTCCTCCAGGGGATCATCCCAACTCAGGGATAGAACCTGTTTCTTGTATCTCCTGCATTGGCAGGTGGTTTCTTAAGCACTGGTGCCACCTTGGGTAATATCAGTTGTCCTGTATTGGCAAATAAAAACATAGGTGGATGCTGTAATCCATTCATATGGAAATTTCTGCTGCAAAACACCCTTTCCCATCTAAAATAAGGAAGCCCCAAACTCAGAATACTAGGCATTCTATACATAAGGAAAGGAAGAAAGAGAAAAGCTCCTTTTTCAGTCTTTTGTGAGCTTCTTACAGAGGCAAGAACTTGACTTAATCTGGCATCTGAAATCATTCTGCTACCTGGATACTTCTCTGTTAGTCTTGGAGTGATGTGGCTAGAATGCTGTTTCAATCGTTGCCTGGATAGGTTTCAGTGATTCAGTATACCAGTAAGACAGGTATACATTCTTTGGGAAGAATGTTAGTTACTAGATCAAAATTGATTGGTAAGGCATAATTTTTAAAACATTCCTTTTTATAAACTAGTTAATCAATAAACATTTGGGAAGGGATCACATCTTAACTGCGAGCAACTTGTTCAATGTATTCTGTGTGACAGTAATTAACTACAAAAAAAAAAAAAGAGAGAGAGAAAAAAAAAAAAAAACCCATAGCTCAAAACTAGAACCTCAGCATTCACAATGAACAACACATCCCAAGATGGTCATGAATCTTCAAATTCATGGAAATGTTTGTGTAGGTTTCTGGTTTTTTCCCAAATTACATTTCCCATGGAAAGCTTCATGTTTCCCATGCATACTCTCATACCATAGGCTTTAACTCCATTTCAACTTTCACTAAAGTTTTGTCTGTTCTCTGATGACCATTTTTCACAGGTAAAAACTTGTTTCCATCTTTGTGAAAATGTAGCAAGCTATAACAAATGGAGTTCAGCAAAGCCATATTGAGACACAGATGCCAAACAATCAGCTAGGCACAGTCTTTGACAAAATAATGTTAGCCTGAAAAACACCTCTCATTCAAATACACATAATAGAAATGTGGGATCACTTCCAAATATTTGTAACTTAAAAGTGTTAAGGTCATAAAAGCCAAGTGTCTACTGTGGAAAAAACTATGTATTTAGCAAAACAGCAATGGTTAAAAGTGGACGCAAGAAAACAAGTTTTTAAAAAGGAACACTTGAATGTCCTGGTGCTCTAGTGTCCCAACTGCAATCCACACTACACAACTGTTAGGAAGCTAGAAACTGCTGGGGCCAGAGGATGGAGATGATCCATAGCAGAGAACTGGCCAGAGCTCCTGGAAGAAACAAGTATTTCAACTAATAACAAGAGCACTTAAAGAGATTTAAGCAAAGCAAAACAAAGATTTTTTTGAGGGGGTGCATTATATATACACCTATTCTCCTACCCAATTGACTTCTCTTTGTGGAGTGGGACCTTCCCTACTCAGATTTGATCTATGCTCAGCCTTTCAAGTTTCTGTTTTAAATATCTGGAAGCCCAATTTTAGGAGTTTGGTGAAAGAAGTTTGGTAAAAAAGCCTCCCTCTAAACTCAGAGTTGACCAGTGGCTTTCTGCCTAGACAGTACCTGCTTTGTTTACTTTAGGGGCATAAACTTCTCCCTCAAGGCCTAATTCTGTCAGAGGGGCTGTGAGGAGAACGAATCATTAAGAGAAAAAAATATTTCAGGTATGTCTATGATGCTAGGTCACAAGAAATGATTCTGTCCATTTCCCAGGATATCATGAGCACCTCTTGAAAACATACATACCCTAGGACCTGGGCTACTTTCCTTAAAAGTTCCTCAGAAGGGAACATGCTGGACAAAATCCTTCTTTCAGTCAAGGGCACATGACTCACTCTTGCTGACTGTGTGAGTTTGAACTCAACAACTCTGCCTTATTTTTCACCCTTGGTGCTAAAGTTTTGTCTGTTCTCTGATGACCATTTTTCACAGGTAAAAACTTGTTTCCATCTTTGTGAAAATGTAGCAAGCTATAACAAATGGAGTTCAGCAAAGCCATATTGAGACACAGATGCCAAACAATCAGCTAGGCACAGTCTTTGACAAAATAATGTTAGCCTGAAAAACACCTCTCATTCAAATACACATAATAGAAATGTGGGATCACTTCCAAATATTTGTAACTTAAAAGTGTTAAGGTCATAAAAGCCAAGTGTCTACTGTGGAAAAAACTATGTATTTAGCAAAACAGCAATGGTTAAAAGTGGACGCAAGAAAACAAGTTTTTAAAAAGGAACACTTGAATGTCCTGGTGCTCTAGTGTCCCAACTGCAATCCACACTACACAACTGTTAGGAAGCTAGAAACTGCTGGGGCCAGAGGATGGAGATGATCCATAGCAGAGAACTGGCCAGAGCTCCTGGAAGAAACAAGTATTTCAACTAATAACAAGAGCACTTAAAGAGATTTAAGCATAGCAAAAACAAAAGATTTTTTTTTGAGGGGGTGCATTATATATACACCTATTCTCCTACCCAAGTGACTTCTCTTTGTGGAGTGGGACCTTCCCTACTCAGATTTGATCTATGCTCAGCCTTTCAAGTTTCTGTTTTAAATATCTGGAAGCCCAATTTTAGGAGTTTGGTGAAAGAAGTTTGGTAAAAAAGCCTCCCTCTAAACTCAGAGTTGACCAGTGGCTTTCTGCCTAGACAGTACCTGCTTTGTTTACTTTAGGGGCATAAACTTCTCCCTCAAGGCCTAATTCTGTCAGAGGGGCTGTGAGGAGAACGAATCATTAAGAGAAAAAAATATTTCAGGTATGTCTATGATGCTAGGTCACAAGAAATGATTCTGTCCATTTCCCAGGATATCATGAGCACCTCTTGAAAACATACATACCCTAGGACCTGGGCTACTTTCCTTAAAAGTTCCTCAGAAGGGAACATGCTGGACAAAATCCTTCTTTCAGTCAAGGGCACATGACTCACTCTTGCTGACTGTGTGAGTTTGAACTCAACAACTCTGCCTTATTTTTCCTGGTACCCTTGGTGCCTCAAACAGTACCTCAAGCCTTGCAGAAACTTGTGTGCAAACAGAACCACTGCATCTTTGCCACACTAGTTTTAGTGGGTCAAATTAGTTTTCTTAAGCCTTGTCTATCCCACAGAATTTCCTTTTTCAGATAATCCCTTTGTTAAGGAAGCCAAAAAAACAAACCTGAAAGAATCAGTTTTGCAATGCCAAATGTTTTGTTGAGTCAGCGGTAGAGTAAGCTACTTGAATCATTGGTTTGATCAAGTATCTATTGAAAAACCTCACCTTTTGGTTACCAGATTTTAGAATTTTTATTCTTCCCATGCAGGGGTGCTATGCAAAGGCTTGGAGGGATGGGATGGGGCGGGGAGGGTTGGGAGTGGGGTGGGGGAGTGAGGGGGCCAGGGATGTACATATGACTAATCTGGGGTTATATGTATCTGTAAACAACAAAACTGCAAAAGTAAAAAGTAAAATAAAAATAATTATGGGCTTCCCTGGTGGACCAGTGGGTAAGGACACCGCCTTGCAGTGCAAGGGGTGCTGGTTCAATCCCTGGCCTGGGAAGATACCATGTGCCACAGAGCGGCTGGACTGATGTGTCTAACTACCAAGCTGGAGCTCTGGAGCGCATGCGCCCAGAGCCAGTGCTCTGCAGTGAGGGAGGCCACTGCTATGGGAGGCCCACACAGGTCAAAGAACAAAGATGGATGAAAATAGATAAATGAAAGACTGATAGAAGTGGCCAAAAAAAAATTATTAAAAAATCCCCCCAAAACAACTATTTTAAGCTCAATCTATCTGCAAACAAAAGTAAAAGGAATCTATAATGTCTGAGTATAACTAGAAAAGAAGGTGAGTTAGTTGAAAACTAAAACACTACGAGATATCACTTCTAAGTGTTACCTCCAACCGTTTTCTGACATAAAGCAATTATTAGGATTGCAGCTCAACAGGGAGACTGAACTGCGAAGTTTAGGGTATGGTAAAAGGTAGTAATAGCAAGATCAAATAGAAGAAATAACTCAATGCTCAAATTAAAAAATGTACAAAAGGTTGGAAATTATAAGGGGAAAAAAAAAGATATTAGAGATTATATAGACGTAACCTATGGTTAATTGAAATTCTAGAATTGATAAGGACACAGTAGAATAGTTTAGGTAGTTGTGGAGTCCAAGTAGGGGACTGTGGGTGGAAAGGTAAAACCTGGAAAAAGTTGGGAGGCCAGTAAGTTAACAATAAGAATGCTGCTCAAGAATGCTGCTCTTTATTCAATAAAATAGGAAGAGCTGGGGAAGGAAGAGCTAATGATGTATGCCTTGTGTCTGTATCTGTGTCTACTTGAGGAAGGTGGTCTTCTACCCTCCTATATATATGTTGCTGCCAACCCAAAGAGGAGGAGCAGAGCTTTCCTGCCTGCCCGTTTGCACCTCTTACAAGTGCCCTATCCTAATAAATCCTTTTCTTGCCTATCACTCTGCCTCTCGCTGAATTCCTTCTGCATTGAGGCATGATGAACCTGAGCCTCAGTGGGTCCAGACATTGGGTGAGTGCTGGATTAAGTCCTGGCCATGTGGGTACAAGTCCCAAACAGGGTTTTTGGCTGGGATTGAGTCCTGACTACATGGGTTCAAGTCCCAAGCAGGGTTTTGGCTAGGGGTTTAAACCTCATCCACATGGATTCGAGTCCCAAACTGGGTTTTGGCTAGGTTCAAGTCCCAGCCACGTGGACTCGAGCCCCAAATAGGGTTTTGGCTGGAATTCAAGCGCCAGCCATGTGGGTTCAAGTCCCAAACAGGGTTTGATTAGGTCTGGACCCTGGGTTTAAGTCTCAGATCGAGGTAGAACCCTTTCAGAATGAGAAATAAAACAGAAACAATGATCAAATGTTAGAAGAAAATTTCCCTGAAAGTAAGAACAATTTGAATCCAGAGATTGAGAGTGCTTGGGCTTCCTTGGTGGTCCAGTGGGTTAAGCCACTGCCTTGCAGTGCAAGGGGTCCCAGTTTGATCCCTGGCCTGGGAAGATCCCACATGCCATGGAGCAGCTGGACTGCATGTGCCCAGAGCCGGTGCTCTGCAATGAGAGAGGCCACTGCAATGGGAGGCCCACTCAGAGATCGAAAGTGCTCAAAACACACACCTAGAATTAACCTTAAAATCCCTAAACTTTTAGAATAAATGTTAAACGTTATAGACACTATGCCTACTATATTGGTAAGGATATTTTTGACTTCTAGTATCAGAAACATGACAGCTTTAAAAGTAATGAAATTTAGGTAGTTGTGGAGTCCAAGTAGGGGACTGTGGGTGGAAAGGTAAAACCTGGAAAAAGTTGGGAGGCCAGTAAGTTAACAATAAGAATGCTGCTCAAGAATGCTGCTCTTTATTCAATAAAATAGGAAGAGCTGGGGAAGGAAGAGCTAATGATGTATGCCTTGTGTCTGTATCTGTGTCTACTTGAGGAAGGTGGTCTTCTACCCTCCTATATATATGTTGCTGCCAACCCAAAGAGGAGGAGCAGAGCTTTCCTGCCTGCCCGTTTGCACCTCTTACAAGTGCCCTATCCTAATAAATCCTTTTCTTGCCTATCACTCTGCCTCTCGCTGAATTCCTTCTGCATTGAGGCATGATGAACCTGAGCCTCAGTGGGTCCAGACATTGGGTGAGTGCTGGATTAAGTCCTGGCCATGTGGGTACAAGTCCCAAACAGGGTTTTTGGCTGGGATTGAGTCCTGACTACATGGGTTCAAGTCCCAAGCAGGGTTTTGGCTAGGGTTAAGCCTCATCCACATGGATTCGAGTCCCAAACTGGGTTTTGGCTAGGTTCAAGTCCCAGCCACGTGGACTCGAGCCCCAAATAGGGTTTTGGCTGGAATTCAAGCGCCAGCCATGTGGGTTCAAGTCCCAAACAGGGTTTGATTAGGTCTGGACCCTGGGTTTAAGTCTCAGATCGAGGTAGAACCCTTTCAGAATGAGAAATAAAACAGAAACAATGATCAAATGTTAGAAGAAAATTTCCCTGAAAGTAAGAACAATTTGAATCCAGAGATTGAGAGTGCTTGGGCTTCCTTGGTGGTCCAGTGGGTTAAGCCACTGCCTTGCAGTGCAAGGGGTCCCAGTTTGATCCCTGGCCTGGGAAGATCCCACATGCCATGGAGCAGCTGGACTGCATGTGCCCAGAGCCGGTGCTCTGCAATGAGAGAGGCCACTGCAATGGGAGGCCCACTCAGAGATCGAAAGTGCTCAAAACACACACCTAGAATTAACCTTAAAATCCCTAAACTTTTAGAATAAATGTTAAACGTTATAGACACTATGCCTACTATATTGGTAAGGATATTTTTGACTTCTAGTATCAGAAACATGACAGCTTTAAAAGTAATGAAATTTACTATAAATCATACATATACACACAGAGAGACATACATTATGTTACTTTCAGTTGAAAACTCCTAGTTGATAGTATCATTTTCAAGAGTCAAAGAAGCTTTCTACCAAAGGCTTTCTAATAGACCTTTCTTGATGTGTCAGTTACCAGAACTGAGTAATATATTTACCCCTAAGCTAATTAAAAATGGAATGAGATTTTCGTGATTTGCCACAGCTCGTCAGTCGGGTGCATAGAGAATAGCTGGTGTGATGAGACTTTAAGAAATATATATATACACACACATACATAGACAGAGAGAAAGGATGGGAATGGGGGGCTCAAGACCTCTTGGGTAAAGGCCCACAACACATTCACCTGTCCGCTTTTATTCAGTGCAGAGGCCTCCGGGTGTTCACAGGCAATGATAATAGCACAGGCTGCTTTCAGTTATAGCCCTATTCAATGATTATTCTTGTGGCTGTGAGGATGGAAAGGGCGTGTTGCAGCTGAGGGGCAACTAAATCCACAAGAAGTTAAGAAGTCTGCACAGACCCGGCGTTCTAAAGTCCATAGCAGATCTCCTACCTGTTGCCGATCAGTATATCCCATCTAATAAGTCCAAGTGAATCAAATCACTAGTTTGTCTTAGATCTTTCTAGTATATTTCTCATTCCTAATTTACTTTTCTCCTGGTTCAGCCAAAGCCACAAAAATCTTCACTGGGGCTTCCCCTGGTGGTCCAGTGGGTAAGGACACCGCCTTGCAGTGCAAGGGGCGCCGGTTCGAGCCCTGGCCTGGGAAGATCCCATGTGCTGCGGAGCGGCTGGACTGATGTGTCCAATCACCGAGCCCGAGCTCTGGAGCGCATGTGCCCAGAGCCGGTGCTCTGCAAGGACAGACGCCACCGCGATGGGAGGCCCACAGGAGCCAAAGAACGAAGACGAATGAAAATAGAGAAATGAAAGACCAATAGAAGTGGCCCGCCCACTCCCCTCCCTCCCCAGCCCGACCCCCGCCCAAAGTAAATAAATAAATAAATCTTTACAAAAAAAAAAAAATCTTCACTGGTTTGTTTTCCCACAGTGATTGTCTTAGAATCATTAAAATCCACAATGCTAGAATACAGAATGGGATAGATATTGTGGAGAACAGGACCATACCTAAAAATATCAGAGTTAATATTAGGAAGAAAAAAGGACAGAATTAGATGTTGCATAGTCAATCAGGAGAGTCTATTAAGAGCTTCCCTGGTGGTCCAGTGGGTAAGGACACTGCATTACAGTTCAAGGGGCGCCGGTTGGATCCCTGGCCTGGGAAGATCCCATGTGCCATGGAGCAGCTGGACGAATGTGTCCAACTACTGAGCCGGAACTCTGGAGCACATGTGCCCAGAGCCGGTGCTCTGCAGTGACAGGGGCCACTGTGATGGGAGGCCCACACAGGCCAAAAAACAATGATAAATAAATGAAAAATCAATAGAAGTGGCCAAAAAAAAAAAAAAAAGAGAGAGAGAGAGAGAGAGAGAGAGTCTATTAAATTACAAAGAAGAATCAGACCAGCATCAGATTTGCCAACTTCATAGTGGAATTTAGAATTAATTAGATCATTTCTACATGTTATCTTCAAAAATGAACTGAAACCTAAGAATTCAAAATCTAGCCTAGTCCAGATGAAAAAATACTGCAGAAATTCAGGGATTCAAAGAACATTAATTGCATACATCTTGTGTGAGGACACAAGATGCTGTTCAGTTGCTTAGTCATGTCTGACACTTTGTAACCCATGGACTGTAGCTCAACAGGTTCCTCTGTCCATGGGATTTTCCAGGCAAGAATATTGGAGTGGGTTGCCATTTCCTTCCCCAAGGAATCTTCCCACTCAGGGATCAAACCCACATTTCCTGCTCGGCAAGTGGATTCTTTAACACTGAGCCACCTAGGAAGCCCATAGTGAAGACTGCTACCAAACTGCAAATGTATTACAACAGGGACTTATGGACATTGAGGAGAGGGAAGAGTGGGTGAGAGATATGGAAAGAGTAACATGGAGCCCTATGCTATTGTATGTAAAAGACCACTATTGTCGATGCACTGTGGGTTAAGGGATCGTACAATGGGGCTATGTGATGGCCTGAAGGGGTGGGATGGAGGGGGATGGGATATACATATGACTGATCTGGGATTATACATATTTATAAACAACAAAACTCTCTAAAAGCAAAAAAGCAAAATAAAAACATGGCCAAAAAATCCTCTTAAACTTACTGAATAAAGTAGATATAACAGATTATAATGGAGAGTCAAAATTTAGAGTCAGCTCATTCCTACTCCTCTGGCCTCCACATTGCCTTCCCTGACCCCATACCTCTAAACTATGCTCTGGATCCTAATTCTCAGGGAGCTGGAGGATGATGGGCCCAATCAAAACATCTCTTGTTACCTTTCTATGAAATCACACAATCTTGCTGTCCAATGAGAAAAGGAATAGCCAAAATTTAGAGTTCAACTCTTTGAGTTTTTTTTTCTCTGAAGATAGGGATAATAATAGCACTTGCTTTATATCATCCTTTATCAAATGAGATGAGATAGGGCTTCTCTGGTGGTCCAGTGGGTAAGGACACCACCTTGGAGTGCAAGGGAGTGCTGGTTCGATCCCTGGCATGGCAAGATTCCTTGTGACGCGGAGTGGCTGGACTGATATGCCCAACTACCAAGCCAGAGCTCTGGAGTGCATGCGCCCAGAGCCGGTGCTCTGCACCAACAGAGGCCACTGCGATGAGAGGCCCACACGGGCCAAAGAACAAAGATGGATTAAAATAGAGAAATGAGAGACCAACAGAAGTGGCCCCCACAAAAAAAATGATATGAGATAAAGCATTTATGGCAGAGTTTGGAACACTGTAGATACTTAGTAGATGTGAATGCTTTCTTTGAACTCCATGTCCCTCCGAGTTGACAGGAATCCAAAGAGCTGATGAAAACACATTGTTAATGGCTATTGTTCCTGAACGAAAGCAGCTGTTTTCACAACTGCAAGTAATATACTTCTTGGAATAATGTGTTCTGTACTTTTATATCAGTGTTGTAAATGATTACTTCTTTTGGTTCATAATAATTTCTCTTAATCAGCAAAGAGTACAATCTTTAAACCAAACCTGACTAAACCCCTTTCTCAAGGAGGACACATCATGCCTCTGGATAAAATTACAGAATAATTTCTTGAAATCTTTCATTTTCTTGTTCCATTTCCCATTGGCAAGCTGAACCAAGCAGAAGGCTTAATTCTTGTATCCAAAAATATAGGGGTCACTGTGTATGCTCATCCTGAAATGTTGAAATTAAATCAATCTGATAAAGATGGGGATTTCCTAATTTTCATTCTGTTTACAGTGAGCTATTCTTTTGTTACGGTTAAAACATTCTTTCAAAACTAAGACCTGGCAAGATGCCTGGGTAGATTTTCTAATCTCTCTTCTACTTTTGTGTCTCCATATGAGAGGTAACACAGGTCCCACAATTCTATGGAAAACAAACAAACAAACAAAAAACCCAAAAAACATGAGTTTTGGAATTGGGCAGTCTTGAGCTCAAATATAAGCTTTACTACTAAGCAGATATGTGACCTTGGACCAGCCACTCAAACTCTATAAGCCTTGAATTTTCTATCTGTGTAATGAGAATTTCACTGGAGTTCCAGTGTTAGTTAAATGAAATAATATATATAAAGCTCCAGGAGCACAGTATGCACCCAACAAATGGAAGTCATGAAGATATTTATCATGGAGAGTTAAACCAGACAGAATAATGGAGTGGGCCAGGAAAACATTCCTTGAGAGAATGAAAAGAAAGGAGTAAACAGAATGGGAAGAGAATGTTATGACTTTTTTTTTTTTTTTGGCCACTTGTATTGGTCTGTCATTGATTTATTTTCATCCATCTTTGTTCTTTGGCCTGTGTGGGCCTCATATTGCAGTGGTCTCTCTCGTTGCAGAGCACTAGCTCTCGGCACATGCTGAGTAGTTGGACATGTGGGTCCAGCCGCTCAGCAGCACGTGGGATCTTCCCAGGCCAGGGATTGAATTGGCGCCCCTTGCACTGCAAGGTGGTGTCATTACCCACTGGATTACCAGGAAGCCCTGTCATGACTTTTATTCACTTCGCAGGGAAACTAGAAGGGACAATAAGGGTTACAGGGTCATTTGGAAAGCTGTCCTGGATGAAGAGCATATGAAGAAAGGTTTATCAGGTCAAAGAGAGGTCAAAGTCCATTAATACTTATTTTTGCATTCAAAGAAAAATTTCTGAGAAAAATCCAATTAGAAGGGACACATCATGCCTCTGGATAAAATTACAGAATAATTTCTTGAAATCTTTCATTTTCTTGTTCCATTTCCCATTGGCAAGCTGAACCAAGCAGAAGGCTTAATTCTTGTATCCAAAAATATAGGGGTCACTGTGTATGCTCATCCTGAAATGTTGAAATTAAATCAATCTGATAAAGATGGCGATTTCCTAATTTTCATTCTGTTTACAGTGAGCTATTCTTTTATTACGGTTAAAACATTCTTTCAAAACTAAGACCTGGCAAGATGCCTGGGTAGATTTTCTAATCTCTCTTCTACTTTTGTGTCTCCATATGAGAGGTAACACAGGTCCCACAATTCTATGGAAAACAAACAAACAAACAAAAAACCCAAAAAACATGAGTTTTGGAATTGGGCAGTCTTGAGCTCAAATATAAGCTTTACTACTAAGCAGATATGTGACCTTGGACCAGCCACTCAAACTCTATAAGCCTTGAATTTTCTATCTGTGTAATGAGAATTTCACTGGAGTTCCAGTGTTAGTTAAATGAAATAATATATATAAAGCTCCAGGAGCACAGTATGCACCCAACAAATGGAAGTCATGAAGATATTTATCATGGAGAGTTAAACCAGACAGAATAATGGAGTGGGCCAGGAAAACATTCCTTGAGAGAATGAAAAGAAAGGAGTAAACAGAATGGGAAGAGAATGTTATGACTTTTTTTTTTTTTTTGGCCACTTGTATTGGTCTGTCATTGATTTATTTTCATCCATCTTTGTTCTTTGGCCTGTGTGGGCCTCATATTGCAGTGGTCTCTCTCGTTGCAGAGCACTAGCTCTCGGCACATGCTGAGTAGTTGGACATGTGGGTCCAGCCGCTCAGCAGCACGTGGGATCTTCCCAGGCCAGGGATTGAATTGGCGCCCCTTGCACTGCAAGGTGGTGTCATTACCCACTGGATTACCAGGGAAGCCCTGTCATGACTTTTTATTCACTTCGCAGGGAAACTAGAAGGGACAATAAGGGTTACAGGGTCATTTGGAAAGCTGTCCTGGATGAAGAGCATATGAAGAAAGGTTTATCAGGTCAAAAGAGAGGTCAAAGTCCATTAATACTTATTTTTGCATTCAAAGAAAAATTTCTGAGAAAAAAATCCAATTAGACACGGAGCTGCAATTTTCAGGGAGGTGAAATGGATAACCATCATCCCAGAGGGCTCTACAATAGAATCAGGCTGTAGAGAGAACATTAGAGAAAATACCTGGTAATGGGACCTATAAGGATAGCTGGTATTATTTTTCTGCCTGTTTGATTAGTTTATATTTTTTGTCCAAGAACCATTTCTATATCTGACTGAGAGCTCTCTATTTTACTGCGGAAAAATTACCTTTCCTAATGAAGTTGTCATTCTTTCTAAGACTGATGAATGTAATTACCTTTTCTTGAACTTCAAATCTTCAGTAGAGATTTAAAAATGAAAAAAGGATACAGTGAATTCCTTTGAGCAGGAGAGCCTAGCAAAGTTCATGCTCTCACCCTACTCCATCAGTTTCTGTTTCCCATATTCAGTTTTTTTCTAAACTGGATTCTTCAGGTTTCCCTTCAGTTCTATTAGTCACATAACTATCTTTCCAATTAATCTCTTTTATGCTTAAGTATGTGAGAGATATAAACCCAGTTGCTCAGTAATGACACTGAATTACAGCACAATTTACAAGAAAAGAGGCTTCTAAAAGTAAGGAGATGGTCAAGTCAACATTACGATATCAATCCTTGGGAAAGCTGATTTTTAGTTTCATTCCTGTCCTTTAGCATTCTCTATATTGCAGGGTGCTGGAAATCTGCAAACTAGATTTTCTAGGTTTCCTTGCCAGGTTATTTCCAGGGAGATTCCATCAAAGGCAGGTCCTAGAGAAAGACTAGGTTTTTTTTTGTTCTTTGGCCTGTGTGGGCCTCATATTGCAGTGGTCTCTCTCGTTGCAGAGCACTAGCTCTCGGCACATGCTGAGTAGTTGGACATGTGGGTCCAGCCGCTCAGCAGCACGTGGGATCTTCCCAGGCCAGGGATTGAATTGGCGCCCCTTGCACTGCAAGGTGGTGTCATTACCCACTGGATTACCAGGGAAGCCCTGTCATGACTTTTTATTCACTTCGCAGGGAAACTAGAAGGGACAATAAGGGTTACAGGGTCATTTGGAAAGCTGTCCTGGATGAAGAGCATATGAAGAAAGGTTTATCAGGTCAAAAGAGAGGTCAAAGTCCATTAATACTTATTTTTGCATTCAAAGAAAAATTTCTGAGAAAAAAATCCAATTAGACACGGAGCTGCAATTTTCAGGGAGGTGAAATGGATAACCATCATCCCAGAGGGCTCTACAATAGAATCAGGCTGTAGAGAGAACATTAGAGAAAATACCTGGTAATGGGACCTATAAGGATAGCTGGTATTATTTTTCTGCCTGTTTGATTAGTTTATATTTTTTGTCCAAGAACCATTTCTATATCTGACTGAGAGCTCTCTATTTTACTGCGGAAAAATTACCTTTCCTAATGAAGTTGTCATTCTTTCTAAGACTGATGAATGTAATTACCTTTTCTTGAACTTCAAATCTTCAGTAGAGATTTAAAAATGAAAAATGGATACAGTGAATTCCTTTGAGCAGGAGAGCCTAGCAAAGTTCATGCTCTCACCCTACTCCATCAGTTTCTGTTTCCCATATTCAGTTTTTTTCTAAACTGGATTCTTCAGGTTTCCCTTCAGTTCTATTAGTCACATAACTATCTTTCCAATTAATCTCTTTTATGCTTAAGTATGTGAGAGATATAAACCCAGTTGCTCAGTAATGACACTGAATTACAGCACAATTTACAAGAAAAGAGGCTTCTAAAAGTAAGGAGATGGTCAAGTCAACATTACGATATCAATCCTTGGGAAAGCTGATTTTTAGTTTCATTCCTGTCCTTTAGCATTCTCTATATTGCAGGGTGCTGGAAATCTGCAAACTAGATTTTCTAGGTTTCCTTGCCAGGTTATTTCCAGGGAGATTCCATCAAAGGCAGGTCCTAGAGAAAGACTAGGTGGGAGGAAGAGAGAAGATACCTTTTCCATATTCTGAATTTCAGTCTCAATGGCAACAGGCAACCAATAAGCTCCAGAAGTTCTGGCAATGATTCCAGTAGCACCAACGGGACTGTGGGCTTCCATGTTCTCTCACCATCAGTAAGAGTGCAAATTCTCAGCTCCTAGAAGTACCAGTAACCACAGAAGGGTCCCAATAGCATAGTCTCAGTAATACAATCCTTGTGAGCTCTGGGTGTCATCATTTGCCCATTTTGGCCTCTTTGGATTTTATTCCCTCTATATGAAATGCCTAGAGCATTTCTGTCTTTCTGACTGATAACCAGGTGGTTTACTATTAAACTTTTGGTTGGAATGTTAGCACACTAGTAGAATCAGCATCCAAGTACTGTGTTCAGGACGCCTGTGGACTATGAGAGTTACTCCATTCCTTCTAAGGGATTCTTGGCCACAGTAGTATATATGATGGTGATCTGAATTAAACTTGCCCATTCCTGTCCATTTTAGTTCACTGATTTTTCAGTGTTCACTTTTGCCATCTCCTGTTTGATCACGTCTAATTTACTTTGATTTATGGACCTAACATTCCAGTTTCCTATGCAATATTGTTCTGTACAGCATCAAACTTTACTTTTGCCCCTAGATACAACCACAGCTGGGTGTCATTTCTGCTATGGCTCAGTCTCTTCATTCTTTCTGGAGCATTTCTCCACTCCTTCCCAGTAGTACATTGGACATCTACTAACCTGGGGGGTGCTCATCTATGAGTGTCATATCTTTTCATACTGTTTATGAGGTTCTCAAGACAAGAATACTAAGGTGGTTTACCATTCCCTTCTCCAATGGATCACATTTTGTCAGGCCCTGACTAGTAGGGACATGCCTTTCAGATGCTCCATGTACCTGGATGACATACCCAGTCCTCTGGTTGTCCCACTGCTGCTCCTTATTGAGTATGTAAACCTTCACTAGCTATTTGATGTTGGTCAACATGCAGCCCATGGTGGGGATAGGGTGGGACAGGTGAAGCAGAGGCCCTTCTGGAGTCACCGGGAAGGCTGGAACCAATGTTGGATGTTGGAGGATACCCAGGAATGAAGAGCACCCCAGCCTCTCCTCTGCCAATAACTGCTCTTATAATTGGACTCTCTCATCATATTTCTGCTTGAGCGCCTAGTTGTATCTGAAGGACATGGGGAACAACCTTCATGCTTGACTGAGATTTATTTTTCTAAGACACATGCTTGGTATTCTAGTTTGCACTGAGAAGAGTAGGTATGCTTGACTGGCTAGCAAATTCTCAGCTCCTAGAAGTACCAGTAACCACAGAAGGGTCCCAATAGCATAGTCTCAGTAATACAATCCTTGTGAGCTCTGGGTGTCATCATTTGCCCATTTTGGCCTCTTTGGATTTTATTCCCTCTATATGAAATGCCTAGAGCATTTCTGTCTTTCTGACTGATAACCAGGTGGTTTACTATTAAACTTTTGGTTGGAATGTTAGCACACTAGTAGAATCAGCATCCAAGTACTGTGTTCAGGACGCCTGTGGACTATGAGAGTTACTCCATTCCTTCTAAGGGATTCTTGGCCACAGTAGTATATATGATGGTGATCTGAATTAAACTTGCCCATTCCTGTCCATTTTAGTTCACTGATTTTTCAGTGTTCACTTTTGCCATCTCCTGTTTGATCACGTCTAATTTACTTTGATTTATGGACCTAACATTCCAGTTTCCTATGCAATATTGTTCTGTACAGCATCAAACTTTACTTTTGCCCCTAGATACAACCACAGCTGGGTGTCATTTCTGCTATGGCTCAGTCTCTTCATTCTTTCTGGAGCATTTCTCCACTCCTTCCCAGTAGTACATTGGACATCTACTAACCTGGGGGGTGCTCATCTATGAGTGTCATATCTTTTCATACTGTTTATGAGGTTCTCAAGACAAGAATACTAAGGTGGTTTACCATTCCCTTCTCCAATGGATCACATTTTGTCAGGCCCTGACTAGTAGGGACATGCCTTTCAGATGCTCCATGTACCTGGATGACATACCCAGTCCTCTGGTTGTCCCACTGCTGCTCCTTATTGAGTATGTAAACCTTCACTAGCTATTTGATGTTGGTCAACATGCAGCCCATGGTGGGGATAGGGTGGGACAGGTGAAGCAGAGGCCCTTCTGGAGTCACCGGGAAGGCTGGAACCAATGTTGGATGTTGGAGGATACCCAGGAATGAAGAGCACCCCAGCCTCTCCTCTGCCAATAACTGCTCTTATAATTGGACTCTCTCATCATATTTCTGCTTGAGCGCCTAGTTGTATCTGAAGGACATGGGGAACAACCTTCATGCTTGACTGAGATTTATTTTTCTAAGACACATGCTTGGTATTCTAGTTTGCACTGAGAAGAGTAGGTATGTCCATCTGAACCACAGACAGGGCTGGTAGATACCCTTGCACACTGCCTACAGGTGGATGGTGGGGGCTGCTGCACTGCTTATGCCTGACTTCTGTATCTTTCATACTGTGCTTGAGCCTCCATTGACAAATTCAGACCACAGTTTGAATCCTTGAACAACGTACACTTTATGGCAACTACATTTCATCCTTAAGTAGGAGGCTTTAGTTGGGTCTAAAGCCAGATCGAAAGTCCTTTCTGGACTCCAAGTATGGAAATAATCATCATCTCAGAAGCAGTTCCAATATTTGGCCTCCCAATTGTACTGGGACACTGTGCTGAGCCATTGTTGTCCAGAAAACTGCTGCCTTCCAGCCGACCCACAGCCACCACCAGAGCCTGCATGCACTAGGCAGCCACACACAGGCACAGCACGGCCAGCTCCCAGAGCATCTGGAGACAGAGACACCAGGGCCCAAGTCACATATGGTCCCAGATCATGGGGGTCAGCTGGGAGCAGGGTTGAGGGGCTGGCGGTTGCTAATCGTGTGAGCTGCCAGTCCCTGCCAGACATGCTGGACACACTTCCTGAGCTGCTCTTGGAGCCCATGACCCCTGCCATCTGTCGAATCCAAGTCTATGCCCCAACCACGAATGCCAAAGAAGCTGAAATCAAATGGTTCTGTGAAAATCCTCAAACCTTCTAGAACTAACATAAAAAAAAAAAAAAAAGATGTCCTTTTTTCTCATAGTATATTGTAATGAGAAACTGGGAAGCCAAGAGATACCTGGAGTAACAGGAAAGTTTGCCCTTGGAGTACAAAATGAAGCAGGGCAAAAGCTAACAGAGTTTGGCCAAGAGAACACCCTGGTCATAGCAAACACCTTCCTCGATCAACAGGCGACAACTGTACTCATGGATATCATGAGATGATCAATACCAAAATCTGATTGATTATATTCTTTGCAGCAGAAGATGAAGCAGCTCTATACAGTCAGCACAAACAAGACCTGGAGCTGACTGTGGCTCAGATCATCAGCTTTCTATTGCAAAATTCAGACTTAAATTGAAGAAACTAGGAAAATCCACAAGGCCTTTCAAGCAGGACCTAAATCCAATTTCTTAAGATTATACAATGGAGAGGACAAATACATTCAGGGGACTAAATGTGATAAAGAGAGCCTGAAGAACTATGGATGAAGGTTTGTAAAACTGTATAGGAGGTGGTGACTAAAATCATCCCCAAGTAAAAGAAATTCAAGAAGGCAAAGTGTTTGTCTGAGGAAGTCTTACAAATAGCTGAGAAGAGAAGACAAACAAAAGACAAAGGACAAAGGAAAAGACACACCCGGATGAATGCGGAGTTTCGGAGAATAGCAAGGAGAGTTAAGAAAGCCTTCTTAAGTGAACAGTGCAAAGAAACATAGGAAAACAGTAGGGTGGGAAAGACTAGAGATCTCTTCAAGAAAATTAGAGATATCAAGGGAAATTTTTATGCAAAAATGGTCCCTATAAAGGACAGAAATGGCAAGAACCTAACAGAAACAGAAGAGATGACAAGAATACGCAGAAGAACAATACAAAAAAGGTCTTATTGACTTAGATAACCATGACGGCGTGGTCACTCACATAGAACCAAACATCTTGGAATGTGAAGTCTAGAGGGCCTTAGGAAGTATTACTCCAAAAATGGAATTGGAGTGATGGAATTCAAGCTGAGCTATTTCTAATCCTAAGAGATGATGCTGTTACAAGTGCTAGACTCAATATGCTAGTAAATGTGGAAAGCTCAGCAGGGGTCACAGGACTGAAAAAGGTCCTTTTTCATTCCAATACCGAAGAAGGGCAAAGCCAAAGAATGTTCAAATGACCACACAATTGTGCTCATTTCACATGCTAGCAAATTAATGCTCAAAATCCTTCAATAGGGCTTCCCTGGTGGTCCAGTGGGTTAAGAGTATGCCTTGCAGTGCAACGGGCACTGGTTCCATCCCTGGCCCAGGAAGATCCCACGTGCCGCAGAGTGGCTGGACCAGTGTGTTCAATAATGAGTCAGTGTTCTGGAGTGCATGTGCTCTGCAGTGAGAGAGGCCACTGCAATGGGAAGCCCACACATGCCAAAAAATAAAAAGATCGATGAAAATAAACATAAATTTTAAAAAGAGTCATGATGGAGAAAAGAAAAAAAATTAAAAGCCTTCAATAATACATGAACCAAGAACGTCCAAATGTACAATCTGGATTTAGAAAAGGCAGAGGAACCAGAGATCAAACAACCAACATCCACTGGATCATAGAAAAAGCAAAAGAACTCCAAAAAAGCATCTACTTTGGTTTCATTGACTATGGTAAAGCCTTTGACCGTGTGAATCACAACAACCTGGAAAATAAGAGAAGGAATAGAAAGAAGAGATGGAAATACCAGACCACCTTACCTGCCTCCTGAGAAACGTGTATGCAGGTCAGGAAGCAACAGTTAGAACCAGACATGGAACAATGGACTGGTTCAAAACTGGGAAAGGAGTATGTCAAGGCTGTATATCGTCACCTTACTTATTTAACTTATATGCAGAGTACATCATGCAAAATGCCAGCCTGGAAGAAGCACAGGCTGTAATCAAGATTGCCAGAAGAAATATCAACAACCTCAGATACCCAGTTAATAGTACACTAATGGCAGAAATCATAGAGGAACTCTAAGCCTCTTGATGAAGGAGAAAGAGGAGAGTTAAAAAGCTAGCTTACATTTCAGCATTCAAAAAACTAAGACCTTGGCATCTGGTTCTATCACTTAATGGCGAATGGAGGGGACAAAGTAGAAACAGTGTCAGATATCATCTTCTTGGTCTCCAAAATCAATATGGATGGTGACTACAGCCACAAAATTAAAAGACACTTGCTCCTTGGAAGGAAAATTATGACAAACCTAGACAGTGTATTTAAAAGCAGAGACATCGCTTTGCCAACAAAAATTCATCTAGTCAAAGCTATGATTTTTCCAGTAGTCATGTACAGATGTGAGAGTTGGACCATAAAGAAGAACGAGTGCCAAAGAATTTTCAAACTGTGGCCCTGGAGAAGACACTGAGAGTCCCTTGGACTGCAAGGAGATCAAACCAATCAACCCTGAATATTCATCGGAAGTACTGATGCTGAAGCTCCAGTTCTTTGGCCACATGATGCAAAGAGCCGACTCATGGAAAAAACTCTGATGCTGGGAAAGAGTGAAGGCAGAAGAAGGGTGTGATAGGATGAGATGGTTGGATAGCATCATTGACTTAATGGACATGAAATTCTGCAAGCTCAGTTGAGACAGGGCATGCTGCAGTTCATGTTGTCACAAAGAGTTGGACTTTGAATCAGCAGTGTCCTGCAGTCAGACAGCCCTGTGATTAAACCTGGCTCTTTCACCTAGCAGCAGTGTTATCTTGGACAAGTAACTTAAACAGGCCTCAGTTTCCTTATCTGTAAAATAGAGGCGACAAGATTACTCATAGGGATATTATGTAGATTAAATTATATAATGTATGTAACTGGCACTTCATAGTCACTTAACAAAGTTTGTTTCCCTGTCTATTCCTTTGTACCACTTGTCTCCACATGGTTTGGGACTTCCCTGGCAGCTCAGTGGTAAAGAATCCACCTGCCAATGCAGGAGACGCAGGAGATGTGGGTTTCATCCTTGGGTCAGGAAGACCCTCTGGAGGCAGAAATGGCAACTGAATCCAGTAATTTTATCTGGGAAATCCATGGACAGAGAAGCCTGGCAGGATACAGTCCATGGGTGGCAAAGGAGTTGGACACAACTTAGCAACTAAACAACAATACACTGTTTGGGTACATAAACACAGACACATTCCAGAAATCTTTACTTCAGACAAGCTTATCATAAGAACTAAGGTACAACAGAAATAGGGTATAAGGGTAAGTCAGAAATGGAGGGGAAACATTTCCTGTCAGTTGCTGATAGGAAATTTAAGCTGGATTTGCAGAAAGGGTGCTTTCCAGAAGATAAATATGACATACACCCACAAAAATGTTTGAATCCTGACAACCTAGCTCAAACCATAAATATAAACCTATACTCATAAGAATGATGTTCTTTAGTAAGCATGGGAATTAGATAATTATTTGGCAAAAGGAAAAAAAAGACTGCTAATCCTACTGGAGATATTTTCCTAATCTCACTTGGAAAAGAATGGATTATTTTTGACCTATCTGTACAGAAATCTCACATTTTGTGTTATTTAGTATGAGATGTCATGGATGTTAACAGAGAAAATATGCCTTTTCACATAGGGTCCCTTTAGCCCGTTGGTGCACTGGCTCTCTAGAATGAAGTATTTGAAGCAAATCCAAAAGACATAAATAATAATGACTAAGAGATCACTGCAGGGATCTTATGAGGAAATATTAGGGATTGAAGATGCTTCAGTTTGAAGAGAATTATAAGACTAGTATTGGATGAGGAGATCCTTACCTTCGTTATTATTTTTGGATGAGGAAATCTAAGGTCAGAAGAGAAAGGACCCACTCCTAAGTCACACATCTGTTTGAAGACAGAAGTATAGAAAGTTTTCCCGTATCTGGGAGGGAGGCCCCGAAGTGTGCTATCTTTTGCTTGTTTTCTAGTTTCTGAGGATGGGCTTGGAGGATAATTATAGTTATTCACTTTCTTAGGGCTTACGAGGATTAGATCTTTTTTTCTAACCATCTATCCAGAAAGCTCAGCCTCTCTCAGGGAGAGCACCAGCTGTTCACTCCTTGCAGCGCCAGTGTACCAGGTACATTGGTTCCAGGAGAAAGGCAGCATCTTACAGTGCTGTATGGGCAAACATTGACCAGATCTTTGGCTTTGGAGAGCTCCAACAGTGATCTTGGTTAGTAAGGTCACACATAAAAATATGTCACTCTTTGCCACCTATGTTTCAATCTAGTATTAATAGACAGATACTTAGTTTCACATATATCCTTAAATATATTTTTATCATAAGCTTTTATAACTACCAATGATCAAAAAGGCCTCAATTTTGACAAATGCATATAAAATGAAGAGTTGTTGTTCTTCTCTGTTCTAACAAGGAACAGAGACTGGCCTGGAAAGCATGTCCCTTAATATCTAGTCTTACGCTCTTCCCAGTTTCTCCAAAATACCTAGCAATAGCATTAAAAAGTATTAAAATATGGTATCCTGCATGTGTTTTATAAGAAGACATTATTTTCCCTTAAAAAAAGAGACTTATAATAGGTGGTCTGAATTTCTAGAAGGCACAAGTGAAGGATTTAAAGTAAATATTTTGCTATTACACTAATGGTTACTACAGATCATCACAGTATTATTACTTTTTCAAGAAAGCTTGAAGAACATGTTGGACAATGTGAGGGATGAAAATAGCCAGGTGTCAGTTTTAGTTCACACTGTTCTCCGAATGTGTTGACATATGATGCTGAGAAGTTGTCCCCACAGGATTCAACCCAAGAGAAATGAAAGAGGAGATGTGGTATTGGCAGTTAACTTAAGAAATCTGACATTTTGAGTGTTGCTGAATGTTACTTTTGACCACTATGTTTTAAAAAAACAACTTATTGAAATATAATTCACATATATACAATTCGCTCACTTAAAGTGTTCAAATCAGCAGTTTATAATATATTCACAGGGTCATGGGATTATAACTATACTCAATTTTAGAATATTTTCTAAATGAAACCTTGCACCCATCAGCTGTCACTCCCCATTGCATCCTTCATCCCATCTCAGACCCTGGCAACCTTTTCGTTTCCATGGAGTTCCCTATTCTAGACCTTACATATAGTTGAACTCACACAAAATATCACTCATATATGGTCTTTCATGTCATTTCTTTCACTTAACAGAATGTTTTCAAGGCTCATCCATGTTATAGTGTGTACTGTTATCTCATTCCTTTATATTTCTAAATAATATTCCACTACACAGGTATACACATTTTGCTTATTCATTCACTAGCTGATGGACATTTACGTTGCTTCTATTTTCTGATATTATGAATAATGTCAGTATGAATATTTAGGTATACGTTTTTGAATGGACATAATGCTTTTATAACTACCAATGATCAAAGGCCTCAATTTTGACAAATGCATATAAAATGAAGAGTTGTTGTTCTTCTCTGTTCTAACAAGGAACAGAGACTGGCCTGGAAAGCATGTCCCTTAATATCTAGTCTTACGCTCTTCCCAGTTTCTCCAAAATACCTAGCAATAGCATTAAAAAGTATTAAAATATGGTATCCTGCATGTGTTTTATAAGAAGACATTATTTTCCCTTAAAAAAAGAGACTTATAATAGGTGGTCTGAATTTCTAGAAGGCACAAGTGAAGGATTTAAAGTAAATATTTTGCTATTACACTAATGGTTACTACAGATCATCACAGTATTATTACTTTTTCAAGAAAGCTTGAAGAACATGTTGGACAATGTGAGGGATGAAAATAGCCAGGTGTCAGTTTTAGTTCACACTGTTCTCCGAATGTGTTGACATATGATGCTGAGAAGTTGTCCCCACAGGATTCAACCCAAGAGAAATGAAAGAGGAGATGTGGTATTGGCAGTTAACTTAAGAAATCTGACATTTTGAGTGTTGCTGAATGTTACTTTTGACCACTATGTTTTAAAAAAACAACTTATTGAAATATAATTCACATATATACAATTCGCTCACTTAAAGTGTTCAAATCAGCAGTTTATAATATATTCACAGGGTCATGGGATTATAACTATACTCAATTTTAGAATATTTTCTAAATGAAACCTTGCACCCATCAGCTGTCACTCCCCATTGCATCCTTCATCCCATCTCAGACCCTGGCAACCTTTTCGTTTCCATGGAGTTCCCTATTCTAGACCTTACATATAGTTGAACTCACACAAAATATCACTCATATATGGTCTTTCATGTCATTTCTTTCACTTAACAGAATGTTTTCAAGGCTCATCCATGTTATAGTGTGTACTGTTATCTCATTCCTTTATATTTCTAAATAATATTCCACTACACAGGTATACACATTTTGCTTATTCATTCACTAGCTGATGGACATTTACGTTGCTTCTATTTTCTGATATTATGAATAATGTCAGTATGAATATTTAGGTATACGTTTTTGAATGGACATAATGCTTTCATATCTTTTGACTATACACCTGGGAGTGGATTTCCTAGGTTACATGGCAACTATGATTAACCTTTTGAGAAATTTCCACACTGCTTTCCAAAGTGTTTGCACCATTTTATATTCCTATCAGTAGTATCTGAGGATTCCAACTCTCCACATCCCTTGTTGGATGGGCTGTTTCATAGCTGTCTATAAAGTCTAGTTGGCTTATAGTGTTTTTTAAGCCCTATATATTCTTATTGAGCTTCTATCTGGTTGTTCTACCCATTACTAGAAGTAGAGTATCTAAATCTCTAACTATTGCTGTTGAATTGTCTATTTCTTGCCTCAGTCTGTCAGTTTTTGCTTCATATATGTTAGGGTTCTGTTGTTTGTTGGGTATACGTTTTTAACTGTTCATTCTCTTGAATGGATTGGCTCTTTAATCAATATATAATGCTTTTATCTCCTATAACAATTTTTTTTTTTTTACTTTTTACTTTTCAGTGTTGTTTACAGATATGTATAATCCCAGATTAGTCATACGTATATCCCTGGCCCTCATCCCTCTGGCACCCACCCCCGTCCCCCCATCTCATCCCTCCAGGCCATCTCACAGTGCCCCGGCAGGATCCCCTATTCCCACAGCACAATGAGAATAGCTATCTTTTTCACATAGGATAGTATAAGTTTCCATGTTACTCTCTCTATGCCTCCCACCCACTGTTCATTACCCACAATGTCCATACATCTGTTCTCTATGTGTGTTTTTCCATTGCTTCTCTGCATGTGTTATAACCATCTTACTAGAATCCTTACATATAGTTGAACTCACACAAAATATCACTCATATATGGTCTTTCATGTCATTTCTTTCACTTAACAGAATGTTTTCAAGGCTCATCCATGTTATAGTGTGTACTGTTATCTCATTCCTTTATATTTCTAAATAATATTCCACTACACAGGTATACACATTTTGCTTATTCATTCACTAGCTGATGGACATTTACGTTGCTTCTATTTTCTGATATTATGAATAATGTCAGTATGAATATTTAGGTATACGTTTTTGAATGGACATAATGCTTTCATATCTTTTGACTATACACCTGGGAGTGGATTTCCTAGGTTACATGGCAACTATGATTAACCTTTTGAGAAATTTCCACACTGCTTTCCAAAGTGTTTGCACCATTTTATATTCCTATCAGTAGTATCTGAGGATTCCAACTCTCCACATCCCTTGTTGGATGGGCTGTTTCATAGCTGTCTATAAAGTCTAGTTGGCTTATAGTGTTTTTTAAGCCCTATATATTCTTATTGAGCTTCTATCTGGTTGTTCTACCCATTACTAGAAGTAGAGTATCTAAATCTCTAACTATTGCTGTTGAATTGTCTATTTCTTGCCTCAGTCTGTCAGTTTTTGCTTCATATATGTTAGGGTTCTGTTGTTTGTTGGGTATACGTTTTTAACTGTTCATTCTCTTGAATGGATTGGCTCTTTAATCAATATATAATGCTTTTATCTCCTATAACAATTTTTTTTTTTTACTTTTTACTTTTCAGTGTTGTTTACAGATATGTATAATCCCAGATTAGTCATACGTATATCCCTGGCCCTCATCCCTCTGGCACCCACCCCCGTCCCCCCATCTCATCCCTCCAGGCCATCTCACAGTGCCCCGGCAGGATCCCCTATTCCCACAGCACAATGAGAATAGCTATCTTTTTCACATAGGATAGTATAAGTTTCCATGTTACTCTCTCTATGCCTCCCACCCACTGTTCATTACCCACAATGTCCATACATCTGTTCTCTATGTGTGTTTTTCCATTGCTTCTCTGCATGTGTTATAACCATCTTACTAGAATCCATATATATATGTTAACACACTATACTTGTCTTTCCCTTTTTGACTTACTTCACTTTTTATAATAGTTTCTAGACTCATCCACCTCATTAGGACTGATTCTTCTGCATTTCTTTTTACAGCAACAGTACTCCATTGTATATATGTACCAGGGCTTCTTTATCCATTCATTCGTCGATGGATATCTAGGTTGCTTCCATGTTCTAGCTATTGCATAGAGAGCTGCAATGAACATTGGGGTTACAAGTGCTTCTTTCAGTTTTGATTTCATCAGGGTATAAGCCTAACAGTGTGATTGCTGAGTCGTATGGTGCTTCTATTGTTAGTTTTTAAAGGAATCTCTATACTGTCTTCCATAGAAGCTGAATCAATGTACATTCCTACCAACAATGCAAGAGTGTTCCTTTTTCTCTGCACCCTCTCCAGCATTTATTATCTGTAGATTTGTTGATGATGGCCATTCTGATGGGTGTGAGGTGATATCTCATTGTAGTTTTGATTTGCATTTCTCTAATAATAAGTGATGCTGAGCATCTTTTCATGTGTTTTTTGGCCATCTGTATGTTTGCCTTGGAGAGATGTCTGTTAAGGTACCTTTCCTATTTTTTGACTGGGTTGTTCACTTTTCTGGTGCAGAGTTGTCTGAGTTGCTGAGTAGATTTTGGATATTAATTCTTTGTTGTTTCATTTGCTATAATCTCCCGTTCTGTGGGTTGTCTGTTCACCTTGTTTGTGGTTTCTTTGGCTGTACAAAAGCTTTTAAGTTTCATTATGTCCCACTTATTTATTTCTATGTATACTTCTGTTACTCTGGTGAGCAGGTCATTGAAGATCTTACTTTGATTTATGTCCTGGAGTGTTTTGCCTATATTCACCTCTAAGAGTTTAAGGGTTTCTGGTCTTACACTTAGTTGACCAGAGTTGATCTTTGTGTATGGTGTCAGGGAATGTTCCAACTTCATTTTTTTGCATGTAGCTGCTGTCTTTGTCCCATTTTATATTTTCACCTCCTTTGTCAAAAATAAGGTACCCATATGTGTGTGGGTTTATCTCTGGGTTCTCTATCTTGTTCCATTGGTCTATATTTGTGTATTTGTGCCTGTACCATACTGTCTTGATGACTGTTGCTTTGTAGTAGAGTCTGAAGTTAGGGAGACTGATCCCTCCAGGTCAATTCTTCTTCCTCAGGATTGTTTTGGCTATTCGAGGTCTTTTGTGTTTCCATATGAACTGTGTTATTCGTTGGTCTTGTTTTGTGAAGAATGTCATAGGTAATTTGATAGGCATGACATTGAATCTGTAGATGATATTTGGTAGTATGGTTATTTTCACAATACTGATTCTTCCAATACAGGAACATGGACTATCTCTCCATCTGTTTAAGTCTTCTTTGATTTCTTTCATTAGTGTCTTGTAATATTCTGTGTATAGTTCTTTTGTTTCTTTGGGTAGGTTTATTCCTAGATATTTTATTCTTTTGGTTGCAATAGTGAATGGCATTGCATCTTTGATTTAGTTTTATGATTTTTCATTGTTTCTATATAGGAATGCAAATTATTTCTATGTATAGATTTTGTATCCCATGACTCTTATGAATTCATTAATTATTTATAGTAGTTTTCTAATAGTTTCTTTGGAGTTTTCTATGTATAATGTCATGTCGTCTGCAAATAGAGAGAGTTTTATGTCTTCTTTTCCTATCTGGATTCTTTTCATTTATTTTTCTTCTCTTATTGCTGTTGCTAGAGCTTCCAGGACTATGTTGAATGATAGTGGTGAAAGTGGACACCCCTGTCTTGTTCCTGATCTTAGAGGAAATGCTTTCAGTTTTTCATCATTAAGAATAATGTTCACTGTGGGCTTCTCATATATGGCTTTCACTATGTTGAGATAGGATCCTTCTATGCCCATTTTTTGATGAGTTTTTATTATAAATGGGTGTTTAATTTTGTCAAAGGTGTTTTCTGCATCCATTGAGAGTATCGTGTGATTTTTCTCTCTCAATTTGTTGATATGGTGTATCACATTGATTGATTTGCAGATATTGAAGAATCCTTTCATCCCTGGGATGAACCCGATTTGACCATAATATATGAGTTTTCTGATGTGTTGTTGCATTCTGTTTGCTAGGATTTTGTTGAGGGCTTTGAGGTTTAAATTCATCAGTGAAATTAGTCTATAATTTTCTTTTTTTGTGTTGTCTTTGCCTGGCTTTGGGATAAGTGTGACGGCAGCCTCGTATACTGTGTTTGGAAGTGTTCCTTCCTGTGCATTTTACTTTTTTAGGCCACTTCTATTGGTTTTTCATTTATTTATTTTCGTCCATCTTTGTTCTTTGGCCTGTGTGGGCCTCCCACTGCAGTGGCCTCTCTCGCTGCAGAGTACCGGCTCTGGGCGCATGCGCTCCAGAGAGTTGCTTCAGTAGTTGGACACATTGGTCCAGCTACTCCGTGGCACGTGGGTTCTCCCAGGTCAGGGGGGGCCCCCTTGGTAGGTTTATTCCTAGATATTTTTTTTTCTTTTAAAGTTTGCTGTGTATAGTTCTTTTGTTTCTTTGGGTAGGTTTATTCCTAGATATTTTATTCTTTTGGTTGCAATAGTGAATGGCATTGCATCTTTGATTTAGTTTTATGATTTTTCATTGTTTCTATATAGGAATGCAAATTATTTCTATGTATAGATTTTGTATCCCATGACTCTTATGAATTCATTAATTATTTATAGTAGTTTTCTAATAGTTTCTTTGGAGTTTTCTATGTATAATGTCATGTCGTCTGCAAATAGAGAGAGTTTTATGTCTTCTTTTCCTATCTGGATTCTTTTCATTTATTTTTCTTCTCTTATTGCTGTTGCTAGAGCTTCCAGGACTATGTTGAATGATAGTGGTGAAAGTGGACACCCCTGTCTTGTTCCTGATCTTAGAGGAAATGCTTTCAGTTTTTCATCATTAAGAATAATGTTCACTGTGGGCTTCTCATATATGGCTTTCACTATGTTGAGATAGGATCCTTCTATGCCCATTTTTTGATGAGTTTTTATTATAAATGGGTGTTTAATTTTGTCAAAGGTGTTTTCTGCATCCATTGAGAGTATCGTGTGATTTTTCTCTCTCAATTTGTTGATATGGTGTATCACATTGATTGATTTGCAGATATTGAAGAATCCTTTCATCCCTGGGATGAACCCGATTTGACCATAATATATGAGTTTTCTGATGTGTTGTTGCATTCTGTTTGCTAGGATTTTGTTGAGGGCTTTGAGGTTTAAATTCATCAGTGAAATTAGTCTATAATTTTCTTTTTTTGTGTTGTCTTTGCCTGGCTTTGGGATAAGTGTGACGGCAGCCTCGTATACTGTGTTTGGAAGTGTTCCTTCCTGTGCATTTTTTCTTTTTTAGGCCACTTCTATTGGTTTTTCATTTATTTATTTTCGTCCATCTTTGTTCTTTGGCCTGTGTGGGCCTCCCACTGCAGTGGCCTCTCTCGCTGCAGAGTACCGGCTCTGGGCGCATGCGCTCCAGAGAGTTGCTTCAGTAGTTGGACACATTGGTCCAGCTACTCCGTGGCACGTGGGTTCCTCCCAGGTCAGGGCTCCAACTGGCACCCTTTGCACCGGAAGGTGGTGTCTTTACCCCTGTACCACCTGGGAAGCCCCTTTCTGTGCAATTTTTTTTTGAAAGAGTTTTAGAAGGATAGGCATTAGCTCTTCTTTAAATGTTTAGTAGAATTCGCCTCTGAAGCCATCTGGCCCTGGGCTTTTATTTTTGGGTAGATTTTTTATCACAAATTCGATTTCTGAGCTTGTGATTGGGTTGTTCATAGTTTCTATTTTTTCCTGGTTCAGTCTTGGAGGATTGAACTTCTCCAAGAAGTTGTCCATTTCTTCTAGGTTGTCCAGTTTGTCGCCATAGGGTTGTTCATAATAGTCTCTTATAATCCTTTGGATTTATGCATTATCTGTTGTGTCTCTCCTTTTCCATTTTTGTTTCTGTTGATCTGGTTCTTCTCTCTTTTTTTCTTGATGAGTCTGGCCAGTGGTTTGTCGATTTTGTTTATCTTTTTCGAAGTACCAGCTTTTCATTTTATTTATCTTTACTATTGTTTCTTGCATCTATTTTTCATTTATTCCTGCTCTGATCTTTATGATTTCTCTTCTTCAGGAAACTTTAGGGTTATTTTGTTCTTCTTTATCCAGTTGTTTTAAGAGTAGAGTTAGGTTGTCTGTTTGATATTTTTCTTGTTTCTTGAGGTAGGATTGTATTGCTACAAACGTCCCTCCTAGAACTGTTTTTGTTGTATCCCATAGGTTTTGCACTGTCGTGTTTTCACCGTCATTTCTCTCTATGAATTTTTTAATTTCTCCTTTGATTTGCTTGGTAATCAGTTGGTTTTTTAGGTATGTGTTGTTTAATCTCCATGTGCTTGTGCTTTTAGTGGTTTTTTTCCTGAAGTTGATGTCTAGTCTCATTGCATTGTGATCAGGGAAGACGGTTGATATAATTTCAAGTTTCTTGAATTTGTTGAGGTTTGATCTGTGGCCCAAGATGTGGTCTATCCTGGAGATTGTTCCAGGAGCACATGAGAAGAACGAGTATTTTTCTACTTTTGGATGGAAGGTCGTCACATTGGTCCAGCTACTCCGTGGCACGTGGGTTCCCCCAGTAGGGCCTCCAGCAGGCTCAACTGGCACCCTTTGCACCGGAAGGTGGTGTCTTTACCCCTGTACCACCTGGGAAGCCCCTTTCTGTGCAATTTTTTTTTGAAAGAGTTTTAGAAGGATAGGCATTAGCTCTTCTTTAAATGTTTAGTAGAATTCGCCTCTGAAGCCATCTGGCCCTGGGCTTTTATTTTTGGGTAGATTTTTTATCACAAATTCGATTTCTGAGCTTGTGATTGGGTTGTTCATAGTTTCTATTTTTTCCTGGTTCAGTCTTGGAGGATTGAACTTCTCCAAGAAGTTGTCCATTTCTTCTAGGTTGTCCAGTTTGTCGCCATAGGGTTGTTCATAATAGTCTCTTATAATCCTTTGGATTTATGCATTATCTGTTGTGTCTCTCCTTTTCCATTTTTGTTTCTGTTGATCTGGTTCTTCTCTCTTTTTTTCTTGATGAGTCTGGCCAGTGGTTTGTCGATTTTGTTTATCTTTTTCGAAGTACCAGCTTTTCATTTTATTTATCTTTACTATTGTTTCTTGCATCTATTTTTCATTTATTCCTGCTCTGATCTTTATGATTTCTCTTCTTCAGGAAACTTTAGGGTTATTTTGTTCTTCTTTATCCAGTTGTTTTAAGAGTAGAGTTAGGTTGTCTGTTTGATATTTTTCTTGTTTCTTGAGGTAGGATTGTATTGCTACAAACGTCCCTCCTAGAACTGTTTTTGTTGTATCCCATAGGTTTTGCACTGTCGTGTTTTCACCGTCATTTCTCTCTATGAATTTTTTAATTTCTCCTTTGATTTGCTTGGTAATCAGTTGGTTTTTTAGGTATGTGTTGTTTAATCTCCATGTGCTTGTGCTTTTAGTGGTTTTTTTCCTGAAGTTGATGTCTAGTCTCATTGCATTGTGATCAGGGAAGACGGTTGATATAATTTCAAGTTTCTTGAATTTGTTGAGGTTTGATCTGTGGCCCAAGATGTGGTCTATCCTGGAGATTGTTCCAGGAGCACATGAGAAGAACGAGTATTTTTCTACTTTTGGATGGAAGGTCGTAAAGATATCCATGAGGTCCATCTCTTCTAGTGTGGCATTTAAGGCTTGTGTTTCTTTATGAATTTTCTGTTTGGATGATCTGTCCATTGGTGTGAGAGGAGTGTTAAGGTCTCCTACTATTAGTGTGTTATTGTCGATTCCTTCTTTTATGTCTGAAAGTGTTTGTGTTATGTATTGGGGTGCTCCTGTGTTGGGTGCATAGGTATTTATGATTGCTATGTCTTCCTCTTGAATAGATCCTTTGATCATTATGTAGTGTTCTGCCTTGTCTTTTAGAATCTTCTTTATTTTAAAGTCTATTTGGTCTGATATGAGGATTGCTATTCCAGCTTTCTTTTGATTTCCATTTGCATGCAACATATTTTTCCATCCTTTTACTTTCAGTCTATAATTGTCCTTAGATCTGAAGTGGGTTTCTTGTAGGCAGCCTATATAAGGGTCTTGTTTCTGTATCCATTCAGCCACTCTATGTCTTTTCATTGGGGCATTTAGTTCATTTGCATTTAAGGTAATTATTGATACAAATGATTCTATTGTCATTTTCTTAAATGGTATGAATGGTTAGTTTTGCAAAATTTTTTTTTCTTCTCCTGTGTTTGTTGTCTATATAAGTCTCTTTAACACTTGTTGTAAAGTTGGTTTGGTGTTACTAAATTCTTTAATTTTGGCTTGTCTGTAAAGCTTTTGATTTCTCCATCAATTTTGAATGAGATCCTTGCCAGGTAGAGTATTCTCGGTTGTAGATTTTTCTCTTTTAGCACTTTAAATGTGTCTTGTCATTCTCTTCTGGCCTGCAGGGTTTCTATGGAGAGGTCAGCAGTTAGTCATATAGGATTTCCCTTGTATGCTACCTGTTGCTTTTCCCTTGCTGCTCTAAGTTTTACGTCTTTGTGTTTAGTCTGTGTTAGCTTGATTAATATGTGTCTTGGTGTGTTTTTCCTCAGATTTATCCTGTATGGGACTCTTTGTGCTTCTTGAACCTGATTGACTATTTCCTTTCCCATGTTGGGGAAGTTTTCTGCTGTAATCTCTTCAAAAATGTTTTCATATCCTTTCTTCTTCTCTTCTTCTTCTGGGATCCCTAGTATTTGAATACTGGTGTGTTTGATATTGTCCCAGAGGTCTCTGAGACTGTCCTCAGTTCTTTTCATTCTTTGCTCTTTTTTCTGTTCTTCAGCCGTTATTTCCACCATTCTGTCTTGTAGCTCAGTTATCTATTCTTCTGCCTCAGATACTCTACTATTGAGTCCTTCCATAGTATTTTTAAGTTCAGCAATTGAGTTGATTGTCTCTATTCGTAGTTTTTTAAGCTCATCAATTGAGCTGTTTGTCTCTTTAAGTTTTTTCTTAGTTTCCTGCATGTCTTTCTCCAGTGTGTCAATTCTCTCTATTATTCTATTTTTGGAGTTTTGAATCATCCTTACTATCACTCTTCTGAATTCTTTTTCTGATAGTTTGTTTATTTCTTCTTTGTTCATTTGGGTCTGTACATTCATAGTTCGTTCCTTCATTTGTATGGTGCTTCTCTATCTTTTCATTATTATGTGTTTTTCGGTGTTTTATGTTTGATTCTAGTCGTTGGTGTTTTCTCTTGAGATTCCTAGGATTGGTCTTTGGCTAGTGTGTGGAGATGCCACCTGCGCTGCGCCTCTCCAGGCTGGCGCTCCGACTCTCTGCTGCTTGGTCTACTGCTACTGCCTCTCCTAGAATAATTTCTGTTCTAAAGTCTGTTCTGTCTGATACTGGCACAGCCATATCAGTTCTCTTTTGGTTACTATTTTCATGGAATACCTTTTACTTTCAACCTATTTTTTTCTGTGGATCTAAAGCAAGTGTTTGGTAGACAAAATATAACTGGATCGTGTTTTTTATTCCATCTGCAAATATCTGCCTTTGCAGATAAATTTAAGCCATTTACATAAAGCAACTACTCATAATAAAGTACTTCTGCATTTTGCTATTTGTTTTATATAGGTCTTATATCTTTTTGTTCCCCATTTCCTCCATTACCATCTTATTTTTTCTTGATTTTTTCTAGTATGCTATTTTGATTCCCCTCTAATTTCTTATTCTGTGTATTTTTGTTTTCTTAGTGGTAACCTTGAGGGCTACAATAAAATCTTATCTTTGTAATAATCAAGTTTGATTTAATACTAACAATTTCAATAGTGTGCAAAACTCTCCTCCTTTATAGTTATCCTCTTTTTCCTGATGTTTTTGTCACAAATTAAATGTTTTTACACTAACTATAGATCAACATAGATCTATAATTATTATTTTATGCACTATTCTTTTAAATTGTATAGAAAAAGAGAAGAGTTACAAATAAAAATATAACAATATAAGCTTTTATATTTTTTCTTGAAGCTGGCTACCTTTTAACATTGTTTTGTATTTCTTTATTTGACTTGAAGCTACTGTCTAGTGTCCTATCACTTTAGATTAGAGGACTTGCCTTAGCATTTCTTCCAGGGCAGGTCTACTGGTGACCAACTCTGTGTTTTTGTCTATCTGAGAATTATCTTAATTTTCTCTTCATTTTTGAAGTATGGTTTTATCACATACAGAATTTTTGGTTGACAGTGTTTTTCTTTCAGCACTTAAGAAATATCCTAATGCCTTCTGACTTCCATGGTTTCTGAAGAGAAATTTGAGTGTTAATCTTACTGAGGATAACTTACACATGATAGGAAACTTCTCTTGCATTGCTTTCAAAATTCTCCCTTTGTCTTCCATTTTTGACAGCTTGGCTCTAATGTGTCTCAGTGTAGATTTCAGTTTACCCTGCTTTAATATCATTGAGTATCTTGAATGTATACATGCCTATCTTTCATCAAATTTACATACTTCATTTTTATTTTTCAAATATTTTGTGTCCTTTTCTCTTTCCTTTTCCCCTCTAGGACTTGTAGTATGTATATGTTGGTATTCTTGATGATGTCTCACAGGTCTCTTAGTCTATGTTTATTATTCTTCATTATTTTCTCTTTCTGCTTCCCAACTGATCTAATCACTGATTCTTACCAGTACTCATATTTGCTATCGATCTCTAATGAATTTTTCCTTTTAATTTCAACTCCAGAATTTCCGGTTAGCTTCTTTTTATAATTTCTTTCTCTTTATTGATATTCTCTATTTGATGAGACATCATTTTCCTGGTTTAATTTATCTCTTTGAACATATTTAAGACAGTCAAAGTTTTTACCTGGTTAAGTCACTTGTTTGGTTTTCCTCAAGGATGGTTCTCACAGCACCTTTTTATTCTGAGAATGGGTCATACTGTATTGTTTCTTTCAGTGTCTCATCATTTGTGTTGAAAACTGAACGTGTTGAAAAGTATAACTTAGTAGCTCTGAAAATTCAATTCTTCCCAGCCTCAGGTTTTCTACTTCTGCTTATTGTGAGTTGTTGTCTTTGTTCATAAGTAGTCCTATCACTTTAGTTATTTTTCTTGAAGCTGGCTACCTTTTAACATTGTTTTGTATTTCTTTATTTGACTTGAAGCTACTGTCTAGTGTCCTATCACTTTAGATTAGAGGACTTGCCTTAGCATTTCTTCCAGGGCAGGTCTACTGGTGACCAACTCTGTGTTTTTGTCTATCTGAGAATTATCTTAATTTTCTCTTCATTTTTGAAGTATGGTTTTATCACATACAGAATTTTTGGTTGACAGTGTTTTTCTTTCAGCACTTAAGAAATATCCTAATGCCTTCTGACTTCCATGGTTTCTGAAGAGAAATTTGAGTGTTAATCTTACTGAGGATAACTTACACATGATAGGAAACTTCTCTTGCATTGCTTTCAAAATTCTCCCTTTGTCTTCCATTTTTGACAGCTTGGCTCTAATGTGTCTCAGTGTAGATTTCAGTTTACCCTGCTTTAATATCATTGAGTATCTTGAATGTATACATGCCTATCTTTCATCAAATTTACATACTTCATTTTTATTTTTCAAATATTTTGTGTCCTTTTCTCTTTCCTTTTCCCCTCTAGGACTTGTAGTATGTATATGTTGGTATTCTTGATGATGTCTCACAGGTCTCTTAGTCTATGTTTATTATTCTTCATTATTTTCTCTTTCTGCTTCCCAACTGATCTAATCACTGATTCTTACCAGTACTCATATTTGCTATCGATCTCTAATGAATTTTTCCTTTTAATTTCAACTCCAGAATTTCCGGTTAGCTTCTTTTTATAATTTCTTTCTCTTTATTGATATTCTCTATTTGATGAGACATCATTTTCCTGGTTTAATTTATCTCTTTGAACATATTTAAGACAGTCAAAGTTTTTACCTGGTTAAGTCACTTGTTTGGTTTTCCTCAAGGATGGTTCTCACAGCACCTTTTTATTCTGAGAATGGGTCATACTGTATTGTTTCTTTCAGTGTCTCATCATTTGTGTTGAAAACTGAACGTGTTGAAAAGTATAACTTAGTAGCTCTGAAAATTCAATTCTTCCCAGCCTCAGGTTTTCTACTTCTGCTTATTGTGAGTTGTTGTCTGTTTAATGAGTTTTCAAAGTATTTTCTACACTGTATTCTTTGTTACCTGTGATCACAAACCATCAGCTTAGTGGTCATCTAGTGTTATGACAGTGATTTCCTTAAAAAATTACAGCCAGAATTAAAAGAACAAAAAAGACAGAGAGAAAAAAATTAGTCTCCCAGTTCTTGCAAATTGGTTCTGTTGAAACATGCCTCCAGTGCTTAGCCAGGTGATTTATATCACTCATCCAGGTGATTTATAACTCTGCTAGTATGGTGACCTGTCAAGGTGAAAACATAGGTTCATCTCAGGACTGTTTTAAGCATGTGTCCAGCCTTGAGAATGAGCTTTGACTTCTTGATTCCACAGTATACACAGGAACTTTTAAAACCTTTCTTAATTTCTTCTCTCCTAAGCTTTTTGATTTGTCTATTGCATATTCTGTTTTATCCCTCGTCCCAGGATGCTGCAGTCAATACTTCTGCCTTTAAATGCTTTTGTCAGAAACCTTCCAGGAAGCCACCACAGCCCTGGGAATGCTTCAAATCAAATAAAACAAAGGAAAGTCCTTGCATCAGTCCTTTAGAAATCCCCAAGACCAAAAACACACAATCCTCAAGATCAAAACACACAACCACAATTCTTTGAGAATAGACCTACCTTGTTCCTTCTTGCACTTGTTATCTTCCTGGCTGCATTGACTTGGGGCATGAAGGATGGCAAGTAGGCAATTAAAAATGCCACAGCAGTCTCTTATTGCAATTCACAAGCTTCTTTCTTCATTAAGCTTTTTGTGATGGTTCTAAGTTTTTACCAGATTGAAGAGTAATTTGAATATTAATTGTAACTGTTTTGTCAGCTTATTAGTTGCTTTTGTGAAAGTATGGAAGGTTAGAATTCCATATTCTGCCATAATAAGTGACATCGATCGAAGCAGTTCTGCGACTTACATTATGGATAGGAATGTTTAACTTTGCAAATGGTCTATGCATGAGACTTACACTATGAATAAGAATGTTTACCTTTGCAAATGGTCTATGTGTGCTTGAGAAGAGTATGCTTTTTCCACTCTTAGATAAAATGAGATTTATATATCCATTTGACCTAGTTCACTGATTGTGTTGCCTCAGATTTCTAAATTCTTACCAACATTTTTCTGTTTAACAATGGTTGCTAAGATATATGCATTCAATCTCTAACTAGAACTACTGAAATGTGCATCTCCCCTCATGATCCTGTTCATCTTTGTTTTACGTACTTCAGACTATAACAGGTTTTTGTTAGCTTAAATATATTTATTTGCAGCGAATTAAATGTTTTGTCATATTCAATACATTTCTTTATCTCTAGGTATTGTTTACCTAAAAGCATACATGAATGAAACAGTATCAACTTCCTATTGATTAGTATCTGCCAACATATACTTTTCTGTTTTTTAATTCATGAATTTTCTATATGCTTCTTTTAAAAAGTATATAATATTTTCAAGTCTAATAATGTTGGCTCTTTGACTAGAGCATATAATTCATGTAATAAAATTATTTATAAATTTGAGTTAAATATACACTATTTTGCCTTTTCTCTTTGGTTCATTTTTCTTTTCTTTTCTTTTCTTTTTGGCCACTTCTATCAGTCTTTCATTCATCTATTTTCATCCATCTTTTTTCTTTGGCCTGTGTGGGCCTCCCATCACAGTGGCCTCTCTCCCTGCAGAGCACTGGCTCTGGGCGCATGTGCTCCAGAGCTCGGGCTTGGCAGCTGGACACATCAGTCCAGCAGCTGCACTCCACGTGGGATCTTCTCAGGCCAGGGATTGAACAGGTGCCCCTTGTACTGCAAAGCCACTGACTGGATCACCAGAGAGCCCTCTTTCATATGTTTTGTTCTCTCTTCTTTCTTGATTTGTATTTTATGGATTGTTTTGTTCTCTCTCTGGTATTGATTTCTATTTTATATGCAATTATTGTATCTCATGTTTTTTGTTGTTGTTGTTTTATTTTACCATGCCATGAGACCGGTGGGATCTTAGTTACCTAACTAGGGATTGAGCCCAAGCCCTCAGCAGTAAAAGCATAGAGTCCTACTAAATATTGGACTGTCAAGAAATTCCCTATTTTATCCCATTATACTTGAGTTCATTCTATTTTTCCTCCTCCAATAGTTTGGAAGTTAGTTAGTGCCTGATATCTACTATTTTGAAAGTTTTCCTGTATGAAGCATTCCTAATAGGTATGTTTAATGTATCTGAGCCTAAAATTCAGGAATACTTTTATCTACTTTCTGATAAATACATGATATTAGAGAATTCCTATTCATATCATCACCTCTCCTGATTTATGGGTTACTTTCATTATGCATTTAATTATAGCTTTTCTTAATATTTATACAAGTATCATCATTTATAATTAATATTTGTTCAGTAGTACATCCATATTTATCATATTCTTTGCTCTTCAATTCCACTTGAAGCTTAGACCTATTACTTCGGGTCAGCTTCCTCTGCCTGAAACATATCCTTTACAATTTCATTTTTAAAAGTCTGTTGAGGGCTTCCCTGGTGGTCCAGTGGGTAAGGAGTTGCCTTGCAGTTGCCTTGCAGTGCAGGGGGCACCAGTTCGATCCCTGGCCTGGGAAGATCCCACGTGCCATGGAGCAGCTGGGCTGATGTGTCCAGCTACCGAGCCGGTGCTCTGGAGCGTGTGCACCCAGAGCCGGTGCTCTGCAGTGAGAGAGGCTACTGCAATGGGAGGTCCACACAGACCCAAAGAACAAAGATGGAAATAAATGAAAGACCAATAGAAGTGGTGGCCAAAAACAAACAAACAAACAAACAAACATAAGTTTGTTGGTAGCAAACAATCAGTTTTAGCTTTCTTTCCCTTTTAGGAACAAAGTAACATCACCGAATCTATATGTATTGGTGGGTCAGCAAAATTTCAGACAGTTACCTTGCATCTACCCTGAAAGGAGACACTATGCATTTGAAAAGGAATAGGAGAGGAGAAATAATTACATGGCATAAAACTGGGGTGACCACATATCAACGTTCACCTATTACTCTGGACTTAATTATCAATAATTAGTACTCTTTTCATTCTCAAGTTTTACAATTTGAATAATAAATTCTATTGTCACTTGAATAAAGCTCAGAAGACCTTCAGTTCTCCTGGCTTCTGGAGCCATGCCTTCATTTGTATTGAACTCAAATTTCATTTCAAATGGGATGGAGTAGCTTGTGACAGTCCAGTATTATCATTAAGAATAACCAGAGAGACCTCCCTGGTGATACAGTGGCTAGGACTCCACGCTACCAATGCAGGAGGCCTGGGTTTGATCCCTGGTCAGGGAACTAGACCCCACAAGCCACAACTAAGACACCTAGCACAGCCAAATAAAAATATAAATAAATAAAATATTTAAAAAAAGAATAACCAGAAAGGACAGATGAAGCACCACAAACAAACAATAAAATCCAAGTAAAAAAAAAAAATCCATTGAAAGATAAGAGCAAGGTAAGAAGCATTGAGGATGTGGAATTAAGATTCTAGGGTGAGGGCTTCCCCTAGTGGTCCAGTGGATAAGGACACCGCCTTGCACTGCAAGGGGCGCGGGTTCGATCCCTGGCCTGGGAAGATCCCACGTGCCGCGGAGCGGCTGGACCGATGTGTCCAATTACTGAGCCGGAGTTCTGGAGCGCATGTGCCCAGGGCTGGTGCTCTGCGACAACAGACGCCACCGCGATGGGAGGCCCGCAGGAGCCAAAGAACAAAGACGGATGAAAAATAGAGAAATGGAAAACCAATAGAAGTGGCCCGCCCGCTCCCCTCCCTCCCCAACCTGACCCCTGCCCAAAATAAATAAATAAATAAATCTTTAACAACAACAACAAAAAATTCTAGGGTGAGAAGAACTGAAGCTACAGATGTTTTATTTTTTTTCCACCAGGGCATTTGCCAATTCCATACGTGTACCAAGAGGCAGACAATCTGGATTTTGTCTGGGGATGAAGGCCACTGTTAAGAAACAGAAATCAGCAAAGTCTTCATTTGTCTTGTGGGGCTGAAGAGACAAAACCGGAGGCTTGAGGGGCTAAGAATTCAGTGAAAAAAGAGGGCAGGTAAGAACTGAGACTGACATACAGAGAGTTTTATCCTCAAAACATTTGCCAAATTACTCTGGACTTAATTATCAATAATTAGTACTCTTTTCATTCTCAAGTTTTACAATTTGAATAATAAATTCTATTGTCACTTGAATAAAGCTCAGAAGACCTTCAGTTCTCCTGGCTTCTGGAGCCATGCCTTCATTTGTATTGAACTCAAATTTCATTTCAAATGGGATGGAGTAGCTTGTGACAGTCCAGTATTATCATTAAGAATAACCAGAGAGACCTCCCTGGTGATACAGTGGCTAGGACTCCACGCTACCAATGCAGGAGGCCTGGGTTTGATCCCTGGTCAGGGAACTAGACCCCACAAGCCACAACTAAGACACCTAGCACAGCCAAATAAAAATATAAATAAATAAAATATTTAAAAAAAGAATAACCAGAAAGGACAGATGAAGCACCACAAACAAACAATAAAATCCAAGTAAAAAAAAAAAATCCATTGAAAGATAAGAGCAAGGTAAGAAGCATTGAGGATGTGGAATTAAGATTCTAGGGTGAGGGCTTCCCCTAGTGGTCCAGTGGATAAGGACACCGCCTTGCACTGCAAGGGGCGCGGGTTCGATCCCTGGCCTGGGAAGATCCCACGTGCCGCGGAGCGGCTGGACCGATGTGTCCAATTACTGAGCCGGAGTTCTGGAGCGCATGTGCCCAGGGCTGGTGCTCTGCGACAACAGACGCCACCGCGATGGGAGGCCCGCAGGAGCCAAAGAACAAAGACGGATGAAAAATAGAGAAATGGAAAACCAATAGAAGTGGCCCGCCCGCTCCCCTCCCTCCCCAACCTGACCCCTGCCCAAAATAAATAAATAAATAAATCTTTAACAACAACAACAAAAAATTCTAGGGTGAGAAGAACTGAAGCTACAGATGTTTTATTTTTTTTCCACCAGGGGCATTTGCCAATTCCATACGTGTACCAAGAGGCAGACAATCTGGATTTTGTCTGGGGATGAAGGCCACTGTTAAGAAACAGAAATCAGCAAAGTCTTCATTTGTCTTGTGGGGCTGAAGAGACAAAACCGGAGGCTTGAGGGGCTAAGAATTCAGTGAAAAAAGAGGGCAGGTAAGAACTGAGACTGACATACAGAGAGTTTTATCCTCAAAACATTTGCCAAATTATACAGCTACATGGGGCAGAGGCTTAAAGAAAAAAAAAAAAGGAAGGTCCCCTTAAAAGCAGAGCTGAAGTTTTGGCAGCTTTGATTTTGTAATCTTATTCCACTGAGGAGACAAGAGTTATAGTGCATGAATGCTAGAGGAAATTTTCATAATTTAAAAATTTGAAGAAGCAAAGAAAGAAAGAAGATGAGACATAAACCAGGAGGATAAGCTATAGAAAAAATAAAGCAAAATTGTAGCAACAAAAGCAAACATCAGTAACTACAAAAACTGTAAATAAACTAAATAGGCCAGTACAAAGACAAATGATAATCAAATTGGTTAAAAACAGTACAAAACAAAAACCAACTTCACTCTTCTTATAAGAGAAACTTCTTAAATAAATATCAATAGATAATAGATCAAGGGGACCTTTTGTAATAACAAAGTCAAAAAAGTCACACTACACTGTTTATTCTTAGTAATCTTAGTATTTGCAGAATTCCTAAGGTAGAACATAATGACAGTCCCTTAATTGCCATCAATATCTATCATCTCCTCCCATTTACTGCACACAGCTCAATTCCAAATCATCATGGACTGTCCAGCTTCCTGCCTGCTTGTGTTCTTCCTTCACTGCTTTTTCTCAAGTGTGGATACAGCCCTCTTCCTTCATTCCTCACAGACGCAATGCTGCTTGTAACAGAAAATTGCTCAATTTGGGGGATGATGAAAGGGTTGTATATGAGTTGATTTTGATGTGAGTTGGAGGCATAAAATCACAGAACAAAAAATCCATAATTGCTGGATTAATTTAAGATGAAAATGGGGAGAAGACAGTGAATCATAGCTGACAAGATTGTTTTAAACTGTGTGGCCTTTTCAACGCCAAGTACCACGGGCATTTGCCAATTCCATACGTGTACCAAGAGGCAGACAATCTGGATTTTGTCTGGGGATGAAGGCCACTGTTAAGAAACAGAAATCAGCAAAGTCTTCATTTGTCTTGTGGGGCTGAAGAGACAAAACCGGAGGCTTGAGGGGCTAAGAATTCAGTGAAAAAAGAGGGCAGGTAAGAACTGAGACTGACATACAGAGAGTTTTATCCTCAAAACATTTGCCAAATTATACAGCTACATGGGGCAGAGGCTTAAAGAAAAAAAAAAAAGGAAGGTCCCCTTAAAAGCAGAGCTGAAGTTTTGGCAGCTTTGATTTTGTAATCTTATTCCACTGAGGAGACAAGAGTTATAGTGCATGAATGCTAGAGGAAATTTTCATAATTTAAAAATTTGAAGAAGCAAAGAAAGAAAGAAGATGAGACATAAACCAGGAGGATAAGCTATAGAAAAAATAAAGCAAAATTGTAGCAACAAAAGCAAACATCAGTAACTACAAAAACTGTAAATAAACTAAATAGGCCAGTACAAAGACAAATGATAATCAAATTGGTTAAAAACAGTACAAAACAAAAACCAACTTCACTCTTCTTATAAGAGAAACTTCTTAAATAAATATCAATAGATAATAGATCAAGGGGACCTTTTGTAATAACAAAGTCAAAAAAGTCACACTACACTGTTTATTCTTAGTAATCTTAGTATTTGCAGAATTCCTAAGGTAGAACATAATGACAGTCCCTTAATTGCCATCAATATCTATCATCTCCTCCCATTTACTGCACACAGCTCAATTCCAAATCATCATGGACTGTCCAGCTTCCTGCCTGCTTGTGTTCTTCCTTCACTGCTTTTTCTCAAGTGTGGATACAGCCCTCTTCCTTCATTCCTCACAGACGCAATGCTGCTTGTAACAGAAAATTGCTCAATTTGGGGGATGATGAAAGGGTTGTATATGAGTTGATTTTGATGTGAGTTGGAGGCATAAAATCACAGAACAAAAAATCCATAATTGCTGGATTAATTTAAGATGAAAATGGGGAGAAGACAGTGAATCATAGCTGACAAGATTGTAACTGTTGGCCTTTTACATACTATTAAAAACCTGCTGAAATGTCACCCAATCAGCTCTCCCTTCTACAGCAATTTGGTTTTCTGCCAAACTTTTGGTAACAAATAGAGTCTGCAAGCTCTCTAAACACAGAGCTGAAGCTTTTCAAGGAAGAAATCAGAACAAGATCACAAGGTAAGAATGAAATCAATATTCTGATAGATTTTTAATTGGGCCTTCAAAGTAAGATCTTGAGAACCACGGAGAAATGTTTTTTATTTCTATAAAATAAATGATTAGGTTGATTTTTTATTATTGCCAATAAAAGTAAAAGTTGATGGTAACAGTTGCTACTAACTTAGAATTCCATTTTGTCTTTGAGTGATTTATAAAATTATTAATAAATTGCTAAAAATGTTGTCTTTAGAGTACAAGTTCCTCTTCCCTACCACATAACTTCATAAAGGAAGCTGATATTCTACTTTCTACTCCTTAAATGCTTGTCCAAGGCGAACCTACTCACAGCTGTTTACAACTGGCTTTTAGAAATGAAGGACAAACACAAGAACTAAAATTGCCATCCCCCAAAAAACATTTGCTCAAAAACAATTTGTGAAAAAATTAAGGAATTGACATTCTAAAAGAGTAAATTCAAAAGTTTTGCTATTCATTTAGAGTAAAAATTGATTTTGTTTTCTTTACTTTTAGCTTTTTGTACTTTTAAATCTTTTCTCTGCTTTATCTTTCCTTGCATAAATACTTGCCTCCAAGCTATTTTGATTAAAATAAAAATGGCATAAAGCCCTAAGTATTGTGGCTGCACACAATTGATTCTAGAAGGCTTTGGGAGACTTGAGAGTGAAGTATCTAGGACTAGGGGTGGCTGGGCTTCTTAACTGTCACTCCGTCCTCTGCACTGTGCTTATTCTACTTGAGGCATTCATGTATGTCATCGTATACAGTTCGCTATATGCCTACCTAGTGCTTCTCACATTTGTCTTTTGAATACTTATTGCTCTTCTTTTAATTTTGACCCTGAAAAGGCACAGCACTTTGTTTAGAAAACTGCAGAGTCCACTATCTTACAGCTTGGGGGTGCTTGAGCTGAATTACGCAACTGGGTAGTGCCCTTAAATTGTAAAGAACTTTCACAGGCATCACTCTCCACAACCCAAATTTCATATTTTCTTCTCCATGCTTCTCTGAAAGAATCCTGGATGTCCTACCTATCTTTGACTGGTGGCTGCCTAATTCATTTTCTCAACAATGTACAGACCAAGATGATTGTCTCTTTTCCATCACTGTTTAACTTAAAATATCTGAAGAAGGAATGTACCTCTTTTCCTTTCCCATTTATAGAGAGGGAAGAATTTGAGGGGAAGTTTCACTTAAATATTGAAACAGTGCTAAAAAGGGAAGAGACTGAGAAATGAGAGTATCCACTCCTGGCCACAGTCTGTAGAGAATTAAAAACCAGCTTTCAGCAAACTTCAGGGAATGTACTGAGTCAACTGTAAAAAAGTCCTGCTTCAGAAGGAATTAAATCATTACAAGAATTACTGTGGGAGGAAAGGAGAGGGACAGGGGCACAGTACTGAGGGAAGAAAAAAAGTAAGAGCCAAGAACTGCTCATGCCAGTAAATCTAATAGCATGAGGTCTTCTTGTAGATATGAGTGCAAATTTAAATCATTACATGGAAGTACTGCAGAGGGGACAGCTTTGGGGGAAAAAATAATTACATCAGGGAAATTCATGCCAATGAACACATAACAGCATGAGTATGTTCTTGAGATAAAAGTGTGACTGAGTCAAAATCAACAAATATTTCATTCGACAAGTTGAAATCTTGGAAAACACGGTGGGAACCACCTGAAACAATTCTTTCATATCTCAGTTTGCAGCAGAGAATTTAGAAACATTAAGACAAAAAATAATCTCCTTGAACAGCAGAAAAAAATCTTAGTTCCATTAAAAACAAATGGAAAGTTATATTTGGTTCAAGGACTTTAGGAAATCAAGTAGAACCTCTTATCTCTTTTCATTTCCCATCCTTTTCCCCAGATATCTGTTCACAAAAGGAGCCGTTAAGGGTACACAGCCTTAGAGGACAGCGGGTGGTAAAGGCAGAATAAGGAGTGTGGGACACTTCCTCCTTGTAGCAAGCTCCTGGCACATGCTCACATGCTGTCCTTCTCATCACTGGTAAATCATGTTACAGCTGTGAAGGTTTTCTTATTTCTGTTTGATTTTTTCTTTAAGTGAAGACTGCAGTATAGCATAATTGTAAAAACCACATAAATTTAGAGTAAGGTAGACCTCAACTCCATCATCTGTCATTGAGTAGCTCTGTGATTTTGGATCTTAACTTTACTGAGCCTGAATTTTTTTTCTCTTGCGTAAAATGTAAAATAAAAACAAAAGAATAATAAAATACTCTACCCTAGAGAGATGTTGAGATACTTATGAAAGTAAAACAAGTCAGAAGCAGTCATGCAAGGTAACTGTTAATAATCACTGAAATTATACTAAATGCGAGATATTAATTCCACATCCTCTCATTTAATTTTTATAATACCTCTATGAAATAAATATTATCTTTTCCCTTTATAAAATTAAGTAGGTTTAGAAAAATCGTACTAACCCATGATGACACAACCAGCAAATTTCAGGCCAGCAATTAAAATTCAAAATCAAGTTCCAGGAAGGAGAAAGAAACAATAGGGAAAATGGACTCCAAACGACTTCATTTGTGAAGCCATTTTCTATTCAAAGCTTCCATCATTTTCAGACAAAAATTTTAATGAAATAACATTAAAACCCTTCCCTGTTTCCTTTAGGACTACATTTATTGCCATCTGAAGGAAAGGGTTCCTGTCAGTTGCTATTCTCTTTTATAACTTCCTATTGCTCTTGCCATTAATAATGCCAGAACAGCATCCACCCATAAACTTGGCTTCACTTTTGACCAATATAGTTTTCTTTTCTTTTTTTTGTGCAGTGAAAAGTTTATTAAAGTAAGAAGAGATAGGGAAAAGCTTCCAGCATAGACACTGAATGGAGGGGTAGAAGAGTACCCCTCTTTGCCAGTTGAAGTATGACAATTTGTTTCTTCCAGTCAGTTACCAAGACAATAAATCAAAAGAATATCTTAAGGTTGTAAAGGCCCTGTGTGCCCACACCCACAGCATTAACATGAGATTAGCTAGGCCTCAGAGCTAGGTGAGACATTCTCATGTAAATGCCCAGATTAATATAGAAGTTTTCAGTTTTAACATTGAAGATCTTTGCCTTTATTTCTCCTCGTCCTTCCTCTTCTCCTCTTTGTCCTTGGGACCTGCTAGCCTCTCTTTTCCAATTCTGCCTATGAACCCTGCCGAGGTCCGTGCGCGGGTTGGAAAAGAATTTCCAGACATGAGGCAGAGTAAGGGGAAAGTAAAGTTTATTAGAGTGGGGGAAGGGAGAGTCGCTGCCAGTGCAGTGGGCCAGTTTAAGGGAGAATCAGCACGGAAGATGCTGCTAGAACAGCGGGTCGGCTCAAAGGGAACCGACCCAACATACCTTTCTACATCTATTTTTCCTTCACTTTGAACAGCTCATGAATTGGATGATCATCATGACAATTTTCCCGAGAAGTGCTAATGCACTTGAGACCTTTTGCAATTGTAAGCATGTTTTGTTCATTACTTCTCTTGGATTTCTTAGAAAAGACTAGATATTTTATTAAAGAGTTTGATAGAACTACATAGTTTTTCATGTCTGCTGTGTTCAAATCTTAATCACTCTAACTCCTTAGCCTGCTTACTCTAGTTTAAGTAATCTATATGTGTGTTGTATGTTCAGTTGCTCAGTTGTGTCTGGCTCTTTGTGACCCCATGGACTGTGGCCCACCAGGTTCCTTCTGTCCATGCAATTCTCCAAGCAATAATATGGAGTGGGTTGCCATGCCCTTCTCCATAGGATTTACCTGACCCAGGGATCTGTTCCATGTCTCTTGAGTCTCTTTCATTGTCAGGCAGATTCTTTACCGCTGGCTCTACCTGGGAATCTTTAAGTAGTTTATATTTTCTTTTAAAAGAGGAAATGATATGCGTTTTCCCCATGTTCTTTCATCTGGGGGCTTATTAAACTCAAACATGAACTTTGCTCTAACCTGAACTTACTAGGTCAGAATTTTTCCTTTCTGAGGTTTTATTTTTCCATTATATTTTATACATATATTATATAGTAACTATCCACATTCTTTAGCAGTGCTGTTTAAACAGTTTATCAGTAGTTAGCATGATTACTTCATACTAACAAATGAATAGTAGAAGTATTGTTTCCCTGAGTCTAGTCTTTTTTTAAAAGTTTGAGTCACAGACCTAGATGCCAACTTTCATTCTAATATAATTTGGTGGCTATCTTTAGCTTCCATTTTTTCTTCAATGTGACTTGTATAAGATTCATATTACCACAATGTATATGTAGCACTACTTTCTCAAAGAGCATGCATAGTTTTTTCTTGACTAACTTACTCAACTGCCACATGGCTTGTGAAATCGTAATTATCACCATGTGGTGACAATTGCATTTATTAGGATAAACTGGATGTTGCTGACTCAAAGGAATACAAGCTATTTTATTTAAAAGAGTTTGGAAGGTGCCATGCCTAAGATGTGACATATAATGGTTACATCTGTTTAATTATTGTTGGCTTTTATTATATAAAGTAGAAGAATTTCTCCTCAGTACTATAGGTTCATGAGATTAGACTCAGCATTTAGAAGCACTGAAGTCATTTGCATTGTATTGTACCAGTTGGAAAAAAAATACTGTCTATAAATCCCTCTATTTTTAATTCATAAAAATATAAAAATGACATATAAGTCCAATTTTTAGAGCATTATTTTTTTTTTCCTCTGGTTATTTGTGGCAAATACTCCTAAAAGAGCATCTGGTTTTAGACTTACTGGCTTTTGCTACTAACTAGGTAGAACCATGCAGGGACTAGTAACCTTGAGGGTTTCAGTTCACTGTTAAATCCAAATAACTTCTGTACCTATCACATGCAACATCCCTTCTTGGCAGAGTAAGGGACATCAGTTACATTCTTTTGCCCTGCATCATTAGATACACTTAGAAAGAGGTCAGATCTGTCCAGAGAAGCAAAATGGTTAGGTCTTATCTTGGAGAATAAGAGATCTAGCACAGTCTTTTCACTTCTGTAGTTTTCACTTTTATCCCAGCTACCAGGTAAACCTAATTAGACTCTCATGTAAGGATGATAAAGTCGGCACTTTAGGAAACCATTATAGGCCACGAACTAGGCAGGGTAAGAGACAAAAATCTGTCATTCCAAGTGGACAGGCTTCCGGACCTCTGACTCGTATTTTCTAGACACTGAACAAGGTAACTGTACTGAAACTTATGAGAGTTAAATATCCAGGGTGTAGATTGTAACTTAGCTTCTTAGATCAATGTGCAGAAACTCTATCATCTGTGAATAGAAAGCTTCTATACTCATGGTTTTTAAATGTCTGCAAACAATAAAATTTTTGGGGAGTGATATGCCAGAGATTTTTAATTCAGCATTTTCATAGCACAACATATTCAAGTGTACTGTGCTTAACAGCTTCTTATTTTTCTTTTCTTTTAGTTTTGTTGTACAATAAAATTTAATATCTAATACACAATGCAATATGTCACTGGGTGGTCACTGGATTGTGAAAGAAAATCTCATCATCTGCACAGGATATGGTTAAAAACATTTAACAGCTGGCATGGCATGAGCAGATATAATAGTGAGAAAGGAACTAGCCACATGAAGCATGCCAGTTGAATACAAGTATTAGGAGGGACTCTCACTGTGGCTTTGACCTGTATCAGCTAATCTGAGATAACATGGTAGTGACAAAGTGGTGGAATGGTTAAAGATTTTCAGAACTTTTAACAGTCTGGTCAGTGTTTCTGTTACCACTGAACAGGGAAATCCCAAATATAGGAGAAAAATTCTATAAAAGTTATGCTAGCAACAACTTTAGTCTTTGTACGAGAAAACACCTTTCACATTCACATGAGACTATATTTATAATTAACTTTTGAATGAAGGTAACGTGAAATAATATTTTGATCAGGGCTTTCCTGGTGGTCCATTGGGTAAAGAGTCAGCCTTGCAGTGCAGTGCGCACTGGTTTAATCCCTGGCCTGGGAAGATCCCATGTGCTGTGGAGTGGCTGGACCAGTGTGTCCAATTAGGAGCCAGCATTCTGGAGTATGTGCACCCAGGGCCGGTGCTCTGCAGCAAGAGAGGCCACTGCAATGGGAGACCCACAAAAGTCAAAGAATAAAGATGAATCAAAATAAATAAGTTTAAAAAAACAATAAAAGAGGTCAAAATTTAAAAAATATATTTTGATTAAAAAACTGTTTTTTAGTCTTTTATTATGGACACATAATTTTTGATGACATTGTAATTAACTCATTTTCATACTTGTTTTGATCTCTTGTTGTCCTGAGTCATATGATCATAATTTATCAGATAGAAGCCCCTTCATGGTGGCTTTAAAAAAAATTATCTCAGAACTTTAAAATATACATGATTGTTTTCAGGCCAAGGTTATTCAGGCTTATCCTGCATTTTTTCTACTGAAACATTAAATCACTCATTCTCCAAAGAACTTTAATTTCTATAGTGGAGAACATTACTAGGCAACCAAAATCTGGGCCCTGGGATACACATTGGATTATTTCATCCTAACAGTAAAATTAAAGCAGTTCAGTTACCAGAGATACAAAAGGAAATTATATATTATATATAAAATCATTAGGTCATATTTGTATTATCACTGGAGTTCAATGATATGTCAAAATACTTCTTACAATTATTTTTCATATTTTATTTTGTTATGAGTATATAATCATTTGTTTGATTTACACTTTGATCCAATTGTTTAAGTTCTTTTAACTTTGAAAATGTTGGTGTCTAATTAATTGACAGTTTTTAAAGTCTGGTTGCTCCATTAGTTACTGGATGATATCGTGTAACTAGAGTCTCTTACTTTGCCAAGAAGAGGTATTGTATGTGATAGGTGCAGCAGTTATCTGCATTTATCAGTAAACCACAGCTCTCTAGGTTACTAGTCATGATTCTACCTGCTTAACAGTCCACTTTATAAGGAGGGCATTAACTGAAGTTTAATCTTCAATATCTTTGCAAGTCATTTCATTGTGTCACTATTTGTCTACTCATAATGACTTAATGCATGATCATATGATTTTCATAATCAATTTTATACACAAATTAATATATACAAAAATGTTGGAAAATAAGCCCAATTGGTGTTTTACAAGAGTAAAATATCAATAAAAGTACTATTTTGGCAATCTGGTGGAAGATCCCATGTGCTGTGGAGTGGCTGGACCAGTGTGTCCAATTAGGAGCCAGCATTCTGGAGTATGTGCACCCAGGGCCGGTGCTCTGCAGCAAGAGAGGCCACTGCAATGGGAGACCCACAAAAGTCAAAGAATAAAGATGAATCAAAATAAATAAGTTTAAAAACAATAAAAGAGGTCAAAATTTAAAAATATATTTTGATTAAAAAACTGTTTTTTAGTCTTTTATTATGGACACATAATTTTTGATGACATTGTAATTAACTCATTTTCATACTTGTTTTGATCTCTTGTTGTCCTGAGTCATATGATCATAATTTATCAGATAGAAGCCCCTTCATGGTGGCTTTAAAAAAAATTATCTCAGAACTTTAAAATATACATGATTGTTTTCAGGCCAAGGTTATTCAGGCTTATCCTGCATTTTTTCTACTGAAACATTAAATCACTCATTCTCCAAAGAACTTTAATTTCTATAGTGGAGAACATTACTAGGCAACCAAAATCTGGGCCCTGGGATACACATTGGATTATTTCATCCTAACAGTAAAATTAAAGCAGTTCAGTTACCAGAGATACAAAAGGAAATTATATATTATATATAAAATCATTAGGTCATATTTGTATTATCACTGGAGTTCAATGATATGTCAAAATACTTCTTACAATTATTTTTCATATTTTATTTTGTTATGAGTATATAATCATTTGTTTGATTTACACTTTGATCCAATTGTTTAAGTTCTTTTAACTTTGAAAATGTTGGTGTCTAATTAATTGACAGTTTTTAAAGTCTGGTTGCTCCATTAGTTACTGGATGATATCGTGTAACTAGAGTCTCTTACTTTGCCAAGAAGAGGTATTGTATGTGATAGGTGCAGCAGTTATCTGCATTTATCAGTAAACCACAGCTCTCTAGGTTACTAGTCATGATTCTACCTGCTTAACAGTCCACTTTATAAGGAGGGCATTAACTGAAGTTTAATCTTCAATATCTTTGCAAGTCATTTCATTGTGTCACTATTTGTCTACTCATAATGACTTAATGCATGATCATATGATTTTCATAATCAATTTTATACACAAATTAATATATACAAAAATGTTGGAAAATAAGCCCAATTGGTGTTTTACAAGAGTAAAATATCAATAAAAGTACTATTTTGGCAATCTGTAAAATTAGTGGTAAAAATAGTAGTAATAGTATCATTACTGGCAATCTGAATTATATTTTCAAAAAAGAACAGCTGAAATAGTTACCTATAAATTTCAAAATCTTTTCCTGATACAAAGAAATGTTCAATTTACCCATTCTGTTTCTGATATATCATACTGTTCTCTCATATGTAATATTTTTATTTATTTTAAAATATCAATTTATATATTCATATTTTTATACTAAAATTTTTGCTTATAATATTACTTAAATATTAAAATTTTAGCAATGGGACACAATATGAAGATTCCTCAAAAAATTAAAAGTAGAACCACCATATGATCTAGCATTCCCACTTTTGGGTATATATCCAAAATAATCAAAAGCAGGATGTTGAAGAGATATCAGCACACCTATGTTCATTATAATACTATTCAAAATAGCCAAGAGGTGGAAACAAGCCAAATGTCCACTAATTAATGGATAAAGAAAATGTAGTATACATATACAACGAAATATCATTCAGTCTTAAAGAAAAGAAGAAAATCCTGTCATGTGCTACAAGAAGGATGAACCTTGAAGACATTATGTTAAGTGAAATAAATCAGACACATACTGTGTACTATATGATCTCACTTGTCTGAGGTATTAAAGTAATCAAACACAAGAAACAGAGGGTAAAATGACATTGCCATGGGCTTTGGGAAGATGGAAATGAGGAGTTGTGTGATGATATGGTTTTAGTTTTGTAAGATGAAAAAGTTCTAGAGATCTGTTGCACAACATGAAATGAGGAAAATAATGGGTTAAAGAAAAAAACAAGTGCAGCAGTTATCTGCATTTATCAGTAAACCACAGCTCTCTAGGTTACTAGTCATGATTCTACCTGCTTAACAGTCCACTTTATAAGGAGGGCATTAACTGAAGTTTAATCTTCAATATCTTTGCAAGTCATTTCATTGTGTCACTATTTGTCTACTCATAATGACTTAATGCATGATCATATGATTTTCATAATCAATTTTATACACAAATTAATATATACAAAAATGTTGGAAAATAAGCCCAATTGGTGTTTTACAAGAGTAAAATATCAATAAAAGTACTATTTTGGCAATCTGTAAAATTAGTGGTAAAAATAGTAGTAATAGTATCATTACTGGCAATCTGAATTATATTTTCAAAAAAGAACAGCTGAAATAGTTACCTATAAATTTCAAAATCTTTTCCTGATACAAAGAAATGTTCAATTTACCCATTCTGTTTCTGATATATCATACTGTTCTCTCATCTGTAATATTTTTATTTATTTTAAAATATCAATTTATATATTCATATTTTTATACTAAAATTTTGCTTATAATATTACTTAAATATTAAAATTTTAGCAATGGGACACAATATGAAGATTCCTCAAAAAATTAAAAGTAGAACCACCATATGATCTAGCATTCCCACTTTTGGGTATATATCCAAAATAATCAAAAGCAGGATGTTGAAGAGATATCAGCACACCTATGTTCATTATAATACTATTCAAAATAGCCAAGAGGTGGAAACAAGCCAAATGTCCACTAATTAATGGATAAAGAAAATGTAGTATACATATACAACGAAATATCATTCAGTCTTAAAGAAAAGAAGAAAATCCTGTCATGTGCTACAAGAAGGATGAACCTTGAAGACATTATGTTAAGTGAAATAAATCAGACACATACTGTGTACTATATGATCTCACTTGTCTGAGGTATTAAAGTAATCAAACACAAGAAACAGAGGGTAAAATGACATTGCCATGGGCTTTGGGAAGATGGAAATGAGGAGTTGTGTGATGATATGGTTTTAGTTTTGTAAGATGAAAAAGTTCTAGAGATCTGTTGCACAACAATGTAAATGCAGTTAACACTACTGAAATATACTTAAAATGGGTAAGATGGTAAGCTTTATATTATCCATTTTTACAATTAAAAATATTTTCAAAGAAGAGTTTCTAGGAGGAGATAGGGAAGAATTTTAAACAACCCCAATATATTTAGAGATATTATTAATTCAATGTCCCAAATACATTAGCTGGTAGCCATTTCTTTTTAGGATCTAGAAAAAGCCAATGTAGATTACATTTAGGCAAAAAAATACAATTTGTATCACTTGATAAGTTTTAGCTATAATAAAGGAAAAATTGAATATGGTATAAAATAGAAACCACTTAGTGCTCACTTAACAAGGGGTTCTGAAGTTGGCGGCCCCAGAGTTGGTACAAAGAATCAAGGACATCACCAAAAGACCCAAGACCTTCTGCTCTGCCATTCTTGAGACTGTCCATGATCTCTCCCTTCATGGGAGAAGATGGCTAGCCTAGCTCTGAGCGTCACATTTTCACAGAGGCCAAGTGAGTAGAAGTTAAACACTGCTTACTTCTAAGGAAAAAATTTTTCCCAGAAGTCTCAGACATACCTCCCAAACATGTCTCATTACCAAGATCTGTGTCACATACCCATATTTAGCCCTATTATTGGCAGATGGAATCAGTATAGTCATGAATGGCTTATGTTTCTGTATATCTTAATTTCTTCTTTGGGAGAAAAAAAGAGATTTGTCAGCTAAGAACCAATATTCATACTAGGTATGTTTCAGCATCGTCTCATTCTTGCAAAACTCCAAACATTTTCAGTTTTTAAGGACTTTCCCGTTGCTGACAAGAGCAGCCAAATTCTTTCCAAAGTCATCTTGAAGATTCTGCCTCAGTCTGAAAAACACCTCAAAAATCGTCTTCAATTCTTTCAGAACAGAAAACTAAGTCTTTAATAAGGTGTATCAGAAGACACCTATCATACTAAGGAAAGAGAAGAATGTGTCCATTTTCAATCTGACCATTTTTTAGACAGCTCAATCATTCTTAAATACAGACAATGATGTTTTGTGGTTATTTTAGTCATGAAATACATTGCTTACTTAGTTCTGTCAATGAAAATCATTGACCACCACACTTGAAAATGTAGGATCCATATATTATAGAATTCACTGATGGTCTCTATTTCCCTTTAACTGAAAAAATTCATTTACATATACACACAGAAAATTGTACAAGTCATGACTGTACAGCTTAATGAATTATCACAAAGTGAACAAACTTATGTGACCATTAAAAGAAAGGAGTAAACGATTCCAGAAGCTTCCTCATGCCCTCTTATATTCACTTTTCTCTACCTCAAGAAACGCTATTACTAGGTTTTCTAGTATCATATACTCTGTTTGTGGGGGTTTGACCTATTTACAAATAAACTCACACATTATGTACCTTTTGGTGTCTGGCCTAATTTACTCATGGTTATGGTTGTGAGATGTCTCTGTGTTGCACATAGAAGTAGTTTGTTCATTCTCATTACTAGTTAGAATTCCTCTAAACGAATATGCCATAATTTATCCATTATGATGTAGACAGATATTTTCATTGTTTTTCACTTGGAGTTACATGACTACGATTTCTAGGAACATTTCCTTACATATATTTTGGCAAATATTCTTAAATCTTTCTGTTGGACATATACCTTCAAGGAGACTTGTTGGGTCAAAAGTATGTATATGGTCAGCTTTAGTGGATACTACCAAATTATTTTCTAAAGTAGTTGTAGCAATTTACACTTTCAGCAGCCAGGTATAAGAGTTCCTATTGTCCCAAACCCTTGCAAATAACTGGCATTTTCTGTCTTCTTCATTGTAGCCATTCTGATAGAGAGGCATTGTGATTTTGCTTTAATGTCTGTATTTTTTACCTTTCCTAGAAATATGTTGCTTTAGTCTGGGGCAATTACACTTAAGTTAGTTGACAAACACACTTTAGAAAAAGATGAATTCCCTAGGATTATAATTTTGGAGTTGAGGTATTCCTCTGTTGTGTAACAATAGCAATTAATTCATCGTCTTCTGAATTCTTTCAGAACAGAAAACTAAGTCTTTAATAAGGTGTATCAGAAGACACCTATCATACTAAGGAAAGAGAAGAATGTGTCCATTTTCAATCTGACCATTTTTTAGACAGCTCAATCATTCTTAAATACAGACAATGATGTTTTGTGGTTATTTTAGTCATGAAATACATTGCTTACTTAGTTCTGTCAATGAAAATCATTGACCACCACACTTGAAAATGTAGGATCCATATATTATAGAATTCACTGATGGTCTCTATTTCCCTTTAACTGAAAAAATTCATTTACATATACACACAGAAAATTGTACAAGTCATGACTGTACAGCTTAATGAATTATCACAAAGTGAACAAACTTATGTGACCATTAAAAGAAAGGAGTAAACGATTCCAGAAGCTTCCTCATGCCCTCTTATATTCACTTTTCTCTACCTCAAGAAACGCTATTACTAGGTTTTCTAGTATCATATACTCTGTTTGTGGGGGTTTGACCTATTTACAAATAAACTCACACATTATGTACCTTTTGGTGTCTGGCCTAATTTACTCATGGTTATGGTTGTGAGATGTCTCTGTGTTGCACATAGAAGTAGTTTGTTCATTCTCATTACTAGTTAGAATTCCTCTAAACGAATATGCCATAATTTATCCATTATGATGTAGACAGATATTTTCATTGTTTTTCACTTGGAGTTACATGACTACGATTTCTAGGAACATTTCCTTACATATATTTTGGCAAATATTCTTAAATCTTTCTGTTGGACATATACCTTCAAGGAGACTTGTTGGGTCAAAAGTATGTATATGGTCAGCTTTAGTGGATACTACCAAATTATTTTCTAAAGTAGTTGTAGCAATTTACACTTTCAGCAGCCAGGTATAAGAGTTCCTATTGTCCCAAACCCTTGCAAATAACTGGCATTTTCTGTCTTCTTCATTGTAGCCATTCTGATAGAGAGGCATTGTGATTTTGCTTTAATGTCTGTATTTTTTACCTTTCCTAGAAATATGTTGCTTTAGTCTGGGGCAATTACACTTAAGTTAGTTGACAAACACACTTTAGAAAAAGATGAATTCCCTAGGATTATAATTTTGGAGTTGAGGTATTCCTCTGTTGTGTAACAATAGCAAATTAATTAATTAGAGAGGAAAACATTTATATTAAGAAAACAAACCATCATATTATATTTTTAAAAATAGTCAGGAAGACACATGTACCCCAGTGTTCATTGCAGCACTATTTACAATAGGTAGGACATGAAAGCAACCTAGATGTTCACTGACAGATTAATGAATAAAGAATTTCTGGTACATATACACAATGGAATAAAAAGGAATGCTCAGCCGTAAAAAGAAGTGTATTTGACTCAGTTGCAAACCTAGAGCCCATTACATAAAGTGTAGAAAGTCAGAAAGAGAAAGACAAATACTGTATATTAGCACACATATATGGAATCTAGAACGATGGTACTGATGACCCTATCTGCAGGGCAGCAGTGAAGACATAGACATAGAGAACAGACTTGTGGATACGGGAAAGGAAGGAGAGGGTGGGACAAACTGAGACAGTAGCACTGAAATATACACATTACCATTAAAATTGGATAGCCAGTGGACATTTGCTATATGAAGCTGGGAGCTCAAATCTGGTGCTCTGTGACAACCTAGTGGGGTGGGAGGGGTGGGAGTCGGGAAGGAGGTTCAAGAAGGAGGGGACACATATATACCTATGACTGATTCATGCTGATATATGGCAGAAACCAACACAATATTGTAAAGCAATTATCCTCCAATTAAAAATAAATTAATTAAAAATGAAATAAAAATGCTACACTACAGAAGAAAAAAAAGGATAATTCTCTTAACCCTATGATCACAAATGGATTTTTATAGACTTTGAATACAACATACTCTAAGAAAATTTAGTCAAGTACTGTTGAGTCATTATGAGCTAATAATTCACACCTAATGGTTTCTTAATTCAAATGACATTAATTAATTTATAACAAGCAACTGATAAATCAGATAATACAGAGGTTTCACATGTGACATCAAAGCGTTAAAGGCTGACAAACTGTTTTTTTTCTTTTAAGCATAGGACAACTCTTATCATTTGGTTGGGTGTCAGAAGCTTTAAAATAGAAAGTTCAGACAAAGAAAAATATATTTTTAGAACTTATATTTAGTTTGCATAATATTACTTGCCAGACTTCCTTGGTGGTTCAGATGGTAAACAATCTGCCTGCAATGTGGGACACCTGGGTTCAGTCACTGGCTTGGGAAGATCCCCTAGAAGAGGGCATGGCAACCCAATATTCTTGCCTGGAGAATCCCCATGGACAGAGGAGCCTGGCAGGCTACAGTCCATGGGGTCATGAAGAATTGGACATGACTGAGCGACTAAGCACAGCACACACAATATTACTAGCAAGTTCTACCTAGTAGGTGACTTCCATTTTTAAAGAGGAAGCTTTTTTCTTAAATGTTTTTATTTTTAAAGCAGGTCTGGTACATTTATCTTCCACCAATACAAAGATTTGATGTGTCAACTGCTGCTTTGGGTTGCCTTCACTTGTCCCTAAATTTTATTTTATTTTTTGCCTATACTGTTGTTGTGGAAGTAGGCCACCAGGGATGTGGGGAAACAAACTAGTGGAGGTTTTCGCAGCTTTGGCCAAGTCAGGAGGAAAACAAACTGGGAATGCGAGACATGACAGAAAGAACTAAGACAAAAGTTGATTCGATTCACATGGGCTCATTAGCTGAGGTCATGCTGATCAGCAACAGGTGGGAGATTTGCTGTGAACTTTGGAACGCCGGGTCAGCACACATTAGAACACTGTGTGTGCATGGAGAACAGACTCCTTAATTTCTTGCCTGTCTAGTTGCCCCTAGGCTGCAGCACACCCTTTCCATTCTTAAAGTCACGAGAGTAATTATTGACCAGGGCTGTGATTAAGTCCTAGTCCGGGCTAATATTGTTCCCTGCAAACACCTGGAGGCTTAAACTCTCAATAAAAGTGGACTGGTGAATGTGTTTAGGGCCCTGAGCGTCACACACCCTCCCCCCACCACTTCCCATTCTTTCTCTCTGTATGTTTGTGTGTGTATTTCTTAATGTCTCACTGCACCCACTATTCTCCCTGCACCCGGCTGATGTGCTGTGGCACAGGGAAGTCCCTCTTGGCCCTAAACTTTAGAGATTAGATTTCTTATTTCTCCATTATCATAAATATCTGGTTCACCCTTTCAGAAAGTTCAAAGAAAAATATATTTTTAGAACTTATATTTAGTTTGCATAAGATTAGGTGCCAGACATCCTTGGTGGTTCAGATGGTAAACAATCTGCCGGCAATGTGGGACACCTGGGTTCAGTCACTGGCTTGGGAAGATCCCCTAGAAGAGGGCATGGCAACCCAATATTCTTGCCGGGAGAATCCCCATGGACAGAGGAGCCTGGCAGGCTACAGTCCATGGGGTCATGAAGAATTGGACATGACTGAGCGACTAAGCACAGCACACACAATATTACTAGCAAGTTCTACCTAGTAGGTGACTTCCATTTTTAAAGAGGAAGCTTTTTTCTTAAATGTTTTTATTTTTAAAGCAGGTCTGGTACATTTATCTTCCACCAATACAAAGATTTGATGTGTCAACTGCTGCTTTGGGTTGCCTTCACTTGTCCCTAAATTTTATTTTATTTTTTGCCTATACTGTTGTTGTGGAAGTAGGCCACCAGGGATGTGGGGAAACAAACTAGTGGAGGTTTTCGCAGCTTTGGCCAAGTCAGGAGGAAAACAAACTGGGAATGCGAGACATGACAGAAAGAACTAAGACAAAAGTTGATTCGATTCACATGGGCTCATTAGCTGAGGTCATGCTGATCAGCAACAGGTGGGAGATTTGCTGTGAACTTTGGAACGCCGGGTCAGCACACATTAGAACACTGTGTGTGCATGGAGAACAGACTCCTTAATTTCTTGCCTGTCTAGTTGCCCCTAGGCTGCAGCACACCCTTTCCATTCTTAAAGTCACGAGAGTAATTATTGACCAGGGCTGTGATTAAGTCCTAGTCCGGGCTAATATTGTTCCCTGCAAACACCTGGAGGCTTAAACTCTCAATAAAAGTGGACTGGTGAATGTGTTTAGGGCCCTGAGCGTCACACACCCTCCCCCCACCACTTCCCATTCTTTCTCTCTGTATGTTTGTGTGTGTATTTCTTAATGTCTCACTGCACCCACTATTCTCCCTGCACCCGGCTGATGTGCTGTGGCACAGGGAAGTCCCTCTTGGCCCTAAACTTTAGAGATTAGATTTCTTATTTCTCCATTATCATAAATATCTGGTTCACCCTTTCAGAAGCTCCTTTTGTTATTCCTTAGTTTTCCAAATCTGCCTTCAAATGAAGCCTATTAGCTGCAAGATTAATTCCAAAAGTATCTAGTGGCATCTCATTGCACTGGAAATGGAAATTAGGTACACTTTCAGCAGCTTTAATATACATCTGTGGTATCTGGAGTAAACTCTTCTTACTAATGTTTTGTGTAGTTAACAAATGCACAACACCCAAATCAGTCTGCTACTTTAGAAGCTATAAGATAAATATTGCATTCTACCTTGAAGATACACTTCAAAACCTAAAGCTTTCCCAGTCTAAACTCTGATGTTTCTCTTTAAAAAACAAAAAGCAAGTCATCACATAGAATTTCGGATGCTGCCCAAAGAACCCTAGCCTTGTTAGGATTTGCAACTTCAAGTATTAAATCACATTAGGCTTTGGAATCTGAGCACTATTCCCAGAGTCCAAGCTGACATTAGTGGGCAAATTATTATCTTTGATTAAGCAATCTGTTTTGGTTGGATTGTTGCCAATTCCAGATTGGCTCTCACACTTGTCAGTTTGTATTTGTGAAGAATAGGCAAGAAAGACCCAGAAATAATTCTTCCAAGCATACATACATATAGAGCGCAATTACTATCATTTTATGTATAAACAGGAATAATAGTTTGCTATATCTTCATTGTTTATCCTTACAAGTTACCTTCCTTTGTGGATCTAGGTATGATCTTTTTTTAGCCATGCAATTTCTGGAAATATTTATTTCAAAAGTTTTCTGACACATAGACTAATTTTATAATCAGAAAAAGGTTATCATCACAATATATTGCTAAATGAAAACAGCTATAAAATAGAAACATAGACCGTGATTCCACATTCGCTATTTAAAATAGCGTATCTTAAAATAGCATATATCTTTGCATATAAAAATACTCAGATAACAGGGTTTCTCTGGTAGCTTAGTGGTGAAGAGTTCACTAGCCAATGCAGGAGACACGAGTTCAGTCCCTGATCCAGGAAGATCCCACATGCTGTGAAACAACTAAGCCCCTGAGCCACAAGTATGGAGCCTGTGCTCTAGAGCCTTGGAGCCATAACTATTGAGACCATGTGCCGCAACTACTGAAGCCCATGTGCCTTAGAGCCCAAATTCCACAACAAGAGAAGTCACCACAACAAGAAGCCAACTCACCTCAACTAGAGAGTAACCCCCACTCCCTGCAACTAGAGAAGAGCTTGTGGCAGCAGTGAAAACCCAGAATAGCCAAACATAAATAAATAAAAAATTTTAAAAAATACTAAGATAATAGAATGTAAAATAATTCCATTTGAGTAGTGGAATTATAAACTTTTATTCATTATTTTCTAAATTACTTATAATGAAAAGATTACTTTTGTAAAATGAAATTATAAGCGGAGGGCAAGTTCTGGCATGTTTTACCAGGAAGGGCCTCATACCTCTTGATCTCAACTAACTTGACCTATGGCCATGGATCTACTTCCCATCCTAGATGTTCTTCTTGTTTCTTTACCCCTAAGTGGAACTTATCTAAACCTGTTCTTCTGATCAGCTCTGAAATCTCCCCAGACATGGTTCAGACTACCCTCATAGTCCAGGTAAGAGATGTGGAACAGCACTAAGGCAGTCGCCCAGAGTTGAGAGAGAGGCTGGGCTGGACTTGGGGTAGATCTTTCTAAGGTGGAAGATTTTAGACCCCTCCAAAAAAGCATATACGCAATTACTATCATTTTATGTATAAACAGGAATAATAGTTTGCTATATCTTCATTGTTTATCCTTACAAGTTACCTTCCTTTGTGGATCTAGGTATGATCTTTTTTTAGCCATGCAATTTCTGGAAATATTTATTTCAAAAGTTTTCTGACACATAGACTAATTTTATAATCAGAAAAAGGTTATCATCACAATATATTGCTAAATGAAAACAGCTATAAAATAGAAACATAGACCGTGATTCCACATTCGCTATTTAAAATAGCGTATCTTAAAATAGCATATATCTTTGCATATAAAAATACTCAGATAACAGGGTTTCTCTGGTAGCTTAGTGGTGAAGAGTTCACTAGCCAATGCAGGAGACACGAGTTCAGTCCCTGATCCAGGAAGATCCCACATGCTGTGAAACAACTAAGCCCCTGAGCCACAAGTATGGAGCCTGTGCTCTAGAGCCTTGGAGCCATAACTATTGAGACCATGTCCCGCAACTACTGAAGCCCATGTACCCTAGAGCCCAAATTCCACAACAAGAGAAGTCACCACAACAAGAAGCCAACTCACCTCAACTAGAGAGTAACCCCCACTCCCTGCAACTAGAGAAGAGCTTGTGGCAGCAGTGAAAACCCAGAATAGCCAAACATAAATAAATAAAAAATTTTAAAAAATACTAAGATAATAGAATGTAAAATAATTCCATTTGAGTAGTGGAATTATAAACTTTTATTCATTATTTTCTAAATTACTTATAATGAAAAGATTACTTTTGTAAAATGAAATTATAAGCGGAGGGCAAGTTCTGGCATGTTTTACCAGGAAGGGCCTCATACCTCTTGATCTCAACTAACTTGACCTATGGCCATGGATCTACTTCCCATCCTAGATGTTCTTCTTGTTTCTTTACCCCTAAGTGGAACTTATCTAAACCTGTTCTTCTGATCAGCTCTGAAATCTCCCCAGACATGGTTCAGACTACCCTCATAGTCCAGGTAAGAGATGTGGAACAGCACTAAGGCAGTCGCCCCAGAGTTGGAGAGAGAGGCTGGGCTGGACTTGGGGGTAGATCTTTCTAAGGTGGAAGATTTTAGACCCTGGTGGTGAAAGAAAGTGAGGAGTAGAGATTTCTAACCTGGATAGCTGGCTGGATGGTAGAGGAGAATACAGGAGAGAAGCATGTGTAGACAAGTTGAATTTGCACAGCCGTAGTCCTGGGGGTAATGTCCAATAGGTGTTGAGGTATGTGGATGCTGAAAGTTCAAGAAAGGCCTAGATTTGGGCATGATGAATGCAAGAGTGAGCAGTACTGAAGTCACAAAACAGATAAGGCTGGCCACAAAGGGGGGAAAAGAGTAAACCAGGCTAATGGATGGAATGTTCAGGACTCCCCCTTTAAGAGATAAGGAGAACTCTTAAAAAGGGAGAGTAAGCAACTATCAGACTTTTGTGACTGAAATAAATGAGTTAGGGGAGGGGAGGCAGCCAATATTTAGATAGTTCTATCACTTGGCAGTAGAGAGGGCACAAACTGAAGGTCTACCAAGCTTCTGTAAAATACTGAATCCGTTGCAGGATTTACAGTTAAGTAAACTTCTCATAAATATGGATTTCTGGCTTTTCTCAAGAAATAAGTAGAAAGCCACAACAGTGGGCAGCTACTTCTGCATGGCAGAAGGAATCAAATACAAGCTACTTCATAGTTCTTAGATATAAACTTTTTAGAAAACAAAGCAAGGCAGCTCTAAAACAGTGAACTAAAGCAAAACCAATGGATGTTATCTCATTTTGAATGCTGATTTTATTACCTAGTGACTCATGTATATTCACACTCTGTGGTTTGGCATCTGCTTTTTTATCTCATATATTTTCCCAGCAAAGCCTGTGTCCAGGCTGAGATATTTTCCCCTTTCCTTGATCCCCTGATAGCTTCTGTGAACACTACCAGAAATATATTCTGTGATTCAATTTTAATCACTCTTACACAATCACAAAGCCACAAAACTCGGTATACAAACCATTGTGAGGGAACAATGAGAAAGGTTTTAGAAAATGTGATTAAAACTGAATCACATGCTAGAAGGAAACAAAGCATGGCTGAATGCCCTTATCCCCATCCAAAAAAGTGAGCAGTTTCATTGGCTCCTAGAGAAGGGACATTGCATTGTGAAAGAAGTTATTTAAAAATTTATTGATTTCTGTAAGTGAGACAAAACAATAGCATCAAAAAGTTACCCAGGGCTTCCCTGGTGGTCCAGTGGGTAAGGACACCGCCTTGCAGTGCAAGGGGCGCCGGTTCGATCCCTGGCCTGGGAAGATCCCGGCGCGGAGCGGCTGGACGGATGTGAGTCCCGAGTGCCACGGCCTGGCCAGTCACGTGAGATTAGGCAAGAGTGAGCAGTACTGAAGTCACAAAACAGATAAGGCTGGCCACAAAGGGGAAAAGAGTAAACCAGGCTAATGGATGGAATGTTCAGGACTCCCTTTAAGAGATAAGGAGAACTCTTAAAAAGGGAGAGTAAGCAACTATCAGACTTTTGTGACTGAAATAAATGAGTTAGGGGAGGGGAGGCAGCCAATATTTAGATAGTTCTATCACTTGGCAGTAGAGAGGGCACAAACTGAAGGTCTACCAAGCTTCTGTAAAATACTGAATCCGTTGCAGGATTTACAGTTAAGTAAACTTCTCATAAATATGGATTTCTGGCTTTTCTCAAGAAATAAGTAGAAAGCCACAACAGTGGGCAGCTACTTCTGCATGGCAGAAGGAATCAAATACAAGCTACTTCATAGTTCTTAGATATAAACTTTTTAGAAAACAAAGCAAGGCAGCTCTAAAACAGTGAACTAAAGCAAAACCAATGGATGTTATCTCATTTTGAATGCTGATTTTATTACCTAGTGACTCATGTATATTCACACTCTGTGGTTTGGCATCTGCTTTTTTATCTCATATATTTTCCCAGCAAAGCCTGTGTCCAGGCTGAGATATTTTCCCCTTTCCTTGATCCCCTGATAGCTTCTGTGAACACTACCAGAAATATATTCTGTGATTCAATTTTAATCACTCTTACACAATCACAAAGCCACAAAACTCGGTATACAAACCATTGTGAGGGAACAATGAGAAAGGTTTTAGAAAATGTGATTAAAACTGAATCACATGCTAGAAGGAAACAAAGCATGGCTGAATGCCCTTATCCCCATCCAAAAAAGTGAGCAGTTTCATTGGCTCCTAGAGAAGGGACATTGCATTGTGAAAGAAGTTATTTAAAAATTTATTGATTTCTGTAAGTGAGACAAAACAATAGCATCAAAAAGTTACCCAGGGCTTCCCTGGTGGTCCAGTGGGTAAGGACACCGCCTTGCAGTGCAAGGGGCGCCGGTTCGATCCCTGGCCTGGGAAGATCCCACGTGCCGCGGAGCGGCTGGACGGATGTGACCAATTACCGAGTCGGAGCTCTGGAGCGCATGAGCACAGAGGCGGTGCTCTGCGACAACAGAGGCCACCGCGATGGGAGGCCCACACGGGTCAAAGAACAAAGATGGATGAAAATGGACAAATGAAAGACCAATAGAAGTGGCCCGCCTGCTCCCCTCCCTCCCCACCCCCCTCAAATAAATAAATAAATCTTAAAAAAAAAAAAAAAGTTACCCAATAAAATGAAAGTTTCCCCTGTACTTTCTTCACACTTTTTCTTTGCTTCTGTTCCTTAAAATTTTAAAGAAATAGCATCAGGTTATACAGGAAAGAGCAGTCATAGCTACTGCTCTGTGAATTGAGGACCTAAGTTCTGATCCCAGCTCTATCTCACTTATTAGCTGTGTGACCTTAAATAAGACCTGCTGTGAGCATCACTTCCCTCATCTATAAAACAAGGAGTTTTAGACCAGCCCTGCAGTTTCTAATTGTATTCAGTGGACTAAAAAATGTGGTTTAGTGGTTCTACAATATCTGACACTAATTTCATGAGTTCTGGGGCTACTCTAAGACTATATGTACTCATCCATAAACTCAAACTTTCCTTTCTGCTAATCCAAATAGTTTTATTGTTTTAAGTGACTGACATTACAATCTCTCCTTTTAAAAATGTTCTTCAGTACCATAATTAATGTATCAAGATGTACACGTCTTTTATTTTTTAAACCTAGATTAGGATTTTTAGACCTCAGGATTAAGGTCTCTCAATAATTCTGGAAAGTTCTCGGCTTTTATTCCTGAAATATTGCTCCTTTTCTATTCTATTGCCTTCTAAAATTCCAAATAGATACACATTAGACTGTCTCATCCTGTCCTTTCAGTCTCTTACCCATTTCTTATATTTTTCATCTCTAAGTGTTCCTAGATTGTATTCCAGGGAATATTTTCAGGTATATTTTCTAGTTCACTGACTCTCTTCATTTGTGTCTAATCTGTTTAATCAATCCATGGAGCTATAATTTCAACAATATGTTTTTCATTTCTAAGATACTCTATTTGGATCTTCTTCAAATCTATTTGTTCTTTCTTCATGTCTTCAACCTATTTAGAACTCTAACATAACATATTAATATCAGTTGTTTTATGTCATTTCTGATTGTTCTAATACAAAAAATCTTTCCAGGTTGGGTTCTGCTGTCTGTTCCCTTTGTGGGCTCTCAACATGGTGCCTAGTGTTCTTATTTGCTTTATAAATCTTGACTGCAAATTACTCACTCATCTGGGAAAAATTTTTGTGTGAATATTTTGTAGCTTGGGAAGATTTATCAAGGTAATATTTGAGTTTGCCTTTCCCATATAACTTGAGATACTGGCATTTTACATTTAATTCTCTATTTCAGGCTTTGGGAAGAACACAGGTAGTGAGTATGATTTCAGGCTGCAAGCCCTTGTGGAGGCTGACTTTTCATGTTTTTGTTGTTCAGTTGCTGGGTCATGTTCAACTCTGCAACCCATGGACACCAGCCTTCCATGTCCTTCACTATATCTCAGATTTTGCTCAAACTCATGTCCATTGAGTTGGTGATGTCATCCAACCATCTCATCCTCTGTCTCTCCTTTCTCTTCCTGCCCTCAATCTTTCCCAGCATCAAGGTCTTTTCTAATGAGTCAGCTCTTTACACCACGTTGCCAAAGTATTGGGGCTTCAGCTTCAGCATCAGCTCTTTCAATGAGTGTTGAGGGTTGATTTCCTTTAGGATTGACTGGTTTGATCTCTTTGCTGGCCAAAGAACTCTCAAGAGTCTTCTTCAGAGGACAATTTGAAAGCATCATTTCTTTGGAACTAATCCTTCTTTACGGTCCAGTTTCCACATTTGTACATGACTACTGGAAACACCACAGCTTTGACTATACAGACATTTGTGGGCAAAGAGATGTCTCTGCTTTTGAATATGCTGTCTAGGTTTGTCATAGCTTTCCTTTCAATGAGCAAGTATCTTTTCATTTCATCGCTGCAATCACCATCAGCAGATTTTAGAGCCTAATAAAAATCTGCCACTGGTTCCACTGTTTTTCCATTTGCCATGATGTGATGGGACTGGATGCCATGATCTCAGTTTTTTGAATGCTGAGTTTTAAGCCAGTATTTTCACTCTCTCTTACACCCTTATAAAGAGGCTCTTTAGTTCCTCTTCATTGTCTGCTATTAAAGTAGTATTATCTGGATATCTGAGGTTATTGCTATTTCTTCTGTTAAACTTGATTCCAGCCTGGCATTTCACATGATGTACACTGCATATGTAAGTTAAATAAGCAGGGTGACAATATACACCCTTGAGGTACTCCTTTCCCAACTTGGAACCAGTCTGTTGTTCCATGTCCAGTTCTAACTGTTGCTTCTTTTTTTAAAAATTTTTTATTTATTTATGTTTGGCTATTCTGGGTTTTCACTGCTGCCACAAGCTCTTCTCTAGTTGCAGGGAGTGGGGGCCACTCTCTAGTTGAGTTAAGAAGGCTTCTTGTTGCAGTGACTTCTCTTGTTGCAGAACTCGGGTTCTAGGGCACACGGGCTTCAGTAGTTGTGGCACATGGGCTCAACAGCTGTGGCTCATGGGCTTAATTGCTTTCTAGATTGCGAGATCCTCCTGGATCAGGGATCAAACTCGTGTCTCTGCATTGGCAGGCGAGCTCTTTACCACTGAGATACCAGGGAAGGCCCTAACTATTGCTTCTTAACCTGCAACAAGTTCCTCAGGCAGGAGATAAGGTGATCTGGCATTCCCATTACTTTAAGAATTTTCCAGTTTGTTGTGATCCACTCAGTCAAAGGCTTTAGCATAGTCTATCAAGCAAAAGTAGATGTCTTTCTGGAATTACCTTGCTTTTTCTATGATTCAATAGATGTTGGGAATTTGATCGCTCATTCCTCTGTCTTTTCTAAATCCAGCTTTACATATAGAAGTTCTCAGTTCACATACTGTCAAAGCCTAGGTTGAAGGATTTTGAGCATTATCTTGCTAGCATGTGAAATAAGCTCAATTGTGTGATAATGTGAACATTCTTTAGCATTTCCTTCTTTGCCACTGGAATAAAAACTGACTTTTTCCAGTCCTGAGACCACTGCTGAGGTTTTCCAAATTAGCTGGCATACTGAGTGCAGCACTTTGACAGCATCACCTTTTAGGATTAGAGATAGCTCAGCTGGAATTCCATCACCTCCAGTAGCTTTTTTCATCGTAATGCTTCCTAAGGCTCACTTCACTTCACACTCCAGGATATCTGGCTCTAAGTGAGAGACCATACCATCGTGGCTATCTGGGTCTTTAAAATCTTTTTTGTATTGTCCTTCTGGGTATTCTTGCCCACCGTTCTTTCGTCATATGTTACATGTTAAATAAGCAGGGTGACAATATACACCCTTGAGGTACTCCTTTCCCAACTTGGAACCAGTCTGTTGTTCCATGTCCAGTTCTAACTGTTGCTTCTTTTTTTAAAAATTTTTTATTTATTTATGTTTGGCTATTCTGGGTTTTCACTGCTGCCACAAGCTCTTCTCTAGTTGCAGGGAGTGGGGGCCACTCTCTAGTTGAGTTAAGAAGGCTTCTTGTTGCAGTGACTTCTCTTGTTGCAGAACTCGGGTTCTAGGGCACACGGGCTTCAGTAGTTGTGGCACATGGGCTCAACAGCTGTGGCTCATGGGCTTAATTGCTTTCTAGATTGCGAGATCCTCCTGGATCAGGGATCAAACTCGTGTCTCTGCATTGGCAGGCGAGCTCTTTACCACTGAGATACCAGGGAAGGCCCTAACTATTGCTTCTTAACCTGCAACAAGTTCCTCAGGCAGGAGATAAGGTGATCTGGCATTCCCATTACTTTAAGAATTTTCCAGTTTGTTGTGATCCACTCAGTCAAAGGCTTTAGCATAGTCTATCAAGCAAAAGTAGATGTCTTTCTGGAATTACCTTGCTTTTTCTATGATTCAATAGATGTTGGGAATTTGATCGCTCATTCCTCTGTCTTTTCTAAATCCAGCTTTACATATAGAAGTTCTCAGTTCACATACTGTCAAAGCCTAGGTTGAAGGATTTTGAGCATTATCTTGCTAGCATGTGAAATAAGCTCAATTGTGTGATAATGTGAACATTCTTTAGCATTTCCTTCTTTGCCACTGGAATAAAAACTGACTTTTTCCAGTCCTGAGACCACTGCTGAGGTTTTCCAAATTAGCTGGCATACTGAGTGCAGCACTTTGACAGCATCACCTTTTAGGATTAGAGATAGCTCAGCTGGAATTCCATCACCTCCAGTAGCTTTTTTCATCGTAATGCTTCCTAAGGCTCACTTCACTTCACACTCCAGGATATCTGGCTCTAAGTGAGAGACCATACCATCGTGGCTATCTGGGTCTTTAAAATCTTTTTTGTATTGTCCTTCTGGGTATTCTTGCCACCTTTTCTTAGTCTCTTCTGCTTCTGTTAGGTCCTTTCCATTTTTGTCTTTTATTGTTCCTATCGTGGCATGAAATGTTCCCTTGGTATTTCCAATTTTCTTAAGCAGATCTCTAGCCTTTTCCACTCTGTTTGTTTTCCTGTACTTCTTTGCATTGCTCACTTAAGAAGACTTTCTTATTTCTCCTTGCTATTCTCTGGAACTCTGCAGTATAACTGTCTGCTCTCTAACATTTAGCAGACAACCTTAGGAAAAAGCCAAGCTTACATGCTTGCCAGTGTTTTGAATACTATACATTCTTCACCTTACTGCCAGCTCAAAAATAAATCTGGAAAAAAATTTTAAACATTTCGTACAGCAATATAGTTGTTTTTCTCGTTGGTCATGGTTACTAATCCACTGTTACAATGGAAATGGAAGTCTCTGATTAATCAACTTTATAATGAGAAAATATTATAAGTTTAAGTATACAAACCATATTTAAAATAAGAAATTAGCAAATTACTGGTATTCTCTTTTTTTGTCTCTTGGGGGTTCTATTCAGCATTTCTTTTTCAGGAAAGGATTCTGCTTCTTAAAAAGTTTTGAAAATTTTGTTTTCCAACCACAAATTATAATGGTTGTAGTGATTTCTCCTTATGATGCTGCTAAGTCTATTCACTAACTAGACCACCACTGATGATGTACGAACTGAGTCTCAGTTTCACTCTCGCTTACAAGGGCAAATAATCCAGGTGGCATGCCATATTTTGTAATTTTTAATTTTGTTTCTTTTAAAAAGTTTTCTTAGTAGGGAAACCTTTTTGACTTGGAAAACTTTACACAGAAGCCCAGTGTGGAAAAGAGATTTCTGTAAAAACTTTTTCCAGTCCTGAGACCACTGCTGAGGTTTTCCAAATTAGCTGGCATACTGAGTGCAGCACTTTGACAGCATCACCTTTTAGGATTAGAGATAGCTCAGCTGGAATTCCATCACCTCCAGTAGCTTTTTTCATCGTAATGCTTCCTAAGGCTCACTTCACTTCACACTCCAGGATATCTGGCTCTAAGTGAGAGACCATACCATCGTGGCTATCTGGGTCTTTAAAATCTTTTTTGTATTGTCCTTCTGGGTATTCTTGCCACTTCTTCTTAATCTCTTCTGATTCTGTTAGGTTCTTGTCATTTCTGTCCTTTATTGTGCCCATTTTTGCATGAAATGTTCCCTTGGTATTTCTACTTTTCCTGAAGAGATCTCTAGTCTTTCCCATTCTGTTGTTTTCCTCTATTTCTTTGCATTGTTCACTTAAGAAGGCTTTCTTATTTCTCCTTGCTATTCTCTGGAACTCTGCAGTATAACTGTCTGCTCTCTAACATTTAGCAGACAACCTTAGGAAAAAGCCAAGCTTACATGCTTGCCAGTGTTTTGAATACTATACATTCTTCACCTTACTGCCAGCTCAAAAATAAATCTGGAAAAAAATTTTAAACATTTCGTACAGCAATATAGTTGTTTTTCTCGTTGGTCATGGTTACTAATCCACTGTTACAATGGAAATGGAAGTCTCTGATTAATCAACTTTATAATGAGAAAATATTATAAGTTTAAGTATACAAACCATATTTAAAATAAGAAATTAGCAAATTACTGGTATTCTCTTTTTTTGTCTCTTGGGGGTTCTATTCAGCATTTCTTTTTCAGGAAAGGATTCTGCTTCTTAAAAAGTTTTGAAAATTTTGTTTTCCAACCACAAATTATAATGGTTGTAGTGATTTCTCCTTATGATGCTGCTAAGTCTATTCACTAACTAGACCACCACTGATGATGTACGAACTGAGTCTCAGTTTCACTCTCGCTTACAAGGGCAAATAATCCAGGTGGCATGCCATATTTTGTAATTTTTAATTTTGTTTCTTTTAAAAAGTTTTCTTAGTAGGGAAACCTTTTTGACTTGGAAAACTTTACACAGAAGCCCAGTGTGGAAAAGAGATTTCTGCTTTGGGCTCAAGAATAGGGAAGACCTGAAACCCAACAGATTTGAATTCCTCCACTCCTTTCCTGGAGTGCCTCATGAGTTCTAAAAATGTTTGGTTGTGGTTTTAGCTGTGGGACCTTATGCAATTCTTCTATCTCTCTCTGCCTCAGTTTCTTCATTTGTAAAATAGGGAAGATAAATAGTACCTCCTGACAAACTGCTTGATGACTGAATGAATTATACGTGTGTGTGTGTGTGTGTGTGTGTATAGCACTTAGTACAGTACAGTATTGGCACACACAGTGAACACTATATAAGAATTAACTTTTAAAAACAGAACTTTTAATTCTTCAGTAATCTATTTGAATTTTCATACTCCTTTGAATTTTTACAAAATGTATGATTTGTAATACTACTTATTCAGTTTTACTTAAAAAGAATTTTAAAATTAAAAAGAAAAAGGTGATATCAACTTTAAACTTCAGAGACAAACTAAAACCAAAGACCTATTTATTCTATGTTGTTTCATTTCCATACATTGTTTTCTTCTAGCACTCAAGACGTTTCCGAATCCATAAAACAGAAACAAAACTACACTAAAGACATTATAGACTTTCCTTTTCACTTGTTTGTTCTAAGATAAAATGTACCTGAGTCTGGATCCATTTCTCAAATATATCATCTAGGCTACTTAATTCCCTTTTGACCATCCTACCTCATCCAGTGTGCTATAATGTTAGTGAAAAGAGAGGAGAAGGGCACAGGGCTGAAGCAGAGTTACTGAATTTTTCTGAGGATGGCATCTTTTGGGTGGGCAAGGGGAAGCTGCTGGTATAGAAGCAAGCCAGGGAGAGAGGAAGAAGAGGCTGTGAGAAAGAGAGTCTCATGCACCTTCTTCATTTTTTTTTTTTTCTAGGAACAAGGCCAGTTTCTTTTATACTACCCCCTCTCCCCTGAGGCAGTTGATGTGGGAAACAGGAGGCTGATCAGGTAAACCATCTCTGAGTTTAGTTCATTTAGCACACGACTCACTCAGGCTTATGAGGTCAAAATGCAAATAAGTCAAGCCCAGGAGGGACATTCAGGCCAAGGGAAGTTGGGTTCCCCTTCCCAGAGTCTTCCACTGGTGGGAAAACTGTACTTAAGACCTGAAACCCAACAGATTTGAATTCCTCCACTCCTTTCCTGGAGTGCCTCATGAGTTCTAAAATGTTTGGTTGTGGTTTTAGCTGTGGGACCTTATGCAATTCTTCTATCTCTCTCTGCCTCAGTTTCTTCATTTGTAAAATAGGGAAGATAAATAGTACCTCCTGACAAACTGCTTGATGACTGAATGAATTATACGTGTGTGTGTGTGTGTGTGTGTGTATAGCACTTAGTACAGTACAGTATTGGCACACACAGTGAACACTATATAAGAATTAACTTTTAAAAACAGAACTTTTAATTCTTCAGTAATCTATTTGAATTTTCATACTCCTTTGAATTTTTACAAAATGTATGATTTGTAATACTACTTATTCAGTTTTACTTAAAAGAATTTTAAAATTAAAAAGAAAAAGGTGATATCAACTTTAAACTTCAGAGACAAACTAAAACCAAAGACCTATTTATTCTATGTTGTTTCATTTCCATACATTGTTTTCTTCTAGCACTCAAGACGTTTCCGAATCCATAAAACAGAAACAAAACTACACTAAAGACATTATAGACTTTCCTTTTCACTTGTTTGTTCTAAGATAAAATGTACCTGAGTCTGGATCCATTTCTCAAATATATCATCTAGGCTACTTAATTCCCTTTTGACCATCCTACCTCATCCAGTGTGCTATAATGTTAGTGAAAAGAGAGGAGAAGGGCACAGGGCTGAAGCAGAGTTACTGAATTTTTCTGAGGATGGCATCTTTTGGGTGGGCAAGGGGAAGCTGCTGGTATAGAAGCAAGCCAGGGAGAGAGGAAGAAGAGGCTGTGAGAAAGAGAGTCTCATGCACCTTCTTCATTTTTTTTTTTTTCTAGGAACAAGGCCAGTTTCTTTTATACTACCCCCTCTCCCCTGAGGCAGTTGATGTGGGAAACAGGAGGCTGATCAGGTAAACCATCTCTGAGTTTAGTTCATTTAGCACACGACTCACTCAGGCTTATGAGGTCAAAATGCAAATAAGTCAAGCCCAGGAGGGACATTCAGGCCAAGGGAAGTGTCTTCCAGAGCCACGGTTTGGAGCCCGACTTCCACAAAACAGCTCAGCATCTTCCACGGATGGTGGGAAAACTGTACTTGAATCAAAGCATCTTCTTTTGAACCTGGCCCCTTCACACACCACTAGAAAGCAGTGCTTTTTATCGCTGAAAGGCAATCCATTCATTCGCCCACACTCTTTTTAGGCAACTGTAACTTTTCCCACCGTCGTAACACCACTCTGTACTTCTCACGGCTGGTCTTCTCCTCCAACACTTTTTTCAGGAGAAACCTCATCACTGTCTCTGTTTCTGCTTCTTTACCCTCTCCAATGACAAGATCCAACCTATCTCCCACTTTCACTGTTCTGCTTTTCTTCCATAATTTTTCCCCATTCAGCCTGCATTCACCTTTGTAGAATGCATCTTCCACTTTGTTCCTTTCAATACCAGGCCCGTCTTCAGAATAACGTCACACCAGAAAGACTGCACTGCTTTGTCCTGGTCTTCATAGTCTTTGACCTCCCTGGGGTCTTCCTCCCGCTCCTCTTCCAGCTCACTCATCTCACTGTGGTCTCTCTCTTCATCAGAGTCCCCTTCATTTTCTACTTTTGCAGTCTTTTTAGTGGATTTGTTATAGCTTATATTACTTTAGAGTCTTATGGAAAATGGGAAAATATATTCTGGAGATATTAAAAGCCCCGGGAGTCTCAGTGAGAAGATGTTATGGAGGAGTGTTTTATAATTTGATGCATTTAACTTGGTACTTGGCAAATATAAGTATCGACTCCAGGAATCATAGGCTTTTTGTGAAGGTGTCCCTTGTAGCGCTCTGCAGAGTCCCATCCAGGCATCTGGCTTCCTTTAAACGCTGCCAGGCAACTTGACACTAGTCATAGCCATGGTGCATGCGACTTTCCCAGGTTCTCAAGGTCAAGAGAAACTGGACACCAGAGTTCTCAAGTTTGCGGTCTGCATCTGCAGCCAGCAGGAGCAGCTGGGCCCAGAGACGGGCAGCCTTGGCCCGCCGGGTTCTCAAGTCTTCTACAGCCCTGCGTCCCACGAGGCGTCTTGAGGTGACCAGGCTGGGCCAGACTCGAGACGCTCACACAGAGCCCTGGCAGGAGTGCGAGGGAGAGAGAGGGGTTCGCTGCTACCTATTTCCCAGGTACTTGCGGTGAAGCAACAGAGGGGGGCGTGGCAGGGGGTCACCGCTGGCCCAGCAGAGCCATAGTTACCTGTATGTCAGCGTGGCTCCTCCCTCCCCACCCCTCTCCCTGTGGCCTCACCTTCTTTATTTTTGAGATGAGAAAACTGACATGGAGAGCTGAAAAGTCCTATGGGCAGGGAGCAAATCCTGGGTCTAAGGTAGGGAATGAGAGGTCATTTTACTTCTGCTTCTCCAAAAATCACTAAGACTTGGTCCAATACACAGCTGAGTCTCCCAAGTATGTGAGGCATGGGGAGGGGCAACAAAGGGGACTAAAACAGCACATTGAACTGAATAATTCAAAATTTTGATCACACCAAAACCACAGGGCCAGAGACCAAACATAAAGTCAGCTTGTTTAAATGCGTTAGAAAAAGCACTGACCCAAGAACAAGATCTGGTTGGGTTCTGTCACGCAGAGTCATATAAGTGCCATTTTTGTAGATCAAAACTCAGTAGTGCCAATTTCACATTGCTCAACCCACAGTTCCTGCTACACCACTTTGTGGTGATCTTTGGGATTTGGATAGGGCTTCATATCTGTCCAGCTGGTGATGCTGGCCTTGCCTAGATTGTAGGGCTTCTGCAAGGCATGTGTGCATGCTAAAATCACTTCACTCATGCCTGACTCTCTGCAACACCATGAACTGCAGCCTGCCAGGCTCCTCTCTCAATGGAATTTTCCTGGTAAGAATACTGGAATGAGTTGCCATGACATCCTCCAGGAGAATTTTTGCAAGGACCTATACAACTTTTATTTTATTGAGTCCCTGCTTATGAACAATTGCTTGGAAAACAAAAGGTGATTAAAGTATAACGTTTGTTCCCAAGGAGCGGGTGGAGGAGCAAGGGGAAAAAAAGTTGGATATGATAAACAAGTAAGGAAGGAAGCAATAAATCATGCTTACTGGGAAACAAAGTTATTTCTACTGAGCTCTAAAGGTTAAATGGAAGTTTCCAAGGTGAAGGAGAAGAGGCTGAGTGAAGCTAGAAAGTTTGAAGGGGCAGGTCATACCAGTGCATAAAAATGACTGCATAAGACTGGATCCAGGAAGAACTATTAAGAAAGCATACAGTGTTTGACAGAGGGGGCGTGGCAGGGGTCACCGCTGGCCCAGCAGAGCCATAGTTACCTGTATGTCAGCGTGGCTCCTCCTCCCACCCTCTCCTGTGGCCTCACCTTCTTTATTTTTGAGATGAGAAAACTGACATGGAGAGCTGAAAAGTCCTATGGGCAGGGAGCAAATCCTGGGTCTAAGGTAGGGAATGAGAGGTCATTTTACTTCTGCTTCTCCAAAAATCACTAAGACTTGGTCCAATACACAGCTGAGTCTCCCAAGTATGTGAGGCATGGGGAGGGGCAACAAAGGGGACTAAAACAGCACATTGAACTGAATAATTCAAAATTTTGATCACACCAAAACCACAGGGCCAGAGACCAAACATAAAGTCAGCTTGTTTAAATGCGTTAGAAAAAGCACTGACCCAAGAACAAGATCTGGTTGGGTTCTGTCACGCAGAGTCATATAAGTGCCATTTTTGTAGATCAAAACTCAGTAGTGCCAATTTCACATTGCTCAACCCACAGTTCCTGCTACACCACTTTGTGGTGATCTTTGGGATTTGGATAGGGCTTCATATCTGTCCAGCTGGTGATGCTGGCCTTGCCTAGATTGTAGGGCTTCTGCAAGGCATGTGTGCATGCTAAAATCACTTCACTCATGCCTGACTCTCTGCAACACCATGAACTGCAGCCTGCCAGGCTCCTCTCTCAATGGAATTTTCCTGGTAAGAATACTGGAATGAGTTGCCATGACATCCTCCAGGAGAATTTTTGCAAGGACCTATACAACTTTTATTTTATTGAGTCCCTGCTTATGAACAATTGCTTGGAAAACAAAAGGTGATTAAAGTATAACGTTTGTTCCCAAGGAGCGGGTGGAGGAGCAAGGGAAACAAAGTTGGATATGATAAACAAGTAAGGAAGGAAGCAATAAATCATGCTTACTGGGAAACAAAGTTATTTCTACTGAGCTCTAAAGGTTAAATGGAAGTTTCCAAGGTGAAGGAGAAGAGGCTGAGTGAAGCTAGAAAGTTTGAAGGGGCAGGTCATACCAGTGCATAAAAATGACTGCATAAGACTGGATCCAGGAAGAACTATTAAGAAAGCATACAGTGTTTGACAAATGCTGGGTTATTTACCTTAAACACATAAAGCAAGTTTCCCTGAAAACTCATATCATCTTTCACAAAAGGTTTGGTTTGAGTCATAGACTGATGACCTTTTAAAAAATTTTTTTATTTTTTATTTTTTGGCCACTTCTATTGGTCCTTCATTTATCCATTTTCATCCAACTTTGTTCTTTTGGCCTGTGTGGGCCTCCCACCACAGTGGCCCCTGTCACTGTAGAGCACCAGCTCTGGGTGCATGTGCTCCAGAGCTCCGGCTCTGTAGTTGGGCACATCGGTCCAGCCGCTCCGCGGCACGTGGGATTTTCCCAGGCCAGGGATCAAACCAGCGCTCCTTGCACTGCAAGGTGGTGTCCTTACCCACTGGGCCACAAGGGAAGCTCTGTGCCCAATTTCTTTTTTTTTAATTTTTATTTTGGGGTGGGGTGGTTGGGGAGGGAGGGGAGCAGGCAGGCCACTTCTATTGGTCTTTCATTTCTCTATTTTCATCCATCTTTGTTCTTTGGCCAATGTGGGCCTCCCTTCTCAGTGGCCTCTATTGTCACAGAGCACCGGCTCTGGGCACATGCACTCCAGAGCTCCGGCTTGGTAATTGGACACATGGGTCCAGCCGCTCCGCGGCACGTGGGATTTTCCCAGGCCAGGGATCAAACCAGCGCTCCTTGCACTGCAAGGTGGTGTCCTTACCCACTGGGCCACAAGGGAAGCTCTGTGCCCAATTTCTTTTTTTTTAATTTTTATTTTGGGGTGGGGTGGTTGGGGAGGGAGGGGAGCAGGCAGGCCACTTCTATTGGTCTTTCATTTCTCTATTTTCATCCATCTTTGTTCTTTGGCCAATGTGGGCCTCCCTTCTCAGTGGCCTCTATTGTCACAGAGCACCGGCTCTGGGCACATGCACTCCAGAGCTCCGGCTTGGTAATTGGACACATGGGTCCAGCCGCTCCACAGCACATGGGATCCTCCCAGGCCAGGGATCAAACCGGTGCCCCTTGCACTGCAAGGCAGTATCCTTACCCACTGCACCACCAGGGAAGCCCCCGATTTCTTAATAAGAGTGTTTCCTCTCCCTAGAAGGCATGTAGAAAGTTTCAGAGTGGTGAAGAGTGGAGGACAGGACGTGATTCGGTTTCAGTGCTGTCTCATTGTTCCTTTCTTCTTCCACATAAGTTAGTCTCATCTCCCCCCAAAAAGTAGTGAGGCCACCACTGAGTAAGGACACAGCCTTGCAGTGCAAGGGGCGCCGGTTCGATCCCTGGCCTGGGAAGATCCCACGTGCCATGGAGCAGCTGGACTGATGTGTCCAATTATCGAGCCAGAGTCAAGGCGGGGGGGGGGGGGGGGCAGGGTGAACACACTCCTCTCTTATGTTCTCCCTTCTTGCCTTCAAAATTGCTCAGAATTAAGTCATACGGTGCTGCCAAGCTTAGTCATATTCCCTGTTTCCTCTCTCTCCTATTAGCCAGGATCAGATTTGGGGTGCTAAATTCTTTCAATTATCTTCTGCTACCCAATAATGGGTTTGTATAATTCTACCATACCCTCAGAGATACTCTGCATGATCTCCTGCAGAGATCCTTGGAAAAACATGCAAGCTTGACAAGGCAGAGAATGGAATCTAAGGCCCAGAAATTCAATTTCACTTCATTCAACCAATGACTCCCATGGAATAAGAGAAGGAACAAAATGGACCTGATTTCACATTCTGCCTTTGGTACTTATTGACTATGTGACCTTTTGCAAGATAGTTAATCTCTTTGAGCCTATATTTCCTCACTTCTGAAATAGAGGAAATCATATCAAATACTTGTAGCTCAGCTGGAAAAGAATCCACCTGCAATGCAGGATACCCTAATTTGATTCTTAGGTCAGGAAGATCCCCGGGAGAAGGGACAGGCTACCCACTCCAGAATTCTTGGGCTTCCCTGGAGGCTCAGATGGTAAAAAATCTGCCCACAATGAGGGAGACCTGGGCTCGATCCCTGGGGTTGTGAAGATCCCCTGCAGAAGGGAATGCCAACCCACTCCAGTGTTCTTGCATGGAGAATTCCAAGAACAGAAGAGCCTGGCAGGCTGAAGTCCATGGGGTAGTAAAGAATTGGACACAAATGACAACTTTCACTGACATACTGACTGACTGATGTGATGGTGACAATTATAAAGAATATACGAAAACATCTGACCTACAGAAAATGCCCAAGACAGTGTTACTGTTATCACCATTAGCATCATTGCCACCACCACCATTATTATTAAGAATCTGAACTGGGCTTCCCTGGTGGTCCAGTGGGTAAGGACACTGCCTTGCAGTACAAGGGGCGTCGGTTCGACCCCTGGCCTGGGAAGATCCCACGTGTCGTGGAGCGGCTGGACTGATGTGTCCAACTACCGAGCCAGAGCTCTGGAACGCATAAGCCCAGAGCCGGCACTCTACAGCGAGAGAGGCCACTGTGGTGCGAGGCCCACACAGGCCAAAAGAACAAAAATGGAAATAAATGAAAGATCAATAGAAGTGGCTCAAAAAAATTAAAAAAAAAAAGAGAGAGAATCTGAATGAATGCAAACTCTGCTGGTTTTGTTCTTTCCCTCTCACTGCCCTCCATCTGTTCTTCACATGGCAGCCAGAGTACTCTTTCTAAAACTAAGTCATATTCCATATTACTTAAAACCCTTCTTTGGCTTCCCATTGCACTTTGCATAAAATCCAACTCCTTCCCCTGGTCTCTATGGCCCAGCCTCCTTTCATCTCCAGCCCCTTTACATTATACTCACCCCATTGCCCAATCTGCTCTACCCACACTGGTGCTCCTAGTTCCCTAAACACTACAAGTTCTGCCTGGGCCTAGACCCTGGAGTTTTCTCTATCCAGAAGGCATCCTCTGTCCCTTCTCTGCTGTATGTTCTCCACACCCTTCAGGCACAGTTTAAATACCACCTCTTCAGACCACACTGCCTTAGTACCATTCTATTCCTTAAACTTCCTCACCAGCCTAATTCTTATTTTTCATGTACATAAATGATTTATTTGTGTGATTATTTGCTCAAGATACATCTCCTCCAAAAGGAATAAACTCCAGGAGGGCAGGAAGAAGTTTTCTTTGTTCACTACTGAATCCCCAGCACCTAACCGAGCACTAGAACAAGTGTTTGATTTATTATTATTATTAGGTAGCACTCTGTGCAAGTACAAATTGACACACCATTTGTGAACTTAGGACCTCAGAGAGGCTGGAATTTCCCTATAACGATTACTAGTTATGTTTTCTTTTAAAGCATTTTACTACTTTCTAGGACATCAAAGATTAAACTTTCTATAATTCTATACCACATAAAATTTCCATAATGAACATGTATTTTAATAAAAAATTTCTTGTAAACTCTGCATTTTAACCTCACTCCAATCTCATTAAATTCATTTATTTTAAAAGTAAAATTCACACACAAAAAACTAAAACTGAATTTCACAATAAGAAAAGAAAGCCCAGCAGCCAACTTAACATTCTTCAGGGTATCAGTATTTTAAAGGAGAGAAACTGCTAATCAAAGAGCATCACCTGACATATAAGAGGTCACTGACTCAATAAACAATTTTCCAGTTGATCAGATATAGGCTGTATGACAAAATGAAATGAAAATTTTTGTGCAGTGTCGCATGGGTTAATGCTGATGGAATACATAGTCCCTGGCAAGTAATGGACACTAAGTATTTGTGGAATGTAGGTTTCTGGAAGCCTTCTCCAGCCAAGAAGCAATCACACACATGGCAACTTTGGAAACAAAGATACCTCATGCATTTTTGTTGTTGCTCAGAAATGAATTGCCAACTAATGAGTTTACATTTAAGACACTATTCCTCAATTAAAACCTCCTTTCAGGCTTTTTTTTTTTTGTAATTTAAATGTATGTCATTTCCTCTGGAATGTCCCTCTCCTACTACATGCACACTCTTACCCTCTCCTCCCACCTTTTTTATTAAAAAGCTCCTTCTGTTTCCTTTTATTGACTAAAATATGCCTTTGCCCCCTGCCTTGTATGTTCTCCACACCCTTCAGGCACAGTTTAAATCCCCTTTTAAATTTCCTTAAACTTCCTCACCAGCCTAATTCTTATTTTTCATGTACATAAATGATTTATTTGTGTGATTATTTGCTCAAGATACATCTCCTCCAAAAGGAATAAACTCCAGGAGGGCAGGAAGAAGTTTTCTTTGTTCACTACTGAATCCCCAGCACCTAACCGAGCACTAGAACAAGTGTTTGATTTATTATTATTATTAGGTAGCACTCTGTGCAAGTACAAATTGACACACCATTTGTGAACTTAGGACCTCAGAGAGGCTGGAATTTCCTATAACGATTACTAGTTATGTTTTCTTTTAAAGCATTTTACTACTTTCTAGGACATCAAAGATTAAACTTTCTATAATTCTATACCACATAAAATTTCCATAATGAACATGTATTTTAATAAAAAATTTCTTGTAAACTCTGCATTTTAACCTCACTCCAATCTCATTAAATTCATTTATTTTAAAAGTAAAATTCACACACAAAAAACTAAAACTGAATTTCACAATAAGAAAAGAAAGCCCAGCAGCCAACTTAACATTCTTCAGGGTATCAGTATTTTAAAGGAGAGAAACTGCTAATCAAAGAGCATCACCTGACATATAAGAGGTCACTGACTCAATAAACAATTTTCCAGTTGATCAGATATAGGCTGTATGACAAAATGAAATGAAAATTTTTGTGCAGTGTCGCATGGGTTAATGCTGATGGAATACATAGTCCCTGGCAAGTAATGGACACTAAGTATTTGTGGAATGTAGGTTTCTGGAAGCCTTCTCCAGCCAAGAAGCAATCACACACATGGCAACTTTGGAAACAAAGATACCTCATGCATTTTTGTTGTTGCTCAGAAATGAATTGCCAACTAATGAGTTTACATTTAAGACACTATTCCTCAATTAAAACCTCCTTTCAGGCTTTTTTTTTTTTGTAATTTAAATGTATGTCATTTCCTCTGGAATGTCCCTCTCCTACTACATGCACACTCTTACCCTCTCCTCCCACCTTTTTTATTAAAAAGCTCCTTCTGTTTCCTTTTATTGACTAAAATATGCCTTTCTGCTGGTGACACCACTATTCTCAAAACCCACTCTCTTTCACTGTGTGCCCCTATCCCAGGGCAAATGGAGGAAGTGGCATGTTTCTCATTTTCCACTGTCCTCGGTAACCTCAACCCTGAGCACAACTACTTATGTTAATTTCTTTCCATTCTGGTTACCCGGCATCCCAACATCCTTTTCTGTTTGATGTTATCTCTGCTATCATCCACCCTCAGTGACTTCAGTGTCTGTTTTAATGATTTTTTAGTCCTCTTACACAAGGCTACTCTAGTGGCTCAGTCGGTAAAGAATCTGCCTGCCATGCACAGCTCACTCGTACAAAGCCTCACCCTGACCACCAATGTCATCAGAACATATCTACCTCCAAGATAGGAACATTGGAATTCCCCTGTTTATAGTATAAAGCAACCTCCTGTTTTCCTACTTCTCCCACTCTCATTTTTAAAAATATTTTAAAAATTGTGCTAAATAAAATACAGCAAAATTTACCATTCGAACACTGACATTGTTAAGCACTCATCACCACAATCCAGTTCAAAGTTTTTTCATCTTCCATAAATGAAGCTTGATATCTCCCCAGTTCTTTAAAGTCTTTAAAGCACATTTCTATTAATGTCTGTTACTCTTTTCACAACCTACTTTATGAAGAAGATACAGGCCATTTTACAAGATCTTCAAGTTCATGTCCCTAGACCTAACACTTCACATTTCCTCCATTCTCTCACTTTTCTTCCTTTCCTACACAAAGAAGTATGCCTCCTCCATTTCAAAGCTGACCTTCCACTAGTATTCTTTTTTTTTTTTAAAGATTTATTTATTTATTTATTTTGGGCGGGGGTCGGGTTGGGGAGGGAGGGGAGCGGGCGGGCCACTTCTACTGGTCCTTCATTTCTCCATTTTCATCCGTCTTTGTTCTTTGGCTCCTGTGGGCCTCCCATTGCGGTGGCGTCTGTCGTTGCAGAGCGCTGGCTCTGGGCGCATGCGCTCCAGAGCTCCAGCTCGGTGATTGGACACATCGGTCCAGCCGCTCCATGGCACGTGGGATCTCCCCAGGCCAGGGATCGAACTGGCGCCCCTTGCACTGCAAGGCGGTGTCCTTATCCACTGGACAACCAGGGGAAGTCCTCCACTAGTATTCTTTCTCCCTCTCTTTTCTGTCTCCTCTGGGACTTTATTATATCAGTTTTCTGTTTCACTACTTTCTCTCTACATTGAAACATGCCAAAGAGTTTCATATTCCAATAAAAAAAAACAACAAAAGTAATAACATGTGTTGTTTCTACTATATTCTAGCTACTATGCTAAGTGCTTAAAATATACCACCTTATATAACTCTCATAAAAACACCATGAGTTCAGAGTACTAAAGAAAAAGTGTTATTATGAGGAAACCAAGTCTTTAGAGACATCAAGTAACTTGCCCAAGATGACCTGACTAGTTAGCAGCATCCTCCCTTCTCCATGCTACTGTCAAGACACCATTCTCTTTTTGTTTCCCTTTCATTACTATACTTCCTAAAACAGTCTTTCTCCTTTCCTCTTCACACTGTGTAGTGCACTGCAGTTTCCTACCATGCCTTAAAGGGCAAGATCTAGGGGGATACTCTTCTACCCCCCCTTCCAGTGTCGATGCTGGAAGCCTTTCTCTATCCTTTCTTACTTTAATAAACTTTACACTGCACGAGGTTCTGAGTGACCATCACTGAGTCTTTTGATCCCAATGTGAATTCTTCTCCATTGGAGATTAAGAATCCGACACCGTTTACAGTAACCTACCGTCATCTATCACCTATCATCTGGGGGCTCATCCAGGATCCTCAAGACAAAGTGGGAGCTTCACAAAGTTCCAAGACCCCAACTCCTTGAACTGCATTCTGAAAAAACTGGGAAAATTTGACCCTCAGAGCTTAAAAAAGGACACACCTGACTTTCTTTTACAAATCTGCATGGCCACAATATCCACTAAAAAATAGTGAATGGTGACTAGTTACAGGGTCTCTCAATTACAACACCATTTCCCAATTAGATGTTCTGTAAAAAGCCAGAAAAATGGGTAAAAGTGCCATATGTATTGTTCTTTTTCTCTCTCTGCAAGACATGCTAGACTTACATCCTAAAGGTCAAATGTGTTTGTAAAGCCTTTGGCTCCCTCCCATCCTCTTATTCTGCCTGGAATGAGCAAGTGGATGAGAAGGAAGATGAGACACAAGATAATGATGAAAAACAAGCTTCTCCAGTCTTGAAGTACAGGCAAAAGGTAGTTTAAAAAGCTGGGAAACAGCTACATAAGTTACTATTTCTTTAAGAGACATCCAGATATCCACTAAACGTTACAAAAACAGGCATTTGGACCAAATCAGTCTTTACAAAAATGGTTGCAGCTGGTTCAGACAGAATATTACAGTAGAGAATATGAGGAACAAAAGCAAAAACAAAAAGTCCAGAAAAAGACCGAAGCCCTAGCGTTGGCTGTTAGCTAAAACAGCCTGAGAGAAGATACTCAAGAAGAACCCAGGTGAATGGAGACAGATCTGCCATCACTGTGTGAAAGGAAGGGCATCACAAGCAGGATTGCCCTCAGGCATCTCAGCCGCCCCTGCTCCTTGTCCGGCCTGTCTGTCACAGACCATGCTGAAAGAGAAACTGCCCCCGGAGGCGTAGGCCCCAGGGGTCAGACTCTCAAGACAATCAGGACTGAAGGTGTCCAGGGGTCCCCACAGAAGCTCCTGTTCTAATAACACCTGAGGAATCCCGAATATTAATAACTGTTGGGGGCCAATCAGTCAATTTCCTTTTGGACACTGGGGTGACTCTCTCTGTACTCACTGAAGCCCCTGGTTCGCTTTCTTCCTGATCCACTACTTTAATAAGACTATCTAGATGAGCCAAATGTTATTATTTCAGTCATTCTCTAAACTGCAACTGAGAACAAAGTCCAAGCCTCTGTTTTCATGAACATAGCCAGATTGCAATAACTTCAATTTCTAAGGGTTATGCTAACTAAGTGACTGTGGTTTATTGAATAACTAAGTTATTTTCAGATAAAATAAGATTTTGAAACATTTATTACTGAACGCTAATTTCCTCTTAGAGAAAAGCTTAAGAGATTTGAGATTGCTAGTGAATAATATTTGGTGCCATTCTGAGATGTTCACTATAAGAAAACAATGTTTTTAGAAATTATCACCAATTAGAATGCTAATATAAAGGTCAGTTTTTGGTTGTTTAAAGAAAGTAGGATGAGTGTTTTTGGTAAAGAAATACACAGAATGGAATTATATTTTATGAAAGAAAAAAGAAGTAGGTCTGACTTATAGATGGCTATTTCAAGATGAGAGAATAAATTGATGGGTACAAAAAGTGATAAGAAGGTTTGTAGAAGGCGGACCCTAAAAAAGTTTTGTGCATGGTCAGGACTGACAATGCTTAAAATGTAATTAAATTTACCTTTAAATGAATGGATGCTGAACTGTCTTTGATAATAGATCTAAGTTTATTTACCTCTTTAAAAGTCTGTTCTATACTTGACTTTGGTTATGTGAATAGCTATTACTTCACAATGACCTATAATCTTATCTGAGTGTTCTAAACCTTTTTTTGATATTTGTTGACAAAACTTCTTAATTATTCTAATGAAGTATTTTTGACTTTGTGATGCTCCAGAGGGCCCCTGAAACATCTCAAAGAGAGGTATTACACTAATTAAGTTCATTTTGTATGTTGAATTATATCTGCTTTAATTCAAACTAGATGCTGTATTTCCATACCTGATAAATCTTTTAATGTTTATTTGAACTATATGAAAAATCAGATTTCTGCCTTAAGTGACCCATTCCCTAGTTTTGACTATCTCTTCAAAAACTAGTATGGTGTGGAGGCTTGCAGCTAGCATATTCACTTATTTATACTAGTATTGGGATTATTCCTTTTGGACACTGGGGTGACTCTCTGTACTCACTGAAGCCCCTGGTTCGCTTTCTTCCTGATCCACTACTTTAATAAGACTATCTAGATGAGCCAAATGTTATTATTTCAGTCATTCTCTAAACTGCAACTGAGAACAAAGTCCAAGCCTCTGTTTTCATGAACATAGCCAGATTGCAATAACTTCAATTTCTAAGGGTTATGCTAACTAAGTGACAGTGGTCTATTAAATAACTAGGTTATTTTCAGATAAAGTAAGATTTTAAAGCATTTATTGCTGAACACTAATTTCCTCTTAGAGAAAAGCTAAAAATCTGACATTGTTAAAGAATAATGTTTGCTGCCATTCTGAGATGTTCTGTATAAGAAAGCAATGTTTTTAGAAATTATCACCAATTAGAATGCTAATATAAAGGTCAGTTTTTGGTTGTTTAAAGAAAGTAGGATGAGTGTTTTTGGTAAAGAAATACACAGAATGGAATTATATTTTATGAAAGAAAAAAGAAGTAGGTCTGACTTATAGATGGCTATTTCAAGATGAGAGAATAAATTGATGGGTACAAAAAGTGATAAGAAGGTTTGTAGAAGGCGGACCCTAAAAAAGTTTTGTGCATGGTCAGGACTGACAATGCTTAAAATGTAATTAAATTTACCTTTAAATGAATGGATGCTGAACTGTCTTTGATAATAGATCTAAGTTTATTTACCTCTTTAAAAGTCTGTTCTATACTTGACTTTGGTTATGTGAATAGCTATTACTTCACAATGACCTATAATCTTATCTGAGTGTTCTAAACCTTTTTTTGATATTTGTTGACAAAACTTCTTAATTATTCTAATGAAGTATTTTTGACTTTGTGATGCTCCAGAGGGCCCCTGAAACATCTCAAAGAGAGGTATTACACTAATTAAGTTCATTTTGTATGTTGAATTATATCTGCTTTAATTCAAACTAGATGCTGTATTTCCATACCTGATAAATCTTTTAATGTTTATTTGAACTATATGAAAAATCAGATTTCTGCCTTAAGTGACCCATTCCCTAGTTTTGACTATCTCTTCAAAAACTAGTATGGTGTGGGAGGCTTGCAGCTAGCATATTCACTTATTTATACTATTGTATTTTGCCTGTTTTACAAAATTATTGTTCCTTGTATTGTCAAGTGTTATGACTGAACCTCCAACAAAGATAATGAAAACAACTAGACTTGAAACAGTTGATCAAATGTTTGACTAGGCATACGAACAATGATTGTAATAGTGTAACTCTAGGTATGGGAATATACAATGAGAGAAAATACTTTCCTGGACCATAACTAGGAGACAGGCATCCAGAGAACCTTAACTTTTAAGACCTAATCCATAATAAGTACATTGAGTGGCCTATCAGCAAAAAATCTTCTTCACTGGACCTGGGAATGAGCCTTCCCAGCAACGTGGGACAAATGGTCATGAAATGCACCACCCCCCCAAATGATCAGATTTATGGAGTGTCAACTACAAATTGGCATTTACCAATTACATTGCCAATGACTGAACAACAAGGACATTTGCCCTCTGCCTCCGCAGAGACCAAACTCTGTGCTGGTGAGAGCTGCTGACCTTCAATACCCTCTGATGGCGATCGGGGTGGGGTAGAGGCACTATGCTCCAAGGAATCTGGTGGGACAGGTCTTTAGATAGGTGAATGCTTTTAAGAACAGATTTTATCATCTCAATCCTTAGATCTCCTCATATTTAGAAAAACACTAAATCTCCTCAAGATAATCCTTAATATTGATTCTTTTCCTGCTGCCTCTTTGAAGCAGTCTCTCAGAGCGATCTGGGGTGCTGCCTCCCAGGCTGCTGCCCTAATTATGTCCCATATAAAACTTAACCCACAACTCGTGCTTTTTGACTGTTTTGATGCTCCTAAAAAAAATTTTTGAAGTATTTTTGACTTTGTGATGCTCCAGAGGGCCCCTGAAACATCTCAAAGAGAGGTATTACACTAATTAAGTTCATTTTGTATGTTGAATTATATCTGCTTTAATTCAAACTAGATGCTGTATTTCCATACCTGATAAATCTTTTAATGTTTATTTGAACTATATGAAAAATCAGATTTCTGCCTTAAGTGACCCATTCCCTAGTTTTGACTATCTCTTCAAAAACTAGTATGGTGTGGGAGGCTTGCAGCTAGCATATTCACTTATTTATACTATTGTATTTTGCCTGTTTTACAAAATTATTGTTCCTTGTATTGTCAAGTGTTATGACTGAACCTCCAACAAAGATAATGAAAACAACTAGACTTGAAACAGTTGATCAAATGTTTGACTAGGCATACGAACAATGATTGTAATAGTGTAACTCTAGGTATGGGAATATACAATGAGAGAAAATACTTTCCTGGACCATAACTAGGAGACAGGCATCCAGAGAACCTTAACTTTTAAGACCTAATCCATAATAAGTACATTGAGTGGCCTATCAGCAAAAAATCTTCTTCACTGGACCTGGGAATGAGCCTTCCCAGCAACGTGGGACAAATGGTCATGAAATGCACCACCCCCCCAAATGATCAGATTTATGGAGTGTCAACTACAAATTGGCATTTACCAATTACATTGCCAATGACTGAACAACAAGGACATTTGCCCTCTGCCTCCGCAGAGACCAAACTCTGTGCTGGTGAGAGCTGCTGACCTTCAATACCCTCTGATGGCGATCGGGGTGGGGTAGAGGCACTATGCTCCAAGGAATCTGGTGGGACAGGTCTTTAGATAGGTGAATGCTTTTAAGAACAGATTTTATCATCTCAATCCTTAGATCTCCTCATATTTAGAAAAACACTAAATCTCCTCAAGATAATCCTTAATATTGATTCTTTTCCTGCTGCCTCTTTGAAGCAGTCTCTCAGAGCGATCTGGGGTGCTGCCTCCCAGGCTGCTGCCCTAATTATGTCCCATATAAAACTTAACCCACAACTCTCAAGGTGTTCATCTTTTTTTCAGTCAACACCAGCTTTCAGTTTTTCTCAACAGACATTGTGAGAATGCAGCCACCAACTCAGACAAGCCACTACTAGATATGTGGACCACACCCCTCTTCAGTTCAAGACTCCTACTATGAGAAGACAGATCTCTCCACTTCAGAAAAGACTTTCTATAATAATTGATTCTTTCGTTTTTGCTATTTGCTCCTTGTATCTGCAATTAAATGGTAAAATTTGTTTAAAAAAAAAAAAAAAAGGTCAAGGTCTATAATCTCCTGCTAGATCTCTACACTGCTCATCACTGCTCATCAAATGTTCCTTTTCGAGAGGGTCTTGTTTCTTAGCCTTCATAATATTGATCTAATTTTTCTGCTTCTCTTTCTGATCTTCTTTGTTAACTTCTTTTCTTCTTTTACCCCTTAAATGTAAGATTCTCCATTGTTCCATCTAGACACAACTTTCTCTTCCTGCTCTGCACTCAGCTGAGACTATCTCATTTTGCTCCCACAAAATCAACACTTCTGCTTTCACAAATGAACAAATTCACATAACTAAGTCTGACTTTTCCAACCCACAACCCAGTTCCAGCTCCCTGATAAAATTTCCATGTAATAGTTCCTTAAGTTTGAGATAATATTTGCCCATATTACTCATTATGTGTTCCTGCCAGTGAACTCCCACCTGAATTTCCTACCCTGAACCACTGGCACCACTTTCACCTCCCTTTATCTTCCCTTCCCCCATCCAGAGCTGGTATATCTACATCCAAAAAGAGCTACAAAGGCTCTGTAGTGGACACAATCCTGAATTGGGAATGAACTTTGGTTCTAATCCTGATCAGCCATTAAGGGGTTATATAATTTAATGGAGGTAGGACCAGAGATCTCCAGAGCCATTTGTCACTCTAACATTCAAGGACTCTTATGAAATGCCTGCATCAGTCATCACCTTTGCCACCTTCTTACTGGCCTGACACTGCCCTAGCTATGTCCTCACTGCTTTTTGCCTGGCTTATTTAATCGGCCTCCTAACTGGCCTTCTTTTCTTCCTTCTAGTTTTTCACACAGTCATAAATTACACTCTTAAAACATGTTTTTACTATTTCTCACTTGCTTAAAAAAATTTTAAAAGAATCCTGTTAGGGCTTCCCTGGTGGTCCAGTGGGTAAAGAGTCCACCTTCTAGTGCAAGGGGCACCGAGTTCGTCCCTGGCCCGGGAAGATTCCATGTGCCATGGAGCGGCTAGACCAGTGTGTCCTTACAAGCCACAGTTCTGGAGTGCATGCGGCCAGAGCCGGTGCTCTGCAGTGAGAGAGGTCACTGCAATGGGAGGCCCACACAGGCCAAGATGGATAAAAAAAAATAATGATAAAATAAAGATAAATAATAAAAAAAGATTCCTGTTAGCAACTTAATAAAATTCAAGTTCCTGATTATAATATTCACAGCTCTCTACATACTACTCCTCACATAACATATGAAACTTCACTTTATCTAAATTGGATTACACAGATGTTTGGGATAAGCATCTGGGGAAAAAAATCCCTAACTTACTCTACACTAAAAGCAATAATGGATTAAAGATTTAGGTATTACATAGTAAAGAATAAAACTTTTAGAAATTGGCATAATAAATTTATTTATAATCTTTGAAGAGGGAAGCTCTTTTGAAGCAGGATGCAAAATCCAGAAGTTCTAGAAGAAAACAGTGATGAAAATTTACCACACAATATTTGAAAACTGACATCAGGGAATTTTAAATGCAATTAACAAAGCCTAAGATAAATGTCATTGGAGAAAATTTTTCACAGATGGACAACCGTTTCACTTCTTAATTTATAAGGAGTTCATAAAAGTCATTAACTTATAGACACTGAAAACAGAGAGGTTTTTTAAAAAGATGCTCAATTTCACTAAATAATTAAAGAAACAAAATTTAAAACCATGAGCTATTTCCCACTCTTTAGAAAGGCAAGCATTTTAAAAGTTATGACCGCCCCTCCCCCTGCAGATGCTAAGGCAATGGAGAAAGGCACTCACCTGAATTGCTGAAAAAGATATAAATCAAACAGACTTTTTGAAGTCAACTGGATAATATCTATCAAAATATAAAATACACCGTTTGGTCCAGCAATCCTTCTCCTAGGAGTTTATGCTACCAATGAACTTAGAAAGGCTTGCCAGAATAAGCACACACACACACACACACACACACACACACACACATACACACACACCCCTCAGTTACAATACTGGTTATAGCACAAAAAAAGAAAATGGAAAAACTGGAAACAGCCAAAGAATTAGCCAATACAAGGTTGTTTATAGTATATTTATATGATTAAGCCCTATTTGTAATGCTTCCTGTAAAAAATTATTCTGACATGTAGAAATGTTTATGATGCATGTTAATTGTGTAAAAAAGCACTTACAAAATAACACTTGCAGTTTGATTCTACTTTTTATTAAAAAATATATATGATAGTATTTCTTCATTAAAAAAAAAGAATGTCAGGATCTACAGTATACACTTTCCTGTCATTTACATATTTCCTCAGAGCACATATATCATTTTTATAATCAAAAGAAATTACTTAAAAAGTTTTCAACTTTCTGTAGAAAAGAGAATGGATATTAAATAATCTGTGTACTTATATGCTCTACAGTGAGTAATAAACAAGTCACGGAGGTTTTATAAAAGTTAATGACTGAGTATAACTCATTGAAAGTGCTACAGCTAAAACAATCTAAAAACTCTGTTTAAGGTTTGGCTGTGGGAACAATATGTTTTCACTCATTCTAACCCATTTAACTTGGCTCCGTTAGGACTGCCTCATTCATCTAGCGCTGTCACTCAACGTTGCTTAATCCAAGAGTGTGTATATATAAGTAGAGTTGGAATATAACAGCACCAACTACTACCAAGTGTGAACAACAGGAAGCCTGATCGTTTGAGACCAGTCCTTCACATTTATAACTTAGGTAAGTATCACAATCAGTACGAAAGAATATTTGCCTATGTTACTAGAAAGAGCAGCTCAAAAGAACCACTAATATTTCAAGTGCCAAATTCTAATATTTCTGATTCAAAAATAAGAGAATAAGAATAAATCTTAAGTCTGAAAAACTATAAAAAGAGTGATCGTATTTTTTAAGGTAAAAGATTTGTATGTTGTTTAAAGAAAATGTTTTGTTTTTCAGACAAAGATTAGAAAATATTTCCTGCTTTTGACTTAATCACATGCTTCTTAAAAAGAAACCGGGGCTTCCCTGGTGGTCCAATGGGTAAGGACACTGCCTTGCAGTGCAAGAGGCGTCAGTTCGATCCCTGGCCTGGGAGGATCCCACGTGCCACGGAGTGGCTGGACCGATGTGTCCAACTACCGAGCAGGAGCTCTGGAACGCATTTGCCCAGAGGCTGGCGCTCTGCAGCAACGGAGGCCACTGCGATGGGAGGCCCACACAGGCCAAAGAACAAAGATGGATGAAAAATAGATAAATGAAAGACCAATAGAAGTGACCAAAAAAGAAAAAAAGAAAGTAAAAAAAAAGAAGCTGGCTTTTCTGCATAGTAACTCCAAAAATTCTTAGATAAAAAGTGTTTCAAAAACGGATCTACAGTATACACTTTCCTGTCATTTACATATTTCCTCAGAGCACATATATCATTTTTATAATCAAAAGAAATTACTTAAAAAGTTTTCAACTTTCTGTAGAAAAGAGAATGGATATTAAATAATCTGTGTACTTATATGCTCTACAGTGAGTAATAAACAAGTCACGGAGGTTTTATAAAAGTTAATGACTGAGTATAACTCATTGAAAGTGCTACAGCTAAAACAATCTAAAAACTCTGTTTAAGGTTTGGCTGTGGGAACAATATGTTTTCACTCATTCTAACCCATTTAACTTGGCTCCGTTAGGACTGCCTCATTCATCTAGCGCTGTCACTCAACGTTGCTTAATCCAAGAGTGTGTATATATAAGTAGAGTTGGAATATAACAGCACCAACTACTACCAAGTGTGAACAACAGGAAGCCTGATCGTTTGAGACCAGTCCTTCACATTTATAACTTAGGTAAGTATCACAATCAGTACGAAAGAATATTTGCCTATGTTACTAGAAAGAGCAGCTCAAAAGAACCACTAATATTTCAAGTGCCAAATTCTAATATTTCTGATTCAAAAATAAGAGAATAAGAATAAATCTTAAGTCTGAAAAAACTATAAAAAGAGTGATCGTATTTTTTAAGGTAAAAGATTTGTATGTTGTTTAAAGAAAATGTTTTGTTTTTCAGACAAAGATTAGAAAATATTTCCTGCTTTTGACTTAATCACATGCTTCTTAAAAAGAAACCGGGGCTTCCCTGGTGGTCCAATGGGTAAGGACACTGCCTTGCAGTGCAAGAGGCGTCAGTTCGATCCCTGGCCTGGGAGGATCCCACGTGCCACGGAGTGGCTGGACCGATGTGTCCAACTACCGAGCAGGAGCTCTGGAACGCATTTGCCCAGAGGCTGGCGCTCTGCAGCAACGGAGGCCACTGCGATGGGAGGCCCACACAGGCCAAAGAACAAAGATGGATGAAAAATAGATAAATGAAAGACCAATAGAAGTGACCAAAAAAGAAAAAAAGAAAGTAAAAAAAAAGAAGCTGGCTTTTTCTGCATAGTAACTCCATTTTAAATATTATATTTCAGTTTCTTAACAACATTACATAAATCTTCAGGCTAATATTGGTTTAGAGTTACTCCAAGTGTGTTCTCTCAAACTAACCATGGGAATGTTAATAGAGGGAGTTGAAATTATTTGAGATTGAATGATCCCTGAAAATAATCAGTTAAACAAAGGTACCCACAATTTGTCAAAGAGGGAATGTCAGCACCTTTACTATGCTTATATGAATTCTGACTCCCCAAGAATTAGAATGTAGATTGAAATATTTCCCAGATTTATTTGAAAATACAGCTTTTAAAAAATGTCTAGGGCTTCCCTGGTGGTCAGTGAGTAGAGAATCCGCCTTGCAGTGCAAGGGGCACCAGTTCGATCCCTGGCCCGGGAAGATCCAACGTGCTGCTGAGCAGCTGGACGGGTGTGCCCAATTACAAGCCAGCGCGCTGGAGCACATTTGTCCAGAGCTGGTGCTCTGCAACGAGAGGCCACTGCAATGGGAGGCCCACACACACCAAAGAATAAAGATGGATGAAAATAAATAAATGAAAAAAACAATAAAAGAGACCAAAATTAAAAAGAAAAAGAGCTGAGGGAGGAGCTCTCGGTAAGTAATGTCTAAGCTTCTCTGTTTCTCTGTTCAAGCTTTCTTAGTCAATAAAGGTGGCAGAATCAGAGTAAGAAGGTAAGGACTGATCTGAGGCCCTCACACTCTATGAGGACAATATTTACTCCATGGAAGATAACATTCATTCCAAGGAAGAATAGGGAATTTCAATTATGCTATCATTGAAGGATTTTTTGCTGTACAGTCACTGAGCCTGGCTGCAAATAGAATGGCTATGTGTAAGATTCTAGTTCCATCTAGACAAGAAAATTTGGAATTTCAGCCTATTGGGGATGTGGCAAGGAACAAAAATAAAAATGCAGGAAGTTTATCTTTCAGTGAATTCTCTAACCCAGGAACTCAATGCTCTTCCTTCACTCTGCTAGAAGAGCTGGTCCTAATGAAGCTTGTAAGATATTTAAATAGTAATTACTCTTGGGATAACTTGGATTCAATTTTTTTTTTATGTAGCAAAAATAGAGCAATGCTTAAAAAAGAAGTATTAACTATTATAGAATTTCAGGCAATATTAGAGAAAATTTAAGACTGAAGGAGCAGTCTTGCTTCCCTCACAAACCACAGCAATAATGCCTTACCTTGACCACGAAGCCAGATTGCAGTACCCTACTGAAAGAATACATTAAAGTGAAAGTGAAATTGTTGGTAACTTGGTCACATCCAACTATTCGTGACCCCATGCACTATAGCCCGTCAGGCTCCTCTGCCTGTGGAATTCTCCATAGAAGAATACTGGATTGAGTAGCCATTCATCACTGATGATCCTTGCCTGAATCAAATATTAAATTGGGGGCTAGTGTATCATTCATAATGAATAAATCTTATTCATTCATTCTTAAGAAGTGCTATGAACTTGCAGGGTTGTTTTACACACACATACACACACACACACACACACACATATATATATACACACATATAATGCTTTATAGTCAATTACCATTATTTTTTCTGATGCTCAAACTATGCCAAATTCACCCAGCAGGAGACCCTTCAAGGGAACTCCTGTGTCCTTTTGACACAATCTCATTAGTTTTTGAATGACTCACTGTTTTCTGGCACAATGAGATACCCAGTGTTCACTTCTATTACTTTACAGCCCAGATCTAGAATCCTGGTTCCTTTCAGTGGAGAAAGTATTTAGAAACTAAGATATGGACACGTTGATATTGATAATGCAAATTTAACACTATAGAGATTTTCCTTTCTTTTTAATTTTGGCCTCTTTTTTTTTTTATTGGTTTATTTATTTATTTATTTTCATCCATCTTTATTCTTTTGGTAGGTGTGGGCTGCCCATTGCAGTGCCCTCCCTCGTTGCAGAGCGCTGGTGCTGGGCACATGTGCTCCAGAGTGCAGGCTTGTAATTGGGCACACCAGTCCAGCCACTCTGAGGCATGTGGGATCCTCTCGGGTGGGGGATCAAACCGGTGCCCCCTGCATTGCAAGGTGAACTCTTCACCCACTGGACCACCAGGGAAGCCCCCTTTCTTCTTTTACATTCATATCTATATTTCTCTTTCCCTGAAGTGAAAATCCTATAACAACAATATGTTTGTTCTACTCCATAGTATAGCCAAAAATAGTCTCAGAATTTCAAAACCAATATTTCCACTAACAGCAAGCTCACAAAGTAAAGTTTAAGACTGCAATTCTTTTTGTCCTCTGTCTATAGTTCTAGTACACATATATATTCAGAATCCTATGCTCAAATTTTACTGAAATTATTTTTCTATGTAGCTTTATCAATTTTAAATTGAGTTAGCCACAGTTGTTTCTGTCTTCAAGTTGATCACTAGCCCGTCAGGCTCCTCTGCCTGTGGAATTCTCCATAGAAGAATACTGGATTGAGTAGCCATTCATCACTGATGATCCTTGCCTGAATCAAATTTTAAAATTTGGGGGGCTAGTGTATCATTCATAATGAATAAATCTTATTCATTCATTCTTAAGAAGTGCTATGAACTTGCAGGGTTGTTTTACACACACATACACACACACACACACACATATATATATACACACATATAATGCTTTATAGTCAATTACCATTATTTTTTCTGATGCTCAAACTATGCCAAATTCACCCAGCAGGAGACCCTTCAAGGGAACTCCTGTGTCCTTTTGACACAATCTCATTAGTTTTTGAATGACTCACTGTTTTCTGGCACAATGAGATACCCAGTGTTCACTTCTATTACTTTACAGCCCAGATCTAGAATCCTGGTTCCTTTCAGTGGAGAAAGTATTTAGAAACTAAGATATGGACACGTTGATATTGATAATGCAAATTTAACACTATAGAGATTTTCCTTTCTTTTTAATTTTGGCCTCTTTTTTTTTTTATTGGTTTATTTATTTATTTATTTTCATCCATCTTTATTCTTTTGGTAGGTGTGGGCTGCCCATTGCAGTGCCCTCCCTCGTTGCAGAGCGCTGGTGCTGGGCACATGTGCTCCAGAGTGCAGGCTTGTAATTGGGCACACCAGTCCAGCCACTCTGAGGCATGTGGGATCCTCTCGGGTGGGGGATCAAACCGGTGCCCCCTGCATTGCAAGGTGAACTCTTCACCCACTGGACCACCAGGGAAGCCCCCTTTCTTCTTTTACATTCATATCTATATTTCTCTTTCCCTGAAGTGAAAATCCTATAACAACAATATGTTTGTTCTACTCCATAGTATAGCCAAAAATAGTCTCAGAATTTCAAAACCAATATTTCCACTAACAGCAAGCTCACAAAGTAAAGTTTAAGACTGCAATTCTTTTTGTCCTCTGTCTATAGTTCTAGTACACATATATATTCAGAATCCTATGCTCAAATTTTACTGAAATTATTTTTCTATGTAGCTTTATCAATTTTAAATTGAGTTAGCCACAGTTGTTTCTGTCTTCAAGTTGAGACAATTGAACTAACATTATATTTTAATCTACCAGAAGCCTGAAAAATGAAGCCTAAAATGAAGTATTCAACCACCAAAATTTCCATGGGGAAAACGAATAGCTCAGCACGAAAAGCCGTGGTAAAATCTCCCAAGTTGAAACGTAAGGACTTAAGTCTTTCTGATTGTTTTTCACACTTTTTTTTTACCTGTCACTAAATCTTTATTATTCCAATGTTTATACATCTTACTTTACTAAAAACTACAAAGATGGTTCATAAGTGTATAATAGAGTAAGTGTTGGTTTTAAAACCAAGGTATACATGGCTAACATTTTTTTATTTGATATATCACAGAACAGGAGTGGCTTAAATGATTTAAACCTAATTATAGCCCATCATATCAATTCCTCCTCTACCCATACCTACTATAACTGAATCCCAAAACCTTTTCCCCAGATTACCTAACACAAATTTAAACTGACCCACTTTTACTCAACAAACATTAAAACCTTTGGTATATATCAAGCTGTGGTCTTGACTTGCAACTTCTGATAAAGAAGAGAATAATAAGTGAAGATATTTGAATAATCCAGGCCCCAAATAAAGCAGAATTGACCAAAGGATGCTCAAGTCTATCCAGCTACAAACTCAAAGGATCTGGAATAAGTTGAAGGGTAGATTAAATCAGAGAGTAGACATAGTTTTGTGGGTTTTTTTTAACTTATTTTTTTTGGGTGGGGTGGGGTGGGGAGGAAGGAGGGCGGGCAGGCCACTTCTATTGGTCTTTCATTTGTCTATTTTCATCCATCTTTGTTCTTTGGTCCGTGTGGGCCTTCCATCACGGTGGCCTCTGCTGTCACAGAGCACCGGCTCTGGGCGCATGCGCTCCAGAGCTCTGGCTCGGTAATTGGACACATGGGTCCAGTCGCTCCGCGGCACGTGGGATCTTCCCAGGCCAGGGATCGAACCGGCGCCCCTTGCACTGCAAGGCGGTGTCCTTACCCACTGGACCACCAGGGAAGTCCCAGACATAGTTTTAAGATGAAAGGTTTATTAATGTCTTTTATTCTTAAAATTAATTACCTATCCTAGGAAAGAATTATGCAAATTTATACTCATGTTTTTCATTTGAGAGCAATAACACAAGAGAATTCACAGAGCTCTGGTGTGCCAAGAGAAAGGAAGAGGACGAGAAATGATAGTGAGAACTGGCCATCTTTGTCCTTTTTGCTCTTCTCCATTTCCCTGAACATTTAAGGCTAAAAGAGAAAGCAATGCTAAAGAATATCATTTCTGTCTTTCCTGAGGCTCTGGCCCATCCATGTTCTTCTTTCATAAGTAGGAAAACCAATAATTTGCTGTGGTTTCTGAATCACAAGGATATTACAGCCAAGTTAGTCATTATATTTATGCCTGAGTCAAAATTTTCATTGCAGAAACAGAATGACTCATTAGAAGTGACTCTGCGTCCCTAAATTCCCTCTTAATAAAAAATGCATTTTCTTTGTACCCTAGGAGATGTGGGTTTTGTATGACACTGGCATGAGACAGCAGGCTGGAATATATACCAGAATCGTTGGCATTGATGGAAAATGAAAATGTAACCCACCCTTTAAGGGTGCAGCCCTTGAGCTTATTTATCCCATTTAGAGAAACGACGATAAAGATAATCTCCAAATCATATCACATTATTATTTTTATCATTCCTTAGCAGATCCTCCCTTCCAATAATAATTGTCTCAGTTTAATACTAAAATTGCCATTATTTAAACACTCCTGGCTAAAACTGCAACAGATACCTGTGTGGTGTCTGACAGATATAAACTACTTCTCAAAACAAGATGCAAGAAATGTCACACCCTATTTTTGTAAATGAACTCCTCTGAGTGCCCAAGCAACAAAGTTCATTTTATTTCCTCTCTTCCCCTGGGCTAGCAGGATCTTACACAGTTGCAAAGCCACAAAACTCAGTACACAACCACTACAGGTATCCACATAGTCAGGTACCACATGAGTTCTGGTCAGCACCAGGGCATTTCATGTCTAGTGTCAACACAGTACAGGACTTAATGAATTAGAGGAAAGCCTCTCATCTCCCTCCCCGTTTCTAGAAAGCCACTCCTCAGGGTCAGCTCATTCTCTGCTACTTCTTCTCTCTCACACCCATTAATCCTTTCCCTGCCCTGACAATCCAGTGTCCTTATGGGTCTATCTAGAGGTCACAGTATAGGAGCCTTGGAACATACCTACCCAACAGAAGATTTTAGTTGGCCTGAACAGTGTTACTGTTGTTTTCTCAATTGAGGCAACATTTAAAAATGGAGAGATTTTGCATAAAGATCTGAAGGTGTGGTTTCTCTGGAGAAATCTGAAAATCTTAGCAACAACTGCCCATATATCCCAACATGGCAATAGCTAGAGGTAGAACTGTATAGGGATCACCCCCTTTAGTTTGGAGCTGTCCATAGAAAATCTTCTGTTACAGTGAAGGAGCTTTGACTTTATTCTGTGGACAACTGGGAACCACTGAAAATGTTTAATTGGGGAATAATAAGACATTTTTATTTTGGAGGGATCATGTTGGTGGTAGTGAAGATAAAGCAAAGAAGCAAGAGTAGAAATAGAGACTGGACAGAGGTCTACTGCATTCATCTTAGGGAACGAATGATGAAGGCCTGACCTAAGATGACAGAATAGAAAGAAAACACTAAAATTTGGATCCATTCAAAAAGTGAAATCAGTAAGGCTTAATAATAAATGTAATAAATTGAAGAATGGAGAAAGAGGGGAAAATGGACGATTATCAGCTTTATGACTTAAAAACTGGGTAGACAGTGGCAATATTTTTAAAGATAGGGAATACTGGGGGATATGTTGGAGGTAGAGAAAGATAAAGGGTTTTTTTTATTGTGAGTATATATGCATTTGGGTAGGTGTAGGTCATCTGGGTCAAGATACTCAGAATTCAGGAGGCTCCACATAAATAGAAATAGTGATGCTATAAGGTAACTTAAGTCGAAATGCCCTGTGGCATCAAAATTTCTATGGAGAAAGAACAACAGATATAAAGCTCAGGAGAGAGACCAAAGGTCAACTTACAGTTTGGGTAATAATCAACGTATAAAATATGATTGAAGTCATTGGAGCAAGCAAGATTGCCCAGAAAGAAAGTCTAAAGTGAGAAGAAAGACAAAGGACAAAACTTTCAGGAACACCAACATTTTAGGAGCAGGCAAAGAAGGAAAAAAGAAAGCACTTAATGAATTAGAGGAAAGCCTCTCATCTCCCTCCCGTTTCTAGAAAGCCACTCCTCAGGGTCAGCTCATTCTCTGCTACTTCTTCTCTCACACCCATTAATCCTTTCCTGCCCTGACAATCCAGTGTCCTTATGGGTCTATCTAGAGGTCACAGTATAGGAGCCTTGGAACATACCTACCCAACAGAAGATTTTAGTTGGCCTGAACAGTGTTACTGTTGTTTTCTCAATTGAGGCAACATTTAAAAATGGAGAGATTTTGCATAAAGATCTGAAGGTGTGGTTTCTCTGGAGAAATCTGAAAATCTTAGCAACAACTGCCCATATATCCCAACATGGCAATAGCTAGAGGTAGAACTGTATAGGGATCACCCCCTTTAGTTTGGAGCTGTCCATAGAAAATCTTCTGTTACAGTGAAGGAGCTTTGACTTTATTCTGTGGACAACTGGGAACCACTGAAAATGTTTAATTGGGGAATAATAAGACATTTTTATTTTGGAGGGATCATGTTGGTGGTAGTGAAGATAAAGCAAAGAAGCAAGAGTAGAAATAGAGACTGGACAGAGGTCTACTGCATTCATCTTAGGGAACGAATGATGAAGGCCTGACCTAAGATGACAGAATAGAAAGAAAACACTAAAATTTGGATCCATTCAAAAAGTGAAATCAGTAAGGCTTAATAATAAATGTAATAAATTGAAGAATGGAGAAAGAGGGGAAAATGGACGATTATCAGCTTTATGACTTAAAAACTGGGTAGACAGTGGCAATATTTTTAAAGATAGGGAATACTGGGGGATATGTTGGAGGTAGAGAAAGATAAAGGGTTTTTTTTATTGTGAGTATATATGCATTTGGGTAGGTGTAGGTCATCTGGGTCAAGATACTCAGAATTCAGGAGGCTCCACATAAATAGAAATAGTGATGCTATAAGGTAACTTAAGTCGAAATGCCCTGTGGCATCAAAATTTCTATGGAGAAAGAACAACAGATATAAAGCTCAGGAGAGAGACCAAAGGTCAACTTACAGTTTGGGTAATCATCAACGTATAAAATATGATTGAAGTCATTGGAGCAAGCAAGATTGCCCAGAAAGAAAGTCTAAAGTGAGAAGAAAGACAAAGGACAAAACTTTCAGGAACACCAACATTTTAGGAGCAGGCAAAGAAGGAAGAACAACAAAGAGACAGAGATGGACTGATTAGAGGGAAACAGGGAAAATCCAAGGAGACTGCTAATACAACAATAACAGAAGAAGGGTTCAAAGAAGGATGTGGTCCCAAAGTCAAATTCCACAGACAGGTTGAAGGTAGTAAACAGTGAGAGGAGACCTTGGTGGAATTAGTGCTTGGGGAAAATATGAAAGGTGAAGACATTCAGACATTCTCTTCTGTAGTTCTAGTCGGCCATGGTCCAGCTCTCAGTAGCAGAACTACAAAAAGATTTCTGGACCCATTCCCATTCCATCCCTGAGGGATTTCATCATGCTGTTGCTATGATGAAATTATAGATTATGAGAATTTCCTTAAAAGCCATATAAAGACACTGCCCTCAGATATCAAGCAGAATGGAGATACAGGAAACGGCAACAGCCTTTTCGTAAGTTGGAAGAGGCTTTGATCCTAGTGGAACACTTTCTTCTACAGAGCTCTCCTAGCCATGCCAGCTTTATGCTTTCCCCCCAAGAATGCAACCCTCCGTGCCACAGTTTCAGCTGCCCTGAACATCAAAGTATACACACCTTCTGCCAGTGTAAAGTATTTTAAATAGTTCAGTTAGCTCCCAAGGAATTATACCAACTTTTGGTCTCACTAGATACTACTTGCTACATCCATGTCTTCAGTACCCAATCCTTTTCTTCTATACCCACAACAGCTCCTCACTATTATCTTCACTTCTAATATCCAAGACCCATATCCTGCTCCCCACAGAGGCTACTCTCAATATCAGACATACCTGCATGTCCCCATGGGATGGTACACATAAAGATAAGCTTATAAGGAATGTGCATGCTTAGAGTTTCATCTTATGCATTTTAACTCTGAAGAGACAGTATACTATATAGTGTAAACCATGACAACTGAATTTTGCTTTTCTATTTTGTAGTGCAAGTACTTGACTTAAGCTTTGATTGCTGAGAGAGCCACTTCAAAGATGACCATCTCAAATAAATACACAGCCAGCCTCAAAACTAGATAAAGAACAGGAGATTTGGGTTGATTTTCGTAACTGGCCATTTTGACTACCTGTTTGTTTGTTTGTTTGTTTTTAACTCTTCTGTGCTTTAAATTGCTGCTCTTATATTTTAAATTCACCAATAGTGAGCTCTCGCTATCCTCAATTCCAATAACAGGAGAACCCCAGTCCTGTGTAATCTCTATACCTGTGACCTCTCTGTGTGGTCCCAGAAATGTAGTGTAATTTCCAAATCCTATAATTAATTAGCATTTATTCTTTCAATTTCCCAATGATTATTACTAAAGGGGACTTTACAATAATAATAACATCAAGGGACAGTCAAACATAACATTGGTTATTAACAGGATATGATCGGCACAAAACATACAATTAATAACGTATTATATTCAATTAGTTGTCAGGAGACCAAGTTCACTGTTGTCTCTGGCACAGCTGTGTAAACTATCTTTGCACTAAATACATGTGAGATACTACAGGTGATTTATCTAAAGGAATAAAGGAATATAGGAATATTAGGAATTACATAAAGGATTGGGAATTTCCAGGAGTATGATTAAATGCCCTTACTCTGTTCAGACAGTTAAGCATCTATTTAATAGTAGATGCTCATCTGAATTGGAGGCAAGATATAGATAACTTAAAACAGCAACTAACAAAAGTTTATTCCACTTAACTCGGAAAAGCATATTAAGAAGGCAAATCTGGAGAATTAAAAAAAAATCATAGGATAGATCTCAAAATCACAAGTAATTTTTTCATTTTCTGAATTACTGTGAATAATTGATATTTGGCTATATTATATAAGCTTCTTGATAATTCATTTACTATAATGTTGAAAATTGAGATCCTATGACTTAAGTGTTATAACTTTGTTTTCTACTTGACTTTTAAAGTTTTTTTTAATGATTTCCAAGTGTCAAACTTAATTTTTTATATGAGATTTAAATTTTTATTTGGAGAAATTAAATACGAATTATAGAATAACTGATTTTTTTCTTTACTTCAACTGATTTAATTTCAATTTGCATTTTGTTAGTCTCTAAAATAGCAATACAGCATTTTCCTAGATGGAGGTAGATGGAAGCATAGTTTTGATATTAGACATACTTGAGTCACAACTTCTCACCAGACCTGTAACCTCTGGCAAGTGTCATGGCTGCTAAGAACTTTAAATCATCATTTACAAAATGAACTGAATAATACCTACCTTGCAATAATATTTTTGAAACTGCCGATGAATGCAAATTATCAGCACAGTGCCTGGTCTACTGTATACACAGTAATATTTGACAATGGAGCCAAGAATACTCAATGGAGTATTGAGTATACTCTTCAGTAAATGGTGCTGGAAAACCCAGGTTATAATATGTAAAAGAATTAAACATAGCCCCTATCTATACCACTCACAAAAATTAACTCACAATGAGTCGAAGACTTACATGAAAGACCTGAAGCCATGAAACTCCTAGAAAAAACCATAGGCAAAAAGCTCCCTGACATGGGTCAGCTATTCTTAATATCAATAATTTTTACAGACTATAGTCATCTCTCCAAAATTATTAAAAGTATATTCTAGATAAGTAGAAAAGATGATAGACTCCATACGACCAAAAAGCTCTCCCTCAGGCAAAGACTGATATATGTTGGATGCAGAGCCACACTCCTTTATGCCAATTTCTAAACTAAAATCTGTGCACCCTTCAATAATAGCTTAGCTGGTAGAGCAGAGGAATGTAGACCTGATATGTGTAAATCAAAATTTTTTTCTAAAGACCTAAGGTTTTTCGTACCTCATCTAACAGCAAAATATGACCTGAATTCATTTGACAGTTAAATTATGACCTAAACTAACATAAGGCCTTTATTTACTTCACTTTATGTAAATTTTCCTGTGCTTCACTATAAAGTTATTATTATTTTTTTAATCATGAAGTGTTCCCCTAGTCCCTGCTGGATGTACTAGTTATACACAATATATGCTATAAATGACAATCTTAAAATCTAAAACACTCTGCCTAGTCCTTGCTGGATGTACTAGTTATACACAGTATATGCTATAAGTGACAATCTTAAAATCTAAAACCCTCTGAATTTTGAAACACAGGTAGCCCCAAGGTTTGTAATAAGATACTGTGGACTGTAGTTGCTTTCTTGATCTGCTACAGTCAGGGTTTGTAAAAGGATAAAGATGGATGGAATGAAATGGTATCACAATTTTTTCAATTGTTTAGAATCCCAACAGAAGGTTGAAGAAGTTTACCAAATGTACTATATGCAGCTACGCTCTGGCCTTAAAATAGAAAAAAAGGTCTGTTACTTTAGGAAAGAAACCACCAAAAGGCATTCATCAACAGGTAAGAAGAAACTGCATTTCCTGATAAATTTTCAACCTAATGATGGGCATCTATTTGCCTTCACTTACCACATCAAGATACATAATTTCTTTCTTCATCCAGATTCCTTCTGGAAAAGAGTAAGGATAAGGAATTATTTTTCTATCATATTTTTGGAAGGGCACATAGAGTTTTTAATAGTGTGGAAGAACTTGTTACTTGATGATGTTAAGTAAAAATAGGGGACACAAAATTATAAATATATTTACAATACTTTAAAATGTTTTTTTCTTTTATTTAATGGAAGTAAACTAAAAAGTTAATATTGGTTGCCTTTTGAGTGCTGAGACCATGGGTGACTAGTTTTCTTCTGCCTGGACTCCAATGGGTATGCTCTACTGGGATATAAGTGTGTAGGAAGTATTGATTCCTTCAGACTATGGGGGCGACCAAAGCCCTGGGATCAGTCATCACTGTTAATATAAAATTTTTAGACTCCATACGACCAAAAGCTCTCCCTCAGGCAAAGACTGATATATGTTGGATGCAGAGCCACTCCTTTATGCCAATTTCTAAACTAAAATCTGTGCACCCTTCAATAATAGCTTAGCTGGTAGAGCAGAGGAATGTAGACCTGATATGTGTAAATCAAAATTTTTTTCTAAAGACCTAAGGTTTTTCGTACCTCATCTAACAGCAAAATATGACCTGAATTCATTTGACAGTTAAATTATGACCTAAACTAACATAAGGCCTTTATTTACTTCACTTTATGTAAATTTTCCTGTGCTTCACTATAAAGTTATTATTATTTTTTTAATCATGAAGTGTTCCCCTAGTCCCTGCTGGATGTACTAGTTATACACAATATATGCTATAAATGACAATCTTAAAATCTAAAACACTCTGCCTAGTCCTTGCTGGATGTACTAGTTATACACAGTATATGCTATAAGTGACAATCTTAAAATCTAAAACCCTCTGAATTTTGAAACACAGGTAGCCCCAAGGTTTGTAATAAGATACTGTGGACTGTAGTTGCTTTCTTGATCTGCTACAGTCAGGGTTTGTAAAAGGATAAAGATGGATGGAATGAAATGGTATCACAATTTTTTCAATTGTTTAGAATCCCAACAGAAGGTTGAAGAAGTTTACCAAATGTACTATATGCAGCTACGCTCTGGCCTTAAAATAGAAAAAAAGGTCTGTTACTTTAGGAAAGAAACCACCAAAAGGCATTCATCAACAGGTAAGAAGAAACTGCATTTCCTGATAAATTTTCAACCTAATGATGGGCATCTATTTGCCTTCACTTACCACATCAAGATACATAATTTCTTTCTTCATCCAGATTCCTTCTGGAAAAGAGTAAGGATAAGGAATTATTTTTCTATCATATTTTTGGAAGGGCACATAGAGTTTTTAATAGTGTGGAAGAACTTGTTACTTGATGATGTTAAGTAAAAATAGGGGACACAAAATTATAAATATATTTACAATACTTTAAAATGTTTTTTTCTTTTATTTAATGGAAGTAAACTAAAAAGTTAATATTGGTTGCCTTTTGAGTGCTGAGACCATGGGTGACTAGTTTTCTTCTGCCTGGACTCCAATGGGTATGCTCTACTGGGATATAAGTGTGTAGGAAGTATTGATTCCTTCAGACTATGGGGGCGACCAAAGCCCTGGGATCAGTCATCACTGTTAGCCAGCAGCCTTGACTGGAAGTCCTAGGAGGGGAGATGGGAAGAGGTCTGCACAGAGTGAGGACCGACAGTCCATTCCTATCCCCACTCCTGTCCTGCAGCAGGAAAGCACAAACAGCATATGATATTAGCTACCTGTGAGGATCGGGAACACATTGAAGAGTCTGTGAACCAGGACTTCACCTTGGATAGAACTAAGATCCAGAAATATACTACAGCAACTGGCCTTCCCAGTATCAAAGGTAATATTGATCACAGGGGTAGTGTAAGGGTAGGGAGAGAGACAGGACACAGGAACCTAGCAAGTACTACTCCAAGAAGCAGCCCCAAGTTGACAGTTACATGTATATCAGAAACTTCTGTCCTTTGGCTGCTGACATGCGCATGTAGTAGTATTCAAACCAGTACATGGTAGTTGCTCTAACAGTACTCGTGCATTCTGTAGTTAGCACTACATTTTGAAATATCTGATATGGACTGGAATGTCATCTATATAATTCCTGAGAAAAATATATTACCCTTTTGGTGTGTGTGGGGGGAACACATTCTCTCTTCAAACCTTAACATTTTGACAATGAAAGAAAAGGAAGAGCTATTATATTTTTAAATACAATCTCAATTAAAATAGTTTAGTCATTAAGACTGTTTTCTAAATTTTCAACCTAATGATGGGCATCTATTTGCCTTCACTTACCACATCAAGATACATAATTTCTTTCTTCATCCAGATTCCTTCTGGAAAAGAGTAAGGATAAGGAATTATTTTTCTATCATATTTTTGGAAGGGCACATAGAGTTTTTAATAGTGTGGAAGAACTTGTTACTTGATGATGTTAAGTAAAAATAGGGGACACAAAATTATAAATATATTTACAATACTTTAAAATGTTTTTTTCTTTTATTTAATGGAAGTAAACTAAAAAGTTAATATTGGTTGCCTTTTGAGTGCTGAGACCATGGGTGACTAGTTTTCTTCTGCCTGGACTCCAATGGGTATGCTCTACTGGGATATAAGTGTGTAGGAAGTATTGATTCCTTCAGACTATGGGGGCGACCAAAGCCCTGGGATCAGTCATCACTGTTAGCCAGCAGCCTTGACTGGAAGTCCTAGGAGGGGAGATGGGAAGAGGTCTGCACAGAGTGAGGACCGACAGTCCATTCCTATCCCCACTCCTGTCCTGCAGCAGGAAAGCACAAACAGCATATGATATTAGCTACCTGTGAGGATCGGGAACACATTGAAGAGTCTGTGAACCAGGACTTCACCTTGGATAGAACTAAGATCCAGAAATATACTACAGCAACTGGCCTTCCCAGTATCAAAGGTAATATTGATCACAGGGGTAGTGTAAGGGTAGGGAGAGAGACAGGACACAGGAACCTAGCAAGTACTACTCCAAGAAGCAGCCCCAAGTTGACAGTTACATGTATATCAGAAACTTCTGTCCTTTGGCTGCTGACATGCGCATGTAGTAGTATTCAAACCAGTACATGGTAGTTGCTCTAACAGTACTCGTGCATTCTGTAGTTAGCACTACATTTTGAAATATCTGATATGGACTGGAATGTCATCTATATAATTCCTGAGAAAAATATATTACCCTTTTGGTGTGTGTGGGGGGAACACATTCTCTCTTCAAACCTTAACATTTTGACAATGAAAGAAAAGGAAGAGCTATTATATTTTTAAATACAATCTCAATTAAAATAGTTTAGTCATTAAGACTGTTTTAAATTATGTCACACACTTGTGCAAATAAATTCAATATTTAAAGTTCTTGATATTTTATATATTATTTTCCTTAGTATAATTCTACACTATAAATAAAGCATAATGATTTTTTTTTCCTCTATGGCCTATATATGTAGTCTTTAAATTTGATCCAGTCTACCCCAACATGCTGCAGAAATATCGTTTTCTATGTATGCTGATATATTTTTAAAATTGACAGTACTGCTTTAAGTGCCACTGCTATTTATCCAGAAGACAGAGATTCACACTTATATTCTCCAGGACTGCTGAAAATTTCGAAATTAACTCCAAGTAACACACATACAGATGGGTACTCACTTATCCATGTCTATCACAATACAGTCCCCTGTTGCCCACAGTTCCCTAAATCATGTGATGTTAAGAAGCAGAGGTTTCCTCCAGCTATATCGATCACTGTTCCAGCTTCTTTCTTCCCGTCAAACTGTCCCATAAGTATACTAACATGGCCTCCCATGGCCTTTATGCAGGAGGCTAGCATCTCTGATCCCGTATGGGTGGTATACCTCAGCCTTTCAGCTATGTTAAGCCTGTACCTGAGGCTTTCATCTATCCAACAGTTTTGGACAAAGTGCAGTTCAAATTGCCAAGACAAACAAACGCAATCCACATTGAGAAGGGCTTTTTTTTTTAATTTCCAAAAGATATTTCATAGAAACAAGTTTTTTGAATTCTTAATGAAAAATTTTTTACTTGTTACAGAACATTCTGCTTCTCTGAGTACATACAACGACCAATTCATTACTTTTGTTTTTGAGGATGGAAGTTACGAGATCTATGTTGATGACCTGACAGCTGACCAAGAAAAAGGTAGAAAATTTCCCTTTGTCTATAATGATATAATGATGACTAGTAAAGTAAAAATAAATTTAATGAACCATAAAAAATAGATTAACTCAGCTATGGTAAATAGATTTTAAGCTATGTGCGAACTCTAATGCATTGGCAATAGATGCTTGAATATCACTGATTTGAGGAGGATTCAAAAGCTTATTCAGGATTCATGGGAAGATTGATGATAATGAAAAGTAGTATCTGTTGTGAAATATAGAAAGAAGTACCATATATATTTACTGTCATTAAATTATTAATATCTACTAGGTCTTCCTAGCTTTATCAATATAACGACGGCATAAATTCTAGTAAAAGAATATATCAATACTACGAACAATGTTTTAAATACTTTAATGTCATTGCTGGAGAATTCCTCAGAGCACATTTATACATTTTTAAGACCCTTCTCAAAACCACAAAAGTTTTGCTTTTATTGACATATAATAAGAGGAGATTCTCTGATGTTACATGTATGTTGAAACTGAAAGCATGTGATAAAATTGTCTCTCACAAAAGAGATTTTATGCATTCTCTTTCAGACAAGGTGCTACTCCGTTACTATGATTCCCAATTCCCCTCAAGTGGAACAGGTAATTTGAGAGTCTGGGTAGCTCTAGGACTGTAATTCTTAAATTTAGGGTAAAGACAAATCCATACGTGCTCCATGGGAAAGGAAAACAGTCTCAGAAGGTTCTCTTCAAATCAACTCATGGTAAAAATACTGAATTTTAGATTTTAAAAGGACTTATTCCATCTCATCCATTTTGCAGTTTAGTAATTAGGAAAAATCAGCTACGTTTAACAGAGAATCAGAATAATAGTGTCTTAAGTTACACAAAATTTTATTTCTGTTTTAGTCAGGGCTATAATGGCAGTTGAACAGGTTGCCCAAGAAACAAGTTTTTGAATTCTTAATGAAAAATTTTTTACTTGTTACAGAACATTCTGCTTCTCTGAGTACATACAACGACCAATTCATTACTTTTGTTTTTGAGGATGGAAGTTACGAGATCTATGTTGATGACCTGACAGCTGACCAAGAAAAAGGTAGAAAATTTCCCTTTGTCTATAATGATATAATGATGACTAGTAAAGTAAAAATAAATTTAATGAACCATAAAAAATAGATTAACTCAGCTATGGTAAATAGATTTTAAGCTATGTGCGAACTCTAATGCATTGGCAATAGATGCTTGAATATCACTGATTTGAGGAGGATTCAAAAGCTTATTCAGGATTCATGGGAAGATTGATGATAATGAAAAGTAGTATCTGTTGTGAAATATAGAAAGAAGTACCATATATATTTACTGTCATTAAATTATTAATATCTACTAGGTCTTCCTAGCTTTATCAATATAACGACGGCATAAATTCTAGTAAAAGAATATATCAATACTACGAACAATGTTTTAAATACTTTAATGTCATTGCTGGAGAATTCCTCAGAGCACATTTATACATTTTTAAGACCCTTCTCAAAACCACAAAAGTTTTGCTTTTATTGACATATAATAAGAGGAGATTCTCTGATGTTACATGTATGTTGAAACTGAAAGCATGTGATAAAATTGTCTCTCACAAAAGAGATTTTATGCATTCTCTTTCAGACAAGGTGCTACTCCGTTACTATGATTCCCAATTCCCCTCAAGTGGAACAGGTAATTTGAGAGTCTGGGTAGCTCTAGGACTGTAATTCTTAAATTTAGGGTAAAGACAAATCCATACGTGCTCCATGGGAAAGGAAAACAGTCTCAGAAGGTTCTCTTCAAATCAACTCATGGTAAAAATACTGAATTTTAGATTTTAAAAGGACTTATTCCATCTCATCCATTTTGCAGTTTAGTAATTAGGAAAAATCAGCTACGTTTAACAGAGAATCAGAATAATAGTGTCTTAAGTTACACAAAATTTTATTTCTGTTTTAGTCAGGGCTATAATGGCAGTTGAACAGGTTGCCCAAGAAACCAGCTCCTTTTATCTTTGTGGCTCTGCAGCATCTGCAAGGTTCAAGATTCCTTGCCACCAGAAAATATCTAATCAGTAGGACAGAGAAATATGGATGTATGAGTTCTATTTCCCTTTAAGAACACAACCTGGAAGTTGTACCTGACACTTCCATCCACTTTATGTTAGTTAGAACTTAGACTAATGGCTATACTTAGCCATAAGAAAGCAGGCTTGGAAACATTCTATTATTACACAGAAAGAGGAGCTGGATATTGGGAGGCAACTATCAGACAACTTTCCTGTCTATGCAGACAGGAAAGCTGAACTGAGAGCAATACCCATTAGAGTCATAATTCTACTATTGGAAAGCATATAAGAAAACTAACCTCTCTCCTAAGGGGACTTAGAATCACACCTTACTGTCCAATGACTCCTTAGTTTTATGTGGGTACAAATATTTCAAATAGATGTATTGGTGAATGAAGTAGTTATTGTACATCTTGAACTCTTTTCCTGGGTGTTAAATTCATTTAAATTAAAATGAGTTATAATTCTTAACTTTATAATTTGCATTTTTTTAATTACAAGATGGTGGTGGTGATCATCGGAAGTTAATGGTAAATCTGAGTCCCACAAAAGACAAAGACTTCTTGCTGCATGCCAATAGTAAGGAGCACTCTGTGGAGGTAATAGAAACATGCACCTACTGTCATGATTGACTCTACTCACCTGTGCAGATTTGAGGGGTTTGGGTACTTTGAAGAAGTTTTATTTGTAATATTGAATATAAAACAAAATCAGTTATAATTAATAACTTGCTTCTGAAGTAGGGAAAGGACTGAAACTGGCATGTGTAGATTTGTCACTGAAAATCTGGTCTCTGCCAGCAGTACAGCATTACCTGGGAGCTTGTTAGACATGTACTTTCAGGTTTCCTCACAAATGAATCAAAATTAGCATTTTAACAAATCTCCAGGAGACTCACAGGTACATTAAATTCTGAGAAGCATTGCTATATAGAATATCAAATCCTTTCTATTTGGCTATAAGAACTATTATTTTTTTCTAGGCAGTATTTCTTTGTAAAATATCACTTTCTTAGGCGACTGAAAACTAATTTTATAGTCTGAAACTGCTAAAGGGTGGGTTCATAAGTGGTTCCATAGCCAAGATATAGAGATAGCAAAACAATCTACACTCTAATTATAGGATTCACTATACTGTCTTCCTCACTTAGTAAATAGCACTGTTATATTGGTCACGATAAGTGAACAATCCAAATAAATGGAGGGAAACAACAGAATAGAAAAGACTAGAGATCTCTTAAAGAAAATTAGAAATACCAAGGGAACATTTCATGCAAAGATGGGCACAATAAATGATAGAAACAATAAGGACCTAATGGAAGCATAAGACATTAAGAAGAGACAGCAAGGGCTTCCCTGGTTGTCCAGCGGGTAAAGAGTTCCCTCTCAGTGCAAAGGGCACTGGGTTGATTCCTGGCCTGGGAAGATCCCATGTGTTGCAGAGAAGCTGGACCAATGTGTCCAACTACCAAGCCAGAGCTCTGGAGCACATGAGCCCAGAGTAGGTGCTCTGCAGTGAGAGAGGCCAATTACTGCAAAAAAGAATACTTATCAAATAGATGTAATTGGTGAATGAAGTAGTTATTGTACATCTTGAACTCTTTTCCTGGGTGTTAAATTCATTTAAATTAAAATGAGTTATAATTCTTAACTTTATAATTTGCATTTTTTTAATTACAAGATGGTGGTGGTGATCATCGGAAGTTAATGGTAAATCTGAGTCCCACAAAAGACAAAGACTTCTTGCTGCATGCCAATAGTAAGGAGCACTCTGTGGAGGTAATAGAAACATGCACCTACTGTCATGATTGACTCTACTCACCTGTGCAGATTTGAGGGGTTTGGGTACTTTGAAGAAGTTTTATTTGTAATATTGAATATAAAACAAAATCAGTTATAATTAATAACTTGCTTCTGAAGTAGGGAAAGGACTGAAACTGGCATGTGTAGATTTGTCACTGAAAATCTGGTCTCTGCCAGCAGTACAGCATTACCTGGGAGCTTGTTAGACATGTACTTTCAGGTTTCCTCACAAATGAATCAAAATTAGCATTTTAACAAATCTCCAGGAGACTCACAGGTACATTAAATTCTGAGAAGCATTGCTATATAGAATATCAAATCCTTTCTATTTGGCTATAAGAACTATTATTTTTTTCTAGGCAGTATTTCTTTGTAAAATATCACTTTCTTAGGCGACTGAAAACTAATTTTATAGTCTGAAACTGCTAAAGGGTGGGTTCATAAGTGGTTCCATAGCCAAGATATAGAGATAGCAAAACAATCTACACTCTAATTATAGGATTCACTATACTGTCTTCCTCACTTAGTAAATAGCACTGTTATATTGGTCACGATAAGTGAACAATCCAAATAAATGGAGGGAAACAACAGAATAGAAAAGACTAGAGATCTCTTAAAGAAAATTAGAAATACCAAGGGAACATTTCATGCAAAGATGGGCACAATAAATGATAGAAACAATAAGGACCTAATGGAAGCATAAGACATTAAGAAGAGACAGCAAGGGCTTCCCTGGTTGTCCAGCGGGTAAAGAGTTCCCTCTCAGTGCAAAGGGCACTGGGTTGATTCCTGGCCTGGGAAGATCCCATGTGTTGCAGAGAAGCTGGACCAATGTGTCCAACTACCAAGCCAGAGCTCTGGAGCACATGAGCCCAGAGTAGGTGCTCTGCAGTGAGAGAGGCCATTGCAATGGGAGGCCCACACATGCCAAAGAGTAAAAAGATCGATGAAAATAGATATAAATAAAAGAGGCATGATGGGGAAAAAGAAAAAAAGAAGGGACAGAAAGAATACACAGAAGAACCATACAAGCAAGGTCTTAATGACCCAGATAACCATGATGGTATAATTACTTAGCTAGAGCCAGACACCCTACAGTGTGAGGTCAAGTGGGCTTTAGGAAGCATTACTACAAACAAAGCTAGTAGAAGTGATGGAATTCCAGCTGAGATATTTCTAATTCTAAAAGATGATGCTGTTAAAGTGCTGCTCTCAATATGCCAGCAAATTTGGAAAAGTCAGCAGTGGCCACAGGACTGGAAAAGGTCAGTTTTCATTTCAATCCCAAAGAAGGACAATGACAAAGAATTTTCAAGCAACTGCGCAATTACACTCATTTCACATGCTAGCAAGCTAATGCTCCAAATCCTTCAAGCTAGGCTTCAATAATATGTGAACCAAGAACTTCCAGATGTACAATCTGGATTTATAAAAGACAGAGGAACCAGAGATCAAATTCCCCAAATCTCCTCACAGGCCAAAAAAAAAAAAAAAAAAAAGAACAAAGATGGATGAAAATGGATGGATGAAAGACCAATAGAAGTGACCAAACCAAAAAATAAAAAAACAAACCCGGGCTTCCCCTGGTGGTCCAGTGGGTAAGGACACCGCCTTGCAGTGTAAGGGGCGCCGGTTCGATCCCTGGCCTGGGAAGATCCCACGTGCTGCGGAGCGGCTGGACTGATGTGTCCAATTACCGAGCTGGAGCTCTGCGATGCATGCGCCCAGAGCTGGCGCTCTGCGATGACAGAGGCCACCGCGATGGGAGGCCCACAGGAGCCAAAGAACAAAGACAGATGAAAATAGAGAAATGAAAGACCAATAGAAGTGGCCTGCCTGTCCCCCTCCCTCTCCACCCCACCTCCCAAAAGATAAATCAATAAAAAATAAATGTTTTTTTTTTTTTTTTAAAAAAAACCAAATCTGCTGGATCACAGAAAAAGTAAGGGAATGCCAGAAAAGTGTCTACTTCTGCTTCATTGATTATGCTAAAGCCTTTGATGTGTGGATCACAACAAACTAGAAAATTCTTAAAGAGCTGGGAATACCAGATCACCTTAACTGCCTCCTGAGAAACCTGTTATGCAGGTAGAGAGCAACAGTTATGGAACAACGGACTGGTTCCAAATTGGGAAAGGAGCATGTCAAGGCTCTATTTTGTCACCTTGCTTATTTAACTAATATGCAGAATACATCATATGACATGCTGAGCCGGATAAAACACAACCTGGAATCAAGATTGCCAGGAGAAATAACAACAGGTATGAAAATGATACCATCGTAAAGGCAAAAAGCAAAGAGGAACTAAGGAGGTCTTGATGAAAGTGAAAGAGAAGAATGAGAAAGCTGGCTTAAAACTCAACATTTGGGCTTTCCTGGTGGTTCAGTGGGTAAAGTGTCCACCTTGAAGTGCAAGGGGCACCAGTTAGATCCCTGGTCCTGGAAGATCCCACATGCCACGGAGCAGCTGGACTGGTGTGTCCAGTTGGGAGCCAGCGCCCTGGAGGGTATGTGCCCAGAGTTGGTGCTCTGCAGTGAGAGAGGCCACTGCAATGGGAGGCCCACACAGGCCAAATAATAAAGATGGATGAAAATAAATAAGTGAAAAATCAATAAAAGAGGCCAAATATTTAAAAATGTTTAAAAATTAAATTAAATTAAATTAAATTAAATTAAATTAAAAAAAACCACAAAAACAATCTCGACATTCAAAAAACCAAGATCATGGCATCTGGTTCCATCACTTGCTGGCAAATAGCTGGGTAAAAAATGGAAACAGTGACAAACTTTATATTCTTCCACATAAAAACCACTGTGGACAGTGACTGCAGCCATAAAATTAAAAGACACTTGCTCCTTGGAAGAAAAGTTATGATGAACCTAGACAGTGTATTAAAAAGTAGAGACATCACTTTGCCCACAAAGGTCTGTACAGTCAAAGCTATAGTTTTTCCAGTAGTCATGTATGAAAAAAAACCAATAGAAGTGGCCTGCCTGTCCCCCTCCCTCTCCACCCCACCTCCCAAAAGATAAATCAATAAAAAATAAATGTTTTTTTTTTTTTTTTAAAAAAAACCAAATCTGCTGGATCACAGAAAAAGTAAGGGAATGCCAGAAAAGTGTCTACTTCTGCTTCATTGATTATGCTAAAGCCTTTGATGTGTGGATCACAACAAACTAGAAAATTCTTAAAGAGCTGGGAATACCAGATCACCTTAACTGCCTCCTGAGAAACCTGTTATGCAGGTAGAGAGCAACAGTTATGGAACAACGGACTGGTTCCAAATTGGGAAAGGAGCATGTCAAGGCTCTATTTTGTCACCTTGCTTATTTAACTAATATGCAGAATACATCATATGACATGCTGAGCCGGATAAAACACAACCTGGAATCAAGATTGCCAGGAGAAATAACAACAGGTATGAAAATGATACCATCGTAAAGGCAAAAAGCAAAGAGGAACTAAGGAGGTCTTGATGAAAGTGAAAGAGAAGAATGAGAAAGCTGGCTTAAAACTCAACATTTGGGCTTTCCTGGTGGTTCAGTGGGTAAAGTGTCCACCTTGAAGTGCAAGGGGCACCAGTTAGATCCCTGGTCCTGGAAGATCCCACATGCCACGGAGCAGCTGGACTGGTGTGTCCAGTTGGGAGCCAGCGCCCTGGAGGGTATGTGCCCAGAGTTGGTGCTCTGCAGTGAGAGAGGCCACTGCAATGGGAGGCCCACACAGGCCAAATAATAAAGATGGATGAAAATAAATAAGTGAAAAATCAATAAAAGAGGCCAAATATTTAAAAATGTTTAAAAATTAAATTAAATTAAATTAAATTAAATTAAATTAAAAAAAACCACAAAAACAATCTCGACATTCAAAAAACCAAGATCATGGCATCTGGTTCCATCACTTGCTGGCAAATAGCTGGGTAAAAAATGGAAACAGTGACAAACTTTATATTCTTCCACATAAAAACCACTGTGGACAGTGACTGCAGCCATAAAATTAAAAGACACTTGCTCCTTGGAAGAAAAGTTATGATGAACCTAGACAGTGTATTAAAAAGTAGAGACATCACTTTGCCCACAAAGGTCTGTACAGTCAAAGCTATAGTTTTTCCAGTAGTCATGTATGGATATAAGTCTTGGACCATAAAGAAGGCTGAGGACCAAAGAATTGATACTCTCAAATTGTGGTGCTGGAGAAGACACTTGAGAGTCCCTTGGACAGCAAGAAGATCAAACCAGTCAATCCTAAAGGATATCAACTCCAAGTATTCACTGGAAAGACTAATGCAACACTTTGGTCATCTGATGCGAAGAGCTGATTCACTGGAAAAGACTTGGATACTAGGAAAGACTGAGGGCAAGAGAGAAGGGGGTGACAAAGGATAAGATGATTGGATGGTATCACTGAGTCAATGGACATGAGTTTGACCAAACTCTGGCAGACAGTGAAGGGACAGGGAAGCCTGGCAAATGGCAGTTCATGGGACTGCAGAGAGTTGGACACAACTTGGCATCTGAACAGCAACAATATAGCCATGCATGGTAAACTCGGGATGCATCTTCCTTAACAAAACATTTCTAAGTGTATATAACAGTGTTTGGCATGTATAACTACTCAATAATATGAGCTGACTCCTACTGAATTTTATTATATATGCCAAGCAATGTGCTAAAGGTTTTACAAGTACTGTCTAATTTAATTCTCACAGTATCTCTCTTATGAGGTCACTGTATTGGTGGTTCACTGTGTAAGGAACCACTTAGTAACTTAAAATAATAACAATTTATATCACTCACATATCTCTGGGCAAGTTGGGGGTTGACTGATCTACAAAATTGGCTGCAATAAAAACTTGAGGCTTGAAAAGTAAAGCAAAGTGTCCAAATCTCAGAGATAGTACATGTCAAAAAGAGAAGTATGAATCCAGAACTACTGCATCAAGATCCATTATGCCTCTCAAAATATACTATCAGTAAATCAAATCAAATTCCCCACTTTGGTCCTCTGCTCACTTCTGCCCCACTTCCTATTCCCTACCCAGCAAGTAGGCTTGCTAGAAATATCAAGTTATGAATAATCACTCTCCTTTAGTTTCCAATATAGGGATGCAAAGTTGACTCTGGACTTTCCACTGACAGACTGGTTGCTTTCTTTTTTGTTTTCTTCAGCTACAAAAATGTGAAAACCCGTTGCCAGAACAAGCCTTCTTTGTCCTTCATGAGAAGTCTTCACAGTGTGTTTCATTTGAATGTAAGGGCAATCCTGGAGTGTTTCTAGGTGTAAAGGATAACCACCTAGCTCTAATTGAACAAGAGGAACACCCTGAGGATTCAAATACACAGAATATAACATTTAAGCTCTCAAACTTAAAGTGATGGAAAGCTGCAGCTCTTGGGTTGACCAGCCCAAATAGCTATCATATGAGAAAAGATGAGAGAGAAAGAAACAGATAACACAAAAGGGAAATTCAATACCTAATATGCCGTGGAATATTTCCCTTATTATACAAAAAAATATTTTAATAATCCTTCAGTTTTGCTTTTTTATTTCTCTCTATATATCTCTTTGTATATTCCACTGCATAATCAATACAAGTATTGGAATATTAAATAGCATACTGGTAAATAGACTTGCCAATATTCTGAAGAATATGCCTGAACTTCACTTTTTTTCTACTTTCAACTCAGTAAGGACTTCCTACTTAGAACTGAGACCTCTGGGGAGAAGCAAAGGGCCTTATCCTGAGTCTCACTTTAGAAAGGGAACAGTTTTAAAGAGCTACATTTTCTATGGCTCTAAATAATAACCTCAAACACTAGAGGCATTAATAGACAACTGGAAGCTACACAGATTGACCATTTCACAACTGGAATAAACATCAGGTTTGTAACTTCAGATGTCTAAATGGCTAGGCAGGTAATAATGAATATGTGAAAAGGCAAGGATAATTTAAAAATCAAGAAAAATAAATCTAGTATTTTAAAAGTGAATAATTTTACCTCTAACTCATTTTTAAAATTATGATTTTTATAGACTGCATTAACTTTAAGCAAGGCATTATTACATTAGTAAGTGAAATAAATTTTAGTTCAGACATAAAATTGAAATTCTTAGGAATATCTAGCCAAACTAGAACTTTTTTTTTTTTTTTTTTTTGAAGCACTGAGTCACAGCTTATGTTTGGGCTGTCCAAGTACCATGGGCTCCAAGTCCCATGCTGGAGCCAAAAGTCCTCTAACCTACTAGACCTTAGATGGGGCATGGAACTAACATTACAATTTAGCTATCCCTCATATGTTCCTCATATAATTGGCTATTCTTCATATGTTCTTCTGACCCTGGCTCCCTGGAGTCTATGACTTTTGATATATTCATCACCTTTTACAAAATTTTTTCTCATCCTTTCTTCTCACATGCACAAGTCCTTTTGTTGTCTAACTCCCAATGACCCTGCTTACTACAGAATATTCACTTGACTTCTGATCTTTTCCATTTCTTTTGACCAACCGTGTCCTTTTTTCTTGTGGGGAGGGGGGCGATGATGGGTTGGGGAGGGAGAGGGGCGGGTAGACCACTTCTATTGGTCTTTCATTTGTCCATTTTCATCCATCTTTTTTCTTTGGCTCCTGTGGTCCTCCCATAGCGGCGGCCTCTGTTGTCGCAGAGCACTGGCTCTGGGCGCATGCGCTCCAGAGCTCCAGCTTGGTGATTGGACACATCGGTCCAGCCGCTCAGCGGCACGTGGGATCTTCCCAGGCCAGGGATCGAACCGGTGCCCCTTGCACTGCAAGGCAGTATCCTTACCCACTGGACCACCAGGGAAGCCTCCCAACCGTGTCCTTTTGTAGTCCCTGACCTTACTTCCACATCACCTGACATCTGGATGCCAACATCTTTATTCTGCTTTATCTACCTTACGCTGTAGAATTTTATGTAAGCCTAGTTGAGTCCATATTCATTAAACATCTTTGTGTTTTATTGTTATTAAGATACTAAAGCTTATACTCAATCATATAATAATATTTATCAGCTACTAAATAGTTTTTACTTATTTTAAAACCTTAGCAATTTCAACTGTAATTTTTCATAGGTGTAACACTGACAAATGATAAACATAATGACAGAGTACTTATAAAATACAACTTTTTCAGAAAGTGTAGGCTTTTTAATTTGTTGAGATATATTAACTATAACTGTTGGTGAAACATAAAAGAGGCTGAGAATTACTGTATGAGGGCAAACACTTATAGAACAATATCTTTGTTTCAGTATTTTGTCAATAATTTAACTATAGAGACAAAAATAAAAGCAGAATCTATATCATTCCCTCTGAAAAACACTAAAGGCTTACTATATGTATCTGTATGATATACTTAAATGATTATTATTAACTAACCAAATATATACATTACGTTAGTAATATTATTGAATAAACATATTTTGCAAAAGTATATGAGACCACGATTTTATCATAAAATGACTCAATATTGTGAAATTTGAAGTGAAAGTACACATCCCCCAATCTATCAATGTTAGTAAATGATACAAGTCATTTGTCTAATATTTTGGTGATTTAAAATTGAGTAAAATTTTCCAGAGAAGAGGTTGTATTTCTTTCATCTTTGTACTCCCAGCACCCATAATGGTGACCTGCACAAAGGAGATATTCAGTGACTTATACCCAAGATAAAACAGCCAAGATGTACTTGTATTATAATTTTAACCTAAGACTTCCAACCTGGTTATCTTATGTTACATGTTTAATCTTCCTTTAAAAAATATTTTCCACCATCACTCCAATCAGTATTATTTGATTAAAGTATTAAAATATATGGTGTTTTTTTTTTTTTTTGTCACTTACATCCATGTGTTTTGGGATAACACACATTACCAGAAGGAATTTTTCCCACTACAATGTATCAGAAATGACAATTATGTCAAAATTTAGTGTTCCCTCATTTTATTTATACTCTTTACATTTTTATGTATTTATGGAATATCTTGAAACATCGTTAGGAAAAATTTATTTGAATGGGTAAAGAGACTTAGAATTGGAAAAGAAAGCTAAGTAAGAGTTAATTTGGGAAATTCAGGAAAGAAAATTGCTAATTTACGTAGAAGGCAATAGTTTGATTAAACTCTAAAAGAATTAATTCACAATCCCTATGTCTGTGGAACAAAACAATTCAAGCAAACAAACAAACAAAACAGTTTCAACTTCTGTGCCTGAAAATGAGAAACTGCATGGTCGATACAGAAATCTTAAACTGGGATATTCCAGTGGGGATTGGGGCAGGTTTGTCCTAGAACTCCTTCTCTCTTCCCCTTTTGACACCACGGAAATACAAAGGATCATAAGAAACTATTATGGGCAACTAATACATCAATAAAATAGACATTTCCTCTAAATAAGGAACAAAACAAGGATGTTCACTCTTGCCACTTTTATTCAACATAGTTTTGGAAATCCTAGACACAGTCATTGGAGAATAAACACAAATAAAAGGGATACAAATTGGAAAAGAAGGAATAAAACTGTCACTGTTTGCAGATGACATGATACATATACAGAAAATCCTAAAGATGCTACTCAAAACCCACTAAAGCTCATCAATGAATTTGGTAAAGTTGCTGGATACAAAATTAATACACAGAATTTTATTGTATCTCTATACACTAACAATGAAAGATCAGAAAGAGAAATTAAGGAAACAATCCCATTTACCATCACATCAAAAACAATAAAATACCTAGGAATAAGGTAACCTACCTAAAGAGGCAAAAGAACTGTACTCCAAAAACTATAATGCTAATGAAAGAAATCAAAGACAACATAAACAGATGGAAAGATACACCATGTCCTTGGATTAAAGGGATCAGTATTGTCAAAATCACATACTGCCTAAGGCAATCTATAGATTAAGTGTAATCCCTATCAGATTACCAGTGGCATATTTCCCAGGATTTGTATGGACATACTAAAGGCCTCAAATAGCCAAAGAAATCTTCAGAAAAATAAAAAATGGAGTTGGTGGTATCATTTTGGGCATACTAAAAGGCAGTATGATACTGGCCCTTTACATTTTATGTATTTATGGAATATCTTGAAACATCGTTAGGAAAAATTTATTTGAATGGGTAAAGAGACTTAGAATTGGAAAAGAAAGCTAAGTAAGAGTTAATTTGGGAAATTCAGGAAAGAAAATTGCTAATTTACGTAGAAGGCAATAGTTTGATTAAACTCTAAAAGAATTAATTCACAATCCCTATGTCTGTGGAACAAAACAATTCAAGCAAACAAACAAACAAAACAGTTTCAACTTCTGTGCCTGAAAATGAGAAACTGCATGGTCGATACAGAAATCTTAAACTGGGATATTCCAGTGGGGATTGGGGCAGGTTTGTCCTAGAACTCCTTCTCTCTTCCCCTTTTGACACCACGGAAATACAAAGGATCATAAGAAACTATTATGGGCAACTAATACATCAATAAAATAGACATTTCCTCTAAATAAGGAACAAAACAAGGATGTTCACTCTTGCCACTTTTATTCAACATAGTTTTGGAAATCCTAGACACAGTCATTGGAGAATAAACACAAATAAAAGGGATACAAATTGGAAAAGAAGGAATAAAACTGTCACTGTTTGCAGATGACATGATACATATACAGAAAATCCTAAAGATGCTACTCAAAACCCACTAAAGCTCATCAATGAATTTGGTAAAGTTGCTGGATACAAAATTAATACACAGAATTTTATTGTATCTCTATACACTAACAATGAAAGATCAGAAAGAGAAATTAAGGAAACAATCCCATTTACCATCACATCAAAAACAATAAAATACCTAGGAATAAGGTAACCTACCTAAAGAGGCAAAAGAACTGTACTCCAAAAACTATAATGCTAATGAAAGAAATCAAAGACAACATAAACAGATGGAAAGATACACCATGTCCTTGGATTAAAGGGATCAGTATTGTCAAAATCACATACTGCCTAAGGCAATCTATAGATTAAGTGTAATCCCTATCAGATTACCAGTGGCATATTTCCCAGGATTTGTATGGACATACTAAAGGCCTCAAATAGCCAAAGAAATCTTCAGAAAAATAAAAAATGGAGTTGGTGGTATCAGGTTCCCTGACTTCAGACTATACTACAAAGTTTCAGTCATCAGAACAGTATGATACTGGCACAAAGACAGAAATATATGTCAATGGAACACAATAGAAAGTTCAGAAGTAAACCCATGCACCTAAGACACAGGCAAGAATATACAATAGAGAAAAGGCTTTTCCACTTTTCCGTAGGTGGTGCTGGAAAAACTGGACAGCTATATATAAAAGAATGAAATTAGAACATTGTTTAACATCAAAATAAACTCAAAAATACACAAAAATAACTTCAAAATGGATTAAAGTACTAAACATAACACAAGATAGAATGTATATCAGTGGATAAATGGATAAAGAAAATATGGTATAAATATGCAATGGAATACTACTCAGTCACAAAAATGAATGAAATAATGTCATTTGTAACAGAATGGATGAATCTAGACATAATGATACTAAGTAAAGTAAACCAGACAGAGAGAGATAAATACCATATGATACTGCTTATACATGGACTCTAAAGTAGATACAGAGAAACACTAGTGAACTTCTGTTCAAAATACAAAGAGATTCACAGACACAGAAAACAAACTTACGGTTGCCATACGTAAACGGATGGGGGCAGAGGGATAAATTAGGTGGCTGGGATTAATATACACATATTACTAGACATAAAATAGACAACCAACAAGGATCAACTATACAGCATAGGGAACTACACTCAATATTACATAATAACCAATAAGAGAAAAGAAACTGAAAAAGATTCACAATTTGAATCATTGTGCTGTATACCTGAAACTTACACAATACCATATATCAACTATGCTTCAATAAAATGTTTTTTTTTCTCTTTTTAGTGAAAACCCTGAATTTAATGTGATATTCGGGGAAGCCCCATTCCTCCCTTTAGCACCCACCCATCCTGCCTGTTGTGAGTTGGGTGAGGGCTGCCCCTGGTCTCTGTCCCGCAGCTCTGGGTGCCATCCTGTACTCAATCAGCCTCCTTCTCTGCAAATCTCCCTCTTGCTTATTTATACAGTGTGTGCTTACACTCCTGTAGACTCTCTTGCCGGGCCTAGAAGGACCTGGCAAATGTTTGGGCTGTGGGCTGAGAGGTTGCTGGGCCAGAGCTGGGAAACTCAGGGAGGAGGTTGTGGGAAGAGACTGGATCGCCTCAGTGATGTCTTCAGGCATGAAAGCTATGGTTACCTCAAATGAAATGTTTTAATTAAAAAGAATGTTCTTAAATATATTGTCAGCCATTAAAAAATAAAATAAAATTCTTCTTTCCTCCATTGAGAAAAAATAAAAAAGACTGGATTTCAGCGATAGAGAATTCAGAATGGTTGTCATGAAGAAACTCAGTGAGCTACAAGAAAACTCAGAAAGGCAGTTCAATGGGCTAAGCAATAAAATTAGAGAACAGAAAAAATACTTTACCAAATAGATCAAAATTCTGAAAAATTCTGGAGCTCAACAACTCAATAAATGTGATGAACAATGCATTAGAAAGCACTGGAAAGGACTTTCCTGGTGGTCCAGTGGGTAAGGACACTGCCTTGCCATGCAAGTGGCGCCAGTTCAATCCCTGGCCTGGGAAGATCCCACGTGTTGTGGAGCTGGTGGACCTATGTGTCCAACTACCGAGCCAGAGCTCTGGAGCACATGTGCCCAGAGCTGGTGCTCTGCAATGAGAGAGGTCATGACAATGGGAGGTCCACACAGGTCAAAGAACAAAGATAAATAAATGAAAGATCAATAGAAGTGGCCAAAAAGAAAAAAAAAAAACAAAGAAAGCGCTGGAAATAGAGCAGACCATATGGGAGCGAAAATAAGGAAGCTTGAAGATCTTGAATCTTGAAATGACTCACATAGAAGCAGAGAGAGAATTAAGATATTTAAAAAAAATAAAAATAAAGACGCTCTATGAGAACTATCTGACTCCATTTTCAAAAGTAATAAGAACTCTGTAAAAATGTAATAATAATAATAAATAAAATTTATACGGAAAGAAAAGTAATATAAGGATAATGTACATGAAGAAGAGAAGGAGAGGAGAGCAGAGACCATATTTAAAGAAATAATACATCATGACCTCCCAAACCTGGGGAAAGGAACTTGTGCATGAAACTAAGAGCACATCTAATTACCTCAAGACCCCAAAAGCCCTTCTCTAAGACATAGTTTATTAAAACTCAAAAGTCAACAATAAAAATAGAATTGTAAAGGACCTGGCAAATGTTTGGCTTGAGGCCAGAGCTGGGAAACTCAGGGAGGAGGTTGTGGGAAGAGACTGGATCGCCTCAGTGATGTCTTCAGGCATGAAAGCTATGGTTACCTCAAATGAAATGTTTTAATTAAAAAGAATGTTCTTAAATATATTGTCAGCCATTAAAAAATAAAATAAAATTCTTCTTTCCTCCATTGAGAAAAAATAAAAAAGACTGGATTTCAGCGATAGAGAATTCAGAATGGTTGTCATGAAGAAACTCAGTGAGCTACAAGAAAACTCAGAAAGGCAGTTCAATGGGCTAAGCAATAAAATTAGAGAACAGAAAAAATACTTTACCAAATAGATCAAAATTCTGAAAAATTCTGGAGCTCAACAACTCAATAAATGTGATGAACAATGCATTAGAAAGCACTGGAAAGGACTTTCCTGGTGGTCCAGTGGGTAAGGACACTGCCTTGCCATGCAAGTGGCGCCAGTTCAATCCCTGGCCTGGGAAGATCCCACGTGTTGTGGAGCTGGTGGACCTATGTGTCCAACTACCGAGCCAGAGCTCTGGAGCACATGTGCCCAGAGCTGGTGCTCTGCAATGAGAGAGGTCATGACAATGGGAGGTCCACACAGGTCAAAGAACAAAGATAAATAAATGAAAGATCAATAGAAGTGGCCAAAAAGAAAAAAAAAAAACAAAGAAAGCGCTGGAAATAGAGCAGACCATATGGGAGCGAAAATAAGGAAGCTTGAAGATCTTGAATCTTGAAATGACTCACATAGAAGCAGAGAGAGAATTAAGATATTTAAAAAAAATAAAAATAAAGACGCTCTATGAGAACTATCTGACTCCATTTTCAAAAGTAATAAGAACTCTGTAAAAATGTAATAATAATAATAAATAAAATTTATACGGAAAGAAAAGTAATATAAGGATAATGTACATGAAGAAGAGAAGGAGAGGAGAGCAGAGACCATATTTAAAGAAATAATACATCATGACCTCCCAAACCTGGGGAAAGGAACTTGTGCATGAAACTAAGAGCACATCTAATTACCTCAAGACCCCAAAAGCCCTTCTCTAAGACATAGTTTATTAAAACTCAAAAGTCAACAATAAAAATAGAATTGTAAAGGCAGCCAGGAGTCGGGGCAGGGGGCGAAAGTAACCCCCAACCTCCATTAGGCTATTAGCACATTTCTCAGCAAAAATTCTACAGGTTAGAAAGGAATAGAATGACATACTCAAAATATTGAAGGATAAAAAAGGTCAGTCAAGAAGACTCTATAGGGGCTTCCCTATAGAGAAGTCCAGTGGTGGTCCAGTGGGTAAAGAGTCTGCCTTGCAGTGCAGGGGACATGAGTCTGACCCCTGGACTGGGAAGATCCCACATACTGGACCAGTGTGTCTAATTGGAGCACATGGAGCCAGAGCCAGGGCTCTGCAACAAGAGGCTGTTGCAATGGGAGGTCCACACAGGCCAAAGAATAAAGATGGATGAAAAATAAATAAATCAATGAAAAGAGGCCAAAAGAATACTCTATACAGAAAAGTTATGATATGACGGAGAAATAAAGGCTTTCCAAGCAAACAAAACCTGAAGAAATTCATTGCCACTAGACTTATGTTACAGGAAATATTGAAAGGATCTGTTCTACCTGAAATGAAAAGGCCAAAATACACGAACATTTGAAAAAAGTACTAGAATGCAAATACTGCGACTCTGTATCAGATGATGTTCTTAAACAGTTAATTGTAGCATTAAGGTTAAAAGGGAAAAATCATTAAAAATAACCATAATAATTTCTATTTGGAAACAAACCCACAACATAAAAAGAAATAGCCTGTAACCAGAAAAATATAAAAGGAGAAGAGGAACATAATGAAACATATAGATAAGAGAAAATAAGATGCTATTAGCAGATAAAGAACCATTTCATCTGTGAGATGTTTTATATAAACCCAATGGTAATCACAAAATAAAAATCTAGATTAGAGACATAAAACATAACAAAAGAGGAATCTGAAAGAACACAATCACAAAAAACTCCCACCAAACTAAAATAGCAGATAAAAACACAAGGAAAAAGAAAGAATAGAGATACAGAGCAACCAAAAAACAAAAGATCAAATGACAATAAGTCCTCTTATCTCAATTATCACTCTCAATGTAAGTGGATGGAATTAACCAATGAAAAGTTATAATGGATGAGTGGATTAAAAAACAATATGCTGGGCTTCCCCTGGTGGTCCAGTGGGTAAGGACACCGACTTGCAGGGCAAGGGGCGCCGGTTCGATCCCTGGCCTGGGAAGATTTCACGTGCCACGGAGCGGCTGAACTGATGTGTCCAATCACCGAGCCGGAGCTCTGGAGCGCATGTGCCCAGAACCGGTACTTTGCGACAACAGATGCCACTGCGATGGGAGGCCCACAGGAGCCAAAAAATAAAGACGGATGAAAATAGAGAAACGAAAGACCAATAGAAGTGGCCCACCCGCTCCCCTCCCTCCCCAACCTGACCCCGCCCAGAATAAATAAATAAATAAATCTTTTAAAAAAAAAATGCTGCCTTCACAAGACTCATTTCAGGTCTAAAAACAAATATAGGCATAAAGGAAAGTGTTAGAAAGTGATACTCCAAGCAAATAGCAACCGAAAGAAAGCAGGTGTAGTCATACTGATATCTCAACAAAATATACTTCAAATCAAAACAGGTAACAAGAGACAAGATGGATATTATATAATGATAACGGACATACTGGATATCTCAACAAAATACACGAACATTTGAAAAAAGTACTAGAATGCAAATACTGCGACTCTGTATCAGATGATGTTCTTAAACAGTTAATTGTAGCATTAAGGTTAAAAGGGAAAAATCATTAAAAATAACCATAATAATTTCTATTTGGAAACAAACCCACAACATAAAAAGAAATAGCCTGTAACCAGAAAAATATAAAAGGAGAAGAGGAACATAATGAAACATATAGATAAGAGAAAATAAGATGCTATTAGCAGATAAAGAACCATTTCATCTGTGAGATGTTTTATATAAACCCAATGGTAATCACAAAATAAAAATCTAGATTAGAGACATAAAACATAACAAAGAGGAATCTGAAAGAACACAATCACAAAAAACTCCCACCAAACTAAAATAGCAGATAAAAACACAAGGAAAAAGAAAGAATAGAGATACAGAGCAACCAAAAAACAAAAGATCAAATGACAATAAGTCCTCTTATCTCAATTATCACTCTCAATGTAAGTGGATGGAATTAACCAATGAAAAGTTATAATGGATGAGTGGATTAAAAAACAATATGCTGGGCTTCCCCTGGTGGTCCAGTGGGTAAGGACACCGACTTGCAGGGCAAGGGGCGCCGGTTCGATCCCTGGCCTGGGAAGATTTCACGTGCCACGGAGCGGCTGAACTGATGTGTCCAATCACCGAGCCGGAGCTCTGGAGCGCATGTGCCCAGAACCGGTACTTTGCGACAACAGATGCCACTGCGATGGGAGGCCCACAGGAGCCAAAAAATAAAGACGGATGAAAATAGAGAAACGAAAGACCAATAGAAGTGGCCCACCCGCTCCCCTCCCTCCCCAACCTGACCCCGCCCAGAATAAATAAATAAATAAATCTTTTAAAAAAAAAATGCTGCCTTCACAAGACTCATTTCAGGTCTAAAAACAAATATAGGCATAAAGGAAAGTGTTAGAAAGTGATACTCCAAGCAAATAGCAACCGAAAGAAAGCAGGTGTAGTCATACTGATATCTCAACAAAATATACTTCAAATCAAAACAGGTAACAAGAGACAAGATGGATATTATATAATGATAACGGACACAATCCACTAAGAAGGCTTAACAACTATTAATACATATCCACCTAACATAGGAGCACCAAAATGTATGAAGCAATTATTAATAGACCTAAAGGATTGATTACAATATAATAATAGCAGTAGGCTTTAGCATGCCACTTACACAGATGGACAGATTATCCAGAAAGAAAGTCAACAAGGGAATGTCTGTCTTCAATGAAACATTAGACCAGATGCATTTAAGCATCCCTCGTAGTTCAATCAGTAAAGAATCTGCATGCAATGCAGGAGACTTGGGTAAGTAAGATTCCTGTGTTAGGAAGATCCCCTGGAGGAGGAAATGGCAACCCACTCCACTATTCCTGCCTGGAGCATCCCATGGACAGAGGAGCCTGGAGGGCTACAGTCCATGGGATTGCAACAGTTGGACACAACAAAGTGACTAAACTACCTACTACCTATTATTCATATAGAACATTCCAAACGAAGTAGAGTATACATTCTTCTCAAATGCACATAAAACATTCTCAATGAGAGACCATATGTTTGGACAGAAAAGAAAGACTGAAGCTGTATCAAGCAATTTTTTTGGCCACAATGATAAGAAAACAATAGCTACAAAAAGAAGGTTGGAAAAATCACAAATATGTGGAGACTAAACAACATATTTCTAAACACTACTGAGTCAACAAAGAAATCAAAAAAGAAAATTTTAAATGAAGACAAATGAAAATACAATAGAAAAACTACTAGGGAATTTTATAACACTGCAGGCTTATCTCAGGAAATAAGAAATATCTGAAATAATCTAACCATACACCTAATGGAGCCAGGAAAAGAAAGAAGCCCAGTCAGCAGGAGGAAGGAAATAATAAAAATAAGAGCATAAATAGACAAAATGGAAACTAAAAAAAACAAGTTAGAAAGAGTTAATGACTAACTGCTCACTTTTTTAAAAAAAAAACATTTATTTTTTAATTTATTTATCCTTTGGGGGGTAGGGTGGGGAGGGAGGGGGTCGGGTGGGCCACTTCTATTGGTCTTTCATTTCTCTATTTTCATCCGTCTTTGTTCTTTGACTCCTGTGGGCCTCCCATCGCGGTGGCCTCTGTTGTTGCAGAGCGCCGGCTCTGGGCACATGCGCCCCAGAGCTCCGGCTCAGTAATTGGACACATCAGTCCAACCACTCCACGGCACATGGGATCTTCCCAGGCCAGGGATCGAACCAGCGCCCCTTGCACTGCAAGGTGGTGTCCCTACCCACTGGACCACCAGGGGAAGCCCCTAACTGCTCACTTTTTAAGACAAAAAAAGTTGACAAACCTTTAGCTAGATTCATCAAGAAAAAAAAGAGGGAGGGGGCCAACTAAAACAAGTTAGAAATGAGAGGGAAATGAAAATTGATATGGTAGATGTACAAAGGATTATAAGAGACTACTATGAAGAGCTATATGCCAATAAAGCTAGACAACCTAGAAGAAATGGATACTTAGAATTACCAAAACTTCTGAGACTGAACCATGAATAAACAGAAAATCTGAATAGATCAACCACCAGTAAGGTGATTGAAATAGTAATAAGAAACCACCCCCAAAAGTCCAGTACCAGATTACTTCACTGGTGATTTATAGCCATCATTTATACTAATCATTTAATGTCTATCCTTCCCAAACTCTTTCAAAAATTGAAGAAGGCATATTTCTAAATTCATTGTATAAAACAAACCTGATACCAAAACCAGAAAAGGACAACACACACAAAAAGAAAATTATAGCCAATATCTCCAAAGGATATAGATGCAAAAATCTTCAATAAAATATTTGCCAACTAAATATAACAACACATTGAGAGGATTACACGTCATGATCAAGCAGGATTTATTCCAGGAATGCAAGGATGGTTCAGTATCCACAAATTGATCAATGCAATTTACCACATTAACAAAACAAATCATAATAATCATATGATTATATACAATGGAATATTACTCACTATAAAAAAGAATGATCTTCTGCCATTTGTGAAAACTTGGATGGACCTAGAGGGTGTTATGTATAGTAAAATAAGTTGAACAAAGACAAATACTCTATATTATCACTTATATGAGGAATCTCAAAAATGAAACAAATAAATGTATATAATGAAATAGAAATAGACACAGATATAGAAAACAAACTAGTGGATACTTGTGGGGAGAGGTAAGGAGGAATGGCAAAATAGAGGTGTAACACAGTGAACTCATGGAAAAACAGACAGAGAATAGACATAGGGACAATATGGAGACCGAACAGTGAGAGGGAGGCATAGAGGAAGTAACATCGAAACCAATACTGGCACGTGTGGAAGGGATGGCTATTGTCACTGTGCTAAGGGAATAGGAGTGCCTACAATCACCTGGGGCGATGGTCTGGAGGGGTGGGAGGGGGAAACTAGGTGGGGGGCGGGGTCCAGGGATATGCATATGAATGATCTGGGAACATACATGTCGGTGAACAACAAAACTCTGTAAAATCTTTAAAATAAAGAATAATTTAAAAATGAACCTGTAAAAAAAAAAATAGAGGTGTAGTATTAAGAAACACAAACTACTATGTGTAAAAGATAGTAAGCACATATTGTACAGCATGGAGAAATACAGCCATTATTTTGTAATAACTTTAAATGGAGTATAATCTATAAAAATTCTGAATCACTATGCTTATATCTAAAACTACTATAATATTGCAAATTAACTGTATTTCAGTAAAAAGTCATATAATATCTCATCAGTTGCAAGAAAAAGTATTTAATATTAAGATTCAATGTCTATTTATGATTAAAAACTCTGAATAAAATGGATATAGAAAAATGTACCTTAACATAATAAGGGCCATATATGGAAAATCACAGTCAAATAACATACTCAATGGTGAAAAACTGAAAGCCATCCTTCCAGATCAGGAACAAGACAAGGATGCCTAGTCTCACCACTCTTATTAAACATAGTATTGGAAGTCCTAGCCAGAAAAATCAGTCAAAAAAGAAATACAAAGCATTCAAATAGGAAAGAAATAAAACTGTCACTAGTTGCAAATGACATGATTTTATACATAAAAATCCCTAAAACCTCACCCCAAAAAACTATTAGAGAAAAGAAACAATAACAATAAATGGAATATTACCTGTTTGAACAGGAGGGTGTTATGTATAGTAAAATAAGTTGAACAAAGACAAATACTCTATATTATCACTTATATGAGGAATCTCAAAAATGAAACAAATAAATGTATATAATGAAATAGAAATAGACACAGATATAGAAAACAAACTAGTGGATACTTGTGGGGAGAGGTAAGGAGGAATGGCAAAATAGAGGTGTAACACAGTGAACTCATGGAAAAACAGACAGAGAATAGACATAGGGACAATATGGAGACCGAACAGTGAGAGGGAGGCATAGAGGAAGTAACATCGAAACCAATACTGGCACGTGTGGAAGGGATGGCTATTGTCACTGTGCTAAGGGAATAGGAGTGCCTACAATCACCTGGGGCGATGGTCTGGAGGGGTGGGAGGGAAACTAGGTGGGGGCGGGTCCAGGGATATGCATATGAATGATCTGGGAACATACATGTCGGTGAACAACAAAACTCTGTAAAATCTTTAAAATAAAGAATAATTTAAAAATGAACCTGTAAAAAAAAAAATAGAGGTGTAGTATTAAGAAACACAAACTACTATGTGTAAAAGATAGTAAGCACATATTGTACAGCATGGAGAAATACAGCCATTATTTTGTAATAACTTTAAATGGAGTATAATCTATAAAAATTCTGAATCACTATGCTTATATCTAAAACTACTATAATATTGCAAATTAACTGTATTTCAGTAAAAAGTCATATAATATCTCATCAGTTGCAAGAAAAAGTATTTAATATTAAGATTCAATGTCTATTTATGATTAAAAACTCTGAATAAAATGGATATAGAAAAATGTACCTTAACATAATAAGGGCCATATATGGAAAATCACAGTCAAATAACATACTCAATGGTGAAAAACTGAAAGCCATCCTTCCAGATCAGGAACAAGACAAGGATGCCTAGTCTCACCACTCTTATTAAACATAGTATTGGAAGTCCTAGCCAGAAAAATCAGTCAAAAAAGAAATACAAAGCATTCAAATAGGAAAGAAATAAAACTGTCACTAGTTGCAAATGACATGATTTTATACATAAAAATCCCTAAAACCTCACCCCAAAAAACTATTAGAGAAAAGAAACAATAACAATAAAGTTGCAGGGTACAAAATCAATATTCAAAAATCTGTTTTTTGCAAGAAATTCAAGAAGACAGGAAGTTACAAAACAAATGTGAGAGATAAGAAGTGTGTAGCGCAGGATATACAGTCAATAATTATGTAGTATCTTTAAACAATGACACATGATAATAAGCTTATCATAGTAATCATTTTGAAATGTACAGAAATACTGAATCACTATGCTGTGTAACAGGAACTAACATACTGTTGTAGATTAATTTCACTTCAAAAACAAACTTAACAAAAAAGAAACCAGATTTGTGGTTATCAGAAGTTGAGAGTTGGGGGAGGGGAAGCTGGACAAAGAGTCAAAAGGTACAAATTTACTGTTATAAGATAAATAAGTACTAGGGATAAAATGTACAATATGACACATACAATTAACACTGATGTATGTCATATATGAAAGTTGTTAAGAGGGTAAATCCTAAGAGTTCTCATCATGAGAAGAAACATTTTTAATCTCTCTTATGTATCTATATGGGGTGATGGGTGCACTAAATCTATTGTGGTAATTATATCATGATGTATGTAAGTCAAATCATTATGTTACATATCTTAAACAAGTACAGTGCTGAATGAAAATTACATGCCATTAAAACTGGGGAAAAAAGATATTGCTGAAAGAAAATTTAAAAGACACAAAGGAATGGTAATTAAACTATTAAATTGATTCATGTCTATTTATGAAAATTAAAAACATTTTTGAAAAACTCTGAATAAAATGGATATAGAAAAATGTACCTTAACATAATAAGGGCCATATATGGAAAATCACAGTCAAATAACATACTCAATGGTGAAAAACTGAAAGCCATCCTTCCAGATCAGGAACAAGACAAGGATGCCTAGTCTCACCACTCTTATTAAACATAGTATTGGAAGTCCTAGCCAGAAAAATCAGTCAAAAAAGAAATACAAAGCATTCAAATAGGAAAGAAATAAAACTGTCACTAGTTGCAAATGACATGATTTTATACATAAAAATCCCTAAAACCTCACCCCAAAAAACTATTAGAGAAAAGAAACAATAACAATAAAGTTGCAGGGTACAAAATCAATATTCAAAAATCTGTTTTTTGCAAGAAATTCAAGAAGACAGGAAGTTACAAAACAAATGTGAGAGATAAGAAGTGTGTAGCGCAGGATATACAGTCAATAATTATGTAGTATCTTTAAACAATGACACATGATAATAAGCTTATCATAGTAATCATTTTGAAATGTACAGAAATACTGAATCACTATGCTGTGTAACAGGAACTAACATACTGTTGTAGATTAATTTCACTTCAAAAACAAACTTAACAAAAAAGAAACCAGATTTGTGGTTATCAGAAGTTGAGAGTTGGGGGAGGGGAAGCTGGACAAAGAGTCAAAAGGTACAAATTTACTGTTATAAGATAAATAAGTACTAGGGATAAAATGTACAATATGACACATACAATTAACACTGATGTATGTCATATATGAAAGTTGTTAAGAGGGTAAATCCTAAGAGTTCTCATCATGAGAAGAAACATTTTTAATCTCTCTTATGTATCTATATGGGGTGATGGGTGCACTAAATCTATTGTGGTAATTATATCATGATGTATGTAAGTCAAATCATTATGTTACATATCTTAAACAAGTACAGTGCTGAATGAAAATTACATGCCATTAAAACTGGGGAAAAAAGATATTGCTGAAAGAAAATTTAAAAGACACAAAGGAATGGTAAAACATTTCATGCTCATAGATTGAAAAACTATCATTGTTAAAATGACTATGTTGGCCACTGGATTCGCTCTACCATGACCCACACTCTGTCTGTGGAGTGTGCTTTCTCTGAATCTGAATAAATGCATTTCTTACCTATCACTTTGTCTATCACTGAATTCTTCTCTACAAAGACACATGAAGAACCTGAGTCTCAGTGGGTCCAGACATTGGGTGAGTGATTTTAATTACCAGGGTTTTGGCTAGGTTCAAGTCCCAGCCACGTGGGTTCAAGTCCCAAGCATGGTTTTGGCTGGGTTTGAGTCCCGGCCACCTGGGTTCAAGTCCCAAGCAGGGTTTGATTAGGTCTGTGCCCTGGGTTTAAGTCTCAAATCGAGATAGAACACTTTCAGATGGCGACCACAAAGGGATGGTGATAAGGTAAGAAAGGTTTAGAGTTAGACCTCTGTAAACTGGGGAAGACAGAATTATACTGTTCTCTTTGACTCTGAGATTCTCCTCCTACATTCTTACATTCTTGCTAATTCCTGCCTTGTTTATCTCCTTTGTTAACCTGAAAAGACCTGTGAGGTAACCAAGGTATATTTGGTTTTTATTCCCCTCCCTCTAACCATTAAAAGTGCCAGCGTTTTATTCCCAGTTTATCACTAGACCAGCTCTATTTCATCATCAACACCATTGAAAATATCTTCCATGCAGTTTCTTTATGGCTAATTTTGGGCACTAACAATCAGTTGGGAGGCTGCTTTGGAAGGGACAGCATCTAAAATCGTAAGTGCAAATCTTTACCAAAACTTGTGGTGGATTCTGATTTTAAGGGTACAATTTGGATAGAACAGGATTTAGAGACATCTCAGGTTTGGGTCTGAAATGAGTCAGGCGGCATCAGTCCCAATCAATACCCCTGGGTCATGTCCTCCAGGACTAGGAAACATTATGTATCTATAGGGGTTCTAAATCTATTGTGGTAATTATATCATGATGTATGTAAGTCAAATCATTATGTTACATATCTTAAACAAGTACAGTGCTGAATGAAAATTACATGCCATTAAAACTGGGGAAAAAAGATATTGCTGAAAGAAAATTTAAAAGACACAAAGGAATGGTAAAACATTTCATGCTCATAGATTGAAAAACTATCATTGTTAAAATGACTATGTTGGCCACTGGATTCGCTCTACCATGACCCACACTCTGTCTGTGGAGTGTGCTTTCTCTGAATCTGAATAAATGCATTTCTTACCTATCACTTTGTCTATCACTGAATTCTTCTCTACAAAGACACATGAAGAACCTGAGTCTCAGTGGGTCCAGACATTGGGTGAGTGATTTTAATTACCAGGGTTTTGGCTAGGTTCAAGTCCCAGCCACGTGGGTTCAAGTCCCAAGCATGGTTTTGGCTGGGTTTGAGTCCCGGCCACCTGGGTTCAAGTCCCAAGCAGGGTTTGATTAGGTCTGTGCCCTGGGTTTAAGTCTCAAATCGAGATAGAACACTTTCAGATGGCGACCACAAAGGGATGGTGATAAGGTAAGAAAGGTTTAGAGTTAGACCTCTGTAAACTGGGGAAGACAGAATTATACTGTTCTCTTTGACTCTGAGATTCTCCTCCTACATTCTTACATTCTTGCTAATTCCTGCCTTGTTTATCTCCTTTGTTAACCTGAAAAGACCTGTGAGGTAACCAAGGTATATTTGGTTTTTATTCCCCTCCCTCTAACCATTAAAAGTGCCAGCGTTTTATTCCCAGTTTATCACTAGACCAGCTCTATTTCATCATCAACACCATTGAAAATATCTTCCATGCAGTTTCTTTATGGCTAATTTTGGGCACTAACAATCAGTTGGGAGGCTGCTTTGGAAGGGACAGCATCTAAAATCGTAAGTGCAAATCTTTACCAAAACTTGTGGTGGATTCTGATTTTAAGGGTACAATTTGGATAGAACAGGATTTAGAGACATCTCAGGTTTGGGTCTGAAATGAGTCAGGCGGCATCAGTCCCAATCAATACCCCCTGGGTCATGTCCTCCAGGACTAGGAAAGATTTAGACTACTGGGATTAAGTCCTACAAATCAAATCCCAAACATCTAAGAAGATGAAAATAGGAACATTCATATCAATAATTACTTTAAATGCAAATGGAATAAATACTCAAAACAAAAGATATAGACTGGCTGAATGGATTCAAAAACAAGACCCATATATATGCTGTTTACAAGATACCTACTTCAGACCTAAAGAACTCATAGACTGAAAGTCAGAGGATGGAAAAAGACATTCCATGCAAATGGACATCAAAACAAAACCTGGAGTAGCAATCCTCATATCAGACAAAATAGACCTCAAAATAAAGAATATTACAAGAGACACAGCAGGACACTATAAAATGATCAAGGGATCAATCCAAGAAGACCACAAAGCAATCATAAATATCTATGCACCCAACACGGGAGCACCCCAATACATAACACAAACACTTTCAGACATAAAAGAAGAAATTGACAATAACACACTAATAGTAGGAGACTTTAACACTCCTCTCACACCAATGGACAGATCATCCAAACAGAAAATTCATAAAGAAACACAAGCCATTAATGCCATACTAGAAGAGATGGACCTCATGGATATCTTTACGACGTTCCATCCAAAAGCAGAAAAATACTCGTTTTTCTCAAGAGCTCCTGGAACATTCTCCAGGATAGACCACATCTTGGGACACAGATCAAACCTCAACAAATTCAAGAAACTTGAAATTATATCAACCATCTTCCTTGACCACAATGCAATGAGACTAGACATCAACTGCAGGAAAAAAACACTAAAAACACAAGCACATGAAGATTAAACAACACATACCTAAAAAAAACAAACAGATTACCAAGCAAATTAAAGGAGAAATAATGAAATTACTAGAAGAAAACAACAATGAACATACAACAGTGCAAAATCTATGAGATACTGCAAAAGAAGTTCTAAGAGGGAAGTTTATAGCAATACAGTCCTACCTCAAGAAACAAGAAAAATATCAGACAACCTAACCCTATGCTTAAAACAACCAGAGAAAGAACAAAAACACCCCAGAGTCAGCAAAAGAAGAGAAATCATAAAGATCAGAGCAGAAATAAATGAAAAAGAAATGAAAGAAACAATTGTAAAAGATAAATAAATCGAAAAGCTGGTTCTTCATAAAGGTAAACAAAATTGACAAACCACTGGCCAGACTCATCAAGAAAAAAAGAGAGAAGAACCAGATCAACAAAATCAAAAATGAAAAAGGAGAGATCACAACAGATAACGCAGAAATCCAAAAGATTATAAGAGACTATCATGAACAACTATAGGCAACAAACTGGACAACCTGGAGGAAATGGACAGTTTCTTAGAAAAGATTAATCTTCCAAGACTGAACCAGGAAGAAACAAAAACTATGAACAACCCAATCACAAGTTCAGAAATTGAATTCGTGATTAAAAATCTCCCCCCAAATAAAAGCCCAGGGCCAGATGGATTCACAGGTGAATTCTACCAAACATTTAAAGAAGAGCTAATGCCGCTCCTTCCAAAATTTTTCCAAACAATTGCACGGGAGCACCCCAATACATAACACAAACACTTTCAGACATAAAAGAAGAAATCGACAATAACACACTAATAGTAGGAGACTTTAACACTCCTCTCACACCAATGGACAGATCATCCAAACAGAAAATTCATAAAGAAACACAAGCCATTAATGCCATACTAGAAGAGATGGACCTCATGGATATCTTTACGACGTTCCATCCAAAAGCAGAAAAATACTCGTTTTTCTCAAGAGCTCCTGGAACATTCTCCAGGATAGACCACATCTTGGGACACAGATCAAACCTCAACAAATTCAAGAAACTTGAAATTATATCAACCATCTTCCTTGACCACAATGCAATGAGACTAGACATCAACTGCAGGAAAAAAACACTAAAAACACAAGCACATGAAGATTAAACAACACATACCTAAAAAAAACAAACAGATTACCAAGCAAATTAAAGGAGAAATAATGAAATTACTAGAAGAAAACAACAATGAACATACAACAGTGCAAAATCTATGAGATACTGCAAAAGAAGTTCTAAGAGGGAAGTTTATAGCAATACAGTCCTACCTCAAGAAACAAGAAAAATATCAGACAACCTAACCCTATGCTTAAAACAACCAGAGAAAGAACAAAAACACCCCAGAGTCAGCAAAAGAAGAGAAATCATAAAGATCAGAGCAGAAATAAATGAAAAAGAAATGAAAGAAACAATTGTAAAAGATAAATAAATCGAAAAGCTGGTTCTTCATAAAGGTAAACAAAATTGACAAACCACTGGCCAGACTCATCAAGAAAAAAAGAGAGAAGAACCAGATCAACAAAATCAAAAATGAAAAAGGAGAGATCACAACAGATAACGCAGAAATCCAAAAGATTATAAGAGACTATCATGAACAACTATAGGCAACAAACTGGACAACCTGGAGGAAATGGACAGTTTCTTAGAAAAGATTAATCTTCCAAGACTGAACCAGGAAGAAACAAAAACTATGAACAACCCAATCACAAGTTCAGAAATTGAATTCGTGATTAAAAATCTCCCCCCAAATAAAAGCCCAGGGCCAGATGGATTCACAGGTGAATTCTACCAAACATTTAAAGAAGAGCTAATGCCGCTCCTTCCAAAATTTTTCCAAACAATTGCACAGAAAGGAACACTTCCAAACACAGTGTACGAGGCTGCCATCACCCTGATCCCAAAACCAGGCAAAGACAAGACAAAAAAGAAAATTATAGGCCAATTTCTCTGAAGAATTTGGATGCCAAAATCCTCAACAAAATCCTAGCAAACAGAATTCAACATCACATCAAAAAACTCATACATCATGACCAAGTCGAGTTCATCCCAGGCATGCAAGCATTCTTCAATATCCACAAATCAATCAATGTGATACACCATATCAACAAATTGAGAGACAAAAATCACACGATACTCTCAATAGATGAAAAAAGAGCCTTCGACAAAATCTAGCACACATTTATGATAAAAACTCTTCAAAAAATGGGCATAGAAGGAACCTATCTCAACATAGTGAAAGTCATATATAAGAAGTCCACAGTGAACACTATTCTCAGTGGTGAAAAACTGAAAGTATGCCCTCTAAGATCAGGAACAAGACAAGGGTGTCCACTTTCACCATTCAACATAATCCTGGAAGTTGTAGCAACAGCAATAAGAGACAAAAAAGAAATAAAAGGAATCCAGATTGGAAGAGAAGAAATAAAACTCTCTCTATTTGCAGATGACATGACATTATACATAGAAAATTCCAAAGACACAATTAGAAAACTATAATAATTAATGAATTCAGCAGAGTCATGGGATACAAAATCAATACACAGAAATCACTCACATTCCTATACACAAGCAATGAAAAATCAGAAAAAGAAATCAAAGATGAAATGCTATTCACCATTGCAACCAAAAGAATCAAATATCTAGGAATAAGTCTACCCAAAGAAACAAAAGAAATTTACAGAAAATTACAAGACTCTTAGGAAAGAAATCAAGGAAGACTTACACAGATGGAGAGATATTCCATGTTGCTGGGTCGGAAGAATCAATATTGTGAAAATAACCATACTATCAAATATCATCTACAGATTCAATGCAAGCCCTATCAAATTACCAGTGACCTTCTTCACAGAATTAGACCAAAGAATAACGCAGTTCATATGGAAACACAGAAGACCTCGAATAGCCAAAGCAGTCCTGAGGAAGAAGAATGGAGCTGGAGGAATCTGCCTCCCTAACTTCAGACTATATTACAAAGCAACAGTCATCAAGATAGTATGGTACGGGCCCAAAAACAGAAATATAGACCAATGGAACAAGGTAGAGAATCCAGATATAAACCCACATGCCTATGGATACCTTATTTTTGACAAAGGAGGCAAAAATATAAAATGGGACAAAAACAGCCTCTTCAACAAATGGTGCTGGGAAACTGGACATCTATGCACTAAAAAAATGAAGTTGGAACATTTCCTGACACCACACACAAAGATCAACTCAAAATGGATTAAAGACCTAAATGTAAGACCAGAAACCCTAAAACTCTTAGAGGAGAATATAGGCAAAACACTCAAGGACATAAATCAAAGCAAGATCTTCCATGATGCCCACTAGAATAGTGGAACTAAAAAGAAAAATGAACATGTGGGACCTAATGAAACTTAAAAGCTTTTGTACAGCAATAGAAATTACAAAAAAGGTGAACAGACAACCCACAGAATGGGAGAAAATAAGAGCAAATGAAATAACAGACAAAGAATTAATCTCCACAATCTACAAGCAACTCAGACAACTCAGCACTGGATAAATGAACAACCCAATCAAAAAATGAGAAAAAGATCTAAGGAGACATCTCACCAAAGAGTATATACAGCTGGCCAAAAAGCACATGAAATGATGATCAACCTCGCTTATAATTAGAGAAATGCAGATCAAAACTACAAGGAGATATCACCTCAAACCACTCAGAATGGCCATCATCCACAAATCGACAGACAATAAATGCTGGAGGGGGTGCGGAGAAAAGGGAACACTCTTGCATTGCTGGTGGGAATGTAAATTGATACAGCTTCTATAGAAGGCAGTATGGAGATTCCTTAAAAAACTAAAAGTAGAAGCACCATACGACCCAGCAATCCCACTCTTAGGATTATACCCTGATGAAATCAAAACTGAAAGAAGCACCTGTACCCCAATATTCATTGCAGCTCTCTATATGATAGCTAGAACATGGAAGCAACCTAGATGTCCATCGATGAATGAATGGATCCAAAAGCTCTGGTACATATATACAATGGAATACTACTCAGTTGTTAAAAGAAATGCAGAAGAATCAGTCCTAATGAGGTGGTTGGAGCTAATACCTATCATAAAAAGTGAAGTCAATCAAAAAGAGAAGGACAAGTATAGTATACTAACATATATATATGAAATCTAGTAAAAGGGTAATGATAACACACGCAGTGAATCCATGGAAAAACAGAGAATAGACATATGGACGTTGTCGGGAATGAATAGCAAGTGGGAAGCATAGAGGGAGTAACATGGAAACCTATACTATCATATGTGAATAAGATAGCTATTGTCATTGCGCTGCGTGAATAGGAGTTCCTACAAGGGCTCGGTGCAAAAGCCTTGACGGGTGGGATGAGGGGCAGCTGGGAGCAGGGAGGGAACCAGGGATATGCATATGACTGATCTGGAAACATACATGTCTGTGAACAACAAAACTCTAAAAATTTAAAAAAAAAACAAAAAAAACACCATTTGACCCAGCAATCTCACTATTAGGCTTATACCCTGATGAAATCAAAACTGAAAGAGGCACCAGTACCGCAGTGTTCATTGCAGCACTCTACACAATAGCTGGAACCTGGAAGCAACCTAGATGTCCATCGACGAATGAATGGATAAAGAAGCTCTGTTATATATATATATATATATATATATATATATATATATATATATATACATATATATACAATGGAGTACTTCTCAACCGCAAAAAAAAATGCAGATGAATCAGTCCTAATGAGATGGATGAATCTAGAACCTATTATACAAAGTGAAGGAAGTAAAAAAGAGAAGGACAAGTATAGTATACTAACACATATATATGGAATCTAGTAAGGTTGCACTGATAAATACACACGCAGAGCATCGATGGAAAAACATCATAGAGAACAGACTTATGGACATTGGGGAGAGGGAGGAGTGGGTGAAAGATATGGAAAGAGTAACATGGAGCCCTGTACTATCATATGCAAGAGATCATTATTGTCAATGCTCTGTGGGTTAAGGGATCTTACATGGGGTCTATGCAATGGCCCGGAGGGGTGAGATGAGGGGGGATGGGATATACATACGATTAATCTCGGATTATACATATCTGTAAACAACAAAACTGTAAAGGCAAAAAAGCAAAAGAAAAAAATTTTTTTAAACAAAACAAAACAAGAAAGGCTCTAAATAGGACTTCCCTAGTGGTGCAATGGGCCAGTAGTTGTGGTGTACAGGGCTACCTATATAGGGGACACAGGTTCAGTCTCTGGTCTGAGAAGATTCCACATGCCAAAGAGCAGTTAAGCTTGTGCACCACAACACTGGGCCCATGTTCTAGAGTCTGCAAGCCACAACTATTTAGCCTATGTGCCCTACGGCCTGCACACTGCCACTATTTGAGCCTACGTACTGCAACTACTGAAGCCTATGCACCTAGAGCCCATGCTCTGCAAAAAGAGAAGCCACTGCAATGAGAAGCCCATGCACAGTAAGGAAGAGTAACTCCTCCTCTTGGCAATTAGAGAATGTCCACGCAAAGCAATGAAGAACCAACACAGCCAAACATAAGTGAATAAATAATTTTAAAAATTTTAAGGAAGCTTTAAAAGAAGATCTACAAATAACAAAGGTTAGCAAGCATGTGGAAAAAGGGGAACTATCAGACAGTGTTGAAGGAAATGTAAATTGGTGAGGCCACTATGGAAAAACAGTATAGAGGCTCCTTAAAAACTAAATATAGGGCTATAATCCACCAATTCCACTCCTGCATATATATATATATCTGGAAGAAATTAAAAAACTGATTCAGGGCTCCCTTGGTGGTCCAGTGGGTAAAGATTCCACCTTGCAGTGCAAGGGGTACTGGTTTGATCCTTGGCCCGGGAAGATCCCAAGTGCCACGGAGTAGCTGAATGGGTGTGTCCAATAATGAGCCAGTGTTCTGTAGCACATGTGCCCAGAGCCAGTCCTCTGCAGTGAGAGGCCACTGCAATGGGAGGCCCACACATGCCAAAGAGTAAAAAGATGGATGAAAATAAATATAAATAAAAGAGGCATGATAGGGAAAAGAAAAAATATTAAAAAAAAAAAAAACGGATTCAAAAAGATATATGTACCCCAATGTTCAGAGCAGCACTATTTATAATAGCCAAGATGTGGAAGTAATGCAAGTGCCCACTGACAGATGATTGGACTAAGAATATGTGATAGATATAGATAGATAATGGATTATATAATTATATATAATGGAATATTACTCATCCATAGAAATGATGAAATACTACCACTTGCAGAAACATGGATGGGCCTGAAGAATACATGCTTAGGGCACTTCCCTGGTGGTCCAGTGCATGAAGAGTCTGCCTTGCCGTGCAGGGATCACCAGTTCAATCCCTGGGCCGGGAGGATCCTACGTGCTGCCGAGTGCCTGGACCGGTGTGTCTAATTGCGAGTCATTGCTCTGGAGCACATGCACCCTAAGCTGGTGCTCTGCGACGAGGGAGGCAGCTGTGGTGGGAGGCCCACACATGCCAAAGAATAAACATGGATGAAAATAAATAAATAAATAAAACAATAAAGAGGTCAAAATTAAAAAAAAAAGAATATGTGCTTAGTGAAATAAGTCAATGAAAGACAAATACTATGATGACATTTATTCATGGAATCTAAAAAATAATATGAATAAATGAGTGAAGGTATATGCAAAACAGAAATAGACTCAGAGATACAGAAAACAAACTTGTAGTTACCAAAGGGGAGAGGGAAGTGGGGAGAAATAAATTAAGGATATAAGAGTAACAGACACAAACTACTACATGTCAATATAGATAAGTTAACAAAATATACTATATATTAATAGTACAGGGAATTATGCCAATTATCTTGTAATAGCCTATAACAGAATATAATCTGCAAAAATACTGGATCATTTTCTGTACATCTGAAACTAACACAATACTGTAAATCAACTCCATTTAAATTTAAAAAAAGGAAACTTCTATTTGATTTTTCTGTTTATATCATGATGCCTCTCTCCTGTAGTCTCCTTATTGCTCCCCTATCTGGAACATTCATTCCTACCAATCTATTTTTTCACATCTGATATATCTTTTTTTAATTAATTAATTTATTTAGTTTTGGCTATTCTGGGTTTTCACTGCTGCCACAGGCTCTTCTCTAGTTGCAGGGGGTAGGGACTACTCTCTAGTTGAGGTGAGCAGGCTTCTTGTTGTGCTGACTTCTCTTGTTGTGGAACTCGGGCTCTAGGGCACATGGGCTTCAGTAGTTGTGGCACATGGGCTCACAGGCTTAGTTGCTCTGCAGCATGTGGGATATTCCTGGATCAGGGATCAAAACCATTTCTCCTGCATTAGCAGGTGCTTCACCACTGAGCTACCAGGGAAGCTCCACATCTGATATATCTTGATCCTTTTCTATCAGTATCTTCCACCATGCTTCCTTCAAAATCCAGTTGTCTCCATTACCTTATTTTTTTTCAAGACTTATGGATGACTCTGATCGTAGTGACAAAGTTGACTGTGTTCCGCCTAACACTGTATGTGTGCATGATTTATCTTTCATACAAAGATGTAATACCACAAGGTCATACATTCTACATGTTGTGTTTTCAACCATCCTTCCAGGATGCAGAGTAATCTATAACTAGAACAAGTTAACTTTATTCTGTTCTTATTTGTATCTTCACTTCATGATTAAAACTAACTTCTGCCAGAACACATGTGTTAGAGAATATGCCAAACCTCTTGGTCCTATGTCATTGTCTTTCATTCTCTTCTCAAGCTTCTATTAATGACTTTGCTGACAAAGGTCCACATAGTCAAAGCTGTAGTTTTTCCAGTAGTCATGCATAGAGTTGGGCCATAAAGAAGGCTGAGCACCAAAGAATTGATTCTTTCAAATTGTGGTGCTGGAGAGGACTCTGAGAGTCCCCTGGACAGCAATGATATCAAACCAGTCAATCCTAAAGAATATCAAGCCTGAATATTCATTTAAAGGACTGATGCTGAAGTTGTATTTCCAATACTTTAGCCACCTGATGCAAAGAGCCAACTCACTGGAAAAGCCCCTGATGCTGTGAAAGATTGAGGGCAAGAGGAGAGGGGTAGACAGGATGAGATGGTTGGTTGGCATCATCAACCCAATGGACATGAGTTTGAACAAACTCATAGGGAAGCCTGGCATGCTGCAGTCTATGGGGTCACAAAGAGTCGAACATGACTGAATGACTGAACAGTAACAAAGCAATGCTTGATCAATCTTAATAAAATCTTCTCAAGTATACCATACTACTGATGCTAAATACAGTGGGAAAACTGAGTTCCCATATTTATGAAGTAAGGGGGTGAATGCTGATGGATCAGGCTGAAAAGTTAGGCATGTGACATATCACTCAGGGCTTTCCAAGTCATGATAAAGATTTTGTTTTAATCCTATGTGCAAAGGAAATCCTTCAAACTTTAGAGCAAGATGACAGGATTCAATGGATTGGAAGGAAATAAGAGTAGAAGTGAAAAGGTTATTTGGAGAGCTATTATAGTAATCCAAGGTTTTAAAATGATATTTGATTTAAGGTGATGACAGTAGACAATGGAATTAGTACACAGATTGAGGATATATTTGAAAGTTTAAATAGCATTTGGAGATGGATTGGATTAAGAAGTGAAGGATGGGGCTTCCCTGGTGGTCCAGTGGGTAAAGAGTGTGCCTTGCAGTGCAAGGGGCACCAGTTCGATCCCTGGCACAGGAAGATTCCATATGCCGCGGAGCGGTTGGACTGGTGTGTCCAATTATGAGCCAGTGCTATGAGTGCATGTGCCCAGAGTTGGTGCTCTGCAATGAGAGAGGCCATGGCAATGGGAGGCCCAGACAGGCCAAAAAATTAAGATGGATGAAAATAAATAAATGAAGGACCAATAAAAGAGGCCAAAATTAAAAATAAACATGTTGGCATAACGCATAATGCATAACAACATTTTCAGAAAGAAAACAAAAGTGAAGGATGAAGAGATTTGGAAATGACTCAGGTTCCTGGCTCAATCAGCTGGAAGCACAAAGGCACTTAGATGGGGAAACCTGAAAAGAAACAGATGAAGAGAAACAAAAAGAGATAGATGAACAAGTGCTTCATTTCAGATAGTTTGAGATGCTTGACATATCCACATGTAGGTACGAAACAAGTTTCAGCTCTGGAGCTCAGAGTCACTATTCAAAGAGATAATCTGCACCATAGTGTTTTGCTGTTACCTAATTCCATTTTCAGTAAGAGACCAATTCCATCACTATATCTTCTAGAGCTAGTCACCATGAAATTGCAGCTTAAATCCTAGCATAAACTTGGCAGTATGGGGACTCTTCTTAAGATTTGTTACAGAAAACACCTATAAAGCAACCTTCAATAAATGAAATTGAGCTCTAAGGGGCCTCCAAATTAAGGTTGATCATGTACCATCTTCTCAAGTATACCATACTACTGATGCTAAATACAGTGGGAAAACTGAGTTCCCATATTTATGAAGTAAGGGGGTGAATGCTGATGGATCAGGCTGAAAAGTTAGGCATGTGACATATCACTCAGGGCTTTCCAAGTCATGATAAAGATTTTGTTTTAATCCTATGTGCAAAGGAAATCCTTCAAACTTTAGAGCAAGATGACAGGATTCAATGGATTGGAAGGAAATAAGAGTAGAAGTGAAAAGGTTATTTGGAGAGCTATTATAGTAATCCAAGGTTTTAAAATGATATTTGATTTAAGGTGATGACAGTAGACAATGGAATTAGTACACAGATTGAGGATATATTTGAAAGTTTAAATAGCATTTGGAGATGGATTGGATTAAGAAGTGAAGGATGGGGCTTCCCTGGTGGTCCAGTGGGTAAAGAGTGTGCCTTGCAGTGCAAGGGGCACCAGTTCGATCCCTGGCACAGGAAGATTCCATATGCCGCGGAGCGGTTGGACTGGTGTGTCCAATTATGAGCCAGTGCTATGAGTGCATGTGCCCAGAGTTGGTGCTCTGCAATGAGAGAGGCCATGGCAATGGGAGGCCCAGACAGGCCAAAAAATTAAGATGGATGAAAATAAATAAATGAAGGACCAATAAAAGAGGCCAAAATTAAAAATAAACATGTTGGCATAACGCATAATGCATAACAACATTTTCAGAAAGAAAACAAAAGTGAAGGATGAAGAGATTTGGAAATGACTCAGGTTCCTGGCTCAATCAGCTGGAAGCACAAAGGCACTTAGATGGGGAAACCTGAAAAGAAACAGATGAAGAGAAACAAAAAGAGATAGATGAACAAGTGCTTCATTTCAGATAGTTTGAGATGCTTGACATATCCACATGTAGGTACGAAACAAGTTTCAGCTCTGGAGCTCAGAGTCACTATTCAAAGAGATAATCTGCACCATAGTGTTTTGCTGTTACCTAATTCCATTTTCAGTAAGAGACCAATTCCATCACTATATCTTCTAGAGCTAGTCACCATGAAATTGCAGCTTAAATCCTAGCATAAACTTGGCAGTATGGGGACTCTTCTTAAGATTTGTTACAGAAAACACCTATAAAGCAACCTTCAATAAATGAAATGGATCACTGAGCTCAAGTACTCAGGGGCCTCCAAATTAAGGTTGATCATGCACCTACCATGTGCTAGGCTACATACTTTACAAGCATTATTTACAAGTATTCTACAAGGTGGCTCTATTGCTCTGCCTAGAGGAAACCAAAGATTAAGGCGTTTTTGCAATGATACTTGGCATCACAGCCTAGTGACTGATGAAGCCACGACTGGAAGTCAAGTTTATCTGATCCCTTTGATCTTTCATTGTTTTCTTGGAGGTCATTTTACATAACACCACCAACCAAAATGTCAGCAGGAGTGTTTTATTTTCCTAGAATATGAAAAATTACTCCCCTCCCCAGACCCAAGCTTCCTTTTTCTGCACTAGATCTCTCTTCCTTCTCTCTCCTTCTCTTTCTTTCACTTGAAAAAAAAAAAGCAAACATTTCCTATCTGAGTGATGGATGAGGAAAGATGGGTAAAAGTCAAATATTGCAACAATGCTGGTTAATTTTGGCTTTCTTATGATGCTGTTAGATATGGTACTGTCTGTGAGCTACAGAAAGAAAAGTCACTCTGACACTGGAATAAAAATCAAGTTATTTTATTTTTTTCATTATAAAACCATTATGATTTCACAGATGGGGAATAAACTAGTACAACAGCTGCTGTATTCATTAATTACTCAAGGAGACTATGAGTACAGGGAATTGTGCTCAGGGATTTAGCCTGTTAGGTTTGCAAAACAACTTACCACACCCTTCATATGACTTTTGTGGTCTCATTTTTTGTTTTTAACTTTTACATATTTATTTTGGGTTGCACTAGGTCTTCCCTGCTGCATGCAGGTTTTCTCTAGTTGCATGTGGTCTCATTTTATTGTGTATTAGTCAGCCTCAAAATAAATACAAAGTAAGTATGTAAATTAGAGACTGCCAAATTGATTTCAAGGTTGGACTTGAAATTGTTTTTTAAAGAATTTTCTTGTACACACCTCCTCTATACTTCCCAAAATACATATGCTTCACTTGGCAAAGTATTTCTCTCTTACATTCAACTGATGACACCATACTCTTTATCCCTGAAGACCTATGAATCATTTTTTAAATGAAAGGAAAACAGAAGGAATGTAATGGACTATGTTAACACTTCCTAGGTTTAAGAAGTACTTTGAATTATTCTGAATTTTCCTGTTGGATAGTATAGTAGATACTGTTCATGAACTTTAAATTCACGGGGCCTAGCTGCCTAGAGGAAACCAAAGATTAAGGCGTTTTTGCAATGATACTTGGCATCACAGCCTAGTGACTGATGAAGCCACGACTGGAAGTCAAGTTTATCTGATCCCTTTGATCTTTCATTGTTTTCTTGGAGGTCATTTTACATAACACCACCAACCAAAATGTCAGCAGGAGTGTTTTATTTTCCTAGAATATGAAAAATTACTCCCCTCCCCAGACCCAAGCTTCCTTTTTCTGCACTAGATCTCTCTTCCTTCTCTCTCCTTCTCTTTCTTTCACTTGAAAAAAAAAAAGCAAACATTTCCTATCTGAGTGATGGATGAGGAAAGATGGGTAAAAGTCAAATATTGCAACAATGCTGGTTAATTTTGGCTTTCTTATGATGCTGTTAGATATGGTACTGTCTGTGAGCTACAGAAAGAAAAGTCACTCTGACACTGGAATAAAAATCAAGTTATTTTATTTTTTTCATTATAAAACCATTATGATTTCACAGATGGGGAATAAACTAGTACAACAGCTGCTGTATTCATTAATTACTCAAGGAGACTATGAGTACAGGGAATTGTGCTCAGGGATTTAGCCTGTTAGGTTTGCAAAACAACTTACCACACCCTTCATATGACTTTTGTGGTCTCATTTTTTGTTTTTAACTTTTACATATTTATTTTGGGTTGCACTAGGTCTTCCCTGCTGCATGCAGGTTTTCTCTAGTTGCATGTGGTCTCATTTTATTGTGTATTAGTCAGCCTCAAAATAAATACAAAGTAAGTATGTAAATTAGAGACTGCCAAATTGATTTCAAGGTTGGACTTGAAATTGTTTTTTAAAGAATTTTCTTGTACACACCTCCTCTATACTTCCCAAAATACATATGCTTCACTTGGCAAAGTATTTCTCTCTTACATTCAACTGATGACACCATACTCTTTATCCCTGAAGACCTATGAATCATTTTTTAAATGAAAGGAAAACAGAAGGAATGTAATGGACTATGTTAACACTTCCTAGGTTTAAGAAGTACTTTGAATTATTCTGAATTTTCCTGTTGGATAGTATAGTAGATACTGTTCATGAACTATACAACAGGTGGGATAGTCATATCATCCCTATTCCTAGTATATGAATAGTGAGGCTTATTATTTGCAAAAGACATTTGAAATATTTTCTATTTTTCACTGTTACAAGCTGTACTGCTATTAATATTCCTATACTTCCTTCACATATCTTCCAGGGCAGATGTGCAAAAATTTCTCTAGGAGTGGGACTGATGGGGTATTTTATAACTTTTCTTTAATTTCAAAGTTGCTACACCAATTTACATCCCAATCCATAGTCTAAGTCCTCTTGCTTCATATTCTCACCATTGTTAGTTTTATTTTTACAAGTCTCATGGGTAAGATAACATAGTACTATGATCATGGTTATGATTTTAATTTGCATGTCCTTAACTAATAAGGTAGAACAGCTTTTTTATCATTTATTTATTTTTGGATGTGCTGGATCTTTGTTGCTACTCGCCATCATTCTCTAGTTGTGGCTAGCAGGGGCTATTCTTTGTTGTGGTGCTGGGGCTTCTCATTGCAGTGGCTTTTCTTGTTGCGGAGCACAGGCTCTAGGCTCATGGACGTCAGTAACTGTGGCTCACAGGCTTAGTTGCTCCTCAGCATGTGGATTCTTCCCAGACCAGGGATCGAACCTGTGTCCCCTGCACTGGCAGGCAGATTCCTATCCACTATGCCACCAAGGAAGTCCTAGAACACAATTTTTAATAGGTTAATTTGCATGAAGCTTTCTGTTTCTGTGAAATACTATTGAGTTTTTTCCCATATCTCTATGAATTTTTTTTGATATGTAAGTTGTAAATTAGAGACTGCCAAATTGATTTCAAGGTTGGACTTGAAATTGTTTTTTAAAGAATTTTCTTGTACACACCTCCTCTATACTTCCCAAAATACATATGCTTCACTTGGCAAAGTATTTCTCTCTTACATTCAACTGATGACACCATACTCTTTATCCCTGAAGACCTATGAATCATTTTTTAAATGAAAGGAAAACAGAAGGAATGTAATGGACTATGTTAACACTTCCTAGGTTTAAGAAGTACTTTGAATTATTCTGAATTTTCCTGTTGGATAGTATAGTAGATACTGTTCATGAACTATACAACAGGTGGGATAGTCATATCATCCCTATTCCTAGTATATGAATAGTGAGGCTTATTATTTGCAAAAGACATTTGAAATATTTTCTATTTTTCACTGTTACAAGCTGTACTGCTATTAATATTCCTATACTTCCTTCACATATCTTCCAGGGCAGATGTGCAAAAATTTCTCTAGGAGTGGGACTGATGGGGTATTTTATAACTTTTCTTTAATTTCAAAGTTGCTACACCAATTTACATCCCAATCCATAGTCTAAGTCCTCTTGCTTCATATTCTCACCATTGTTAGTTTTATTTTTACAAGTCTCATGGGTAAGATAACATAGTACTATGATCATGGTTATGATTTTAATTTGCATGTCCTTAACTAATAAGGTAGAACAGCTTTTTTATCATTTATTTATTTTTGGATGTGCTGGATCTTTGTTGCTACTCGCCATCATTCTCTAGTTGTGGCTAGCAGGGGCTATTCTTTGTTGTGGTGCTGGGGCTTCTCATTGCAGTGGCTTTTCTTGTTGCGGAGCACAGGCTCTAGGCTCATGGACGTCAGTAACTGTGGCTCACAGGCTTAGTTGCTCCTCAGCATGTGGATTCTTCCCAGACCAGGGATCGAACCTGTGTCCCCTGCACTGGCAGGCAGATTCCTATCCACTATGCCACCAAGGAAGTCCTAGAACACAATTTTTAATAGGTTAATTTGCATGAAGCTTTCTGTTTCTGTGAAATACTATTGAGTTTTTTCCCATATCTCTATGAATTTTTTTTGATATGTAAAACTTACATATATATTCTGAAAATTTTAAATTATTTGTTTATTTATTTATTTATTTTGGCGGTGGTAGGTCTTTGTTGCTCCATGTGGGCTTTCTCCAGTCACAGTGAGAGAGGGGCTACACTTCATTGTGGTGAGCAGGCTTCTCATTGCAGTGGCTTGTCTCTTGTTGCAGAGCATGGACTCCAGGGCACGTGAGCTTCAGTAGTTGCAGCATGTGGGCTCAATAGTTGTGGCTCTTGGGCTCTACAGCACAGGCCCAGTAGCTGTGCACTTGCTTAGTTATTGCAGAGCATGTGGGATCTTCCCGGACCAGGGATCGAACCGGTGGCCCTTGCATTGCAAGGCAGATTCTTAACCATTGGACCACCTGGGAAGCCCTTTTTTGTCAGTTTTATCAGTTGCAAATGTCATCTCTCAGTTTGTGCCTTGCATTAATAATTTCACTTTTTGTGTTGTCTTTGGTAAATGATTATTTTAATATAGCTGAGTTTATTGATTTTTTATGATTTATGATTTCTGTATCTTTTTAAAGAAATCCTTCTCCACTCCATGTCATTCACATCATTAAGAAAATTTTCTATACTGTTTCTAACAATTTCATAATTTTGCTTTTATGTTGAAATCTGAATGCATCTAGAACCCATTTTTGCCACACGGTAATCTATTCTCCCAGAATCATTTATTTAAACATTCATTCTTTTCCCTGCTTATTTGCTGTAAGTTTTCATGTATACACGGACCAGTTTTTTATGCTTCTATTCTGTCCCATTACTCTATCTGTCTGTCTAGTATTTTGGTAAAGCAGGCAAACAATATAATACTTCTTCAAGAAAGACATGTATTCTTAGTTTTTTGCATTTCCACATGAATTTTAGAATAGGTTCATCAGAATAAAATATAAAATTGTGGAACTTCCCTGTGGTTGAGTGGTTAAGAACCTGCCCACTGGCAGGCAGATTCCTATCCACTATGCCACCAAGGAAGTCCTAGAACACAATTTTTAATAGGTTAATTTGCATGAAGCTTTCTGTTTCTGTGAAATACTATTGAGTTTTTTCCCATATCTCTATGAATTTTTTTTGATATGTAAAACTTACATATATATTCTGAAAATTTTAAATTATTTGTTTATTTATTTATTTATTTTGGCGGTGGTAGGTCTTTGTTGCTCCATGTGGGCTTTCTCCAGTCACAGTGAGAGAGGGGCTACACTTCATTGTGGTGAGCAGGCTTCTCATTGCAGTGGCTTGTCTCTTGTTGCAGAGCATGGACTCCAGGGCACGTGAGCTTCAGTAGTTGCAGCATGTGGGCTCAATAGTTGTGGCTCTTGGGCTCTACAGCACAGGCCCAGTAGCTGTGCACTTGCTTAGTTATTGCAGAGCATGTGGGATCTTCCCGGACCAGGGATCGAACCGGTGGCCCTTGCATTGCAAGGCAGATTCTTAACCATTGGACCACCTGGGAAGCCCTTTTTTGTCAGTTTTATCAGTTGCAAATGTCATCTCTCAGTTTGTGCCTTGCATTAATAATTTCACTTTTTGTGTTGTCTTTGGTAAATGATTATTTTAATATAGCTGAGTTTATTGATTTTTTATGATTTATGATTTCTGTATCTTTTTAAAGAAATCCTTCTCCACTCCATGTCATTCACATCATTAAGAAAATTTTCTATACTGTTTCTAACAATTTCATAATTTTGCTTTTATGTTGAAATCTGAATGCATCTAGAACCCATTTTTGCCACACGGTAATCTATTCTCCCAGAATCATTTATTTAAACATTCATTCTTTTCCCTGCTTATTTGCTGTAAGTTTTCATGTATACACGGACCAGTTTTTTATGCTTCTATTCTGTCCCATTACTCTATCTGTCTGTCTAGTATTTTGGTAAAGCAGGCAAACAATATAATACTTCTTCAAGAAAGACATGTATTCTTAGTTTTTTGCATTTCCACATGAATTTTAGAATAGGTTCATCAGAATAAAATATAAAATTGTGGAACTTCCCTGTGGTTGAGTGGTTAAGAATCTGCCTTCCAATGCAGGGGACACAGGTTCTATCTCTGGTTGGGAACTAAGATCCTGCATGCCACAGGGCAATTAAGCCTGCATGCTGCAACTATTGAGTCTGAGCACTCTAGAGTCTGTGCTCCACAACAAGAGACGCCCGGGCACTGTGATACAACAGAGACTCAGTTCATCCCAAATTAAAAAAAAAAAAAAAAGTTCTTAAAATTATAAGTAAATAAATAAACAGTTGGGACTTTTTATTGGAATTGCATTGAATCTGCACATCACTTGGAATAAGTGAAATCTTGACAACATGTCTTCTAATCCACGATATTGTTTATTTCTCTATTTAGGTCTTTTCTAGTATCTTTTGAGAATGTTTTATAATTTCCGCCAAAACGTATTTGGACACGTCTTGTTAGGTTTCCTCCAGAACTTAACATTTCTTACTGTTATTGTAAATTTTATTAAAGTACACTTTTTTTTGCTTTTGTATAGAAATGTAATATATATTTGGCCTAATAGGCTTTCTAAACTTTGTTAATCTAGTAATTTATCTATTAATTTTCCAATCTCTATACATTTCTTTCTTTTTTCTTGCTTTATTGCACTGAATAGAACCTTCAGTATAGTATAAAAACAAAGGAGGTGATAGACGTCCCTCTTGTTCCTAATCTTAAAGGGAATTCTTTCAATATTGAATCATGCCTATATTTAAAGCTGAAGAAATTGTGCTGCTCAGAAGTAAAGCAGTTGCTCAAGATCATAAAGCCTTTAAGCGATAATTCCAGGATTCAACATTAATCCAAGACCCATCTTTTTTTTTTATCAATTTGTATCAAAGGCCAGAAATTTAACTAGTGAGACCTAGTTAGGCAGAGGCAAGGGAACACATTTGGATTTAAGACAATAATCCAAAATAACAATTAAAAATAAAAGCCTTTGAGTCTTGCTAAAACTTCAGAAAATTATGGTAATCATTCTGAGGTGCAAACATGGACATAATCCTTCCTTAAAATGTCCTGATAGCTCCTTGCTTCTCACAAGGATAAAGACTCATGTCTCAGAAGAATACCCTCCCAGATTCATTTCTAGCCACCCTATTCCCTAAATACCCTCAATACTGCATTATTCACTATTCTCTAAACCCACCATATATTTTCATCTCCTGTAACTTTGAGCACTCAGTCCCCAACTATTGTACAATTAAGAATCATAACCATTCATTTATCCAGTCAACAAATTTTACTTACTGGGAGCCTAGAATACAGCAAAACTTGCATAAGTACTGAGGATACAGGGTGCAGAAAACAGAAAATTTCTTGCATTTGTCAAAGCTTTAGAAAAAAGGAAGTTGTGAGAAAAAAATAGAAGACAGAATAGTGGTGTTTTAGTTGTCTTTCTGTTTGCTTTAATAGAATCTTTGATTTGTAAGCTGGGTTAATCATTCTGAAGTCCCCTATCTTTCCTCTTTATCCTTTTAATTCTGGTATTAGTCAGAGTTCTCCAGAGAAACAAAATCAATAGGAATGTGTAAATATGAATGTGTATATAATCACACAGAGAAAGAGACTGATTTTAAGGAACTGACTCACATGATGGTGGAGCTTGCAAGTCTAAAATATGATGGATAGGTCAGCATGCTGAAGACTCAGGGAGTAGCTGCAGTTTGAAAGACATCAAGTCTTTATTCTCTTTTGTGTGCGTGTGCAACAAAAGTTTTATTAAAGTAAAAAGAAAAATTGAAAAGCACTGGAAGCAGGGAGGAGAGTACCCCACTTCACTAGTTTAGGTGGGACATTACGTACTTCTTCAGTTGATTATTAACAATAGATCAAAAGAATGTTTTAAGGTTGTAAAGGTCTTATCAGACCCACACCCACAACATACATCTTTAGACAACACACGTATAAGATTAGCCTGAAGGAACGAATTTCTGTTAACACTTACAATCATTAGCTCTGGGCTAAAAGAAAGTCTTAGGGAAAATGGATTATAGGCACGGCAATCAAGGTGAAGGCAAGCTGGCTAAAAAATGTTTGTTCCCACTTTTCCTCCTCCTTCTCAAGTCTTTATTCTATTAAAACTTTCATCTGATTGGATGAAACTAGCCCACATTATAGAGGGCAATCTACTTCCTCAGAAGTCTAACAATTTAAATATTAATCTTATCCAAAATATACCCTCACACACACAGAAAAAATTCAGAATAATGTTTGATCAAATATCTGGGCACCATGATCCAACCAAGCTGATGCATTCAGTCTGTTTAATCCTGAAACTCCAACAAACAGCATTGTCTTCATGTTCATCTCTCTCAGAAACTCCTGGTGCATGCAATGGTTATTCAGCCAACCCTACTGCAGCTGGGGGCAAAAATGTATAGAGTAGCTCTTTTTCTTAGAAGAAAATAAATATAAAATTGCTTCAGGTTTGGGGATTTTGTTCACAAAAAGGACCCACATAGACTCTCCCTTCTGAAAGAACTTTACTTTTCAATGTTGAATAATTAAATAACAGGAAGTTGTGAGAAAAAAATAGAAGACAGAATAGTGGTGTTTTAGTTGTCTTTCTGTTTGCTTTAATAGAATCTTTGATTTGTAAGCTGGGTTAATCATTCTGAAGTCCCCTATCTTTCCTCTTTATCCTTTTAATTCTGGTATTAGTCAGAGTTCTCCAGAGAAACAAAATCAATAGGAATGTGTAAATATGAATGTGTATATAATCACACAGAGAAAGAGACTGATTTTAAGGAACTGACTCACATGATGGTGGAGCTTGCAAGTCTAAAATATGATGGATAGGTCAGCATGCTGAAGACTCAGGAGTAGCTGCAGTTTGAAAGACATCAAGTCTTTATTCTCTTTTGTGTGCGTGTGCAACAAAAGTTTTATTAAAGTAAAAAGAAAAATTGAAAAGCACTGGAAGCAGGGAGGAGAGTACCCCACTTCACTAGTTTAGGTGGGACATTACGTACTTCTTCAGTTGATTATTAACAATAGATCAAAAGAATGTTTTAAGGTTGTAAAGGTCTTATCAGACCCACACCCACAACATACATCTTTAGACAACACACGTATAAGATTAGCCTGAAGGAACGAATTTCTGTTAACACTTACAATCATTAGCTCTGGGCTAAAAGAAAGTCTTAGGGAAAATGGATTATAGGCACGGCAATCAAGGTGAAGGCAAGCTGGCTAAAAAATGTTTGTTCCCACTTTTCCTCCTCCTTCTCAAGTCTTTATTCTATTAAAACTTTCATCTGATTGGATGAAACTAGCCCACATTATAGAGGGCAATCTACTTCCTCAGAAGTCTAACAATTTAAATATTAATCTTATCCAAAATATACCCTCACACACACAGAAAAAATTCAGAATAATGTTTGATCAAATATCTGGGCACCATGATCCAACCAAGCTGATGCATTCAGTCTGTTTAATCCTGAAACTCCAACAAACAGCATTGTCTTCATGTTCATCTCTCTCAGAAACTCCTGGTGCATGCAATGGTTATTCAGCCAACCCTACTGCAGCTGGGGCAAAAAAGTATAGAGTAGCTCTTTTTCTTAGAAGAAAATAAATATAAAATTGCTTCAGGTTTGGGGATTTTGTTCACAAAAAGGACCCACATAGACTCTCCCTTCTGAAAGAACTTTACTTTTCAATGTTGAATAATTAAATAACAGGAAATAATTCTTTAAAGTCCTATTAAAATAAGAATATAGGAAAGACAGGCATATTGAACATAAAACGAGGTCCTTTGGGGGATATCGGAAGCACAAAAGTGTTTATTTTCCTAAATCTCTCTTCCACAGAGACTGAAAAGGAAATATAAAATAACAAAAAGCCTCCAGCTTATAAAATCATGTGAAATAATTTCTTCAGGATAGAAACAACGCAAAATCATGTGAAATAATTCCTTCAGGATAGAAACAACGCTCTGTGAGCTTATAGACAAATATCAATCTATATAACATAAAGGAGCAAATATACAAATCAATTACTCTTGGATCAGCTGAACAGGCCATCATCAGAAAGTTTACACTACCACCTAGTGGTTCATGTAGGGAAAAGACATTTATACCCTTCAAAATGTTTCAGCTAGTTAGGCAATCCAATCCTTATAAGGACCATTTTGCCCTGGGCAAAAGAAATTAAACAAACACTTAGAAATACAGTATGCCATGGCAGACAGGTCATCAGACAGACTCAGATGTCTAAGTCTGATATCTGAGTTCTATTTTTCATAGCTGTGTGATTTTGAACAGATTCTACCTCTCCATACTTGTTCCTCATTGCAAAACAAAGTAGATGCACAAAATTTCAGGCAATCAAGGTGAAGGCAAGCTGGCTAAAAAATGTTTGTTCCCACTTTTCCTCCTCCTTCTCAAGTCTTTATTCTATTAAAACTTTCATCTGATTGGATGAAACTAGCCCACATTATAGAGGGCAATCTACTTCCTCAGAAGTCTAACAATTTAAATATTAATCTTATCCAAAATATACCCTCACACACACAGAAAAAATTCAGAATAATGTTTGATCAAATATCTGGGCACCATGATCCAACCAAGCTGATGCATTCAGTCTGTTTAATCCTGAAACTCCAACAAACAGCATTGTCTTCATGTTCATCTCTCTCAGAAACTCCTGGTGCATGCAATGGTTATTCAGCCAACCCTACTGCAGCTGGGGGCAAAAATGTATAGAGTAGCTCTTTTTCTTAGAAGAAAATAAATATAAAATTGCTTCAGGTTTGGGGATTTTGTTCACAAAAAGGACCCACATAGACTCTCCCTTCTGAAAGAACTTTACTTTTCAATGTTGAATAATTAAATAACAGGAAATAATTCTTTAAAGTCCTATTAAAATAAGAATATAGGAAAGACAGGCATATTGAACATAAAACGAGGTCCTTTGGGGGATATCGGAAGCACAAAAGTGTTTATTTTCCTAAATCTCTCTTCCACAGAGACTGAAAAGGAAATATAAAATAACAAAAAGCCTCCAGCTTATAAAATCATGTGAAATAATTTCTTCAGGATAGAAACAACGCAAAATCATGTGAAATAATTCCTTCAGGATAGAAACAACGCTCTGTGAGCTTATAGACAAATATCAATCTATATAACATAAAGGAGCAAATATACAAATCAATTACTCTTGGATCAGCTGAACAGGCCATCATCAGAAAGTTTACACTACCACCTAGTGGTTCATGTAGGGAAAAGACATTTATACCCTTCAAAATGTTTCAGCTAGTTAGGCAATCCAATCCTTATAAGGACCATTTTGCCCTGGGCAAAAGAAATTAAACAAACACTTAGAAATACAGTATGCCATGGCAGACAGGTCATCAGACAGACTCAGATGTCTAAGTCTGATATCTGAGTTCTATTTTTCATAGCTGTGTGATTTTGAACAGATTCTACCTCTCCATACTTGTTCCTCATTGCAAAACAAAGTAGATGCACTGGGGCTTCTCTGGTGGCCTAGTGGTATAAAGAATCCACCAGCCAATGCAGGAGACACAGGTCTAATCTCTAATGTAGGGAGATTCAACATGTCGTGAGGTAACTAAGCCCATGTACCACAACTACTGAGCCTGTGCTCAAGAGCCCAGGAGCACAACTACATGTGAGCCTATGTGCCACAGTTACTGAAGCCCACGAGCCGTAGAGACTGTGCTCAAGGCAGGACACTATATAATCATCAAGGGATCAATCCAAAAGGAAGACATAACGATCATAGATATCTATGCACCCAACACAGAGGCACCCCAGTACATAAGACAAACACTTTCAGACATAAAAGAAGAAATTGACAGTAACACAATAATAGTAGGAGACTTTAACACTCCTCTCACACCAATGGACAGATCATCAAAACAGAAAATCAATAAGGAAACATAAGCCTTAAATGACACTTTAGAAGAGATGGATCTCATAGGTATCTTTATGACCTTCCACCCAAACACAGAAGAATATACTTTCTTCTCATGTGCACATGGAACATTCTCCAGAATATACCACATCTTGGGCCACAAATCAAACCTCAGTCAATTCAAGAAAATTGAAATTATATCAACCATCTTCTCTGACCACAATGCAATGAGACTAGATATCAACTACAAGAAAAAACCGCCAAAAACACAAACACATGGAGATTATAAACAACACATACCTAAAAAATGAACAGATTACCAAACAAATCAAAAGACAAATAAATAAATTCCTAGAAGAAAATGACAATGAAAACACAATAGTGCAAAACCTATGGGATACCATGAAAGCAGTTCTAAGGGGGAAGTTTATAGCAATACAATCCTACCTAAAGAAACAAGAAAAACACCAAACAGACGACCTAACCCTATGCTTAAGACAACTGGAGAAAGAAGAACAAAAACACCCTAAAGTTAGCAGAAGGAGAGAAATCATAAAGATCAGGGCAGAAATAAATGAAAAAGAAATGAAAGAAATAATAGTAAAGATAAAAAACTCGTTCTCTGAAAAGATAAATAAAATCAACAAACCACTAGTCAGACTCATCAAGAAAAAAAAGAGAGAAGAACCAGATGAACAATATCAGAAATGAAATGGAGAGGTAACAGCAGACAATACAGAAAATCCAAAGGATTATAAGAGACTATTATGAACAACTATATGACAACAAACTGGACAACCTGGAAGAAATGGACAGATTCTTGGAGAAGATTAATCTTCCAAGACTGAACCAGGAAGAAATAGAAACTATGCACAACCCAATCACAAGTTCAGAAATCTAATCAGTGATCAAAAACCTACCCAAAAATAAAAGCCCAGGGCCAAATGGCTTTACAAGTGAACTCAACCAACCATTTAAAGAAGAGCTAATGCCTATCCTTCTAAAACTCTTTCAAAAAAGGGATCAATCCAAGGAAGACATAACGATCATAAATATCTGCACACCCAACACAGTAGTAACCCATTAAATAAGGCAAACACTTTCACACATAAAAAAAGAAATTGACAGTAACACAATAATAGTAGGAGTGTTTAACACTCCTCTCACACCAATGGACAGATCATCAAAACAGAAAATCAATAAGGAAACATAAGCCTTAAATGACACTTTAGAAGAGATGGATCTCATAGGTATCTTTATGACCTTCCACCCAAACACAGAAGAATATACTTTCTTCTCATGTGCACATGGAACATTCTCCAGAATATACCACATCTTGGGCCACAAATCAAACCTCAGTCAATTCAAGAAAATTGAAATTATATCAACCATCTTCTCTGACCACAATGCAATGAGACTAGATATCAACTACAAGAAAAAACCGCCAAAAACACAAACACATGGAGATTATAAACAACACATACCTAAAAAATGAACAGATTACCAAACAAATCAAAAGACAAATAAATAAATTCCTAGAAGAAAATGACAATGAAAACACAATAGTGCAAAACCTATGGGATACCATGAAAGCAGTTCTAAGGGGGAAGTTTATAGCAATACAATCCTACCTAAAGAAACAAGAAAAACACCAAACAGACGACCTAACCCTATGCTTAAGACAACTGGAGAAAGAAGAACAAAAACACCCTAAAGTTAGCAGAAGGAGAGAAATCATAAAGATCAGGGCAGAAATAAATGAAAAAGAAATGAAAGAAATAATAGTAAAGATAAAAAACTCGTTCTCTGAAAAGATAAATAAAATCAACAAACCACTAGTCAGACTCATCAAGAAAAAAAAGAGAGAAGAACCAGATGAACAATATCAGAAATGAAATGGAGAGGTAACAGCAGACAATACAGAAAATCCAAAGGATTATAAGAGACTATTATGAACAACTATATGACAACAAACTGGACAACCTGGAAGAAATGGACAGATTCTTGGAGAAGATTAATCTTCCAAGACTGAACCAGGAAGAAATAGAAACTATGCACAACCCAATCACAAGTTCAGAAATCTAATCAGTGATCAAAAACCTACCCAAAAATAAAAGCCCAGGGCCAAATGGCTTTACAAGTGAACTCAACCAACCATTTAAAGAAGAGCTAATGCCTATCCTTCTAAAACTCTTTCAAAACATTGCACAGGAAGGAACACTTCCAAACACAGTGTACGAGGCTGCTATCACCCTGATCCCAAAACCAGGCAAAGGCAAGACAAAAAAAGAAAATTACAGGCCAGTATCAGTGATGAATTTAGATGCAAAGATCCTCCACAAAATTCTAGCAAACAGAATTCAACATCACATCAAAAAATTCATGTATTATGATCAAGGTGAGTTCATACCAGGTATGCAAGGATTCTTCAATATCTGCAAATCAATCAATATGATACACCATATCAACAAATTGAGAGACAAAAATCACATGATCATCTCAATAGATGCAGAAAAAGCCTTTGAAAAAATCCAACACCCATTGACGATAAAGACTCTTCAAAACATGGGCACAGAAGGAGCCTGCCTTAACATAGTAAAAGCCATATATGAGAAGCCCACAGTGAACATTATCCTCAATGGTGAAGACATGAAAACAATTCCTCTAAGATCAGGAACAAGACAGGGTTGTCCACTTTCACCACTATTAGTTAACATAGTCCTGGAAGTTGTAGCAACAGCAATAAGAGACGAAAAAGAAATAAAAGGAATCCAGATTGGAAAAGAAGACATAAAACTCTCTCTATTTGCAGATGACTTGATATTATACATAGAAAACCCCAAAAACACTATTAGAAAACTACTAGAGATAATCAACGAATTCAGTAAAGTCATGGGATACAAAATCAATACACAGAAATCACTTGCATTCCTACATACAAACAATGAAAAATCAGAAAAAGAAATCAAGGATGCAATCTCCTTCACCACTGCAACCAAAAGAATAAAATATCTAGAGATAAACCTACCTAAAGAGACAAAAGAACTGTACACAGAAAACTATAAGACACTAATGAAAGAAATCAAAGACCACATAAACAGATGGAGAGATAGTCCATGTTCCTGGGTCAGAAGAATCAATATTGTGAAAATGACCATACTACCAAAATAAAAGCCCAGGGCCAAATGGCTTTACAAGTGAACTCAACCAACCATTTAAAGAAGAGCTAATGCCTATCCTTCTAAAACTCTTTCAAAACATTGCACAGGAAGGAACACTTCCAAACACAGTGTACGAGGCTGCTATCACCCTGATCCCAAAACCAGGCAAAGGCAAGACAAAAAAAGAAAATTACAGGCCAGTATCAGTGATGAATTTAGATGCAAAGATCCTCCACAAAATTCTAGCAAACAGAATTCAACATCACATCAAAAAATTCATGTATTATGATCAAGGTGAGTTCATACCAGGTATGCAAGGATTCTTCAATATCTGCAAATCAATCAATATGATACACCATATCAACAAATTGAGAGACAAAAATCACATGATCATCTCAATAGATGCAGAAAAAGCCTTTGAAAAAATCCAACACCCATTGACGATAAAGACTCTTCAAAACATGGGCACAGAAGGAGCCTGCCTTAACATAGTAAAAGCCATATATGAGAAGCCCACAGTGAACATTATCCTCAATGGTGAAGACATGAAAACAATTCCTCTAAGATCAGGAACAAGACAGGGTTGTCCACTTTCACCACTATTAGTTAACATAGTCCTGGAAGTTGTAGCAACAGCAATAAGAGACGAAAAAGAAATAAAAGGAATCCAGATTGGAAAAGAAGACATAAAACTCTCTCTATTTGCAGATGACTTGATATTATACATAGAAAACCCCAAAAACACTATTAGAAAACTACTAGAGATAATCAACGAATTCAGTAAAGTCATGGGATACAAAATCAATACACAGAAATCACTTGCATTCCTACATACAAACAATGAAAAATCAGAAAAAGAAATCAAGGATGCAATCTCCTTCACCACTGCAACCAAAAGAATAAAATATCTAGAGATAAACCTACCTAAAGAGACAAAAGAACTGTACACAGAAAACTATAAGACACTAATGAAAGAAATCAAAGACCACATAAACAGATGGAGAGATAGTCCATGTTCCTGGGTCAGAAGAATCAATATTGTGAAAATGACCATACTACCATATATCATCTACAAATTAAATGTGATTTCTATCAAATTACCTATGACATTCTTCACAGAACTAGATCAAAAAACAGCACAGCTCATATGGAAACACAAAAGACCCCAGATAGCCAAAGCAATCCTGAGGAAGAAGAATGGAGCTGGAGGAATCAGCCTCCCCAACTTCAGACTATACTACAAAGCAACAGTCATCAAGACAGTATGGTACTGGCACAAAAACAGAAATATAGACCAATGGAACAAGGTAGAACCCAGAGATAAACCCACGCACCTATGGGTACCTTATTTTTGACAAAGGAGGAGAAAATATAAAATGGGACAAAGACAGCCTTTTCAACAAATGGTGCCAGGAAAATTGGACAGCAAAAAAATGAAGCTGGAGCATTCCCAAACACCATACACAAAGATCAACTCAAAATGGATTAAAGACCTCAATGTAAGACCAGAAACCCTAAAATTCTTAGAGGAGAATATAGGCAAAACACTCAAGGACATAAATCAAAGCAAGATCTTCAATTACTGCCCTGTAGAATAATGGAAATAAAAACAAAAATAAACATGTGGGACCTAATGAAACTTAAAAGCTTTTGTACAGCAAAAGAAACCACCAACAAGGTGAAGAGACAATCCACAGAATGGGAGAAAATCATAGCAAATGAAGCAAGCAACAAAGAATTAATTTACAAAATATACAGGCAGCTCAGACAACTCAACACTAAAAAAACAAACAACCCAATCAAAAAATGAGAAAAAGACCTAAAAAGACATTTCTCCAAGGAAGACATACAGTTGGCCACAAAACACATGAAAAAATGTTCAACGTTACTTATTATTAGAGAAATGCAAATCAAAACTACAATGAGATATCACCTCACACCAGTCAGAATGGCCATCACCAAAAAATCTACAAATAATAAATGCTAGAGAGGCTATGGATAAAAGGGAACACTCTTGCATTGTTGGTGGGAATGTAAATTGATACAGCCACTATGGAAGACAATATGGAGAGTCCTTTTAAAAAACTAATAGAAGTACCATATGACTCAGCAATCCCACTATTAGGCTCATATGCTGATGAAATCAAAACTGAAAGAGGCACCTGTACCCCAATGTTCATTGCAGCACTCTATACTATATCTAGAACATGGAAGCAACCCAGATGCCCATCGATGAAGGAATGGATAAAGAAGCTATGATACATACATACAATGGGATATTTTTCAGTCGTAAAAAGAAATGCAGAAAAATCAGCCTCCCCAACTTCAGACTATACTACAAAGCAACAGTCATCAAGACAGTATGGTACTGGCACAAAAACAGAAATATAGACCAATGGAACAAGGTAGAACCCAGAGATAAACCCACGCACCTATGGGTACCTTATTTTTGACAAAGGAGGAGAAAATATAAAATGGGACAAAGACAGCCTTTTCAACAAATGGTGCCAGGAAAATTGGACAGCAAAAAAATGAAGCTGGAGCATTCCCAAACACCATACACAAAGATCAACTCAAAATGGATTAAAGACCTCAATGTAAGACCAGAAACCCTAAAATTCTTAGAGGAGAATATAGGCAAAACACTCAAGGACATAAATCAAAGCAAGATCTTCAATTACTGCCCTGTAGAATAATGGAAATAAAAACAAAAATAAACATGTGGGACCTAATGAAACTTAAAAGCTTTTGTACAGCAAAAGAAACCACCAACAAGGTGAAGAGACAATCCACAGAATGGGAGAAAATCATAGCAAATGAAGCAAGCAACAAAGAATTAATTTACAAAATATACAGGCAGCTCAGACAACTCAACACTAAAAAAACAAACAACCCAATCAAAAAATGAGAAAAAGACCTAAAAAGACATTTCTCCAAGGAAGACATACAGTTGGCCACAAAACACATGAAAAAATGTTCAACGTTACTTATTATTAGAGAAATGCAAATCAAAACTACAATGAGATATCACCTCACACCAGTCAGAATGGCCATCACCAAAAAATCTACAAATAATAAATGCTAGAGAGGCTATGGATAAAAGGGAACACTCTTGCATTGTTGGTGGGAATGTAAATTGATACAGCCACTATGGAAGACAATATGGAGAGTCCTTTTAAAAAACTAATAGAAGTACCATATGACTCAGCAATCCCACTATTAGGCTCATATGCTGATGAAATCAAAACTGAAAGAGGCACCTGTACCCCAATGTTCATTGCAGCACTCTATACTATATCTAGAACATGGAAGCAACCCAGATGCCCATCGATGAAGGAATGGATAAAGAAGCTATGATACATACATACAATGGGATATTTTTCAGTCGTAAAAAGAAATGCAGAAGAATCAGTCCTCATTAGGTGGATGGGTCTAGAACCTATTATACTAAGTGAAGTTAAGTCAAAAAGAAAAGGACAAATACAGTATACAACACATATATATGGAACCTAGTAAGATGGTACTGATAAACAAACACACAGAACAGCGATGGAGAAACAGACGGAGAGAACAAACCTATGGACATTGCAGAGAAGGAAGAGTGAGTGAGAAGTTTGGAAAGAGTACCATGGAAACATATATTATCATATGTAAAAGAGATAAACATTGTAAATGCACTGTGTAACTTAGGGATCTTTCATGGGGATTAGGCAAAAACCAGGAGGGGCAGGATGGGAAGGAGTGGGAGGGGGAGCACAGGTAGGAGGAATCCAAGATATGCTTATGACGGAATGGGGATTATATAGTGCTGTAAACAACAAAGCTATGTAAAAACAAAATAAAATATTTTAAAAATTAAAATGTTTTTAATTATAACTAAGAATTTCAAATAGGAAACTGGAAAATGCATCAGAAAATGGGCATGCAAGCTTGTAAATACAATTGACTTCCATTATTGAAGGTGTTAAGATCAATCATTATTTAGGCAGTGAAAAAATAAATACACATCTTTATTTGTATACTAATAAATACTGGAACAAACACTGCAATTTTTTTCCTTGGGTCAAAGGGAAGAAGACAGTAATAATTATTTTTCATAGATTATTAATCAGAATTGTACTCCTGGCCTAGGAACCAGAAATGTATCAGTGGATCAATGATTTGAAAATCCAGTATTCTGAAGAAAATTTCCAAATTTAAGTGAATTTAGCACAAGTTTAATAACTGAATTATACAAACAAAATGAGAATGAAAATCTTTCAAAGGAGTCCCCTTTTAAAGAATTTTCATTGGCAGACAATGCAAATTTTAAAGCAATGCACAGTATTTCAGAGATAATTCAAAACTGTAAGAAATAAAAAGACAAAGATATTCCCATGTTCAAAGTTTAAGACCCAAGTTTTTTGTGATTTTTGTTTTATCACTAAACACCAATAGTTTAATTTCTGAGGGTGAGAGAGACAAGAAGATATTAACAGAAATAAACAAATCTCATATTAATGTCAATAATATCAAAAAATAGACAAAATCTATATACTACTTCCTCTGTGCCAGACACCACTTTAAGTATTTTTCATGTATATACTAATTTAACAAGGTAGATACTATTGTTATCCTCACTTTATAGACAAGGAAAGAACAGAGGGACTAAGTAATTTTATCAGTTTGTTGTTTAGTTGCCCGGTCGTGTCTGACTGTGCAACCTCAGGGACTGCATGGTGATGATGGCACATGCAGTGAAGCGATGGAGAAACAGACATGGACAGTGGACATATGGACATTGTGGGGAATGAACAGTGGGTAGGAGGCATAAAGGAAGTAGCATGAAGGCCTGTACTATCATATGTGAAGAAAATAGCTATAGTCATTGTGCTGAGAAAAGGGGATCCTTCAGGGGTGCTGTGCGATAGACTGGAGGGGTGGGATGGGGGTAGTATACATATGACTAATCTGGGAACATACATATCTGTAAACAACAAAAATCTGTGAAAGTTAAAAGTAAAATAAAAGTTTAAAATAAATTTAAAAATAAAATAAAATGAAGATGCCCAGGCGGAAATCAGCAATGAGGGCACTATCCCCTTCAGCAAGTCTGTAAAAGTGAACATAATGCCTAAACTGCGAGGCGCTAAGTCATGAGCCATAGCCTAGAAGGCCCTTCTTGGGATCAGTGAGCCAGAAGCCTGTAGCGTGTCACCTATAAGTAGTATACAGGCATAGGAAGAACACGGGGCCCTTATAGTCTCATCTGGTATCAAACATTGGATAAATTATTTTGGATTAAGAAAACAAAAACCTTTAAGTCCACCCCACCTCAATAGCCCTATTCCCAATAAAATTGAGACACCAAAAGAAAAAAGGGGGGGGGGCTTCCCCTGGTGGTCCAGTGGGTAAGGACACCACCTTGCAGTGGCAGGGGGCGCCGGTTCGATTTCTGGCCTGGGAAGATCCCACGTGCCGCGGAGCGGCTGGACTGATGTGTCCAATTACCGAGCCGGAGCTCTGGGGCGCATGCATCCAGAGCCGGCGCTCTGCGACGACAGGGGCCACCGCGATGGGAGGCTCATGGGAGCCAAAGAACAAAGATGGATGAAAATGGAGAAATGAAAGACCAATAGAAGTGGCCCGCCCGTCCCCCTCCCTCCCTCCCCACCCCACCCCTCAAAAGATTTAAAAAAAAAAAAAAAAAAGGTGTCTTACAATTGATTGTGTCTCAGAATCAAGGAAATTAAGTAATTACGCTGTTGCCTTAGCAGGCATGACAGTTTTAAGACAAGAATAACTAAGCAACTACAAAGTCCAGGATTTAGGCTTTTTGTGTTATAGCAAATTCAACACAATGGTCATAACCTTTGAAAGACTGTGAGTTTTCTATTCGTAGTAGCCTTATTGTTCTCAGGCCTCTGCAGCCTGTAGATACAAGTGAGTCAAACTGCCTTAGCCTCCACATTTTGCTTGTTCTAAACCCTCAGGACCAAGCTCCAGGACTTAAGCACATCCTCTGCCACCAAGTCTCCCAAGTTACTTCTTTGAGTCCTATATGCTCAGGTCAGACTTTATATGTGCTTCTAATCTGTTCTCCCTGTACCCAGTCTTTGCCCAGTCACTTGAAGGCAAGTGTGTTTCCTAGTACTCAAAACCTGAACATCCTCCTGATAAATCATCCTGCTTAGTGAAAGGCCAAGTAATCTAGATCCCTTACAGTCATTTTAACAGCAGTCTGTGCCTTTGTTGAAACCATATGTAATTCAGGAAGTGTGTTAGCTGGGGAAGAGGGTGATAGTGAGAAGCAAGTATCAAAATGTCTTTTGATAATCCCCTGTTCCCTTTTATGGAATCCTCCTAATTTGTAGAACCTGACTAGAGAAACACACCAAACCCTGGGTTTCTTGGCAGAGCACTATGACCCATTTCTTCCAGCCCGTAACTGACGAAGTCTTTCCCGACTTACATGCAAGCTTCAATTAGCTATATTCTCTTGGCCCTATTATCGTCCCCAAGATTTACAATCCAACATGCTATCCTCCTTGCAAAAAGAAAAATCAGGGGATTTCCTGGTAGCTCGGTGGTGAAGAGGTCGTTTGCCAATGCAGGAGACATTGGTTAGATCCCTGATCTGGGAAGATCCCACATGCTGCAGAGCAACTAAGCCCATGAGCCACAACTATTGAGTCTGTGCTCTAGAACCTCAGAGTCGCAACTATTGAGCCCATGTGCTGCAACTACTGAAGTCCATGTGCCCTAGAGCCCAAGTTCCACAACAAGAGAAGTCTCCACAGCAAGAAGCCTGCCCACCTCAACTACAGAGTAGTCCCCACTACCTGCTCATCTCAACTAGAGAGGTGAAGCCTGCTCACCTCAACTAGAGAGTAGCTCCCACTCCCTGCAACTAGAGAAGAACCTGTGGCAGCAGTGGAAACCCAGAATAGCTAAAAATAAATAAATAAATAAAAAAGAAAAATCAATAAAAATTTCCAGGAAGTGAGAATCTGTTCCCACAGTTTCCTCATCCAACTGAAAAAAAGGATTCTGTTGTGAAAATCCCCCTAAAGTCTGCTCATATTGCCCTTTATTTAGTTTAGTTCTCGGACTTCTTTGCCCTTTATCTTCAGCATTAAGAGGACAGTTTCTGGTTCAGAATCTGGGAAAATTCCTGGAAACACTAGTGTTTCTGCAAGTATCAAAAGAAACGCCCATTCTTTGGAACGAAATAGTGTCTAAAGAGCTCTTATTACCCTTTGCTATTTGTTGTTTAGTCCCTAGGTCGTGTTTGACTCTTTTGTGACCTCACGGACTGTAGCCCATGGCTCCTCTGTCCATGGGATTTCACAGGCAAGAATAGTGGAATAGGGTGCCATTTCCTTCTCCAGGAGATCTTTCCAACCCAGGGGTTTAACCCATGACTCCTGCATTGGCAGGTGGATTCCTTACCACTGAGTCACCAGGGAAGTCCAACTACCCTTTGTAAGTCTGTGTGTGTGTGTGTGTGTGTGTGTACATAGAGAGAGAGAGAGCGAAGAGAGTGAATGCATGAGCATTCATACTCACAACAGGAATAATCTTCATTTTTCATAGGGAAGTTCCTATATCTTTTGGTCATTTTCCTTTCCCTTCTCTTGACCCCTCCACCTCCCTGTCATTCCTCTTTTACCTCTGGACCCATACACAAAATCCCTCTCAATAAGCCGCTTCATATCCTACATATCATCACTTGCAAAATGGAGGGAGGAGAACATAAGTCCTTCAGATTCAACCAGATTCTGAATTTTCAACTTCAGAAATCTCAACTATTGAGCCCATGTGCTGCAACTACTGAAGTCCATGTGCCCTAGAGCCCAAGTTCCACAACAAGAGAAGTCTCCACAGCAAGAAGCCTGCCCACCTCAACTACAGAGTAGTCCCCACTACCTGCTCATCTCAACTAGAGAGGTGAAGCCTGCTCACCTCAACTAGAGAGTAGCTCCCACTCCCTGCAACTAGAGAAGAACCTGTGGCAGCAGTGGAAACCCAGAATAGCTAAAAATAAATAAATAAATAAAAAAGAAAAATCAATAAAAATTTCCAGGAAGTGAGAATCTGTTCCCACAGTTTCCTCATCCAACTGAAAAAAAGGATTCTGTTGTGAAAATCCCCCTAAAGTCTGCTCATATTGCCCTTTATTTAGTTTAGTTCTCGGACTTCTTTGCCCTTTATCTTCAGCATTAAGAGGACAGTTTCTGGTTCAGAATCTGGGAAAATTCCTGGAAACACTAGTGTTTCTGCAAGTATCAAAAGAAACGCCCATTCTTTGGAACGAAATAGTGTCTAAAGAGCTCTTATTACCCTTTGCTATTTGTTGTTTAGTCCCTAGGTCGTGTTTGACTCTTTTGTGACCTCACGGACTGTAGCCCATGGCTCCTCTGTCCATGGGATTTCACAGGCAAGAATAGTGGAATAGGGTGCCATTTCCTTCTCCAGGAGATCTTTCCAACCCAGGGGTTTAACCCATGACTCCTGCATTGGCAGGTGGATTCCTTACCACTGAGTCACCAGGGAAGTCCAACTACCCTTTGTAAGTCTGTGTGTGTGTGTGTGTGTGTGTGTACATAGAGAGAGAGAGAGAGCGCGCAAGAGAGTGAATGCATGAGCATTCATACTCACAACAGGAATAATCTTCATTTTTCATAGGGAAGTTCCTATATCTTTTGGTCATTTTCCTTTCCCTTCTCTTGACCCCTCCACCTCCCTGTCATTCCTCTTTTACCTCTGGACCCATACACAAAATCCCTCTCAATAAGCCGCTTCATATCCTACATATCATCACTTGCAAAATGGAGGGAGGAGAACATAAGTCCTTCAGATTCAACCAGATTCTGAATTTTAATTCAATTCTTCCAGGGATTCTTGTTACAATTATATACACCACCAAAGAGAGTGAATAACTCTCCAAATTAAAATAAGCTCTAATTTAATATCCTGAGAGTATCTTTGGGCTTGAGAGAGGAAAATCCTACTCTGTAATATACCTCATTATTTTTTTAGTTGATTGTCCATGTAGAAGGGCTACTGAAAGGAAGTACCATCCTGGTTCTAAATGAAGACCAACTCAATTGCTGAAATGTGAAGATTATTACCAATAATGCATGCAGCTGTAAATCACAGCAAATAATCCAGCTAATGCTGAAGAATATCTATGGGGAGTGTGACTGGCTGTGTACCTTACTGATGGAGTTGGGCTAGATGTGAGATAGTTATGAAAATAACACAGACTAAAAGGAAATATAATATTATGGCTTCCCACAAGAAATGCCTAACTACCAATTTTCTCCTCCTACTCTTGAAACATTCTGACTGGATTAGGTTTTCACCGTATGTCTTATTTTAAGGTCCAATTAAATATTTAAACATTTTTCCTGGTAATTCAGCTAAAATGAACAAAATATTCATGGTAGTATTATAGCTCTGTCAGCATAGAAATAAAGCCCTAGGGAATTCACCACAGTTAAATCTAGCAGTGCAAATGACCAGACTACAGGATGACTTGTTAGTTCTTTAGAAGCAACCTTAACCACCAGTGTGGATTATTTTACAAGAGTTGATGTAATCAGCAAGCTCTGTATTGATGTATCATAACAGAAGAAGTAGTGAAAACTGCTGACACTGGTACAAGTCCATAATCATCTCTAGACTCAAGTATCAATTAGCACAATCTCATTCCTTCCATCCACAAACAACCAGACCTGGGGAGTGGTATAGCTCTGCTTTTACATTCAAGTCTCAATAATTTATTTCTAAACATTAATAGGCTTCTAAACATTAATAGAAAAACAGTCATTTTGTTGTATTATTTACCTTTACTTTTACAAAGGATTGGTATAATTCTACCACACTTACTAGAAAAAATATTTCAAAGTTTATTATTTACTAAAAGTAGGTCAATAATGTCTTGCTTGGGAATGAAAGATAGCAAACCACTGTAGGAATAAAAATAATTTTCAAGCTCTTTTTTCAGAAGTTACTGAATCAAATATTTTGTCTGTTTCTATTGCATAAATAGTATCAAGAAGTTTTTAGTTCCAGATGAACAGTTTTGTGAGCCTTTCTATGTAATACAGATTATTTCATTCTCTAATCTAGAGACATGAGGCTCTAAAATCAAGGGGCAATAGCTTGGTATTTTACATCTTAAAAAGATAGGTTATTCATCAAAAATCTATTGTATAGCACATGGAGCTCTGCTTAATGTACCAGCCTGGATGGGATGGGGGGTTTGGGAGAGAGCAGATTTATGGCCAAGCCTCTTCACTGTTGACCTGAAACTATCACAAAATTGTTAGCTGGCTATACCCCAATAAAAATGTTTTTGATGTAAAAAAAAAAATGTTATTCACACTGTTGGCTAGAATCACTACAAATTAACTGAAATTTCATTGATAATTTCACCGTATGTCTTATTTTAAGGTCCAATTAAATATTTAAACATTTTTCCTGGTAATTCAGCTAAAATGAACAAAATATTCATGGTAGTATTATAGCTCTGTCAGCATAGAAATAAAGCCCTAGGGAATTCACCACAGTTAAATCTAGCAGTGCAAATGACCAGACTACAGGATGACTTGTTAGTTCTTTAGAAGCAACCTTAACCACCAGTGTGGATTATTTTACAAGAGTTGATGTAATCAGCAAGCTCTGTATTGATGTATCATAACAGAAGAAGTAGTGAAAACTGCTGACACTGGTACAAGTCCATAATCATCTCTAGACTCAAGTATCAATTAGCACAATCTCATTCCTTCCATCCACAAACAACCAGACCTGGGGAGTGGTATAGCTCTGCTTTTACATTCAAGTCTCAATAATTTATTTCTAAACATTAATAGGCTTCTAAACATTAATAGAAAAACAGTCATTTTGTTGTATTATTTACCTTTACTTTTACAAAGGATTGGTATAATTCTACCACACTTACTAGAAAAAATATTTCAAAGTTTATTATTTACTAAAAGTAGGTCAATAATGTCTTGCTTGGGAATGAAAGATAGCAAACCACTGTAGGAATAAAAATAATTTTCAAGCTCTTTTTTCAGAAGTTACTGAATCAAATATTTTGTCTGTTTCTATTGCATAAATAGTATCAAGAAGTTTTTAGTTCCAGATGAACAGTTTTGTGAGCCTTTCTATGTAATACAGATTATTTCATTCTCTAATCTAGAGACATGAGGCTCTAAAATCAAGGGCAATAGCTTGGTATTTTACATCTTAAAAAGATAGGTTATTCATCAAAAATCTATTGTATAGCACATGGAGCTCTGCTTAATGTACCAGCCTGGATGGGATGGGGGGTTTGGGAGAGAGCAGATTTATGGCCAAGCCTCTTCACTGTTGACCTGAAACTATCACAAAATTGTTAGCTGGCTATACCCCAATAAAAATGTTTTTGATGTAAAAAAAAAAATGTTATTCACACTGTTGGCTAGAATCACTACAAATTAACTGAAATTTCATTGGTAGATCTGGTTTCAAAACATATGAGTTTTTTTGTATGTGGCTATGTCTAAGCCTAATAAAATGGATTGTTCCATTGTGTTACCTGTTTTCCAGGTCTACTCCGGAGGTCAGAATATTACCACCTAGGAGGTCCTTTCCAGAGGCCATGTTTTGATTTGGGATTTGAAAACAAAGTTGCTCAGAGAGGTCAGGTCAATTTTGCTATGAGAGAAATCATTATTCTATAGAATGAATCAAAGCTTAACAAAAGATTTCATACGCCGAACTGAAGGGTGAAGAAACAGAGAAATAAGAAAATAGGCAGTGAAGTTGGCGGCTGAAACAATTCACAGAAGAATAATCAAGTGCAACTTCAAATCTGGTGATTTGGAATGTCAACTTGGAACAGACAAATGTGTGCTCTGCATTATTTAGGTTAATTCAGGGGCTTCTTTACCCCCAGTTTGAAAGAAGAGTACTGGTTCAGAATCAGAACATTTCTGAAAACACTAGTGCTTCTGCAGGCAATGGAGGAAGACTCCATCCTCCGAAACAAAACAGTTTCAATGCAGTCCTTACTGCCCTTCTTATACATAAAATCAAATCCCTTATCAGCCTTCATGTTTCCACAAGGACAATCCTCATTTTTTTTTTAATCTAAGGAGCCACATGCTTCAAAGTAAGACAGTAATAAACACTACTGAGCTATATTAAAGGATTATTAAGTATAAACCCAAAGGTTTGTAGTTGGTTTGGAAGCACAGCAAGATGCTTTACTGTAGCTACATAGACACGAGTATGGCAAACTGCTGAAAGTTGTTGAGAATATCAGGTTTCACAAGATTATGCTTGCAAGAACTACCAGAATAGCCAAAAAACAAAAAACCAAAAACAACACTATAAACCAAGACCTGCTCAAGGCTATTCCCTGGAAATGGGCAGAGAGGCAATGAGCTAAGTGATACCTGACCGCATGCCCTCACTGAAGTCCTGATTCTTCCACTACATGAATTACCAGCTCTGAATAGAAGTAGCGGATAGGAGAGGCTGGCACCCTGACAGAGCCTTTTCAACTATTACCTGTTTTCTGAGAGACGACCTTCCACAACTGATAACCATACACATGGGCAGCTACGCCCTCAGAAATGTAAGTGGATGCTTGGGGGGTGGAAATGAATCTGTGACATTGAAAAGCCATGCACTGTCCCTCTGCATATATCTTATTTCTTCTATTTTAAATTCTCACAGTATAGTAACCTTTGCTTTTCTTAAGCTTAACTTGACACAAATATTACAAATTTACTCATTCACCGTCTCTTTCCTTCCCCCAAATAAAAGGCAACTGTGACTGGTCAGACCCATTTACTAAGTTCCACCACCCCAAGCCTCAGGCACCATTGAACTTAAAGAGTTCTGAGAGGCTTCAAATACACTTTATAAGGGGTGCCAGAAGTTTCTTAGGCTTCCTTGGGAACTTGGGAGGGAAAACTGGGAAGATATGAGACCTGGAGTTCTAGATGCCCTGCCCCATTTTGAGGAAGTTTTTATTTATTTTATGTATAAGGCATTGTCATAAATTTCTGTTAGGACAAAAAGTTCAACTAATTTCCAGAGCTTTAAAATGACTGCTGTGTTGGTTTCCCTGGTGGTCCTATGGATAAAAAGTCCACCTTGCAATGCAGGGGGCACCAGTTCAATCCCTGGCCAGGGAAGGTCCCACATGCCGCAGAGCCACTGGACCGGTGTGTCCAATTGGAAGCCAGAGCTCTGGAGCACATGTGCCCAGAGCCGGTGTTCTGCAGTGAGTCAGGTCACTGCAATGAGAGGCCCACACAGGCCAAAGAAAATAAATAATCTGAAAATAAATGAATTAAAAAAAAAAAAAAAAAACAACAATAAAAGAGGGCAAAATTAAAAAAAAGACTCTTGTGATGGAAAAAGGTCTGTTAATGGAAGTTCTGAAGGCCCGAACCAGTCACCTACTGAGGTAGGAGGGAAAATACCTCTCCTCCCTGACAACTGCTTCAGTACCTACCTCACATGGATGTTGCAATGTAGAAATCACTGTGAACTCTGGCGGTGCAGGGACTGAAACCAAGTTCAGCCCTCCACCGGCTTCGGGCCAGAAGTCCCACCTCTACAACCCTAACCTACCCTATCCCCAGCCACACACCCAACCCCACCCAGAAGCGAACCCTTTAAATCAAGGCAACCACTCCCCAGCCAGGACATTCACCTACTGGCCAAGGTGTCCATTCCACCAACCAAGATATGGATCCTTCCTGCCTAGAGTCCCACCCAACCCTAAAGTCTGCCCCCAAAGGCCTAGACTTCAGCTCTGCTGGCCAAGACTGTTTCTCCTCTGGTCACGAGTTCGACTCTCTCTACCAAGAACTGGACATGGACTGTCTTAGTGAAGATCTTTCTCAGTCTATGTCACACGCCATGACAGAGACTTCAGCAGGCCCATATGAATCCCACTCAACTGCCGAACCAGAGAATCTCACAGAGGCACAGCAAAGGCAGTTCAAATCTGAGCTCACTAAACTAGAGGCAGAAATTATAACTCTGCAACAAGCACTGGCAGCAAAAGAGAGACACTATGTGGAGCTCAAGACGAAGCTAGGCCTTACATCCTTGGTGGGGCTGAGGCAGAATCTGTCCAGGAGCTGGTACGACGTTCAGATCTCCAATGCCTTTGTGAAACAAAAGACATCAGCTGCCCTGTCCACCATGGGCTCTGCCATCTGTAGGAAGCTTGGGGACATGAAGAAATTGGCCACGTTCAGATCCTTTGAAGGGCTCATGGGGACAGTCAGGTCCAGAGTCACAGGTGGCAGAGAACTTGGCCATGATAGCCTTCCTGCTTTGGCGGGGAGTGGGGATGATCTGCTCCCAGTTTCCTGGAGTAGAGATGATCCACTCCTGGTGTCAGGGAGTGGGAAGGATCCAGTTCCGGCAAGTAGGGATGACCTACTCCCCTTTCTGGAGCCAAAATGAGCTCCTTGGTAAACATGCCTGGCTACTTAACCAGTGCAAGAACTCCCTCCCCTCATTCCAACTACATCTTTGCAGTTGGAGCAACCAAACCACAATGGTAAAATTAATTCAAGAAACAGAGAGAGTACGACTTTGAGAAAAGCAAATCCTATTTGTACATAGATATTTGCTACTGTTAAGATAAAGAATCCAACTTTTGCACCCAGTTATATTATGCTAAAGTTTGTAGATGAAATGTATCACTATACTAGCCTTCTTGGGGTTGCATTAAATGGACAGGAGAGTGGTTCCAGAAAGATTTTTAGGCCAAAGCCAAAACTCCTTTTATGTAAAAACCAGTGCATCAAAAGGCCAAAGTTGGTTTCTGTTTAGATCTAGGAAGAAGTATGAAATAATCTACAAATTTATTCCCTCCCCATGACCTTCCTTCCTTGCCTAAATCTTAGAAAGAAGATTGAAAGCTCAACCTGGACTATGATTTTTATTTTTAAAAAATGATAAAACTACTATTTTTCTCTGAAGCCCTCAGAAAACAGGGGAAGGGAATATTAATAGGCTAACTGGTACATGATACTATGACTTTTATAAAATGATTTTTTTATTTGAGGGACTGAAAAGAACATTAAACTCAAGAAAGGTAAACCACTGTCTTAAGTGACATTAGAGCAGACTATCCTTTGAAATTCTGGCCATTATACCTTTGAATGGACCTAAGTGACTGTACATCATTGGTCACTTTAACTCCAAGCTTGTCCTCATTTATAGCTAACCCCAACTGAGAAGGAAACAGAATCCAACTCTCAGGGTATATCAATAGGGCCCTGTAGGACCTGGCTTGGGTTTGTTTGAATTTTCTCGTATCTGATTTTCTAGGAGCTATGTTTGGGGGGGTTGTTTTTCTTTCTTTCTATTTTCAGCATGCCAGTACCTGGCAGATTTTTTCATTCCTCCAGTAACAATGCCTGGATTAAAAGTCTGTGCCTTGACTTTTGGACATAGGGGAGAGGGAAGAGTGGGTGAGAGATATGGAAAGAGTAACATGGATCCATATACTATCATATGTAAAAGAGATCACTATTGTCAATGCGTTGTGGGTTAAGGGATCTTACACGGGGGCTATGCGATGGCCTGGAGGGGTGGTATGGGGGGGACGGGATATACATATGATTAATCTGGGATTATACATATCTGTAAACAACAAAGCTCTGTAAAAGCAAAAAAGCAAAATAAAAAAAATGGCAAAAAAGAAGAAACACAAAAAATTTTTTAAAAAAGTCTGTGTCTTATGTTGGCTTTTAGCAGGGAGTCTAGAATCTTTATTTTCTTAGAGATATATAGATGGATAGATAGATAGATAGATAGATAGATAGATAGATAGATAGATAATATCTCACTGCCTAAAGTTAGTCCCTATATCCTGAGAAAGTGATCCTGTTTTGTTGACTTTTGAATGTCTCCCCTATATTCCTTTGGTCTGCCTATAAACAAAACCAAATACCACTATAAAGACAAAACTATAGAGTTTCTGATGTAAAGTCCATATATTTCTGAATACAAAGTTTTACTTGGATAAAAACAAACATTCAGTTATTTTACATGCTGTGTTTTAATTTGTTGTAGTTTTAAAATTTTTGGTTTATTTGCTTTTGGCTGTGCTCAGTCTTCACTGCTGTGTGCAGGCTTTCACTAGTTGCAGTGAGTGGGGGCTACTCTACTGTTCTGGTACACGAGCTTCTCACTTGAGTGGCTTCTCTAGTTGTGGAGCACAGGCTCTAGAGTGCCTGAGCTACAGTAGTTATGCCACAAGGGCTCCGTAGCTGCAACTCGCAGGCTCCAGAGTGCAGGCTAACTAGTTGTGGCACAAGGGATTATCAAAAACATGAACTTGTTGAAAAGTTCCTCAAGGTTTTAAAGCATTTAATTTCCCTATTCAGAGATAATATGAGATCCTACTATGTGTCAGGCACCATGCCAGGCTCAGAAGGCACAGAAATCTACTAGACATGCCTCTTGCTCTCTAGGAACATATTTTCAAGAAGATTTTCATTTTACGTCATTGCAGTAGGTACTAAAATAGCAGATGTCTGTGAAGAAAGGGTGTCAAGTTCTTTCTTGGTAGATCAGAAACGAATTCAAAGCCAGAAAGTCCTAGTGTAGGAATTTGTAAAATATAAAAGAGTAGAACATTTCAGACAATATCCAGAAGAATTAAGTCGTGAAGGAGTGTAATAGAATGGCGTGTTCCAGAAAATACAATTGGTCCTGTGGCTAGAGAGGGAGGGGTGAAAGATGAGGACAGAGAAATAAAGAAGAGAGCAAGATCATAAATAGTCTTATATGCTACCTGACATTAGTATTTAATCCTGTAGGAAATAAGGAGATATTGAAGGTGCTTAAGACAAATTTGCATTTTAGATGCATCTCTCTGGGTAGCATAGAAATAGATTAAGGAGTATTTAAGAGACAGAATCTCCAAAACTTAGGAAGCAGCTGCATAGGAGTGAGGGAGAAACAGATTTGCAAGTTGATAAAGCTGTAAAATTGAAAGGACTAGATACTGATAATGCTGGAGCTGTACATTCATTTCACTTTGACTTTTTTATTGGATCCAGCATACCTGCATCAACAGCCATGGACACCAAAGCAAATGCCTCCATGAGCATGTGGACTCTGGGTCAAAAGTTACCTCCAGATATTCTTTCTCCCACTTGCCTCTAACCTTCCCATACACTGCTGACCCTCATCCCCTAACCTGTTCACCTTTATAATTTGACCACTTCTACTCATCTAGCCCTATCTGTATTTTTGAACCTAGCCTCAGTCTATCTTATTTGAGGTCATTTCAGGATGAAGTTTCCAATAGTGCTCAGAATATATGAACCCTCAAAGATGCCCAATCTGACTCAACCTCTGAGACCCACTGGTTGGGAGTAATGTTGGAACAAAATTCCCTGACATTCTTGGTTTTCTTGGTCTTCCACTGCTCATATAAGTGAAGAGGTTCAAAGTTCCAACTCCTACGGATGACACTCTCCATGCAGTTAGCAAGGATGGAAGTGTGGTACCAAACCCTGTTCATTAGCATCATACATACACCAACATATTGCAAACATCACTCCCATAGAAATTCACTTGCACTTTTGGAATCTACTTTTTCTAATCTTCATATTTGAGAGAAAACATACTCTCATGAATTGCAAGGACTGCAGAGAGGTCAGAGTCATCTAGAACTGTGTAGGTCTTCTGATGGTGCTAGGCAATGTGCCTGATGGCCCTACCCATCAAGAGGATGATGATGATGTCATTTGTTGATTCTGATAAGGAATGAGAACAGTTGCATCTGGTACATGGAATTTCAGTTCCTGTCCATGAATTCCACTGTAACAAAAATTGATGAGTGCCACTCTATCAAAATTACTGGAACCTCCAGGTAGTGATTAACACTATCTGAGATCATGTCCCACTCCTTCTGACCAGATCTATTGATGGGAGATTCAGTGATGCTATGGCTTCCAGAACGTAGAGCCTCATTCATGTAAGGCAAGTGAAAAGTAGAAGAATGCCTTCAAGATGATATACCTTGGGCAGCTACTATGATATATTATCATGGCACTTGGTCATCTCTCAGAAATCACTAAGCATATCCTTAGAACAGTCAAAAATGTCTGGCAATTCCTGAGAATTCACCAGATAATTTAAGAGTTCCTTCCCTATTTACCTATACTACCACCCAAAAACATGATCACTTCAAGAAAAGAAGTGGGTTCTTCTGGAAGTTGAAGGTTTCAGTCACCTCTTCCCTAATCCTGGCTACCTTGCCTGAGGTCCATGGCATTAAAACTTACAGCTAAATGGAGAAAAAAAGTTTACCTAAATTAAAGGAACAATTCATAAGCTTAGCTGAGCCAAATTTTCTTTCTAGAACATCAGAACTAAGAGATTAAAAGATTCAGTTACATTGAAACTGGTCTATTCTAGAACATCCTAAGATTGATAATGAGCCATGGTTGGGAGTAATGTTGGAACAAAATTCCCTGACATTCTTGGTTTTCTTGGTCTTCCACTGCTCATATAAGTGAAGAGGTTCAAAGTTCCAACTCCTACGGATGACACTCTCCATGCAGTTAGCAAGGATGGAAGTGTGGTACCAAACCCTGTTCATTAGCATCATACATACACCAACATATTGCAAACATCACTCCCATAGAAATTCACTTGCACTTTTGGAATCTACTTTTTCTAATCTTCATATTTGAGAGAAAACATACTCTCATGAATTGCAAGGACTGCAGAGAGGTCAGAGTCATCTAGAACTGTGTAGGTCTTCTGATGGTGCTAGGCAATGTGCCTGATGGCCCTACCCATCAAGAGGATGATGATGATGTCATTTGTTGATTCTGATAAGGAATGAGAACAGTTGCATCTGGTACATGGAATTTCAGTTCCTGTCCATGAATTCCACTGTAACAAAAATTGATGAGTGCCACTCTATCAAAATTACTGGAACCTCCAGGTAGTGATTAACACTATCTGAGATCATGTCCCACTCCTTCTGACCAGATCTATTGATGGGAGATTCAGTGATGCTATGGCTTCCAGAACGTAGAGCCTCATTCATGTAAGGCAAGTGAAAAGTAGAAGAATGCCTTCAAGATGATATACCTTGGGCAGCTACTATGATATATTATCATGGCACTTGGTCATCTCTCAGAAATCACTAAGCATATCCTTAGAACAGTCAAAAATGTCTGGCAATTCCTGAGAATTCACCAGATAATTTAAGAGTTCCTTCCCTATTTACCTATACTACCACCCAAAAACATGATCACTTCAAGAAAAGAAGTGGGTTCTTCTGGAAGTTGAAGGTTTCAGTCACCTCTTCCCTAATCCTGGCTACCTTGCCTGAGGTCCATGGCATTAAAACTTACAGCTAAATGGAGAAAAAAAGTTTACCTAAATTAAAGGAACAATTCATAAGCTTAGCTGAGCCAAATTTTCTTTCTAGAACATCAGAACTAAGAGATTAAAAGATTCAGTTACATTGAAACTGGTCTATACAGTCATATAGATATAGATTTTTGACATTTTAACCTCACAGTCTGGCTTCAAATATCCTAATATTGACTTAGAAACTGATATTGTAACCCAGGCAACCCACATTTCTGACCAACTGGCTACAACCTTCAGGGTTTCTTAGTACTCCTTCAGATGCCGTAATTCATTGGAATGATTCACAGAACTCAGGAAAGCCCTCTACTTATGATTACAGTTTTATTATAAAGGATATAAATCAGGATTGACAAAGTGAAAAAGCACACAGAATGAGATCTCAGAGGAAACCTGATGCTTCTGTGTCTTCAGGATGCATCATGCTGCCAGCATGTCAATATATGATTACCAACCTAGCAAGTTCAGGTGTACAGCTTCAAGTATCCAGAGTTTTAATTGAGGTTTCATTTCATGGATATGATTGACTGAATTATTGGCCACGTGATGAAACTCATTCCATCTGTCCCCTTCTCTCTCCAGAGGTTGGGATGTCAGAATAACATAATGTGACTCAACTCCTTAAATCTTAACCTCATGCTTGGGTCTTTTCAGCACTGCTAGCCTCCATCTTAAAGTATCCAGGAACCTAACATGAATAAAGACAACACTCCCAACACTTGGGAAATTCCAAGGATTTAGAGGCTCCTTACAAGGGATCAGGAACAAATACAGAAAAACAATAGGAAGCTGCTCTACAAAACAGTCTCTCAATCTCTACAAACACAAGCAAAAGGCACTGTGCCTACATGCCAGCCAGTAAACACTTCTTAGAGACAATTTGGCTGGTCAATGTTTCTTACCACCATAAAAATCTCATATAATTCACAGCACTGTTTCACTACCCAACATACATCATTCCATAATTCTTATAGCTTCCAGATCATTAGTTACCCCAAATTTCTAATTACTAGAAACATCCTCATGATTGGCACCTAGAAAAGTCACAGACTACCAATGGAGGTGTATAAAATACACAGTGACCATTGGACACCAGTGACCATTGGTTTGAGGCTGTACTAAGGATGAAACATCTACTCCACTCATTCCTGCATAAAACTGAAATATGTCTTCCTTATTAGCATATTCAATATTTTCATCTACCCTATGGAAATGAATATTTAATTATTCCCATCTCTATATATTCATCCTGCCTTCCATGGATCCTTGATGAGATAAGTCAAACTAGATCTTTACCTACTTTTACATATTATCTCTCAGTCCTAAAAACTTGGGCTGAGAAGCCAGGGCACACAGAAATATTAGACATCTGCTGGTTGGTACCTGGGCTCCCTGTCTTATGGTACTTAAAACCATGGAGATTTTATGGAGCCAGAAAAATGGTAATGGGGATCAGCCTCTCACTGAAAAATTATCTTAGACCCTGTCCAGGGCCTTTCATGAGGCTCTTCTGATGGGGTTGGGTGGAGAGTCTAGGGGAGTGGGTGAAGCTTTGCAGCAGCTATCCTGAACACCATCTCATTTATTTCTAGCCTGCTGTCACACTGAACTCTCCTGCTTCCTCTCTACTCTTCCCGGCCTCTGTATGACTCCCAATTTTTGATTCTCTGCACACTGAAACTTTAAGCCTACCTTTGGCCATATGGATTTGTTATTCAAACCAAGTGCTCCCATCAAATGGCCCTTATATCTTCCCAGTGGACTTTGCCTTTTGATCTGTGACTTTGTGTTGCTGCCTATGAAAGCCTGATAAGCCCATCTGAACCATATAGGAGAGGAGATAAGACAACTCACACATTTGGAGTTATCAGAGACTGGCTACTTTGTAATGTATATAGTTGCTAGGAAGGCAAACATTTATAACAATAAGAGCAGCCATAAGAACTAACACTTATATACTACTTGCTATGGACCAGAAACTATACCAATTTCATTTCATTTTATTCATTTAATCCTCACTGTACCTTTTTGAGGTATATTATTATTCCAATTTTACAGATTAAGAAACCAAAAGAGAAAGCAGTAAAGGAACTTTCCAAAAACTACACAGATAGTAAGTGGCAGAGCCACATGCACGCCAAGAAGATAAGTCTCACCAGAAACCAACCCTACCAGCACCTTGCTATTAGACTTCCAGCCTCCAGACCTTGAGGATACAAAGTCCGCTGCTTAAGCTACCCAGTCTGTGGTTATCTTTGTGACAGCCCTACCAGGCTAATACAATCTCCTTCAACTTTTTACTCAAAAGCCATCCCTTAGGCACTCTATGTACAGTTTAACCACTACATGCTTGTTTCTGGATTTAACATCATATGTCAAAGATTATATTTTGGCAATCTATTTATTGTCTTCCTCTTTCACCAGAATGTGAACTCCATAAAGGCAAGATTTTTTTCAGTTTTCTTCACTAGTATATCCCTAGCACCTAATGAACTATCTGGCATATAGTAAATGTTCAGTAAATAAATAACATGAGGAAAGAAGTTCCAGGAGCTGACAGGTTCCATCCTCCTCATATCTCACCAAACTCCAAAGGACAGAAAGGAGGCAGGGCTGGTACAACAAATGAAATCTCGTCTATATGTAGAATGGTTTCAGCACTGTACTTCCGGAAAATTATCTTAGACCCTGTCCAGGGCCTTTCATGAGGCTCTTCTGATGGGGTTGGGTGGAGAGTCTAGGGGAGTGGGTGAAGCTTTGCAGCAGCTATCCTGAACACCATCTCATTTATTTCTAGCCTGCTGTCACACTGAACTCTCCTGCTTCCTCTCTACTCTTCCCGGCCTCTGTATGACTCCCAATTTTTGATTCTCTGCACACTGAAACTTTAAGCCTACCTTTGGCCATATGGATTTGTTATTCAAACCAAGTGCTCCCATCAAATGGCCCTTATATCTTCCCAGTGGACTTTGCCTTTTGATCTGTGACTTTGTGTTGCTGCCTATGAAAGCCTGATAAGCCCATCTGAACCATATAGGAGAGGAGATAAGACAACTCACACATTTGGAGTTATCAGAGACTGGCTACTTTGTAATGTATATAGTTGCTAGGAAGGCAAACATTTATAACAATAAGAGCAGCCATAAGAACTAACACTTATATACTACTTGCTATGGACCAGAAACTATACCAATTTCATTTCATTTTATTCATTTAATCCTCACTGTACCTTTTTGAGGTATATTATTATTCCAATTTTACAGATTAAGAAACCAAAAGAGAAAGCAGTAAAGGAACTTTCCAAAAACTACACAGATAGTAAGTGGCAGAGCCACATGCACGCCAAGAAGATAAGTCTCACCAGAAACCAACCCTACCAGCACCTTGCTATTAGACTTCCAGCCTCCAGACCTTGAGGATACAAAGTCCGCTGCTTAAGCTACCCAGTCTGTGGTTATCTTTGTGACAGCCCTACCAGGCTAATACAATCTCCTTCAACTTTTTACTCAAAAGCCATCCCTTAGGCACTCTATGTACAGTTTAACCACTACATGCTTGTTTCTGGATTTAACATCATATGTCAAAGATTATATTTTGGCAATCTATTTATTGTCTTCCTCTTTCACCAGAATGTGAACTCCATAAAGGCAAGATTTTTTTCAGTTTTCTTCACTAGTATATCCCTAGCACCTAATGAACTATCTGGCATATAGTAAATGTTCAGTAAATAAATAACATGAGGAAAGAAGTTCCAGGAGCTGACAGGTTCCATCCTCCTCATATCTCACCAAACTCCAAAGGACAGAAAGGAGGCAGGGCTGGTACAACAAATGAAATCTCGTCTATATGTAGAATGGTTTCAGCATGATGACAAATATCAACTTAAAAAATATATATTTATTTATTTTTGGCTCTTCTGGTTTTCACTGCTGCTGCAAGCTCTTCTCTAGGAGGAGTGAGGGCTACTCTCTAGTTGAGGTGAGCAGGCTTCTTGTTATGGTGACTTCTCTTGTGGAACTCAGGCTCTAGGGCACTTGGGCTCGTTAGTTGTGGCTCTGAGGCTCTAGAGCACAGGCTCCATAGTTGTGGCTCATGGGCTTAGTTGCTCCACAGCATGTGGGATCTTCCCGGATCAGGGATTGAACTTGTTTTTCCTCAACTGTCAGGCGAACTCTCCACCAATGAGCTACCAGGGAAGCCTGACAAATATCAACTTGTACGAACAATCAGAATAGCCAGAGTCAGAATAGCAAACTAGGTCCAAACAAAAGAGACATCTAAAAATCACTAAAAACTTAAGGGCATCTAGGAACCCAATGACTAACTATCCCTGCTTGTTAAGGTTTGTGACATTTACTTCTGCTTATTTTGCCTGCTCAGATGTCTGTCTCCAGAATGCTTTTGCCTCCAGAAGGCTTCACACTTTAGCACTCTTGTTCTTAACTAAGGCAGGATTGGTGGTAATTTGAGGAATGATATTCAAGTTTACCCAGGGCCTTCAAAATTCTCTTTCCCTTAAAAGCTTGAGAGTCCTAGAAAAAGAAATGCTTATGGGCTTCCCTTGTGGCTCAGTGGCAAAGAATCTGCCTGCCAATGCAGGAGACACAGGTTCGATCCCTGACCCAGGAAGATCCTACATGCCACAGAGCAACTAAGCCACCATACAACAACTGTTGAGCCTGTGCTCTAGTCTGGGAACCACAATAAGAGAAGCCACCACAATGAGAAGCTCACGTACTGCAACTAAAAAGAAGCCTCTGTAGCAACAAAGACCCAGCAGAGGTATAAATAAAATAAATAAATTAATTAAACTTTTTTTAAAAAAGAAATGCTTATAGTGTTTCCCCAGATAGCAACTAGGAGCATCTTCAGGCTCCACCAGGAATCCCTTGCTTTGGTCCTCCACTGTTTACAGTTTTCACCTGCCTCCCTGGTCTCTTTTGATGACATCTTAGTTTTGGTTTCATCCCTGGATCCTATCTCTTGAATTACCTGAAACATGTTACTCAGAAGTCTCTTAATGGCTGAATCCAGCATCCTGGAATTCTTCTCCTACAGGAGTGGATTTAGAGCACAGCAATAAAGAGAAGGGGCTTCCTAGATGGTGCTAGTGGTGAAGAACCCACCCGTCAATGCAGGAGACACAAGAGACATGGGTTCAATCCCTGGATCATGAAGATCCTCTGGAGTAGGAAATGACAACCTGCTCCACAGCATGTGGGATCTTCCCGGATCAGGGATTGAACTTGTTTTTCCTCAACTGTCAGGCGAACTCTCCACCAATGAGCTACCAGGGAAGCCTGACAAATATCAACTTGTACGAACAATCAGAATAGCCAGAGTCAGAATAGCAAACTAGGTCCAAACAAAAGAGACATCTAAAAATCACTAAAAACTTAAGGGCATCTAGGAACCCAATGACTAACTATCCCTGCTTGTTAAGGTTTGTGACATTTACTTCTGCTTATTTTGCCTGCTCAGATGTCTGTCTCCAGAATGCTTTTGCCTCCAGAAGGCTTCACACTTTAGCACTCTTGTTCTTAACTAAGGCAGGATTGGTGGTAATTTGAGGAATGATATTCAAGTTTACCCAGGGCCTTCAAAATTCTCTTTCCCTTAAAAGCTTGAGAGTCCTAGAAAAAGAAATGCTTATGGGCTTCCCTTGTGGCTCAGTGGCAAAGAATCTGCCTGCCAATGCAGGAGACACAGGTTCGATCCCTGACCCAGGAAGATCCTACATGCCACAGAGCAACTAAGCCACCATACAACAACTGTTGAGCCTGTGCTCTAGTCTGGGAACCACAATAAGAGAAGCCACCACAATGAGAAGCTCACGTACTGCAACTAAAAAGAAGCCTCTGTAGCAACAAAGACCCAGCAGAGGTATAAATAAAATAAATAAATTAATTAAACTTTTTTTAAAAAAGAAATGCTTATAGTGTTTCCCCAGATAGCAACTAGGAGCATCTTCAGGCTCCACCAGGAATCCCTTGCTTTGGTCCTCCACTGTTTACAGTTTTCACCTGCCTCCCTGGTCTCTTTTGATGACATCTTAGTTTTGGTTTCATCCCTGGATCCTATCTCTTGAATTACCTGAAACATGTTACTCAGAAGTCTCTTAATGGCTGAATCCAGCATCCTGGAATTCTTCTCCTACAGGAGTGGATTTAGAGCACAGCAATAAAGAGAAGGGGCTTCCTAGATGGTGCTAGTGGTGAAGAACCCACCCGTCAATGCAGGAGACACAAGAGACATGGGTTCAATCCCTGGATCATGAAGATCCTCTGGAGTAGGAAATGACAACCTGCTCCAGTATTCTTGCCTGGAAAATTCCATGTACATAGGAGTCTGGTGGGCTACAGTCCACAGGGCCGCAAAGAGTCAGACACGGCTAAGAGACTGAGCACCAATAAAGAAAAATTCTGTAACACTACTCTTCTCTCAGCCACCTCCCCTTTATTCACAGCTTCTCCTCAACACTAGGGGGCACTAATCATATTGTCATTTTACCCTATTACAAGGTAAAGTACTAGTTGCTCAGTTGTTGGTTCTATGACTCCCATGGATTATATAGCCCACCAGCCTCCTCTGTCCATGAAATTCTCCAGGCAAGAATACTGGAGTGGGTTGCCATTCCCTTCTCCTGAGGATCTTCCAGATCCCAGGATTGAACCCAGTTCTCCTGTATTACAGACAGATTCTTTACCACCTGAGCTACTAAGGATGCCCTATTTTACCATATTAAACCTGCATCAGTTACATCTCTTAATGAAATGTTTATCATTAAAGCCTAAATCTATGACCCCCCTTAATATATGGATAAATCTTGCACAAGTTTCTTGTATAATAGAAGACTTATCATTAAGTAGGGTTTTGACCTTAATCTGTAGAACCTAATTGAAATACTGAGAATAAGTTAGGGGAAAATTTCTTTTGCTGACTCCATAGAGTATCTGATACCATGTGTTCTGTGTATTTGTTTTAGGACCAGGCAAGTAAGGGAAGTCCTTGTTCTGATGCAAAATGAGAAGAGAGAAATCCTTCTCTGGAGAAAGTTTGTTGTGACAGTGAAGGGAGAAGGAAGAGGACCAGTGGGGTCAGTGGATGAAAAGAAAGGAAAAGATGGGGGGCACACAGGCCAAGGACTGAGGGGTGGATGGAGTGCAGGCATGGTGGGATTTGAGGCCACCTGTGCCTAGTAGCTTTGGACATGGTTTGCCATGTTTACAGTTTTCACCTGCCTCCCTGGTCTCTTTTGATGACATCTTAGTTTTGGTTTCATCCCTGGATCCTATCTCTTGAATTACCTGAAACATGTTACTCAGAAGTCTCTTAATGGCTGAATCCAGCATCCTGGAATTCTTCTCCTACAGGAGTGGATTTAGAGCACAGCAATAAAGAGAAGGGGCTTCCTAGATGGTGCTAGTGGTGAAGAACCCACCCGTCAATGCAGGAGACACAAGAGACATGGGTTCAATCCCTGGATCATGAAGATCCTCTGGAGTAGGAAATGACAACCTGCTCCAGTATTCTTGCCTGGAAAATTCCATGTACATAGGAGTCTGGTGGGCTACAGTCCACAGGGCCGCAAAGAGTCAGACACGGCTAAGAGACTGAGCACCAATAAAGAAAAATTCTGTAACACTACTCTTCTCTCAGCCACCTCCCCTTTATTCACAGCTTCTCCTCAACACTAGGGGGCACTAATCATATTGTCATTTTACCCTATTACAAGGTAAAGTACTAGTTGCTCAGTTGTTGGTTCTATGACTCCCATGGATTATATAGCCCACCAGCCTCCTCTGTCCATGAAATTCTCCAGGCAAGAATACTGGAGTGGGTTGCCATTCCCTTCTCCTGAGGATCTTCCAGATCCCAGGATTGAACCCAGTTCTCCTGTATTACAGACAGATTCTTTACCACCTGAGCTACTAAGGATGCCCTATTTTACCATATTAAACCTGCATCAGTTACATCTCTTAATGAAATGTTTATCATTAAAGCCTAAATCTATGACCCCCCTTAATATATGGATAAATCTTGCACAAGTTTCTTGTATAATAGAAGACTTATCATTAAGTAGGGTTTTGACCTTAATCTGTAGAACCTAATTGAAATACTGAGAATAAGTTAGGGGAAAATTTCTTTTGCTGACTCCATAGAGTATCTGATACCATGTGTTCTGTGTATTTGTTTTAGGACCAGGCAAGTAAGGGAAGTCCTTGTTCTGATGCAAAATGAGAAGAGAGAAATCCTTCTCTGGAGAAAGTTTGTTGTGACAGTGAAGGGAGAAGGAAGAGGACCAGTGGGGTCAGTGGATGAAAAGAAAGGAAAAGATGGGGGGCACACAGGCCAAGGACTGAGGGGTGGATGGAGTGCAGGCATGGTGGGATTTGAGGGCCACCTGTGCCTAGTAGCTTTGGACATGGTTTGCCAGTTGACTGGGGTGCTGTGGGTTGGGAGTGTCTTGACACACACTATTTTGAGGTGGTGGCAGTTATGGGAATGAGGGAGAAGAAGCAACCTAAACGTTCATTGTCAGAGGAATGGATTAAGAAGATGTGGCATATATATCAATGTAATATTATTCATTCATTAAAAAGAATGAAATAATTTCATATGCAGCAACATGGATGAATCTAGAGATTACCATACTAAATAAAGTAAGTCAGACAAAGACAAATATCATATAATATTGCTTATATACAGAATCTAAAAAAATGGGGGAAGAAAAGCTCCCTAGGTGGCGCTAGCGGTAAAAAACCCTCCTGTCAATGCAGTAGACATAAGAGACATGGGCTCCATCCCTGGGTGGGAAAGATCCCCTGGAGGAGGGCATGGAGACTCACTCCAGTATTCCTGCCTGGAGAATCCCATGGTCAGAGGAACCCGGCTGGCTTTAGTGCATAGGGTTGCAAAGAGTCAGACATGACTGAAGCGACTTAGCATGCACAAACACATGCAAAATCTAAAAAAAAAAATGATATAAATGAGCTTATTTACAAAATACAGACTCACACTTAGAAAACAAACTTTTGGTTACCAAAGGGGAAAGATGGGAAGAGGGAAAAATTGATTTTGAGACTGACATATACACACTACTCTTTAGATATTTTTAAAAATAATCAGCAAGGACATATTGTACAGCATAGGGAACTCTGCTAAATATTCTGTAATAATCTAAGTGGGAAAAGTATTTGAAAAAGAACAGATACATATGTATCAGTAACTGAATCACTTTGATATACACCTGAAACTAACACAACATTGTTAATCAACTATTCTCCAATATAAAAATGGGGCTTCCCTGGTAGCTCAGACATAAAGAATCTGCCTGCAGTGCTGTAGTCCTGGTTTCTATCCCTGGGTCAGGAAGATCCCCTGGAGAAGTGAATGTCAATACACTCCAGAATTCTTGCCTAGAGAACCCCAGGGGCAGAGGAGCCTGACGGACTACAGTTTCTGATGTGGCAAAGAGTCAGACATGACTGAGTGACTGACACTAGACTAGACTCCAATATAAAATAAACATTAAAAAAAAAAAAAAGGAATTACGTCAGGAGCTACTCCAAAGCTAAGCAAGAAAGAACTCTCAGCTCCTCACATGATCGTCATCCAGACCCCAGACTCTGAAAGTCTACAGCTCCACACACCCTCCTCCCAATCATCTCTAAGGGATATTATTTGCCCTAGGCAACAGAGCCTCAGAAATGGAGGATGAGAAGGACAGAAGAGGTTCCATTTCTCGCATCATAGCTGGTCCCCATATTTACCTGTAAAAACACTGTTCACTGAATGGCCACATCATATAGTTCTGTTGAAACTTAATTTCAAAGTATTACGGGTGAAATATAGCTAACTACCATGCATAATATGGTTTTTATGGAGAATGCATTTGGAGTTCCACATAAGTCACTTCCTCAAACAAACCACTGGAATTATGGCATTCTAATAGGAGGACGGCCTGTTCAACTCTCAAATCAGAGAGGAAGATAAATTAATGTGTTTTGGGACTGTTGACTTCAACAGACAAGGAAAGACTATGTGTCCTTTTTGCTTGAGTGCTTTCTTATAATGCCTCCTGGTCATCTGAGAGATAAAAGAGATATTACAGAACAAGTAAAATATAAGAGAATGAGTAAAAATCACCCTTAATTTTAGCTTCTTTGATTATGAAAACTACTAAAGCGTACTAGATAAAAGTAAGATCAGCATGAAGTTTACCTAAATTCAGATTATTAACCTGTACTTTAACCACTTTAGTATAATTGTTTGAGTGCACATACACACACAGATTGGGTAGAAACGGAGAAAATTATTTGTGCAGTCTGTTAGTGAAGCTTAAAGCCTAGTTAACTTTAAAAAGATGCCATTATTAAGTGAGATATAGCTCACTGTTTATGTGCAAGTTAACCTCGAAATCATATTTACCCTTTTTGAGGGCTCTTAGTAAAATAAGACATTTAACTTCTAGCACAAGGAAATATTTCTATATTTGCAAGTTTTTTTTCTGGGGAAAAAAACCATGATTTCAAAATGCAAAACATGAAACAGGCTTTAAAAAATTATTCTTCCAGGGCTTCCCTGGTGGTCCAGTGGGTAGTCTGCCTTGCAGTGCAAGGGGCACTGGTTCGATCCCTGGCCGGAAAGGATCCCAAGTGCCGCAGAGCAGCTGGACCGGTGTGTCCAATTACGAGCCAGCACTCTGGGGCACATGCACCCAGAGCTGGAGCTCTGCAACGAGAGCGGTCACTGCAATGGGAGGCCCACACAGGTCGAGGAATAAAGATGGATGAAAAATAAATAGATAAAAAATCAATAAAAAGAGGCCAAAATTAAAAAAAAAATGAGCACAGGAAAATAAGTAGTTGTGAAGGGACACAAAATGCAATAAATGCCAAATTTAAAAAAAAAATTATTCTTTAGTAATTAACATTTTACATATAAGAAACATCCTGCGAATATTTAAAGAGCATTCATAAGTGTCAGGACAGACATGGGAAAAAAAGAAAAGTCCAGTAACTATATGCGGATCTTTTACTTTTACCTAGTTTGTTTTACTTTTTCTATTTCATATTCAGTTGTCCCATTTCATTTAGTTCATGTTTTCCAGTTTCTCCATCTTTCTTTTTTTTGGATGTTCTTTCTCAAGCCTTTATCAAGTGTAGTAGAAAACTTTTGTATACATATATATATAATACATATATTTTAGAAAACTTGTGAAGTTTTGCCTAACTAAAAAATTTATGACATTTTGATTCCACTTGTTTGACTTAGTATGAATAGAATACCAGATTTCTAACTTTAAACAACAGATATGCAACAAGCAACAAAGGTTTACTGTATAGCACAGAGAACTATAGTCAATATCTTGTAATAACCTATAATGGAAAATAATTTCAAAAATAACATATGTGTATAACTGAATCACATACACAAAAAAGAATCCTACATTTTGAAATTTAGTAATGTTTACCTTTTTGCTAGTTTTTCTAAATGCCCTATGAACAGCTGATATCACGCCATATGAGACGCAAAATGTTAAATGTAGGGCTTCCCTGGTGGTCCAGTGGGTAAGGACACTACCTTGCAGTGCAAGGGACGCCGGTTCAATCCCTGGCCTGGGAAGATCCCATGTGCCATGGAGCGGCTGGACCGATGTGTCCAATTACTGAGCTGGAGCTCTGGCATGTGTGCGCCCAGAGCCGGTGCTCTGTGACGACAGTGGCCACCGCGATGGGAGGCCCACAGGAGCCAAAGAACAAAGATGGATGAAAATAGAGAAATGAAAGACCAACAGAAGTGGCCCGCCCATCCCCCTCCCTCCCCATCCCACCCAGCCAAAATAAAAAAATAAATAAATCTTTTAAAAAAAAAATGAAAAAAAACCAAAATGTTAAACGTATTTGTGTAGGATATGATTAAAGATAAATTAATTAAATATAAATCTATTATATTTAAAGTATCAATGATATCATTCAAGATGCTTCTATTCTTATTTTTTCTGTACTTGATAAAATATTCTCAGAGAAATGTTAATATGTCTCACTATGATTATATATTTTTCCTTTTCCCTTATATTTCTTCAATTTTTGCTTCATACATATTTGCTTCTTTGTTGTTAAGGTGTCTAATGGTTTAGATGCCTATCTTCTTTGTGAAATTGTACCTTTTGTCATTAAAAATATTCATCTTTGTTTCATTTAAAATAAATAATTTTTTGAAAAGTCCAAGTAAACCTTGATATCATGCATTTGAGCACATCCTATGTGCTAAGGGCTTTACTTCTATTGTGCTCTTTAATCTCCCCTAAAGGAAGAAATTAACTCTCCCATTTCATCAATGAGAGACTTAAGGCAGAGAGACCAAAGAACTTGCCTAAGTCTTCAAAGCCTGCAAATTGCACCGCAGAGTGGACACTTGAGAACAGGTGCATCTAACTCAAAGCCAGGCTCTCAGCTACTCTCCTGCCTCCCAAACGGCAGAAGTCCAATTATAACCTATAATGGAAAATAATTTCAAAAATAACATATGTGTATAACTGAATCACATACACAAAAAAGAATCCTACATTTTGAAATTTAGTAATGTTTACCTTTTTGCTAGTTTTTCTAAATGCCCTATGAACAGCTGATATCACGCCATATGAGACGCAAAATGTTAAATGTAGGGCTTCCCTGGTGGTCCAGTGGGTAAGGACACTACCTTGCAGTGCAAGGGACGCCGGTTCAATCCCTGGCCTGGGAAGATCCCACGTGCCGCGGAGCGGCTGGACCGATGTGTCCAATTACTGAGCTGGAGCTCTGGCATGTGTGCGCCCAGAGCCGGTGCTCTGTGACGACAGTGGCCACCGCGATGGGAGGCCCACAGGAGCCAAAGAACAAAGATGGATGAAAATAGAGAAATGAAAGACCAACAGAAGTGGCCCGCCCATCCCCCTCCCCCCCCATCCCACCCAGCCAAAATAAAAAAATAAATAAATCTTTTAAAAAAAAAATGAAAAAAAACCAAAATGTTAAACGTATTTGTGTAGGATATGATTAAAGATAAATTAATTAAATATAAATCTATTATATTTAAAGTATCAATGATATCATTCAAGATGCTTCTATTCTTATTTTTTCTGTACTTGATAAAATATTCTCAGAGAAATGTTAATATGTCTCACTATGATTATATATTTTTCCTTTTCCCTTATATTTCTTCAATTTTTGCTTCATACATATTTGCTTCTTTGTTGTTAAGGTGTCTAATGGTTTAGATGCCTATCTTCTTTGTGAAATTGTACCTTTTGTCATTAAAAATATTCATCTTTGTTTCATTTAAAATAAATAATTTTTTGAAAAGTCCAAGTAAACCTTGATATCATGCATTTGAGCACATCCTATGTGCTAAGGGCTTTACTTCTATTGTGCTCTTTAATCTCCCCTAAAGGAAGAAATTAACTCTCCCATTTCATCAATGAGAGACTTAAGGCAGAGAGACCAAAGAACTTGCCTAAGTCTTCAAAGCCTGCAAATTGCACCGCAGAGTGGACACTTGAGAACAGGTGCATCTAACTCAAAGCCAGGCTCTCAGCTACTCTCCTGCCTCCCAAACGGCAGAAGTCCAATTGCCACTATTAAACATAGCCATTATCACTAAGGATTGCAGTCTTGGTGAGGAATCTTTCTAGTGCAAGTATCACATACAAAATATTTGCCAAGGGATTCTCTTTCGGAAAGAGTACACTTGCAAGAGGAAGGTGTTCTGAATATTACTACCAGTAACAAATCCTTAAAATTAATCTATACCTTTTGTGCAATAAACAATCCTTAAACAAGCACCTTTTCTAGAAAACAGACTACGATAAGGCTATCTGCATAAAAATAAGTATAATATTTTGCCCTGCTTGGGGGAGCAGGCAAACAGAGAGGGACAGGCAAACACAGTGGCACATGTGCTTTACATGTGCATGCACCTTGAAAATTGGTTCTATTGTCACCCAAGAGAAAAAAGAAGTCATGGTGTATTCCATCTGTAGCTTTATACAGAGGCTTGTTAATATTGGGAGATTCAAGTCTAGTGACCTGAACTAGTTCATTGCATAACCCACTCTTGGGTTAAACTGGCTAAACCCACTCTGGCTAAACTGTGGTGGAAGTTTGGATCCTTTCCCCCAAGAGAGCCCATAAAACTCAGGAACTGTTAATCCTTTCGCTTAGCAGATGAACAATGTTTATCAGTTCTTGTGGGCTGACCTTCACTGCTTCCTCTTCTCCCCAGGAAATGACTGCTGGGCTTCTATAGCTATCACCCTTCACATCTCCTAAAATGCAGTATGTCAGAGATAGAATCACTTTGCACCCAACAGCATTACCCACCACAACACCTCACCAATTCCCAACTAAATCTCTGGATATTCATGAATCATTATGACTACTTAATTCCAGAGAGTTCTACTGAATTGCCCCTAAGTTTCTCTGGGTCAGTGAATAGGGACAGGTTTAGCTGCTCAGAGCAGCTTCTAGACCCAGTATCTGTGAAAGTAGGGTCTGTATCTGCATCCAAACCTCCACTGACTGGATGGATCCAAAACAGATTTAATTTTTTTGATTCCCCCCCTAGAATTCAAATGAGATTGTTCCTTCTGTTAAAAGTGATCAGCCAGGCTCTCAGCTACTCTCCTGCCTCCCAAACGGCAGAAGTCCAATTGCCACTATTAAACATAGCCATTATCACTAAGGATTGCAGTCTTGGTGAGGAATCTTTCTAGTGCAAGTATCACATACAAAATATTTGCCAAGGGATTCTCTTTCGGAAAGAGTACACTTGCAAGAGGAAGGTGTTCTGAATATTACTACCAGTAACAAATCCTTAAAATTAATCTATACCTTTTGTGCAATAAACAATCCTTAAACAAGCACCTTTTCTAGAAAACAGACTACGATAAGGCTATCTGCATAAAAATAAGTATAATATTTTGCCCTGCTTGGGGGAGCAGGCAAACAGAGAGGGACAGGCAAACACAGTGGCACATGTGCTTTACATGTGCATGCACCTTGAAAATTGGTTCTATTGTCACCCAAGAGAAAAAAGAAGTCATGGTGTATTCCATCTGTAGCTTTATACAGAGGCTTGTTAATATTGGGAGATTCAAGTCTAGTGACCTGAACTAGTTCATTGCATAACCCACTCTTGGGTTAAACTGGCTAAACCCACTCTGGCTAAACTGTGGTGGAAGTTTGGATCCTTTCCCCCAAGAGAGCCCATAAAACTCAGGAACTGTTAATCCTTTCGCTTAGCAGATGAACAATGTTTATCAGTTCTTGTGGGCTGACCTTCACTGCTTCCTCTTCTCCCCAGGAAATGACTGCTGGGCTTCTATAGCTATCACCCTTCACATCTCCTAAAATGCAGTATGTCAGAGATAGAATCACTTTGCACCCAACAGCATTACCCACCACAACACCTCACCAATTCCCAACTAAATCTCTGGATATTCATGAATCATTATGACTACTTAATTCCAGAGAGTTCTACTGAATTGCCCCTAAGTTTCTCTGGGTCAGTGAATAGGGACAGGTTTAGCTGCTCAGAGCAGCTTCTAGACCCAGTATCTGTGAAAGTAGGGTCTGTATCTGCATCCAAACCTCCACTGACTGGATGGATCCAGCAGAAATATGTCCTTAGAATTCTGAATTTTCCTTCTGTAGTGTCATATTCCCCAGGCCTAGGGACAGAGGAGCCTGGCAGGCTATAGTCCATGGGATCACAAAATAGTTGGACACGATTTAGTGACTAAACAACAAGAGAATAAAGAAAAACAGTCATTGCCTTTTTGCCAGGGCAAACAAGCAGGTGAATCCAGCGGTTCATAGCAAAATACTCAATTTCTCTTTGCAGGGAGGCAGAGGTTGTTCTAACTAGGGTAGAAGTTAGATTCCAAATGGTCAGACCTGGAACAGTGTTTGCCGCATGACATCAGGGGATCAGATGTGCCAGATAAGTCACAATCTTGTAGTGAGAGCTGAAATTGGAATCTGGCAAGACAAACAGCTCATACATAACCCAAAGGCCAGAAGGCGGGATTTCAAAACTAAAGACTTGAAAACTAGAGAAACTGATTCAGTCTGTTACACAGAAAGGTAGACAACAAACAATGGTGTCTAAGGGCACTGTTGTAAAGAAACTTAGAGTGTTTTTAAGGAAAACCAAAAGGATACACAGGCAAGGTTTGACAGGTTTACAGCAAAGTGTGCATCCTTCTTGCTCCTGTCCAGTATTCAACTGAGTTGGAACAGTTTCAGCCCAGGGGTGTGCATCAGTAAGCTACACTATAGAAAAGCTCCTTCCTTAGAGGTGTCTCCCTGGGACTGGTCATTCTGGTCATCACAGAGCTGTGACATTACCTTGGATCCATCTGAATATTTTGGTCTGCTTTGACCTCTGTTTGACCACAATGCTCCCAAGCTAACCCTTCACATCTCCTAAAATGCAGTATGTCAGAGATAGAATCACTTTGCACCCAACAGCATTACCCACCACAACACCTCACCAATTCCCAACTAAATCTCTGGATATTCATGAATCATTATGACTACTTAATTCCAGAGAGTTCTACTGAATTGCCCCTAAGTTTCTCTGGGTCAGTGAATAGGGACAGGTTTAGCTGCTCAGAGCAGCTTCTAGACCCAGTATCTGTGAAAGTAGGGTCTGTATCTGCATCCAAACCTCCACTGACTGGATGGATCCAGCAGAAATATGTCCTTAGAATTCTGAATTTTCCTTCTGTAGTGTCATATTCCCCAGGCCTAGGGACAGAGGAGCCTGGCAGGCTATAGTCCATGGGATCACAAAATAGTTGGACACGATTTAGTGACTAAACAACAAGAGAATAAAGAAAACAGTCATTGCCTTTTTGCCAGGGCAAACAAGCAGGTGAATCCAGCGGTTCATAGCAAAATACTCAATTTCTCTTTGCAGGGAGGCAGAGGTTGTTCTAACTAGGGTAGAAGTTAGATTCCAAATGGTCAGACCTGGAACAGTGTTTGCCGCATGACATCAGGGGATCAGATGTGCCAGATAAGTCACAATCTTGTAGTGAGAGCTGAAATTGGAATCTGGCAAGACAAACAGCTCATACATAACCCAAAGGCCAGAAGGCGGGATTTCAAAACTAAAGACTTGAAAACTAGAGAAACTGATTCAGTCTGTTACACAGAAAGGTAGACAACAAACAATGGTGTCTAAGGGCACTGTTGTAAAGAAACTTAGAGTGTTTTTAAGGAAAACCAAAAGGATACACAGGCAAGGTTTGACAGGTTTACAGCAAAGTGTGCATCCTTCTTGCTCCTGTCCAGTATTCAACTGAGTTGGAACAGTTTCAGCCCAGGGGTGTGCATCAGTAAGCTACACTATAGAAAAGCTCCTTCCTTAGAGGTGTCTCCCTGGGACTGGTCATTCTGGTCATCACAGAGCTGTGACATTACCTTGGATCCATCTGAATATTTTGGTCTGCTTTGACCTCTGTTTGACCACAGACCAGCTGAAATCTCATTTTCCTTCTTTCAGATCTTCTGTCCAAAAGCTTTGCAGATAAGTCTCAAGGTCCCAATTAATGCTCACTTAAGGTTTTGCAGACCTAACTGCAATTTGACTGGCAAACAAAATGTGATCAAACAAAAACCCAAAATCTTTTCATGGTCTTTAAAGCTTAGATCATCAGTCTCAACTTATTACCACAGCTTCCCATGCTTACCTCCTTCTAGCTTCACTAGTTTTTTTATTCCTTGATCATTCCAAGCTCCCCTTTCACTCCTAGACCCAGGCCCTGTCCTGAGTCCTGTATTCTATAGGTTTCCATCTCTCTTCCTTCATTCATGTCCTTCCCAGCAGGGTAAGGTCACAAGGTAAGGGACATGCCACTGAGATCCAGTGCCTAACACCTTTTAGATTACACTTGGGATTCCTAGGACCACAGAAGGCTCTGACCAAACAGCCTTAAGCCAGGTCCTAGAGGCTGCAAGGACCTTTTCCATACCTTTATTATCCTGAGGAACCACTCCTTCACTGGTATATACATCTCTAGGTTCTGTGTTACACAGCATATTGTGGAATATAATGACACAGAAGGCAATTATTCAACAAAGAAATGTGTGTTGCGCTTAGTTGCTTCAGTCGAGTCCAACCCTATGGACTACAGACCACCAGGCTCCTCCATTCATGGGATTCTCCAGGCTAGAATATTGGAGTGGGTTTCCATTTCCTACTCTGTATTTCGTTAGAAATATAAAGAGTTAAATTAAAAGTAGCAGCTTCAGCTGTGCCCTAATTTAACGACAACAATGGTGTCTAAGGGCACTGTTGTAAAGAAACTTAGAGTGTTTTTAAGGAAAACCAAAAGGATACACAGGCAAGGTTTGACAGGTTTACAGCAAAGTGTGCATCCTTCTTGCTCCTGTCCAGTATTCAACTGAGTTGGAACAGTTTCAGCCCAGGGGTGTGCATCAGTAAGCTACACTATAGAAAAGCTCCTTCCTTAGAGGTGTCTCCCTGGGACTGGTCATTCTGGTCATCACAGAGCTGTGACATTACCTTGGATCCATCTGAATATTTTGGTCTGCTTTGACCTCTGTTTGACCACAGACCAGCTGAAATCTCATTTTCCTTCTTTCAGATCTTCTGTCCAAAAGCTTTGCAGATAAGTCTCAAGGTCCCAATTAATGCTCACTTAAGGTTTTGCAGACCTAACTGCAATTTGACTGGCAAACAAAATGTGATCAAACAAAAACCCAAAATCTTTTCATGGTCTTTAAAGCTTAGATCATCAGTCTCAACTTATTACCACAGCTTCCCATGCTTACCTCCTTCTAGCTTCACTAGTTTTTTTATTCCTTGATCATTCCAAGCTCCCCTTTCACTCCTAGACCCAGGCCCTGTCCTGAGTCCTGTATTCTATAGGTTTCCATCTCTCTTCCTTCATTCATGTCCTTCCCAGCAGGGTAAGGTCACAAGGTAAGGGACATGCCACTGAGATCCAGTGCCTAACACCTTTTAGATTACACTTGGGATTCCTAGGACCACAGAAGGCTCTGACCAAACAGCCTTAAGCCAGGTCCTAGAGGCTGCAAGGACCTTTTCCATACCTTTATTATCCTGAGGGAACCACTCCTTCACTGGTATATACATCTCTAGGTTCTGTGTTACACAGCATATTGTGGAATATAATGACACAGAAGGCAATTATTCAACAAAGAAATGTGTGTTGCGCTTAGTTGCTTCAGTCGAGTCCAACCCTATGGACTACAGACCACCAGGCTCCTCCATTCATGGGATTCTCCAGGCTAGAATATTGGAGTGGGTTTCCATTTCCTACTCTGTATTTCGTTAGAAATATAAAGAGTTAAATTAAAAGTAGCAGCTTCAGCTGTGCCCTAATTTAACGACAACTCACTAAAGCTTCGTTAAACCAGAAAGCCGGGGAAATTCAGAGCCTAAGATACTCCCAAAACAACTTTCGTTCTTGGCTCTTTTAATGAAACTCCTGGAACTTGGCCCCTAGTCTTCCAATATATGTGGTGCTTCAATGTTTGAGGATTAAATCCAGCATTTCACATGTCTATAGCCATGCAAACATCAATGACGGTCAAGATTATCTTTTTAAAATGTTTTCCAAATCAGAATGTCAGTCATATTTGGATTCTGGAGCAGAGATTAGAATATTTAGAATCTGCAATTGCAAAATAATTGCTCAGAGACACTGACATGCTGACACAAACTAAACGATAAACGCAAATTAAAATGACCAGTCGCAGGGAGGCAGGAACAAAGGGAAAAGGCAAGTAAGAAGAAAAAAGTAAATAGAATCTTTTCTGTATTTACTGAGCTCGCCAAATCTTTAAAAGAGACGTAACAAGTTGTTTGGTAATGTAGGATACCTCCAGAAAGGCATTTTTGGAATTACTGTGCTTTGGAACCTTTGAAGTACTAGAAATTTATCTTTCAGACTTTTTCCCACCTCCTCTTTCCCATAGGGGATTAACTCAGTGCTGTTCCTGCCATATAAAGACAAAGATATTTTGACATTTCCAACTGGGGACTAGAAGAAAAACATTTATTTACAGATACTTTCATGGCAAATGCCAGAGGGTAATCAATGTGATGTTGTAAAAATAACCATATCTTACCCACCAGTCATTACTGAGACTGTTATCAGACCGCATGAATGTGAACCCACCATCACCCACCATGATCCATCAGGTTTTGAGAGAAAAATAGAAGTGAACTGAAAGGGAATATGATGGGGACCACCATTCCCATAACCTTCAAGTCCAATATTAGCACTAATTACTACAATCCTTCCTCGGGTGAGGCACTGTTTCTAATTCACATCCTTGAATGGGAGAGGAATGGTCAGTTTCTGGCACTTCCACTTGGCTGTTTTAAAAATAATGGCCCTTGGGATTCCCTGGTGGTCCAGTGGGTAAGGACACCGCCTTGCAGTGCAAGGGGCGCCGGTTCGATCCCTGGCCTGGGAAGATTCCACGTGCCGTGGAGTGGCTGGACCAATGTGTCCAATTACCAAGCCGGAGCTCTGGAGCGCATGAGCCCAGAGCCGGTGCTCTGCGACAACAGAGGCCACTGCAATGGGAGGCCCACACAGGCCAAAGAACAAAGATGGATGAAACTAGACAAATGAAAGACCAGTGAAAGTGACCTGCCCACCCCCTCCCTCCCCACCCCACCAAAATAAACAAATAAATAAATGTTTAAAAATAAAAAAATAAATAACGGTCCTTAATCTGCATAGTGCAAAGAACCTATGTAAGAGTTCTGATATCTATTCCAGCTGACACCTAGTCCATTTATATAGTCAAGGACTAGGGAAATAACCATGGGCTACAGGGCATGTCTGCTGACTCAGTGGCCCTACTGTGAACTGGACTTGGGCTAATACCTGGGTTATCATCTGGCTACTCTAACTTCCACTCTATCTAGAAGACCAGGATGGTACTTTGGGTCTCCTAATATCAGTGGCAGTGCTAGCTCACACCTCATATCTAACAGATCTAAAAGGCCTGAGTAGTTGTCATTTCCTCTGGCATGGTTACTCTGGTAAATAGCCGAAGGTCCCCTTTAGGGAAGAATCAGAAAAAATATTTATCATATATACTATGGTGGCACTGACAGACTTTTCATGGGGACTGGTCTCACCTTCAGTAAATGGACTCTAGGTCTATAATCCCATTTAGTTCTGGAAACTGTGTGAGTTTTTCACTGTAGCATTGATGTCAGCTTTCCAGCTCTCAGTTTTCTATTATACAAATCAAGCAATGCCTTGGTAAGTTCTCCACCTTATTCCTGAAATTACCACAGATCCATGTAGGCCAAGACACTCTGATTTCTACTCTAATTCTGATGCCCACTGCTGTAATTGTGTCCACTAAGACTGAAAATTAAGTCCTGCCCCTGGTCTCCATCATTCTGAAATCACACTAACCTCACTGATATCAGGCACTCTAACTTCTATGCCACATATGCAATTATGGCCAGCAGAGAACAAGCACTGCCAACTTTCCTATATTATTCCTACTATATTATTCTCTGTACCTTTTTTGGTATGACTGATGCATTTCATAACTTAAAAACTCTTGGTTTCCCAATCAAGATACCTATTTTGTTATTGACTTAAATCGTTTTAGACCTTATATTTGTCATATCTTCTCCTAATTTTTTGTATGAAATAGTACTGGTAAGTTTTCTAATTTGTTTTGAGCTTCTCTATGGAAAGATGATGCCAGGTTATATAGTACCATTGTTATATTTAAGGTTTATAGTTATTCTTTTTTAATTCATAAAAATGAATGTGAACTTTAGTAGGAGAGAGTTTAATTACTTTTTATTAAGATAAGATGAATACTGAATAATGCTCTAACCAGGTGAAGAAAAAAAGGGATGAAGACTCAGACAAGAGTTAATCTTAAATTCCTCTTTTTTACTGTGTAATTCTTTGCATAATTATTTTGCTTTCATTGCACTTTTCAAATTGAAAATAAATGTTAAAAAAAAACATTAAAAAAATCTCTTGGTCAAATTTTTTTAAAAAAAGGAAGGAAAAAAATCAAATGGAGGAATTGTGTTGCAGATTCTGTTGCCCTCAAATGGCTCCTGCAACTTCTTTTGTCCCATACTCTAACAATGTAGCTTTGAAACTCCTTCCATTGAGAGGCAGGGTCTCTAGCCCCTCTCCCTAAATTGAATGGGTTTTTGTGAATGTTCTGGTCAAAATAACATGGTAGAAGTGACACTGGAGCAATAGGCAAGTTTGGCCTTGTGTACAAAATAAAGCAGAGCAAAGGTTAGCAGAGTTTTGCCAAAAGAATACACTGATCATAGCAAACACCCTCCTCCAGCAACACAAAATGTGACTCTACACAAGAACAATACTAGATGGTCAATATCAAAATCAGATTGATTATATTCTTTGCAGCTGAAGATGGAGAAGCTCTATACAGTCAACAAAGGCAAGACCTGGACATGACTATGGCTCAGATCATGACCCCCGTAGTGCAAAATTCAGACTTAAAATGAAGAAAGTAGGGAAAACCATGAGGCCATCTCAGGTATGATCTATATCAAGTCCCTTATGATTATATAGTGGAGGTGATGAACAGATTCAAGGGATTAGATATGGTAGACAGACTGCCTGAAGAACTGTGGATAGATTCATAACATTGTAAAGGAAGAGGCAACCAAAATCACCCCCCCAAAAAAGAAATGCAAGAAAGAAAAGTGGTTGTCTGAGGAGGCCTTACAAATAGCTGAGAAAAGAGGACAAGCAAAAGACAAAGGAGAAAGGGAAAGATATACCCAACCAAATGCAAAGTTCCAAAGAAGAGCAAGGAGAGATAAGAAACCCTTCTTAAGTGAACAATGCAAAGAAATAGAGGAAAACAATAGAATAGAAAAGACTAAAGATTTCTTTAAGAGAACTGGAGATAACCAAGGAAATATTTCATGCAAAGATGGGCACAACAAAGGACAGAAACAGTGATGGCCTAACAGAAACAGAAGAGATTAAGAAGAGGTGGAAAGACCACTAGATTTGCTCTGCCATGGCCCACACTCAGTCTGTGGAGTGTGCTTTCTCTGACTCTGAATAAATCCATTTCTTATCTGTCAAAAAAAAAAGAAGAGGTGGAAAGAAGAACGATTGCAAAAAAAGATCTTAATGACCTGGAAGACTATGATGGTGTGATCACTCACCTACAGCTAGACATCTTGGAGTGTGACGTTAAATGGGCCTTAGAAAAGTATTACTACGAAGAAAGCTAGTGGAGGTGATGGAATTCCAGCTGAGCTATTTCTAATCCCAAAAGATGATGCTGTTAAAGTGCTGTACTCAATATGCCAGCAAACTTGGAAAACTCAGCAGTGGCCAAAGGACTGGAAAAGGTCCGTTTTCATTCTAATTCCAAAGAAGAGCAATGCCAAAGAATGTTCAAACTCCTGTACAAATGCACTCATTTCATATACTAGCAAGGTAATTCTCAAAATCCTTTGAGCTAGGCTTCAACAGTATGTGAATCGAGAACTTCCAGGTGTGCAAGCTGGGTTTAGAAAGGGCAAAGGAACACAAAACATGCTGACATCCATTGGATCATAGAGAAAACAAGGGAATTCCAAAAAAAAAAAACCCCAAAACCTACTTCTGCTTCACAGACTACACTAAAGCCTTTGACTGTGTGGATCACAATAAAATGGAATGGGAATACCAGATCACCTTACCTGTCTCCTGAGAAACCTGTATGCAGGACAAAAAGCAACAGTTAGAACTGTACATGGAACAACAGATTAGCTTAAAAATGGGAAAGGAGTATGACAAGACTGTATATTGTCACTCTGCTTATTTACCTCACATGCAGAGTACATCATGCAAAATGCCGGGCTGGATGAATCACAAGCTGGAGTCAAGATAGTCAGGAGAAATAAAAGCAATCTCAGATATGCAGATGACACCACTTTAATGTCAGAAAATGAAGCGGAATAGTCTCTCTCTTTTTTTTTTTTTAAAGATTTATTTATTTATATTTATTTTGGGTGGGGGTCGGGTTGGGGAGGGAGGGGAGCGGGCGGGCCACTTCTATTGGTCTTTCATTTCTCTATTTTCATCCATCTTTGTTCTTTGGCTCCTGTGGGCCTCCCATTGTGGTGGCGTCTGTCATCGCAGAGCACCGGCTCTGGGCGCTTGTGCTCCAGAGCTCCAGCTCGATGATTGGACACATCAGTCCAGCCGCTCTGCGGCACGTGGGATCTTCCCAGGCCAGGGCTCGAACCGGCGCCCCTTGCACTGCAAGGCAGTGTCCCCACCCACTGGACCACCAGGGGAAGCCCAGGAACCACCGCGATGGGAGGCCCACAGGAGCCAAAGAACAAAGACGGATGAAAATAGAGAAATGAAAAACCCACTCCCCTCCCTCCCCAACCCGACCCCCGTCCCAAAAATAATAAATAAATCTTTAAAAAAAAAGGAGGGGGGGGGAGAGGAGAGTGAAAAGCTGGCTTAAAACTCAACATTGAAAAAACTAAGATCCGGGCTTCCCTGGTGGTCCAATGGGTAAGGACACTGCCTTGCAGTGCAAGGGGCGCCGGTTCGATCCCTGGCCTGGGAAGATCCCATGTGCTGTGGAGCAGCTGGGCTGATGTGTCCAATAACTGAGCTGGAGCTCTGGAGCACATGTGCCCAGAGCCAGTGCTCTGTGGCGAGAGGGGCCACTGCAATGGGGGCCCACATAAGCCAAAGAACAAAGATGGATGAGAATAGATAAATGAAAGACCAATAGAAGTAGCCAAAAAAACAAAACAAAACAAAACAAAGATCCATGGCAGCTGGTCCTATCACTTAATGGCAAACAGATGGTGAAAAAGTGGAAACAATGTCAGATTTCATTTTATTGGGCTGCAAAATCACTACACATGGTGACTTCAGCCACAAAATTAAAAGACACTTGCTCCTTGGAGGAAAGTTATGACAAACCTGGCAGTGTATTAAAAAGCAGAGACGTCACTTTGCTGACAAACATGTATATAGTGAAAGGTACTGTTTTTCTCGTAGTCATGAATGGATGTGAGAGTTGGACCGTAAAGAAGCCTGAGTGCCGAAGAACTGATGCCTTTGAACTGTGGTGCTGGGGAAGATTCTTTAGAGTACCTTGGACAGGAAGAAGAAGATCAAACCAGTCAATCCTAAATATTCATTGAAACGACTGATTCTGAAGCTGAATCTCCAATACTTTGGCTAGCTGATGCAAAGAGCCGACTCAATGGAGAAGACCCTGATGCTTGGAAAGACTGAAGGCAGGAGGAGAAGGCAGCAACAAAGAATAAGATGGTTGGATGGCATCATCAACTCAATGGACATGAGTTTTAACCAACTCCAGGAGACAGTGAAGGACAGGCAAGCCTGGCATACTAGAGTTTATGGGCTCACAAAGGGTTAGATACAACTTAGTGACTGAAAAACAAGAAGTGACACTATGTGACTTTCAAGTAGGCCATAACTAGTGACACAGCTTATACTTTATTCACTGGAGTTCTCACTGTCAGAATCATCAACTATCATGTTAAGCAGCCTGATTGCCCTGGGGTAATCATGCTGTGAGAAGGTCCAATCCAGTCCAGAGAGAAGTAACATGGAGATGGTCTGAGACTTCTTAGGAAGAGATGCCTAACTAGTTCCCCAGTGTTCTAGTCCCAATTATTCCAGTTCTAACTGCATCTGACTGCAACGGCATGACACATTCTGAACCAGAACCCTGGCATTCCAACTAAGCCATTTCAGAATTCTGTCCCACAGAAACTGAGAGATAGTAAAGTGATTGTTGTTATTTTAAACCTCTCAAATCTGTTTTGTAGATCAAGTTACAAATGGAAGATGAACATTAAGTTGAACCCATCCTCAGGAAGTGGAACCCTAACAGTCTTCAGTGGGGAAATCTGAGCACATTGATCCCCAAACCCTCAGAAAGGTTGAACAGTAAGAAGGACCAATCTCAGAAGGTATGAGAAAGAATGTGACTGAAAACAGGCATAAATTGCAAGTGTTTAATGAGAATCTCAGGTCCTCATTCCTATTTGAACCATTAGGTATTCCAAAGAGTCTGAGTACTCACTGCAGCAAAGATGAGGATTGTTCTCTGGACAAAGTGAATGGGGAGGCTTCCAGAGAAACCAGAGGGACAGCTGCAGGGCAAAGTATCCCGGCTAAGAGGAAGGACATGGGAAATTTAGGCTCTAACACTGTCAGTCATTGATTACACGTCCTTTTCCAAGTCATTTTCTCATTCATTAAAGAGCTTAGACTGAATGATCTATGAAAAAGATTTCCATAGCAAAAATCTGTGATTCCATTAAAAATAGAAAAACATTCTAATAAAAATTGGTGATTCTTTAAAATACGGCAAGTTTAAGTAATAAATTGCAATATGAAATGCTTTCCAGTCAATGGAAATTCAAATTCACTTCTTATAACATGTAGTTCTTTTTAAAATAGCATCAGAAACTATAATAGAAAACCTCCCTTTGAGGTACTTCTAATGTTTATTTCCCAACTAGGGATCAATTAAAGAATATGGGCTTGTGGAAAACAGTGTGAAAGTTTCTCAAAAAACTAAAAATAGAACTACTATGTTGTTGCTCACTGTCAGAATCATCAACTATCATGTTAAGCAGCCTGATTGCCCTGGGGTAATCATGCTGTGAGAAGGTCCAATCCAGTCCAGAGAGAAGTAACATGGAGATGGTCTGAGACTTCTTAGGAAGAGATGCCTAACTAGTTCCCCAGTGTTCTAGTCCCAATTATTCCAGTTCTAACTGCATCTGACTGCAACGGCATGACACATTCTGAACCAGAACCCTGGCATTCCAACTAAGCCATTTCAGAATTCTGTCCCACAGAAACTGAGAGATAGTAAAGTGATTGTTGTTATTTTAAACCTCTCAAATCTGTTTTGTAGATCAAGTTACAAATGGAAGATGAACATTAAGTTGAACCCATCCTCAGGAAGTGGAACCCTAACAGTCTTCAGTGGGGAAATCTGAGCACATTGATCCCCAAACCCTCAGAAAGGTTGAACAGTAAGAAGGACCAATCTCAGAAGGTATGAGAAAGAATGTGACTGAAAACAGGCATAAATTGCAAGTGTTTAATGAGAATCTCAGGTCCTCATTCCTATTTGAACCATTAGGTATTCCAAAGAGTCTGAGTACTCACTGCAGCAAAGATGAGGATTGTTCTCTGGACAAAGTGAATGGGGAGGCTTCCAGAGAAACCAGAGGGACAGCTGCAGGGCAAAGTATCCCGGCTAAGAGGAAGGACATGGGAAATTTAGGCTCTAACACTGTCAGTCATTGATTACACGTCCTTTTCCAAGTCATTTTCTCATTCATTAAAGAGCTTAGACTGAATGATCTATGAAAAGATTTCCATAGCAAAAATCTGTGATTCCATTAAAAATAGAAAAACATTCTAATAAAAATTGGTGATTCTTTAAAATACGGCAAGTTTAAGTAATAAATTGCAATATGAAATGCTTTCCAGTCAATGGAAATTCAAATTCACTTCTTATAACATGTAGTTCTTTTTAAAATAGCATCAGAAACTATAATAGAAAACCTCCCTTTGAGGTACTTCTAATGTTTATTTCCCAACTAGGGATCAATTAAAGAATATGGGCTTGTGGAAAACAGTGTGAAAGTTTCTCAAAAAACTAAAAATAGAACTACTATGTTGTTGCTGTTTAGTCGCTAAGTGTGTCAGACTCTTTGCAGCACCATGGACTGTAGCCCACAAGGCTCCTTTGTCCATGGGTTTTCTCAGGCAGGAATACTGGAGTGGGCTGCCATTTTCTTCTGTAGGAGATCTTCCCAATCCATGGATCCATGTCTCCTGCATTGGCAGGAGGATCTTTACCACTGAACCACAAGGGAAGCCAAGAACGACCATGTGACCTAGCAGTTTCACTCCTGGGTATTAAAAGAAAACACTAATTCAACAAGATACATGCACCCCAATAATGTTCATAGCAGCATTATATACAACTACCAAGATACGGAAGCAAAGCGTCCTTCAACAAATGAATGGATAAAGATGACTTGAGATATACACACAAACACACATGCATACCCACAGTGAAATATTACTCAACCATAACAATGAGTGAAATTTTGCCATTTGCAACAACATGGATGAACTTAGAGGGAATTATGCTAAGAGAAATAAGTCAGACAGAAAAGGACATACTGTAGGATATCACTTATATGTGGAACCTAAAATATAAAGCAAATTAGTAAATATAACAAAAAAAATATAGAGAAAAATCTAGTGGTTACCACTGGAGAGAGGATAGGAAGGAGAGACAAAATAGGGGTAGGAGATTAAAAGGTACAAACTACTAACTATAAAATAAATAAGCTACAAGGATATATTGCATAGTGCAGGGAAGATAACCAATACTTTATAGTATCTATAAATGGAATGTGAAAGTGAAAGTGTTAGCCACTCAGTCATATCTGACACTTTGTGATCCCCATGGACTGGGGCCACCCAGCCTCCTCTATTCATGAAATTCTCCATGTAAGAACACTGAAGTGGGTTACCATTCCCTTCTCCAGGGGATCTTCCCAACCCGGGGACTGAACCCAGGTCTTTTGCATTGGAGGCAGATTCCTTACTGTCTAGAGCCACAAGACAATGTCTATATAAATGGAATAGAATCTTTAAAATTATGAATCACTATGTTGTACATCTAAAACTTACATTGTACATCAACTATACCTCAGTTAAAAGAAAAAAGGGGAGAAGGCTGTGGGCTAAAGTATAGGGAACTGAAAGAATATATATGAATCTAGAACTATAAAAATGTTACAATCCCAACCTAGAGCAAGAAAAGAAGGGAGAGGTTACCAGCACATGGAAATGAGAGTCATGCATAGTGGTCACTTTTGGAGGAATAGAGACTCACCAAGAAGGCTAACTGACCTTTCAGGGAGAATAAATATACTCAAGGGAATAAATATACCGACCTCACTTTCTTCCTATCCTGTAGTTTTTCTGTCTGTGCTTCTTCCACTGGCCCAACTTAGTTGGAAGTGTGAAAGCACTGACCCCACTGATGTACTCTCTGTTCCTGACTCCAGAACAGTGGCTAGGTAGAGTGGTTCTGGAAGAGTAAAAAGAAGGTAATCATCAAATATATGTGGTAATCAAAACCTTTAGAGACCAGAATAAAATTCACTTTGTGTGTGTGTGTGTGTGTGCATGTGTGTGTGTGTGTTGACTTTGAGACATTAGTTAAGAAAAGGAGCTATACTAAGGGATGATAAGACTCCATGATAATTGGTTCTACAATCAATCTGTTATCTTTCTGTTTTATCTCTTGACTTGAATGGATACTGAATCGTGACTGATAGCATAAACTTTAGTAATTGCTTTTCATCCATGTAAATAATGTCTCTTTTCTTTCCTGTTCACATCCAAGCTGTTTTAGCTACACATCTGGCTATAAGATACGGTATGTCAGAACTGTCTGATATTATAATTTTTGTCAGAGAACTTCTAACTTGTTTTTAAAATGGGCAACTTTCTAAGCAGACAGCAGCATTGCAAGGAAAGACAGAAAACCTTAGTTACAATATATCCTGTGTGAATAAACATTTTTTACATGTAAAATCACTATGTGCAGTTATTTATAGGCTAATTAACTTAGTATACATAAAAGCTTATGTTTCCAGATGTAATTAATTTGGTCTGCACAGGACAAATATATCCTTTCTGGGTCTCACATCTCGAAGCTCCGTCCTGTCAGTCATTTGGGATCTATATTGACTAGATTAACACGAATTCTATACTACCTCAGTAGATACTTGATTTTGAGCGTAGATTTCCATTTCTCCCCACCCGTGCCAACGGTTCTTCATGAAAGACCCACCACATTAAGCATAAATTGTCTCATGAAGTGAGTACAGGAGGTCTTAACCAGTTCTCCTTCAGAACTTCTCTAGTTCTCTTCAAAACACTGGCGTTGCACTTTCAACTGTCACTTAGATATCACCATTTAAATATACTTTAGATGCATTTCAAATGGTACACAGTGCAAAGGGGACTCACTGCATTTTCCCAATTTGCTTTCTCCTCTAGTTATGAGCATCACTATCTTAGACTATCATTTAAGCCTCCCAAACTGGAAACTTGAGAATTATTCCTAGCATTTTCCTCATATCCACACATTCTACAAGTTTGATAGCTTCTTCTCTCACCTGTGGCTACAAATTACACCAAAACTGACACAACTGCCTCTTCATTAAGCTTTTTGACAGCATCTCCCTCTCCTCTCCCAGTTCCTTAGTTTTTTCCCTAAGGCATCTTTCCACATTCCTTCTGCTGTCTTTCCAAAGGCCTATTTAATCACATCCGTGGACTCCTTTAAAAACCTTAAAAAAATGTCTCCCCTAAGGGCCCACAAAATATGCTGCTTTGATTGCTAATCTTCACACTGGGCTCTTCTCTATTTAGCCAACCTTTCTCTTATATGCAATCCTTTCTGACCTTTAAAAATGTATACCTTTGGTCTTTGCTTAAGCACTCTCTCCTCTTAGGCCATTCTGTACTTCACTAAATCGTCTCCATAATAATGGTACAAAAACAATTGGTTAAGTGCCTGTGAGGGATAGGCACTGTGCTGAACCCTCCATGCTCTTTAGACATTATAAGCAGCATTTTACATTGAAGAAACTGAAGTAAGCAATCTGACCAAGATCACATTTTAAGTGTATAGAGCAAAACTGAGCTCACAATTCAGGTCTATCTCAATTGGTGAATTGATCATTATATACTGCCTCCTTACAGTATACTATTTAACTCAGGTCAGGTTGTACCCTTCCTTTAAACTCACAGCTCACATTCTAATCCCTCATGTCTAATTCTAGTCTTTCCTCTCTAATTGTTGTTTTTAACCAACAGCAGACTATTTAGCACTAAATCATTCTTTAATATTTTCATTCTTTCTAAATCTTATCTCAATTGGATTGTAAATTCTTTGTGAGCAGAGAATTTTAAAAATTCTTAACATGCCTCCACAACGGCATAAGATATGCTAGAACAGCAAATAGCTATCCCTTATTGGGACAGGTTATAAGCGTACTTAATATTTACACATGTAATGAATACTTAGTATTTGTTTCAATTAAATCAGGAACAGACAAGATGAATTTTACTTGGAGGATACAGTAAATGTAAAATTTTCAACAAGAGCAGAGGCCAAGTGTGTATAGACACTCCTTTTTTAAATTTTCTGTCCCTTTCGTGTTGGGCCATCTTTTTTTTTATCATACTATTAGGTGTCCCTGTACTTGCAATTATTTTTAGTGATTATCACAAATACGCTACTGTGCATTTATGCTAATAATCTGCACCAGTTTCAGTAGTCATGTTATGGATTTTGGCAAATAGTTAAGTCCAAATCTTTGACGTATGTATAATTTTTTCTGCTTTTTTCTACCTTCTCTAAAGCCCATAGTTCGGTGTGTCAGGGAACGCTCTTTGGGCCTCTGAGAAAATTTATTCCTAGTAGGACCTCAGGAGTTGTTTCTTCAGAGGTGTGTGATTTTACATGCTTTGAAAAGCGTCTTTCATGATTCCCCAATCCCTCTGCCCAAACGCTCACTAACCCAGAAGGTCCACAGTCGGAAAACGAGAAGGGCCCTCCGGGCGGAGGGCGGCGGCGCCAACATCTTCGGGGCCCGAGGTCCGGTTGTGAGCGCAGCGGGCCCGAAGAGGATCCTAGCAGGCCCCTTGGCCCGCAGGCCTAGGGCCGCCACCTCGGCCCAACGGCGGGAAAGCCCACGAAGCGGGGTTCCGCGCGAAGGCAGCATTCGGACCTGCTGGGAAACGAGTTCGCGACGCAGAAGGGTCCCCAGGGCCTTTCCTGGGGGAGCGGCCCAGGCAGGCCGCGTGACGGGCGGTGTCTGCCACAGGGCGGTGAGCCGGTTCCTCTCTTGACGCGATTTCTCACACATTTAGGCTGCGCCCGCACGCACGCACTCCCCTTTTTATGATCGCACGTCAGAGTTTATCTTTCGCGTGTTTTGGAGAACACAGACTCAAACCCGCTAAGCCTGAAGAGTCGCTCGCGCTCGAGTCGCGAAACCTTGGACCCAGGTCCCAAGCCGGAACCCGTGTGGGCGGCCTTGTAACCGCCAGCTACCCAAAGGCTAGCAGGGCGTGTCCAGGGCCCAGGTGCCGGCGGACGCTCAAGTAACGGCTCTCGGCGGCCCCGCCCCCGCCCATTTCAGTTCCCTCTGGTCTACCGCCACTTCCCTAGTCGCTTCCTCTTTAAGGCGGAGCCCGGCGCAGATCTCGCGAGATCCGGGTTGGCGCCGTGACCTCCATGTGGGAGCTAGAGCTCTATAAGTAAACACTCCGCGCAGCGCAGACAAGGCTGCTTCCTATTTGTGAGGTGGGGGCTGCGGTAGCAGCGGAGCTTTCGACTGGTTTCAGTTTCCTTCCCTCCCCAGCTGTGTTGGGTGGGCGCACGAGCGGGGATCCACCGCCGCCCGTCGGGCCCGGCGCCTGGTCAGCCTTCCTAGCTTGCGCGCGCGCTCGCCCGCCAGCCACAGAGAGCCCGAGCCGCCGGGGAAGCGGCGCGGGCCGGGCGGGGCGCGGCGCCCCGAGCGCAGGGGGAGACAAAGCGGAGCCGGCCCCTTCTCCCGGCGCCGAGATGTGGATCCAGGTTCGCACCATCGACGGCTCCCAGACGCGCACCATTGAGGACGTGTCTCGGAAAGCCACGATTGAGGAGCTGCGCGAGCGGGTGTGGGCGCTGTTCGACGTACGGCCCGAGTGCCAGCGCCTCTTCTACCGGGGCAAGCAGGTAAGGCGCGCCCACCGCCACGCTCTGGAAGCCCCGGCGCGGGCAGCGGGATGCTCGGGCTGCGGGGCCGAGGGCTTGGTGCACCGCGCGCGCAAAGCGCACCTGGCTCCACTTGGGGTACAGCCCGCGAGACTCAAGAGTGCGGCCCTGGGCCCAGCGGGGCGCAGCGGGGTCCCGGCCAGCCCGGAGCGCAGGTGCGCTCGGCAGGGTCGGAGGCGCCCCCGGAGCCGAGAGCTCACCGCCCTGACCTGGCTGGTCTGCAGACGCAGGCTCAGCCCGCCCGAATGCCTGGGACCCGTCCCTTCCCGCGCTCCGTGGGGCCCGGGGCCCCTGGAGGACGGGGAGGGCAGCGGGCTCTGACGGCCATGCCGAAGTGCGGGTCGTAAGGGCCGGAGGCTCCGGCTCGCGGCCGCGCTGACCCGGCCAACGGCACGTACCGCTTCCGTACCTCGGCCGCGCTGCCGAATCCCTAAGCGGGAGGGGAAACTTAGATGTTGCTCTCTCCGGGACACACGATCCTAAGTCGGCCTCGTCACTGTGGAAGCGATTTGTATACACTGAAGATTCGAAGCGGAACACAGTCCTAGCGAGATCCGGGTTGGCGCCGTGACCTCCATGTGGGAGCTAGAGCTCTATAAGTAAACACTCCGCGCAGCGCAGACAAGGCTGCTTCCTATTTGTGAGGTGGGGGCTGCGGTAGCAGCGGAGCTTTCGACTGGTTTCAGTTTCCTTCCCTCCCCAGCTGTGTTGGGTGGGCGCACGAGCGGGATCCACCGCCGCCCGTCGGGCCCGGCGCCTGGTCAGCCTTCCTAGCTTGCGCGCGCGCTCGCCCGCCAGCCACAGAGAGCCCGAGCCGCCGGGGAAGCGGCGCGGGCCGGGCGGGGCGCGGCGCCCCGAGCGCAGGGGGAGACAAAGCGGAGCCGGCCCCTTCTCCCGGCGCCGAGATGTGGATCCAGGTTCGCACCATCGACGGCTCCCAGACGCGCACCATTGAGGACGTGTCTCGGAAAGCCACGATTGAGGAGCTGCGCGAGCGGTGTGGGCGCTGTTCGACGTACGGCCCGAGTGCCAGCGCCTCTTCTACCGGGGCAAGCAGGTAAGGCGCGCCCACCGCCACGCTCTGGAAGCCCCGGCGCGGGCAGCGGGATGCTCGGGCTGCGGGGCCGAGGGCTTGGTGCACCGCGCGCGCAAAGCGCACCTGGCTCCACTTGGGGTACAGCCCGCGAGACTCAAGAGTGCGGCCCTGGGCCCAGCGGGGCGCAGCGGGGTCCCGGCCAGCCCGGAGCGCAGGTGCGCTCGGCAGGGTCGGAGGCGCCCCCGGAGCCGAGAGCTCACCGCCCTGACCTGGCTGGTCTGCAGACGCAGGCTCAGCCCGCCCGAATGCCTGGGACCCGTCCCTTCCCGCGCTCCGTGGGGCCCGGGGCCCCTGGAGGACGGGGAGGGCAGCGGGCTCTGACGGCCATGCCGAAGTGCGGGTCGTAAGGGCCGGAGGCTCCGGCTCGCGGCCGCGCTGACCCGGCCAACGGCACGTACCGCTTCCGTACCTCGGCCGCGCTGCCGAATCCCTAAGCGGGAGGGGAAACTTAGATGTTGCTCTCTCCGGGACACACGATCCTAAGTCGGCCTCGTCACTGTGGAAGCGATTTGTATACACTGAAGATTCGAAGCGTTTCCAGAACTTAACGCTCCTCCCTCCTTCCTAGAATCGAGTCTGTCGGGAGGGAGATTAGAGACCTGCTGGAGAAGCTGTTGGTGTAACCGGGGACCAGGCTTAAACTGCCCAGTGTCGGCCAAGGGGGTTGTTCGCCCAGAGAAAAGCAGTACGAAAGATTTGTTTTGGTCTTTCACCTTCTAAGAGAACCGTCACTCAAGCTTTTAACACAATAATTGGAGCATAGCCAGCGGTACACAGTTGAAGGCTCAAAGTGTTTTTTTTTTTTTTTTGGCGGTGAGGTTGCCTGTGGGCGTCGCTGGTAGTTGATAGGGCATGGCCTTGGTCTCTGGCCCATTGAAGATTTTTCATACTCACGTGGCCTGTATCTAGAGACCTAGACCTGTCCTATCTTTATTTTTTTTCCTTTTTTAAAAAAATACATTAATCGACTAAATAAGTTGGCATCCACCTGATAAATCATAGTTTGACTCCAATTCTGTGGTTTGAAATAAGTGTGAACACTTTTTGATTGGTAGACGTAGCCTTTCCTACAGTCTTAAGTGTTTAAAAGGAATATTCTTCCCCCTCTCCCCTTCATAGGCTTACCCATTGAAACTGTCCAGAAATTTTAGAGTAACAATTGAGAGTAACTCAGAGGCTCGGGGATTGTTACAGTTTGTTTTTAAGTAAGAGATAGCCTGGGCTTCCCATGTGACTGAGTGGTCAAGAGCCCGTCTACCAGTGCTGGGGACACAGGTTCATTCCCTGGGTTGAGAAGATTCCATGGAGGAGGAAATGGCAACCCATTCCAGTGTTCTTGCTTGGAGAATCTCATGGAGAGAGGAGCCTGGCGTGCTTCAGTCCATGGGGTTGCAGAGTCCGACATGGCTTAGTGACTAAACATCTGCAAGAGATAGATTAGCATCTTTGATAGTAGCTAGTTTTATATTGATCTTTCAGTGTTTGACTTATAGAAACATCCCTTCAATTTAGTTTAAACTTTACTTTAGAAATGAATGTCTGTGTGTTAAATGCTGTATAGCTTTATATCGAGGTGCCTGCAGTGACTGATACCTTTTTAACTTTTGGTCAGAAGTGAAAAGCATGTAATCAGGTCTACTGAATTTTATTTTCTAGAGAGGGACAACAGTGCATAAATAAATGAAGCATGAAAATGTATTCCTTCCTGGGCAACACCCCTTACATGTAATTATCAAAATCATGATTAAAAGAAAATGTGCACCTGGCTGTGTTGAGGAAAAAGTAAGAATTGTGATAAATTCAAGACAATAGAGTACATTTTCAGGACACCAGGAAGCTGTTTCAGGCTCATGGAAAAACTGTTGAGGATAAAAACCTCGTAGCCCAGGACAGTTGATAACCCCCTGCTTTGATTTCTCTATAGCAGTAGACCAGTAGAAGTTAGGAATGGATTTAGGTTTGTACTTAGTTGGAGATAGAAGGAAGATATTGCTCCAGGTGTTTACTTGGGACCTGACAAGTAGCAGTGGGAGTGATTATTATCTTTATTCTCCTTTCCTCTTTGAAGTCCACAATCCTTGGGCAGGATAGTGTGTCTGTAGTAGGCTACTATTGGATTGGTGTCACAGAGCTGCTCTTAGTCTGTAAAACGCTCTTTTGAGAGTCAAAAGGAGAGAGAGCAGAGTAGATAGACTCTACTTTTGAGAGTCAAAATGAAGAGAGACCAGCAATTCGGGGCTGTAAGTTCCAGTTAAAGTAGGGTAACTTGGGTATTCTTCTCTGAGAAGTTACGTTTGCGCCCTGGTGGTTGGAATTCTTTTTTTTTTTTTTTTTTAGGAAGAGTTATATTGGTGGTTCTCTAAATGTTTGAGAATCCAGAGCTTTGTGCTTGTTAGAAAAAGACTCTCCTTCCTCAAAATACCTTACTGCCAAGTAGTGAAAAATGTCATAAAAAAACATACAGTCCATGATGTAAATTGTCATCCCTGACTTTGTATAATCCCCGATAAACATCAGAATCACTTGTGGATATTTATTATAGGTACTTGGCTCACCCTAAAATTACAAGTGGTTGACTTTAACAAGATCCCATGGGAGATTCTGATGAACACCAGTTTGAAAATGCATTTTGTAAGAAGTCAGCCTCATAGTAGTTTTTACTGTTTAAAGTATGTATGGTCTCTGGATCAGCAGGACCAGTAGCATTAGCTCCACCTGACCAGCCCCGCTGCAGTAGAATCTGTATTTTAACGGGATTCCCAGGTGGTCTGTATGCAAATGAAGTTTGAGAAGCACTGTAATTGTGTGATTGACTCTACTTTTGAGAGTCAAAATGGAAAGAGAGCAGTAATTTAGGGCTGTAAATTGGGGGTTAAAGTAGGGTAGCCGCATTTGAATATTCTTTGAGAGGTTGAGTTTGCACCCTAAGAGTTTATTTGTTTAAGGAATAGTTGTATTGGTGGATCTCTAAATCTTTGAGAATTCAGAAGTTTTCCTGCTTTGAAAGAATTCTCTTCCCTCTTTTCCCTGTACCACTGTAGGAACTCTTAAGAGTAGATTGTAGGTACAAAGCGTGAACCAGAAGAAAAACCAAGTAGTCTCCTTTTGCCCTTGGACTCAGTTTTCACATGAAGTACAAAGTAAATGTGTTTGCCTGTTTAAAGGAGCGCGCGCGCGCGTGTATGTTACAGTGTATATTCTGTGATAGATGAAAGTTAGTAATGCCCTCCACCTGCATTCCTTATCAATAGCCTTTTGGGAATGACTTCTCTGCCTTCTGAGGCACTGCCAGTTGGTGTTTGCTTCCTAGTTTTCCCTTGCGTCACAGTTGTTAATTCTTATTCTTACCTAGAATTTCTTACCTTAATCCAATTCAAAGAAAAAGATTCTAGGACCATCTCTGCATCAATAATACCATAGGTTATTCATCCCCGTCTTCTAGGATGGCAGTTTTCAAACATTTTTTTATGTGAGACATTAGTGAACTATAATTAAATGCCTGAAACCCATAAGTGTTTATAAGTTCCAAATTACCAATCTGTTTCTTCCCCTTTTCAGCATAACTCGTCCAGGTAATTTTCAGTCTATACTTCTGTTTAAATTTGGACTTCAGTACTTTTATTATTTATTTGGCCACATGGCTCCTGGAGAAGGGAATGGCTCCCCACTCCAGTATTCTTGCCTGGAGAACTCCATGGACAGAAGAGTCTGGTGGGCTGCAGTTTGTGGTGGCGAGTCAGGAGCCCCTTTGGCAGTTCCCTGTGGTCATGGGAGATTCTGATGAACACCAGTTTGAAAATGCATTTTGTAAGAAGTCAGCCTCATAGTAGTTTTACTGTTTAAAGTATGTATGGTCTCTGGATCAGCAGGACCAGTAGCATTAGCTCCACCTGACCAGCCCCGCTGCAGTAGAATCTGTATTTTAACGGGATTCCCAGGTGGTCTGTATGCAAATGAAGTTTGAGAAGCACTGTAATTGTGTGATTGACTCTACTTTTGAGAGTCAAAATGGAAAGAGAGCAGTAATTTAGGGCTGTAAATTGGGGGTTAAAGTAGGGTAGCCGCATTTGAATATTCTTTGAGAGGTTGAGTTTGCACCCTAAGAGTTTATTTGTTTAAGGAATAGTTGTATTGGTGGATCTCTAAATCTTTGAGAATTCAGAAGTTTTCCTGCTTTGAAAGAATTCTCTTCCCTCTTTTCCCTGTACCACTGTAGGAACTCTTAAGAGTAGATTGTAGGTACAAAGCGTGAACCAGAAGAAAAACCAAGTAGTCCCCTTTTTGCCCTTGGACTCAGTTTTCACATGAAGTACAAAGTAAATGTGTTTGCCTGTTTAAAGGAGGCCTGCTGTATGTTACAGTGTATATTCTGTGATAGATGAAAGTTAGTAATGCCCTCCACCTGCATTCCTTATCAATAGCCTTTTGGGAATGACTTCTCTGCCTTCTGAGGCACTGCCAGTTGGTGTTTGCTTCCTAGTTTTCCCTTGCGTCACAGTTGTTAATTCTTATTCTTACCTAGAATTTCTTACCTTAATCCAATTCAAAGAAAAAGATTCTAGGACCATCTCTGCATCAATAATACCATAGGTTATTCATCCCCGTCTTCTAGGATGGCAGTTTTCAAACATTTTTTTATGTGAGACATTAGTGAACTATAATTAAATGCCTGAAACCCATAAGTGTTTATAAGTTCCAAATTACCAATCTGTTTCTTCCCTTCTCAGCATAACTCGTCCAGGTAATTTTCAGTCTATACTTCTGTTTAAATTTGGACTTCAGTACTTTTATTATTTATTTGGCCACATGGCTCCTGGAGAAGGGAATGGCTCCCCACTCCAGTATTCTTGCCTGGAGAACTCCATGGACAGAAGAGTCTGGTGGGCTGCAGTTTGTGGGGTGGCGAAGAGTCAGACATGACTGAATCACTTTCACTTTTGGGATCTTAGTTACCCAGCCAGGAAGTGAACTACCCTCATCTGAGAAAGTGTAGAATCCTAATCATTGAACCACCAGGGAATTCTTGGTACTTTTAAAATAACATCATTCCAGCAGTCGTAGACTCTTCACAGTAACATAACTCTGTGGAACTTGATATGTAGTGGGTAGTCACTGTTTCAGGAAAACTTGGGAGGATACCTACAAATTAGGGAAGAAATGCATCATCTGGGTAAACGTGGCTATCCTAGCAAGCATGACTGATTGGCAGAAAGTGGTTATAGGTTATTGTGGGCCTACTTTCTATTATATGGCTTCATACCTTGGTATGCTTAGTGCTTCTCTGTGACTTAAGATACTTGTTTTCCCTTCAAACTAAGTCCCACTTGAAACAGCTCATATTTACTCTGACCATTGGGTAGGAACTGGTCAGAAAGGTTGGGTATAAGAATGCCCTCTGGGCTTTCCTGGTGGTCCAGTGGGTAAAGAGTCCGCCTTGCAGTGCAAGGGGCGCTGGTTCAATCCCTGGCCCGGGAAGATCCCACATGCCGCGGAGCAACTGGATGAGTGTGTCCAGTTGCGAGCCAGTGCTCTGGAGTGCATGCGCCCAGAGCCGGTGCTCTGCACCAAGAGAGGCCACTGCAGTGGGCAGCCCACACAGGCCAAAGAACAGAGATGGATGAAAATAAATAAATGAAAGACCAATAAAAGAGGTCAAAATTAAAGAAAAAAAAGAGAATGCCCTCCAAAATCCCTCCCTCTTGCATCTCAAATTTCAGTGGAAAGTGTTTATGGAAATACTTTAAATTTCGAACTATTTCACCACCTGAACAGATACCTTCATTTTGGGGAATACCTTACCAGTTAATTTGCGTATTCTGTGCTGTTTTTTCCTACTTGGAGCATTACCTTTTTTGTAATTGTCATCATGTGTAACAGCTGTATGTCTGATCAAAATTGTGCCTTTTCAATTGTTAAAGAATTAGTGTCTTCTTATTTGGGGAGGTGGGGCATCTGTTGGAGACAGTCAAAAAGAGAGTATGAACGAGTACTTTTTGCTTAAAAGAAAGTTGAGGTTTTCCCAGGAGTTTAGAATTAGGAGTTGTTTTTTAAATCAGATAAGCCATGTTAACATCCTATCCCTGTAAGGACCTACCTGTTTACTGACTCGGGAGACTCCTTGGACTCACTTGAAAGAAGTGTGTTAGATAGACAATGTCTCATCTAATCCCTCCACTGGAAAATTTTAATTTCTCAACTCTTTGTTCTGTTTAATAGTTGTGAACACCTGTAATGTGTAGGATTGAGTTAAGTATGTTTTGATTTCTTGAATTAAAGTTATTTAATACATTAGTAAGTTTGTGGTTCAAGGACAGATTTTTGTTCTTGTCTCTTTGGTTGCCTTCTCACATATGGCCTTATTGTGTTAGAGCTATGGATGGTGACATATTACATACAAAGAGGAAAAAATGACTAGGGACTGAATTGGCAGTGTACCCTGGGAAAAGATAGTTCTGAGCTTCACTGTATTTAGTGAAAGGGACAACTGATTTGTATAAAGAAACAAAATGGAGACTTAGTTTCCTAGGACTTCCATAACAAAGTATCAAACTCTAGTGGCTTAAGACAACAGATTTATTCTCTAGCAGTTCTGTAAGCCCAAAATAAAGGTGTCAGCAGGGCCAAGCCATCTTTGGCTCTCAGGAAGAATCCTTCCTTGCTTCTTTTAGCTTCTTGATAGCAATCCTTGGTGTTCTTGGATTGAAGATACATCATTACAGTCATGTGGCTATTTTCTCCCCATGTGTGTCTGTCCAGATGTCAACTTTTTAATAAGAACATCAGTCAAAATGCATTAGGGTTCACCGTTAACTAGTTTTAACTTGATTACCTCTAAAGATCCTATTTCCAAATAAATACGGTCGCATTCTGAGTTACTTGGGATTCAGACTTCAACATATTTGGGAGGAATGAGGGTGAGGATGGCGAAGGCAATTCAGTTCTTTACAGAAACCTTGCCAAAATATGGGTAAGTTACAAGATAAATTATTCAGTAGTCATCCTGGAATACTTTTCATAATTCAACTTGAACACCTTTACAGAGAACTTTGAGCAAGTTGGAGTACATGAGTAAGCATTGTAATCATTCCTACTTGAGTGTTTTTTTCTGCTTGGTTTTTAGTTACTGCTTCAGAAAGATAAAATGGCTAACCTAAATGATTTTATGAACACTAGGTCATAAAACAATTCACTTTGAAAATTCACCTTGTCTTTCTTGTAGTGGATTCATTAAAGTACATAAAACTTGAAGGTCAGTTTTTCTGTCTAGATGATAAGGTCACAGCAGCAATGATAATTTTTGGTTTCAGTGGCCCAGTTTTCCCTGTAGTTAACAGAAAGAATTTACTGAGGCCCTAAGAAGATGCTGACATCAGAAGCCATAGGAATGGATTCAAAATCACTAAATTGTAATGGTGTGAATTTTAATAACTTGACTAGGGAATTTGTGTAACTAAGGATGTAGAAAGATTGAGTTTTGAGAGAAGCATTTTAATCCTTTTCTATCCTTTTTTTCCAGTTGGAAAATGGATATACTTTATTTGACTATGATGTTGGACTGAATGACATAATTCAGCTACTAGTTCGCCCAGACCCTGACCTTCCTAGCACATCAAAACAGACTGATGTACAGGCCAAACCCTGTTCTAATAGTCCACCTAAAGGAAAGAAAACCCCAAGGGGGGGACCTTCCAGTCAGCCATCTACATCAACTCGTGATTTTCTTATTGATCCTGGCATTGGACTATATAAGGTATGTTATCTTCTCACACTTCTGTTATTTGTGAGAATATGGATGTGTTCTCTTCAGGATGTTATAAATAAGTAAACATTGATTGCCATTTGAAAATAAAGATTGTGTTTTTAATATTTTAACGTTTAGAAGTAATATTTAAAAAAGACAGTGAAAGTTGTGTAGACAAATCTGTACTCACGATTGAGAGAATAAAAGCAAACACCTGCATAATTCCATCAAGGTTAAGTAGTTCCTTTTTGAAGCCACTTGTGTGTTGCTACCAGAGTACATCTCGTCATCTCTCCCTAGGAAGTAAACTACTTGTTCTGACTTTTATGATCATTTCATTTTTCTATAGTGTTACTAGTTATGTATCTCTAAACAATGTTTTGTTCTGCCTATGTTTGAACTTCTTCACATGTAGCTATATTTTATTTTTCACTGTTTATACTATTTCATTGTATTAATAGGCCATAATACATTTATCTAACCCATGATGAATAGATATTTGGGTTGTTTCCAGTTTTAGCTGCTATAAAGAGTGCTGTTGTGAGCCAACTATGGTATACATGTTCAAGAAATTCTTTAAGAATTTTTACCTAGAAATAAAGAGTACTGGTGGATTTTTGATGGAAACTATCTGTAGATAAAGCTTGAGGAATTGATATTTGAGTCCTTCATTCTTGAAATGATAGATGTCTCTGTTAATTTAGATCTTTGACATCTTTATCAACGACTTTTCTCTTTACATGTCTTTATTTCTAGTAGCTTTGTTTCTGATGCTGTTATAAATGGTTACCTGTTAAAATTGCAATTTTCTTGCTATATAGAAATGCTGTTGATTTGTTTATTGACTTTTCTTATCCAGAAACTTCTTCAAATTGTGTTCTAGTAAATTTTGTAGAAATAACTGACATTTTTGCTCCATATTTATCCTTGTATTTTTTCTTAATTCTTAATGGTTGGGATAACCGTTTTAAAGGCTAAAAATTAAAGATTAGTAGACAAAATGAATTACTTAAGAAAATGCAAATAGACATCTATGAAAAAATGCAAACAAATCCATAAAAATGGAAAGAATCAAAGAACTGTATGAAAGTGCCTGGCCTGCCCATACTGAATTGCTTTAAACCTCTAAAGAGTTATAGTTAGGATATCTAAATTAACACACAAGATTTTAAAGGAAACCTTTCATTTGTTCTATTAATTTAAGATAGCACTGATACTGAAAACATAGTTAAAAAAGCACACCTGTATCACTACATATTGATGTAAAACCTAAGATATAGTTTGCAAATAGAATTATAACTATATTTTAGACTATACCTTGACCAAGAGTAGTTTGTTGGGAATTGTTCATTGTTAGGAAACATTTTAATATAATTGATCATATTATTAAACCAAAGAAAACAAGTGCCCTAATCTGTTTTCTGCGTCTGAATAAAAATTTGAATTCATTTCTGATTTAAAACAAAAAAATCCTTGGTATGAAGAATAGATGGAGTAGATGAATATTTTAAACCATACCCAGCATCATGCTTAATGGTGGGGAAAAGCCACAAATACTCCCATCAAAGATGGCACCAGACAAATTAGCCAGCTAATGGTATTGTTTAATGTCTTACTAGAAGTACTAGATAATACAGGTAAGCAGGAGAAAACAAAATTATTGTAAATACTGGAGAAAGCAGTTATTGTTTAAGAATACCTGGTAAGCAGACAAAATATATGTTATGAGCCATCAGCATAGTGGCTGTTTAAATGCCAATGGCTTTCGTTACTACGATCATTTAATAAAAGAAAAAAATTTATAGTAACAACAGAAGTCTGGGAATAAACTTACATAATATGTGCAAAACATATAAATTAGAACCTTATGTAGTACTCACAGTTCAGATTGGGTTGTTAATAATAAAAGCCCACTTGCCAAATTGTCTGTCTCACTCATTGGTTTCATCCCTCTTTCAGTTGCTGAAACTTTTTGCTTGATGATTTTTCAGATTATTTTAAAAATGAAATTGTTATTTTAGAACAGTTTTACGATTTTTCTTAATTCTTAATGGTTGGGATAACCGTTTTAAAGGCTAAAAATTAAAGATTAGTAGACAAAATGAATTACTTAAGAAAATGCAAATAGACATCTATGAAAAAATGCAAACAAATCCATAAAAATGGAAAGAATCAAAGAACTGTATGAAAGTGCCTGGCCTGCCCATACTGAATTGCTTTAAACCTCTAAAGAGTTATAGTTAGGATATCTAAATTAACACACAAGATTTTAAAGGAAACCTTTCATTTGTTCTATTAATTTAAGATAGCACTGATACTGAAAACATAGTTAAAAAAGCACACCTGTATCACTACATATTGATGTAAAACCTAAGATATAGTTTGCAAATAGAATTATAACTATATTTTAGACTATACCTTGACCAAGAGTAGTTTGTTGGGAATTGTTCATTGTTAGGAAACATTTTAATATAATTGATCATATTATTAAACCAAAGAAAACAAGTGCCCTAATCTGTTTTCTGCGTCTGAATAAAAATTTGAATTCATTTCTGATTTAAAACAAAAAAATCCTTGGTATGAAGAATAGATGGAGTAGATGAATATTTTAAACCATACCCAGCATCATGCTTAATGGTGGGGAAAAGCCACAAATACTCCCATCAAAGATGGCACCAGACAAATTAGCCAGCTAATGGTATTGTTTAATGTCTTACTAGAAGTACTAGATAATACAGGTAAGCAGGAGAAAACAAAATTATTGTAAATACTGGAGAAAGCAGTTATTGTTTAAGAATACCTGGTAAGCAGACAAAATATATGTTATGAGCCATCAGCATAGTGGCTGTTTAAATGCCAATGGCTTTCGTTACTACGATCATTTAATAAAAGAAAAAAATTTATAGTAACAACAGAAGTCTGGGAATAAACTTACATAATATGTGCAAAACATATAAATTAGAACCTTATGTAGTACTCACAGTTCAGATTGGGTTGTTAATAATAAAAGCCCACTTGCCAAATTGTCTGTCTCACTCATTGGTTTCATCCCTCTTTCAGTTGCTGAAACTTTTTGCTTGATGATTTTTCAGATTATTTTAAAAATGAAATTGTTATTTTAGAACAGTTTTACGATTTACAGCGTAATTGGGAAGATACTGTAGTTTTTAATATCGCACATCTAGTTTGCCTGTTAACATCTTAAATTAGTGTGGCACATTTGTTACAATTAATGAACCATATCTCCTTAGTGTTTATCTCATGTCTTTTGTGTTCCAGAATCCCATCTAGGATACCATGTTAAATTTGCACTGTTTTTTTTTTTTTTTCCTTTAACTTTGGCCTCTTTTATTGGTCTTCATTTATTTTCATCCATCTCTGTTCTTTGGCCTGTGTGGGCCTCCCACTGCAGTGGCCTCTCTTGGCGCAGAGCACCGGCTCTGGGCACATGCGCTCCAGAGCACTGGCTCATAATTGGACACACCTGTCCAGCCGCTCCGTGGCACGTGAGATCTTCCCGCGCCAGGGATTGAACTGGTGCCCCTTGCACTGTAAGGCGGGCTCTTTACCTACTAGACCACCAGGGAAGCCCTACATTAGCTTTATACTAAATAGTTGTCACATCTCTTTAGGCTCCTTTGTGGCAGTTTTTCCAGACTTTGTTTTGATGACCTCAGCAGTTTTGAGGTGTATTGGTTAGGTATTTTGTAAAATGCCATGTTAGAATTTTGTTTTCCTCATTTTGAGATTTATGTACTTGGAATAACACAGAGATAAAGTGCTATTTTCAGTCACATGTCTAGAGCACTGTACTGTTGACATTGGATTTGGTAATTATAATTTTAAGTTGTAAATACTGGAGAAAGCAGTTATTGTTTAAGAATACCTGGTAAGCAGACAAAATATATGTTATGAGCCATCAGCATAGTGGCTGTTTAAATGCCAATGGCTTTCGTTACTACGATCATTTAATAAAAGAAAAAAATTTATAGTAACAACAGAAGTCTGGGAATAAACTTACATAATATGTGCAAAACATATAAATTAGAACCTTATGTAGTACTCACAGTTCAGATTGGGTTGTTAATAATAAAAGCCCACTTGCCAAATTGTCTGTCTCACTCATTGGTTTCATCCCTCTTTCAGTTGCTGAAACTTTTTGCTTGATGATTTTTCAGATTATTTTAAAAATGAAATTGTTATTTTAGAACAGTTTTACGATTTACAGCGTAATTGGGAAGATACTGTAGTTTTTAATATCGCACATCTAGTTTGCCTGTTAACATCTTAAATTAGTGTGGCACATTTGTTACAATTAATGAACCATATCTCCTTAGTGTTTATCTCATGTCTTTTGTGTTCCAGAATCCCATCTAGGATACCATGTTAAATTTGCACTGTTTTTTTTTTTTTCCTTTAACTTTGGCCTCTTTTATTGGTCTTCATTTATTTTCATCCATCTCTGTTCTTTGGCCTGTGTGGGCCTCCCACTGCAGTGGCCTCTCTTGGCGCAGAGCACCGGCTCTGGGCACATGCGCTCCAGAGCACTGGCTCATAATTGGACACACCTGTCCAGCCGCTCCGTGGCACGTGAGATCTTCCCGCGCCAGGGATTGAACTGGTGCCCCTTGCACTGTAAGGCGGGCTCTTTACCTACTAGACCACCAGGGAAGCCCTACATTAGCTTTATACTAAATAGTTGTCACATCTCTTTAGGCTCCTTTGTGGCAGTTTTTCCAGACTTTGTTTTTGATGACCTCAGCAGTTTTGAGGTGTATTGGTTAGGTATTTTGTAAAATGCCATGTTAGAATTTTGTTTTCCTCATTTTGAGATTTATGTACTTGGAATAACACAGAGATAAAGTGCTATTTTCAGTCACATGTCTAGAGCACTGTACTGTTGACATTGGATTTGGTAATTATAATTTTAAGTTTTAAATGAATAGTAACTTACCGTTGTTGATGTGAACCTTAATCACCTGGCCAAGGTAGTTTTTGTCACATTTCTTCACTGCCAAGTTAATCTGCCCCAGCCCCCTTTTGCATCCTGTAGTCTTTTAAGATTAAGTCACTGTATTAGTCTGCATTTAACACATTATTGACTGGGAGATTTTTGCAGCAACTAAGGCTTATGGCCAGCAGCTTTTTATGTAAGTGACTACTGCTCCAGTCAGTAATGTTCAGGTAACAAAAAACGTTATACAAGTAAGTTGTTAAGGAGTGGGGAGTTAAGAACTCTTCATATTTAGATTATCTAAAAAAATTATTGGGAATTCTTTTACATTGGAGACTTGTCTCTTCTTCATTTTATTCAGTCATTTTATTTTCATTAGCATGGATATTTTTTCTCCTGTGCCCTTTCCATTTACTCGCATATTTGAGGTTTCTTTGATTTTCATTTTGTTAAAACACTTTCTCTCTGGCACTGAGGTGCTCCAGGCCCATCTTGTGTATTTCCTGCAGAGCCTTATAGTCTACCATTTCTCCAAGGAGCCTCAGTTCCTTTAATTGGAGAATGAAATTGGAGACTACTACCTGGGCTGTAGCTATGCTCCTCGCTACTTAGATGTCCTTGTTTTTAGGGCGCTCAGCTGAAGCAAGGAAATACATGTGTGTATGTGTAATAACTACTGTATATTGACATATCTATAAATATTCATATAACCGTATTTGTATATATTAAGTTTATATTATTATGTTTTCACTTTTGATTAAGAACAGGAGCAACAGTTTAAAAGTTGCTACTTTTGACCTGGTTTGGGGCTGTGTAAGTATGAGTTTGTTTTCATGGGAGGACTAGCTTATATATCTGCAGATTTGAGATTAATCAGAGTTAAACAGTTCTAGTCAATTTAAATTTTCCATTTAGCACACTTCTCAATACCCAATTGTGTGCCTTCCATCGGTCTTATTTAGAAAAGCATCAAGGAACTACTTCTCTTAGCAGATATTCAGTGTTAGCACTTTGACTGTCAGCTATTCCTAGTATTTTTTTTTAGTCTCATGTTTCATATTAATATATAGCATAGATGTTAAGTATTTGAACTGTGTCCTTAGACTTGGTTTCAAAATTTTATGTATGACTCACATCAGGTCTTATTGTTGAAATGACTCATTCTGGCTTAAGTAATAACTTTAGTATGCTGATAGTAAGCTTTTGGGTTTTAGCTAAGTGTGTGGTACTGGTAACCTTTTTTTATGTGTCTCTGCTCATTGTAGCAAATAAAGGAAAGAGGAAAATTATCAACAATTATTAAGTAAAAGTCACAGGTTTCTTAGTATTTGTCTTTCCTCTAAAGGACAATGGTACTTTAACCTTTTTCGTCATAAAATAGAATAGACAATACAAATAAGAGTAGATCTTAACAACATAGTATAAAATCAGCATCCATAAATACCACTTAAATTAAGAAATAGAGGGGCTTCCCAGTGGTCCAGTGGGTAAAGAGTCCACCTTGCAGTGTCAGGGGCACTGCTTTGATTCCTGGCCCGGGAAGAGCCCACGTGCCACAAAGCGGCTGGACAGGTGTGTCCAATTACGAGCCGGCATTCTAGAGCGCAAACACCCAGAGCTGGTGCTCTGCAACATGAGAGGCCACTGCAATGGGAGGCCCGCACATGCCAAAGAATAAAGGTGCATGAAAATAAATAAATAAAAAAACAATTTAAAGAGGCCAAAAAAAGGAAAATAGAATAGCAGTACCCTGGGACCTTTGCATGTGCCCCCCCCCCTTTTTATTTTTAGCCTCTTTTATTGGTCTTTTTCATGTATTTATTTTCATCCATCTGTGTGGGCCTTCCATTGCAGTGTGCCTTTGTGGGCCTGTGTGGGTCTCCCATTGCAGTGACCACTCTCGTTGCAGAGCTCCAGCTCTGGGTGCATGTGCCCCAGAGTGCTGGCTCGCAATTGGACACACCAGTCCAGCTGCTCTGCGGCACTTGGGATCCTTTCCGGCCAGGGATCGAACCAGTGCCTTCCACTGCCAAGCCAGTTCACTTCTTAAATTTTCCATTTAGCACACTTCAATACCCAATTGTGTGCCTTCCATCGGTCTTATTTAGAAAAGCATCAAGGAACTACTTCTCTTAGCAGATATTCAGTGTTAGCACTTTGACTGTCAGCTATTCCTAGTATTTTTTAGTCTCATGTTTCATATTAATATATAGCATAGATGTTAAGTATTTGAACTGTGTCCTTAGACTTGGTTTCAAAATTTTATGTATGACTCACATCAGGTCTTATTGTTGAAATGACTCATTCTGGCTTAAGTAATAACTTTAGTATGCTGATAGTAAGCTTTTGGGTTTTAGCTAAGTGTGTGGTACTGGTAACCTTTTTTTATGTGTCTCTGCTCATTGTAGCAAATAAAGGAAAGAGGAAAATTATCAACAATTATTAAGTAAAAGTCACAGGTTTCTTAGTATTTGTCTTTCCTCTAAAGGACAATGGTACTTTAACCTTTTTCGTCATAAAATAGAATAGACAATACAAATAAGAGTAGATCTTAACAACATAGTATAAAATCAGCATCCATAAATACCACTTAAATTAAGAAATAGAGGGGCTTCCCAGTGGTCCAGTGGGTAAAGAGTCCACCTTGCAGTGTCAGGGGCACTGCTTTGATTCCTGGCCCGGGAAGAGCCCACGTGCCACAAAGCGGCTGGACAGGTGTGTCCAATTACGAGCCGGCATTCTAGAGCGCAAACACCCAGAGCTGGTGCTCTGCAACATGAGAGGCCACTGCAATGGGAGGCCCGCACATGCCAAAGAATAAAGGTGCATGAAAATAAATAAATAAAAAAACAATTTAAAGAGGCCAAAAAAAGGAAAATAGAATAGCAGTACCCTGGGACCTTTGCATGTGCCCCCCCCCCTTTTTATTTTTAGCCTCTTTTATTGGTCTTTTTCATGTATTTATTTTCATCCATCTGTGTGGGCCTTCCATTGCAGTGTGCCTTTGTGGGCCTGTGTGGGTCTCCCATTGCAGTGACCACTCTCGTTGCAGAGCTCCAGCTCTGGGTGCATGTGCCCCAGAGTGCTGGCTCGCAATTGGACACACCAGTCCAGCTGCTCTGCGGCACTTGGGATCCTTTCCGGCCAGGGATCGAACCAGTGCCCCTTGCACTGCAAGGCAGACTCTTAACCCACTGGACTACCAGGGAAGCCCTGCCTATGCACCTCTTGATTTATTCCTCCCCTTCCTAGTTATCACTGCTGCCCGGACTTCTATGGTAATCATTTCTTTGATTTTTACTAATTTTATCCTATTATTACCCTTAAACAATCTCATAATAGCTTTTAACCTATGTCTACATCCCTAGTTTTTCTCCCTCTGAACTTTTTGTAAATGGAACCATACTGTGTTTTGATTTGTAACTCTGAAGAAACATGGTGTAAAGAGAGAATCATGTTAGAGAAACCTTTATTAACTTAGCTCCCACTTCTAGCTGTGAATCTTCCTAGGGCACGTGTATTTCCTCTCTGAAATTAGGATATAAGAATGAGCTTGTATTATATATATATTTTTAATATTGGCATTTTATATTATTTTGTTATTAATTTCTTTTCATCCATCTTTATTCTTTTTGGGGGAGGGGAGGGAGGGGGGCAGGCGGGCCACTTCTTTTTTTTTTTTTTTTTGGGGCGGGGGTTGGGTTGGGGAGGGAGGGGAGCGGGCGGGCCACTTCTATTGGTCTTTCATTTTCTCTATTTTTCATCCGTCTTCGTTCTTTGGCTCCTGCGGGCCTCCCATCGCGGTGGCGTCTGTTGTCGCAGAGCGCCAGCTCTGGGCGCATGCGCTCCAGAGCTTCGCTCGGTGATTGGACACATCAGTCCAGCCGCTCTGCGGCACGTGGGATCTTCCCAGGCCAGGGCTCAAACCGGCGCCCCTTACACTGCAAGGCGGTGTCCCTATCCACTGGACCACCAGGGGAAGCCGCCACTTCTATTGGTCTTTCATTTGTCTATTTTCATCCATCTTTGTTCTTTGGCTCCTGCGGGCCTCCCATCGCGGTGGCGTCTGTTGTCGCAGAGCGCCAGCTCTGGGCGCATGCGCTCCAGAGCTTCGCTCGGTGATTGGACACATCAGTCCAGCCGCTCTGCGGCACGTGGGATCTTCCCAGGCCAGGGCTCAAACCGGCGCCCCTTACACTGCAAGGCGGTGTCCCTATCCACTGGACCACCAGGGGAAGCCGCCACTTCTATTGGTCTTTCATTTGTCTATTTTCATCCATCTTTGTTCTTTGGCCCGTGTGGGCCTCCCATTACAGTGGCCTCTGTTGTCGCAGAGCACCGGCTCTGGGCGCATGCACTCCAGAGCTCCAGCTCGGTAATTGGCCACATCGGTCCAGCCGCTCCACGGCACGTGGGATCTATCCAGGCCAGGGATCGAACCGGTGCCCCTTGCACTGCAAGGCGGTGTCCTTACCCACTGGACCACCAGGGAAGCCCCATCCATCTTTATTCTTTGGCCTGTGTGGGCCTCCCATTGCAGTGACCTCTTTCGTTGGAGAGCACTGGCTCTGTGTGCATGTGCTCCAGAGTGTTGGCTCGCAGTTGGACACACCGGTCCAGCCACTCTGCGGCATGTGGGTTCTTTCCGGACCAGGGATTGAACCGGTGCCCCCTGCACTGCAAGGTGGAATCTTTACCCAGTGAACCACCAGAGAAGCCCTGTATTATTTTTAACGAGATAATGTATATAACATTAAATGCCTAATGTATTTACTAAGCATGGTGTAATAAGGCTATACTATGAGTTTTAATGTCTTAACATTGAACATGTATTGATACTTAATGGAGAGTTTTTTTTCATTTGTGGCTACTGTATGCTTTCTAGATTAGCACATCATACAAATTATCACCTAATCTCAATACTTAACTCAACTTTGCAATCTCAGCACTGCAAAGTGTGTTACTTTATAGAAGAAGCTGACGCTGGAACAGGTTAAGTAACTTGTTCAAGGTTACATTTAGTAGGTGACAAGCAAGGACTTAAACCTAGGTTTATGTGCAGAGCTTGTGTGTTTTTCACAGAACATACAAAACTGCAGTTGGCTATGGTAAATCCTCAAGTATTTGCGGTTTGTGCTATTTTATTTTTTAATGACTTTTCCTTGCCTCTCATACTTGAGGTTTTTTTTTTCTTTTTTAATCAAATACTTGGATATGAAAGACTCTTCTGTAAATGTGGCTATTGGTATATCTCAGAGATAGTATAGGTTTGGTTTCAAATGACTGCAAAATGAAGAATATCTCAGTAAAGCAAGTAATACAAGTTTTTGGTCTTCCAATTCATACAAAAATTACATTTAAACTATATTATAGTCTGCTAAGTGTACAGTAGCATGATTTCTTTAAAATGTACATATCTTAATTTAAATATCCTTCATTGCCAAAAAAATAATAAATACCATCATCTGAGCCTTCAGCAAGTCATGATCTTTTTTGCTGGTATAGGGTTTTAAGTCCATGTTAATGACTGCTGGGTGATTTGAGTAGTGTTAGCCATGGCACCTTCTTAAATAAGACAAGTTTGAAGTTTAGTCACATTGATTGAGTCTTCCTTTCACAAACAAGCTCTGCATACAAGGCTTTGAATAGTATTTTACCCACAATAGAACTTCTTTCAAAATTAAGAGTTAGCCCTCTCAAACTATGCCATTGCTTTATTATCTAAATTTATATAGTATTCTAAATTCTTTGTCATTTCACCACATCTTTACTAGGACTAGATTGCATCTAAAGAAACCATTTTCTTTGCTCATTCATGAGGAGCAAATCCATATCCATTTGTTTCACTATGAGTTTATAGCAGTTTACCCACATCCTCAGGATCCATTTCAAGTCCTTTTGCTATTTCCATTACATTTGCAGTTACTTCCTCTACTGAAGTCCTGAACCCCTCCAAGTCATCCTTGAAGAGTGGAGTCAACTTTTCTAAATCCTGTTAATGTTGATATTTTGGCCTCTTCCCATAAATCACAAATGTCCTTAATTGTGGCATCTAGTATGGTTAGTCCTTCCCAGAAGGTTTTCAGTTAACTTGCTGAGATTCATCAGTAGAATCACTATGGTAGCCATAGCCTTACTAAATGTATAGTCATGTGCAGTAGCGAGAACATAAGCTTTAAGGTCAAGGTGTCTTCAAATACTAGTTTCACATTTTGGTGACTTACATTTGGAGCAAGTTACTTTTCCTTGCCTCTCATACTTGAGGTTTTTTTTTTCTTTTTTAATCAAATACTTGGATATGAAAGACTCTTCTGTAAATGTGGCTATTGGTATATCTCAGAGATAGTATAGGTTTGGTTTCAAATGACTGCAAAATGAAGAATATCTCAGTAAAGCAAGTAATACAAGTTTTTGGTCTTCCAATTCATACAAAAATTACATTTAAACTATATTATAGTCTGCTAAGTGTACAGTAGCATGATTTCTTTAAAATGTACATATCTTAATTTAAATATCCTTCATTGCCAAAAAAATAATAAATACCATCATCTGAGCCTTCAGCAAGTCATGATCTTTTTTGCTGGTATAGGGTTTTAAGTCCATGTTAATGACTGCTGGGTGATTTGAGTAGTGTTAGCCATGGCACCTTCTTAAATAAGACAAGTTTGAAGTTTAGTCACATTGATTGAGTCTTCCTTTCACAAACAAGCTCTGCATACAAGGCTTTGAATAGTATTTTACCCACAATAGAACTTCTTTCAAAATTAAGAGTTAGCCCTCTCAAACTATGCCATTGCTTTATTATCTAAATTTATATAGTATTCTAAATTCTTTGTCATTTCACCACATCTTTACTAGGACTAGATTGCATCTAAAGAAACCATTTTCTTTGCTCATTCATGAGGAGCAAATCCATATCCATTTGTTTCACTATGAGTTTATAGCAGTTTACCCACATCCTCAGGATCCATTTCAAGTCCTTTTGCTATTTCCATTACATTTGCAGTTACTTCCTCTACTGAAGTCCTGAACCCCTCCAAGTCATCCTTGAAGAGTGGAGTCAACTTTTCTAAATCCTGTTAATGTTGATATTTTGGCCTCTTCCCATAAATCACAAATGTCCTTAATTGTGGCATCTAGTATGGTTAGTCCTTCCCAGAAGGTTTTCAGTTAACTTGCTGAGATTCATCAGTAGAATCACTATGGTAGCCATAGCCTTACTAAATGTATAGTCATGTGCAGTAGCGAGAACATAAGCTTTAAGGTCAAGGTGTCTTCAAATACTAGTTTCACATTTTGGTGACTTACATTTGGAGCAAGTTAACTTGTCAGAGCTTTTGTTTCCTTATACGGTAAAATGACTTATTATTATGGTTAAACCTAACTAAAGTAGCCTTGCATAATACCTAGTAATAGGTATTAACTTTTAGTAGATACTCATCCCCCCCACGCCCCATGTGATACCTTTAAGTGGTCTTAGACTCTCAGAAGAGATAGCTTGATTAGGTAATGATCTTGTATTAGTCATGTCATTTTCTTTTTTTCTTTTTAAAGACTTAAAAATAGTTGAAGGGGTGTTTCTTGGTTATTGCTCCTGAAAGGGCCTTATTAACCTTTAGACCAATTCTGTCAGCTCTTTTAAGACATAATTTTTTTTAAACCAGCTTCTTTAGGTAAATCTGAATTTCTCTGGTGTACCTGTTTTCTAATACCTGATTTTACACCTTTTGTTAGATTGTATGATTTAGTTCTGGATCATCCACTAGAGTTGACTACATACATTTTGCATCTTTTTTTTTTTTTTTAATTTTTATTTATTTATCTTTTTGGGGGGTGGGGTGGGGAGGGAGGGGGTGGGCGGGTCACTTCTATTGGTCTTTCATTTCTCCGTTTTCATCCGTCTTTGTTCTTTGGCTCCTGTGGGCCTCCCATCGCTGTGGCCTCTGTCGCTGCAGAGCGCCGGCTCTGGGCGCACGCGCGCTGGAGCTCCGGCTCGGTGATTGGACACATCAGTCCAGCCGCTCCGCGGCACGTGGGATCTTCCCAGGCCAGGGATCGAACCGGCGCCCCTTGCACTGCAAGGTGGTGTCCTTACCCACTGGACCACCAGGGGAAGCCCCCATTTTGCATCTTTATAGCTGTATTTTCTTTGTATTTTCTTTGTCCCTTGAAGTACTACATAATCATTTGCTAGTGAGTTACTGTTGGTGGAACTTAACCCCGTTCTCTGTAGGTAGGTTCACTAGACTGTTCCCTGTGTACATGTACATTAGTCCTTTTATTTTTTGCTTCATACTGTTTTTTGATCGGACTGACTGTAAATTACTGAAGAATTTTGAAGAAATTAATGGATAAGATTAGTATCATAGTTCCAATACTGTATAGTTCTGGCTTTTCATTAGTGACATTCTTAATTGATGACATGCCAGAATGACTCTTGGGTACACAGGAATTATATTTTAAAAGTCTAATATAGGGGCTTCCCTGGTGGTCCAGTGGGTAAAGAGTCTGCCTTGCAGTGCAAGGGGCACCAGTTCGATCCCTGGCCTGGGAGTATCCCACGTGATGTGGAGTGGCTGGACTGGTGTGTCCAATTACGAGCCAGCGCTCTGGAACACATGTGCCCAGAGCCGGTGCTCTGCAAAGGGAGAGGTCACTGCAATCGGAGACCCACATATGCCAAAGAGTAAAAAGATGGATGAAAATAAATAAGTAAATGAAAAATAAAAGAGGCCAAAATTTAAGGGAAAAAAGAGTCTAATATAGATAATGGTAAGGAATAGTTAATGAAAATACCTATTTCACTGAAGGCTATTGGGAGGAAAGTTAATTTTCACATTAGTACATAACAGATTTGACAGTATAATCCCCCCAAATAGTTTTGTTCTAGTCCTTGAAATTACTTTAAATTTTTGTGAGTTTCTGCAAATAATAACCATGATAACTCTCAAAATAACTTGAGTTATATTGAGGTTTTTGAAGCAATAGATGAAATTATGCTTCATTAACTAATTTTAAACTTTTTTAGGTAAATGAATTGGTGGATGCCAGAGATGTCGCCCTTGGTGCTTGGTTTGAAGCACGTATACATAGTGTTACTAGAGCTTCTGATGGACACTCACGTGGCAAAACTCCACTGAAGAATGGCAGTTCTTGTAAAAGGACTAATGGAAATGTAAATCATAATTCCAAAGAGAACACAAATAAATTGGACAATGTACCCTCTACATCTAATTCAGATTCTGTTGCTGCTGATGAAGACGTTATTTATCATATCGAGTATGATGAGTAAGTGCTCATGGTATTGAGGACTTCATTCATTTTTTTGTTTGTAGAAGCAAAATCTTCCATTACAAGAATGTTTTCAAATAAGTCTTTCTGAAGAAGCCCTTTAGGGGTCGTGGTCAGTCTAGTACCATTTGTTTTTGTTTCTGTTTGTTTAGTGGTTATAATATAATCTCCTTAACATTGAGTATCTGGTTTCTAGGTAGTCTGTTTTTGGTATAAAATACCTGACTTAATGTAATATGTAAAGGTTTCTCTTTGTCTGGTCCTCTAATATATTAGGACTTTTGCTGTGCATTTTAATAATATTCTAAAAAATATATAATGGCATGTGATGTAATAGCCTTTAGAATGAGGTTGAAATATTTTTTAAAAACTATTATGAAGTTAATTCACATAAAATTTGTACAATTCACTGTCTTTAATATATTCAAAGGATTGTGCATTATCACAAACTAATTTTAGAACACTTTTATTTCCCCCCAAAAAGACCATATAGGCAGCAGTAACTTCCCAGTCCCCCTCTCCTAGCAAGATGTTTTTAAATATTCACGTGAAAATAGTATTAAGAACTTGCTTTGAGGGCCTAGACCCTAACACTGAATTAGCATTTTCCTTAACTATTTTCAAAATCCTACTATAAAATTTACTGTGGGGAACGATCTAGTATTTGCTCAACACTACATGAACTCTTAAGTCTTCACTCAAGTGGCACCTTCATATGAGTAGAAAATATGCGACCGAATGTTTTATCAAGTGTTGAGTTCAAGATTCTAAAATGGTTATGATTTTTCTTGCAGAAATGGTATAAATATCTGCAGAGGGCTCAAAAGTAGATCCCTTTCATCTTTTCTAATACTTGTTATGGTTGTGACTAAGTTGCCAATATGGCTTGAAGTTTGCCCTCACACTGTTTTTTACCATAGTAATGATAAAAGAACCAACAGTTAGAATGAATATTAAGGTGTAGGCTTGGCCACGACTTGAAATATTGGTAAATCAAGACTGAGATAGAAAGGGATTGGAGTTGGTATGTTAACAGTAACGACTGTCTGGGTTTGTGAATACCATGGCAAAGAGGCCAGATACTGTATTTATTAGTGGGAGACTTCAGCTATCTGTGTATCTTTTGTCAACAAGTAGAGTTCTTGATCTGAGTTTCTATTTTTTAGAAAAAAGAAATAATTCAGAAACCTTCTACTCGGGACCTGATTCTGGCCAATAAAGGAGTTATTATTTGGCTAAAAAAAAAAAAAAATTACAGAATGGCACAGTGTAGAAATAGGATAAGAAGTTTTAAAAACTAAGTGAACTAAAACTTACTAAATTTTTACAGGTTAGGGACTCATAGCTGGTTTTGGAATAAGGCTTTTCCAAGTGATATGCCTGAGTTTGGTATATTAGAGCATAAATCACAGTATCTTTATTTGGCTGGTTAATTACTTGGGTGCACCGGGTCTTAGTTGCAGCATGTGGGATCTAGTTCCCTGACCAGGGATGGAAACATACGGAATAAAATAGATAAGTTTCTGAGTAAGAGCACATAAAATTTGTACAATTCACTGTCTTTAATATATTCAAAGGATTGTGCATTATCACAAACTAATTTTAGAACACTTTTATTTCCCCCCAAAAAGACCATATAGGCAGCAGTAACTTCCCAGTCCCCCTCTCCTAGCAAGATGTTTTTAAATATTCACGTGAAAATAGTATTAAGAACTTGCTTTGAGGGCCTAGACCCTAACACTGAATTAGCATTTTCCTTAACTATTTTCAAAATCCTACTATAAAATTTACTGGGGGGAACGATCTAGTATTTGCTCAACACTACATGAACTCTTAAGTCTTCACTCAAGTGGCACCTTCATATGAGTAGAAAATATGCGACCGAATGTTTTATCAAGTGTTGAGTTCAAGATTCTAAAATGGTTATGATTTTTCTTGCAGAAATGGTATAAATATCTGCAGAGGGCTCAAAAGTAGATCCCTTTCATCTTTTCTAATACTTGTTATGGTTGTGACTAAGTTGCCAATATGGCTTGAAGTTTGCCCTCACACTGTTTTTTACCATAGTAATGATAAAAGAACCAACAGTTAGAATGAATATTAAGGTGTAGGCTTGGCCACGACTTGAAATATTGGTAAATCAAGACTGAGATAGAAAGGGATTGGAGTTGGTATGTTAACAGTAACGACTGTCTGGGTTTGTGAATACCATGGCAAAGAGGCCAGATACTGTATTTATTAGTGGGAGACTTCAGCTATCTGTGTATCTTTTGTCAACAAGTAGAGTTCTTGATCTGAGTTTCTATTTTTTAGAAAAAAGAAATAATTCAGAAACCTTCTACTCGGGACCTGATTCTGGCCAATAAAGGAGTTATTATTTGGCTAAAAAAAAAAAAAAAATTACAGAATGGCACAGTGTAGAAATAGGATAAGAAGTTTTAAAAACTAAGTGAACTAAAACTTACTAAATTTTTACAGGTTAGGGACTCATAGCTGGTTTTGGAATAAGGCTTTTCCAAGTGATATGCCTGAGTTTGGTATATTAGAGCATAAATCACAGTATCTTTATTTGGCTGGTTAATTACTTGGGTGCACCGGGTCTTAGTTGCAGCATGTGGGATCTAGTTCCCTGACCAGGGATGGAAACATACGGAATAAAATAGATAAGTTTCTGAGTAAGAGTCCTAAATAACAAAAGGCTGGTTTAAGTTCCTAGAAAGAACCATGACCCCACATGGATGGGATAATAGGTCTTGTTCAGGTTTCATTCTTTATGGTTTTCAGAAAAGTTACAAACTATAGTCAGGTTCATGTTAATTTCAATAACTAGTAAACAAGTCATACTTTCTTGAATGGAGGATGTATTGATGAGAGACTGAGTATATGGCTTAACAAAGGTAATACAGATTATTATTAAGTAGTAGTAGGCTCCAACTTAGTCATTAGAATGGAGCTGTCAAATAGTTACACTATAGGATGTTTGATTGGAAGTAAGGTACCTTGAATAAGACTGGTGGTGTTCCCCTTGTAATGGACTGATGGTTCTCTCCTTGGTTATCTTTAGAGTAGAACTCAAAATGTAAAATGTAGGGCTTCCCTAGTGGCCCAGTGGTAAAGAGTCCACCTTACAGTGCAAGGGGCACCAGTTTGATCACTGGAAGACCCCCCCCCGCCACAAAACGGCTAGACCAGTGTGTCCAGTTACGAGCCAGCACTCTGGAGCCCGTGCGCCCAGAGCCAGTGCTCTGCAACGCGAAGGCCACTGCAATGGGAGGCCCACACAGGCCAAAGAATAAAGATGGATGAAAATAAATAAATAAAAAGCCAATTAAAGAGGCCAAACTTAAAAAAAAAAAAGTAAAATGTAAAACCATCATAAATAGCTGAAAGAACTAAGTATTTAGCTTGAAAAGACTAGGATCAAGACAGCTTTATATTTTAAAAGTTTTGGGAGGAAGTTCTATACAGCATAGAAAGTAGGTTTCAGGGTAACCTGAGCTTCCCAGGTAGTGCATTGGTAAAGAATCTGTTTGCCAATAAGAGATTTAGGGTCAGTCCCTGGGTGGAGAAGATCCCCTGGAAGAGGAAATGGCAACCCACTCCAGTATTCTTGCCTGGAAAATTCCACAGACAGAGGGGCCTTGTGACCCCGTTCATGGGGTCACAGAAAGTCAGACATGACTGAACATGCACACAGTGCATTTCTGGATAACAGAAGCTTTCTAATAGCCAAATCTCTAAAGATAGAGAATGGTCTGTCCTGAGAGGTAGATGAAAACAAGCATTGACCATCTTCAGTCTTAGATGGGGAGAGAAATAATCTAGTCATTCTAACTTTTATACTTCCAGAACAGTATTTATCAGACAATTTTTTGTACTTAATAGACTTTAAGTACAAATAGCCTGCCATTCCATTTATGATTCTGATTTAGTACTATCATTTCTTATTAGCCTCGTTTTTCTCATAGAATAAGTTGAGCGTAATCTTCTTAATTATCTCCAAACTGAGTGCAGCAGTGCATTTTGAACAACTTGTCATTTACCATGGCAGAGGGGTATGGCACTTCGGACCAAGGAACCTGTCTGAGGGCTTCTTTGGGGATATACTGTGTTTGTCAGTTTAAAATGGCATTGTTGGGCTTCCCCTGGTGGTCCAGTGGGTAAGGACACCGCCTTGCAGTGCAAGGGGCACCAGTTTGATCCCTGGCCTGGGAAGATCCCACGTGCTGCGGAGCAGCTGGACTGATGTGTCCAATTACCGAACCGGAGCTCTGAGGCGCATGCGCCCAGAGCTCTGCAATGACAGACACCACCACGATGGGAGGCCCACAGGAGCCAAAGAACAAAGACGGATGAAGATAGAGAAATGAAAGACCAATAGAAGTGGCCCGCCCATCCCCTCCCTCCTCAATCCAACCCCCGCCCAAAATAAATAAATAAATAAATAAATAAATCTTTAAAATGGCATTGTTGAAACGTTACTTTTCTAGTGACCTACAGGTCCTAATGTATTAATCAGACCAGATGAATTCTCAGTCTTTGAAATGAATTTTATTAACAGTATTGCTATCAGAACAAAATAAATAGATACACTCTGCATTCATCCCTCCTTCAATCAGAGCAGAGTTTAAAACAAGTTTTAATCTAGGAGGTATGATAGGTATCACAGATTTCTGATACAAGTTATTAGGTTCACAGGTCTCACCAAACAACAGTCTGGCTCCAAAAGCCGGATCTGGTAGTTGATACTATTCTAGAATCTAAGTGAAATCATTTGTTTCCTAATCATATTCTATTTTTCCTTTTAAAATTATAGCTACAGATATTCTAAGTGCATAAAGAAAAAGTTATATTAAGAGGTTTATTTGAAATGTTTTAGGAGATTCACTGTTTGTAAGGGTCCCTTTTAGAGGTAGATGAAAACAAGCATTGACCATCTTCAGTCTTAGATGGGAGAGAAATAATCTAGTCATTCTAACTTTTATACTTCCAGAACAGTATTTATCAGACAATTTTTTGTACTTAATAGACTTTAAGTACAAATAGCCTGCCATTCCATTTATGATTCTGATTTAGTACTATCATTTCTTATTAGCCTCGTTTTTCTCATAGAATAAGTTGAGCGTAATCTTCTTAATTATCTCCAAACTGAGTGCAGCAGTGCATTTTGAACAACTTGTCATTTACCATGGCAGAGGGGTATGGCACTTCGGACCAAGGAACCTGTCTGAGGGCTTCTTTGGGGATATACTGTGTTTGTCAGTTTAAAATGGCATTGTTGGGCTTCCCCTGGTGGTCCAGTGGGTAAGGACACCGCCTTGCAGTGCAAGGGGCACCAGTTTGATCCCTGGCCTGGGAAGATCCCACGTGCTGCGGAGCAGCTGGACTGATGTGTCCAATTACCGAACCGGAGCTCTGAGGCGCATGCGCCCAGAGCTCTGCAATGACAGACACCACCACGATGGGAGGCCCACAGGAGCCAAAGAACAAAGACGGATGAAGATAGAGAAATGAAAGACCAATAGAAGTGGCCCGCCCATCCCCTCCCTCCTCAATCCAACCCCCGCCCAAAATAAATAAATAAATAAATAAATAAATCTTTAAAATGGCATTGTTGAAACGTTACTTTTCTAGTGACCTACAGGTCCTAATGTATTAATCAGACCAGATGAATTCTCAGTCTTTGAAATGAATTTTATTAACAGTATTGCTATCAGAACAAAATAAATAGATACACTCTGCATTCATCCCTCCTTCAATCAGAGCAGAGTTTAAAACAAGTTTTAATCTAGGAGGTATGATAGGTATCACAGATTTCTGATACAAGTTATTAGGTTCACAGGTCTCACCAAACAACAGTCTGGCTCCAAAAGCCGGATCTGGTAGTTGATACTATTCTAGAATCTAAGTGAAATCATTTGTTTCCTAATCATATTCTATTTTTCCTTTTAAAATTATAGCTACAGATATTCTAAGTGCATAAAGAAAAAGTTATATTAAGAGGTTTATTTGAAATGTTTTAGGAGATTCACTGTTTGTAAGGGTCCCTTTTCTATAGATTCCTTGATGAACATAGACTGAATTGAGAGCTTCTTACTACAAGATAATGTAAAGCACAGTTGTGGAGTTAACATCAAAATGCCTGCTTCAAAGTCTATACTTGTGGGATTTTTTTTTTTTTTCAGTATTCCTGTTTCATACCACTCATCTGCCATCACCCTTGCCTGAGCAAGCGTCTTGTATTTCTAGAGTTAAACTAGCCCAGTAAGTACTTTGGGATAAAGAGTTGGCAGTATAAATATCAATTCTAGACTTTAGAGATTTAGACCCAAAGGATTCTTAAATCTTCTGTAAGGTTTTTTAAACTCTTAAAAGCAACTTTATTAAGACATAATTCACACAGCATTCAATTTGCCCATTTAAGTGTAAAATTCAGTCTTTTAGTATGTTAACAGGATTGTGCAACAATTACCACAATCTAATTTAGAACATTTTCATCTTCCAAAAACCCCATATGGTGGGACATATGTATACCTATGGCGGATTTGGGTCGATGTGTGGCAGTAAACAACAAAACCCTATAAAAAAAAATAATAATAATAATGAATAAAATTTGTAAAAACCCTGTAAAATAATAATAAATAAAATTTAAATTTTATAATAAATAAAATTGAAGTAAATAATAATAAGTAAAATAAAAAACCAAAAACCATACCCATTAGCAGTCACTCTGTTCCCCTACCCCAGCCCGCCCTTTTCTCAACCCCTCTCAGTCATGGGCAGTGAGGAATCTTCTAACTCTATGCCTGTTCTGGACATTACATATAAGTGGAACCCTGAAATATTTTTTGGTCTTTTGCTGACTGACTTCCCTCCTTCAATCAAAGCAGAGTTTAAAACAAGTTTTAATCTAGGAGGTATGATAGGTATCACAGATTTCTGATACAAGTTATTAGGTTCACAGGTCTCACCAAACAACAGTCTGGCTCCAAAAGCCGGATCTGGTAGTTGATACTATTCTAGAATCTAAGTGAAATCATTTGTTTCCTAATCATATTCTATTTTTCCTTTTAAAATTATAGCTACAGATATTCTAAGTGCATAAAGAAAAAGTTATATTAAGAGGTTTATTTGAAATGTTTTAGGAGATTCACTGTTTGTAAGGGTCCCTTTTCTATAGATTCCTTGATGAACATAGACTGAATTGAGAGCTTCTTACTACAAGATAATGTAAAGCACAGTTGTGGAGTTAACATCAAAATGCCTGCTTCAAAGTCTATACTTGTGGGATTTTTTTTTTTTTTTTTCAGTATTCCTGTTTCATACCACTCATCTGCCATCACCCTTGCCTGAGCAAGCGTCTTGTATTTCTAGAGTTAAACTAGCCCAGTAAGTACTTTGGGATAAAGAGTTGGCAGTATAAATATCAATTCTAGACTTTAGAGATTTAGACCCAAAGGATTCTTAAATCTTCTGTAAGGTTTTTTAAACTCTTAAAAGCAACTTTATTAAGACATAATTCACACAGCATTCAATTTGCCCATTTAAGTGTAAAATTCAGTCTTTTAGTATGTTAACAGGATTGTGCAACAATTACCACAATCTAATTTAGAACATTTTCATCTTCCAAAAACCCCATATGGTGGGACATATGTATACCTATGGCGGATTTGGGTCGATGTGTGGCAGTAAACAACAAAACCCTATAAAAAAATAATAATAATAATGAATAAAATTTGTAAAAACCCTGTAAAATAATAATAAATAAAATTTAAATTTTATAATAAATAAAATTGAAGTAAATAATAATAAGTAAAATAAAAAACCAAAAACCATACCCATTAGCAGTCACTCTGTTCCCCTACCCCAGCCCGCCCTTTTCTCAACCCCTCTCAGTCATGGGCAGTGAGGAATCTTCTAACTCTATGCCTGTTCTGGACATTACATATAAGTGGAACCCTGAAATATGTGGTCTTTTGTGACTGCTCTTTTCATTTAGTCTAATGTTTCAAGGTTCATCCATACTGGAGCTTGTCTCAGTACTTTTCCCCTTTTTATTGCCAAATAATACTCTGTATACCATGGTTTACTTATCTGTTTATCAGTTTATGGACACTGGTTGTTTCTCTCTTTTGCTGCTATGAACTTTCATTTACTATTTTTTGTTGTAGGCATCTTATGGTTTTGGTATGTATGTGGCAGAGGGATTGCTAGTTGTATGGCAGTTAATGTTTAACCTTGGGAAGAAGTGCCAGACTTGTTTCCAGATGGCTGCACCATTTGACATTCCCTTGAATTGTGTATGAAGGTTCCAGTTTTGCCACATCCTTACCAAAATTTAACCGTTTCATGATTAGAGCCATCCTAATCAAGGATGGATGGATTGTACTAGAGTATGGTTATATTATGCTATTTATATATTTTTGTATATGCTATTTATATATATCTAAATTATATATATATATATCTATTGTATTACAGTATTGAAAGTATAATTGACCTACAACACTGTCAGCTACAGGTGTTCAACATAGTGATTTAGTATTCCTATACATCAGAAAATGATCATACACCTAAAGTGTGTTGGACTATGTCTCATTGAAACTTTTTTCTGGTGGTATTTTGACAGAAAATAAAGGGAAAGTGAAGTCAGAAGTGAGCAAATACCAAGGTAATACAGGCAATTATAAACCCACGGAGTCGTTAAATGGTCAATTAAAGAAAAAAGAACGTCAAATTTTCCCTTTTTTCATAGTACTGTTGTGCTGCATATTTCCATAACATTCTAAAATTTGTGTTTATTCTCATTAGTTACTGTCTATAGTTATTTAAGGTTTAAAATTTTTAAGGGTCAAGAGCATCTAAATTCACAAAGCTGTGTCTGTAACCCTCTTTGGAGTAGAGATCCTGAAGCTGTTGTGATGGAGAGCCATGACCTTGACTGATGGGGAAGTAGACTTGGAAAGGGGCAATTATTTCCTTAGTGTTTACTTAACTCTTTTAAGTTTTAGATTTACATAATTACAGACTCTGAGCTGACTTTTTGCGTGAAGAATACTTGTGCTCATGTAATTTTTTTTTTTTTCTAAGATTTATTTATTTATTTTGGGCGGGGGTCTGGTTGGGGAGGGAGGGGTGTGGGCGGGCCACTTCTATTGGTCTTTCATTTCTCTATTTTCATCTGTCTTTGTTCTTTGGCTCCTGTGGGCCTCCCATCGCGGTGGCATCGTTGCAGAGCGCCGGCTCTGGGCACATGCGCCTCAGAGCTCCAGCTCGGTAGTTGGACACATGGGTCCAGCCGCTCCGCGACACGTGGGATCTTCCCAGGCCAGGGATCGAACCGGCGCCCCCTGCACTGCAAGGCGGTGTCCTTACCCACTGGACCACCAGGGGAAGCCCTCATGTAATGTTTAACATAACTATAAGGTTAGTTACGTTAACTCCCACATGGAGAGAATAAGATGTAACTTGCCAAGCGTCACATCTGTTGAATGATCTGACTCCAGAGCTTAAGCGTTGGTTAACGCTTTATTGCCACAGTGGCATTATTGCCACTGTGCATAAATATGGTACATGGAATTAGCAGTAGCCTACATGACTTCAAAGGTCAACCGTTTGTATGACGTAGCCTACATACATCAGAAAATGATCATACACCTAAAGTGTGTTGGACTATGTCTCATTGAAACTTTTTCTGGTGGTATTTTGACAGAAAATAAAGGGAAAGTGAAGTCAGAAGTGAGCAAATACCAAGGTAATACAGGCAATTATAAACCCACGGAGTCGTTAAATGGTCAATTAAAGAAAAAAGAACGTCAAATTTTCCCTTTTTTCATAGTACTGTTGTGCTGCATATTTCCATAACATTCTAAAATTTGTGTTTATTCTCATTAGTTACTGTCTATAGTTATTTAAGGTTTAAAATTTTTAAGGGTCAAGAGCATCTAAATTCACAAAGCTGTGTCTGTAACCCTCTTTGGAGTAGAGATCCTGAAGCTGTTGTGATGGAGAGCCATGACCTTGACTGATGGGGAAGTAGACTTGGAAAGGGGCAATTATTTCCTTAGTGTTTACTTAACTCTTTTAAGTTTTAGATTTACATAATTACAGACTCTGAGCTGACTTTTTGCGTGAAGAATACTTGTGCTCATGTAATTTTTTTTTTTTTCTAAGATTTATTTATTTATTTTGGGCGGGGGTCTGGTTGGGGAGGGAGGGGTGTGGGCGGGCCACTTCTATTGGTCTTTCATTTCTCTATTTTCATCTGTCTTTGTTCTTTGGCTCCTGTGGGCCTCCCATCGCGGTGGCATCGTTGCAGAGCGCCGGCTCTGGGCACATGCGCCTCAGAGCTCCAGCTCGGTAGTTGGACACATGGGTCCAGCCGCTCCGCGACACGTGGGATCTTCCCAGGCCAGGGATCGAACCGGCGCCCCCTGCACTGCAAGGCGGTGTCCTTACCCACTGGACCACCAGGGGAAGCCCTCATGTAATGTTTAACATAACTATAAGGTTAGTTACGTTAACTCCCACATGGAGAGAATAAGATGTAACTTGCCAAGCGTCACATCTGTTGAATGATCTGACTCCAGAGCTTAAGCGTTGGTTAACGCTTTATTGCCACAGTGGCATTATTGCCACTGTGCATAAATATGGTACATGGAATTAGCAGTAGCCTACATGACTTCAAAGGTCAACCGTTTTGTATGACGTAAAGACTTGCTTTCAGTTTGGCAAGGGTTTTAGTATATGTGCTGCCGAAGTGAGCACTTGGCCAGGGTTTTAAAGCAGACAGCACTCATGTAACTTTGAGTTAGAGGCTGGTTATGTAAGCAGTTGAGGCCACCCTACTGAGTTTAATCTATACTTGACTGCTTCATCAACAGATAAAGGCTTAAGTCCTTACCCTCCTTTTGTATTAAGAAACATTTGTTCCTAGTGGATTTGGTTTAGCCTCTTAATTAGGCTAGTGGTTGTCAACCTTACCTACATGTTAATTGTCTGAAAGGCCTTAAAATTATCAGTGTCTAGGACCTACTCCAGAACTTCTTATGTAATTGATCTTTGGAACCTCCAGGCATTCATGTCCAAAAGGTTCCTCTGGCTTTCTAAGGTGTAGCCATGGTTGAAAGCCATTGTCTTGGTTAGACCGGTGGTTCTCAGAAGTATAGACCTAGCCAGGAACATGATCATTATACTTGGTAGAAATCTAATTTCTTGTACTTACTCCAGATATAATGAATTTATCTCTGGCGGTGGCCCTACAATCTGGGTTTTAATAAGTCTTCTGGGTGGTTCATATGTATACTTAAGTATAAAAACCACTCACTGATTGCCTTTTGTCCAGCCTTATCAGTTGCTATCACACACCTGCTACTAATGACCAGTATGGGGAAAAGGAGTTGATATGACAATTTAAATATAGTAAATGTATTAAAGACTGGAAGTGATAAACAGTGCATGAGGAATCTGAGCGTTTGTCTTTGTTTTAGTACCTGTATAGGTGGCTTATGACTTGTTGATCTTTCCATTTTTGTTTTCATGTAGATAAAATTATTAAAGTCCTTCTGTTTTAAAAGAAATTATATTTCATTCCAACTAAATGATCTGTATCAATTAAATGAGAGCCTACATTCCGCAATACACTGACTTGGCTTCCATTGTACTAACTTGGCTAACACAGGAAGCAGTGTTCATAATGTGTTTGTGGAGAATTTATCTTTTATAATATATTGATATTGTTTTTTAGTTTTGTGGCAATTTTAGTATGTTAAAATCATTCATATACTGTTTCTTTTGACTTGATGATAATTCCTCTGAACTGCTCAAACTTGCACTTCCTCTTAAGAAATCACACCCCAGCCCAGATCATATAAAATGAACATGGTGGTAGTATTTGCAGGATGAGCTCCAGAATGACTGTTTAAAAAGTATACTTTGTTTCTTCTCTCTATTTGATTAACCATTAAGTATTGGTAAATTCTCGGATGGGGGAGAACACTATAGTAGTTGAATATTTGCTCTGAGTTCTACTCCTGAATTTATTGTTGAATTAGACTCTTTTTAAATGCATCAGCGGCTCTAAGACAAACTTCCTGAATTTGGCTTCGGGTTGAACTGTATCTCAAAATCTTTCCCTTTATTTTCATGCTTGTAAGGATTCAACATGTACCTTTATAGGTCAGTTAAAAAAGATGAGTCTGGGAGTATTAGTCTTGTTAGTGGCTTTTTTTTTTTAATTGTTCTGTTAAATTTAATAGTCTAATATATGGGGACCTTGATTTATAAATTGGAGCTGATTTCTATAAAGAGAAATTTAAGTGAGAAACCTCTAGTAGTTTGAACAAGAAAGTATATATCTAAAGGGGAAAATGCTTATGAAAGTTACTTTATTTCATTATTTTAATAATAATCTATAGCTGGGCAAATTTGTAAGTGTTAACTCACTGATTGCCTTTTGTCCAGCCTTATCAGTTGCTATCACACACCTGCTACTAATGACCAGTATGGGGAAAAGGAGTTGATATGACAATTTAAATATAGTAAATGTATTAAAGACTGGAAGTGATAAACAGTGCATGAGGAATCTGAGCGTTTGTCTTTGTTTTAGTACCTGTATAGGTGGCTTATGACTTGTTGATCTTTCCATTTTTGTTTTCATGTAGATAAAATTATTAAAGTCCTTCTGTTTTAAAAGAAATTATATTTCATTCCAACTAAATGATCTGTATCAATTAAATGAGAGCCTACATTCCGCAATACACTGACTTGGCTTCCATTGTACTAACTTGGCTAACACAGGAAGCAGTGTTCATAATGTGTTTGTGGAGAATTTATCTTTTATAATATATTGATATTGTTTTTTAGTTTTGTGGCAATTTTAGTATGTTAAAATCATTCATATACTGTTTCTTTTGACTTGATGATAATTCCTCTGAACTGCTCAAACTTGCACTTCCTCTTAAGAAATCACACCCCAGCCCAGATCATATAAAATGAACATGGTGGTAGTATTTGCAGGATGAGCTCCAGAATGACTGTTTAAAAAGTATACTTTGTTTCTTCTCTCTATTTGATTAACCATTAAGTATTGGTAAATTCTCGGATGGGGGAGAACACTATAGTAGTTGAATATTTGCTCTGAGTTCTACTCCTGAATTTATTGTTGAATTAGACTCTTTTTAAATGCATCAGCGGCTCTAAGACAAACTTCCTGAATTTGGCTTCGGGTTGAACTGTATCTCAAAATCTTTCCCTTTATTTTCATGCTTGTAAGGATTCAACATGTACCTTTATAGGTCAGTTAAAAAAGATGAGTCTGGGAGTATTAGTCTTGTTAGTGGCTTTTTTTTTTTAATTGTTCTGTTAAATTTAATAGTCTAATATATGGGGACCTTGATTTATAAATTGGAGCTGATTTCTATAAAGAGAAATTTAAGTGAGAAACCTCTAGTAGTTTGAACAAGAAAGTATATATCTAAAGGGGAAAATGCTTATGAAAGTTACTTTATTTCATTATTTTAATAATAATCTATAGCTGGGCAAATTTGAAGTCTTTAAACGAGTAAGTGTTAACTTTTCCTAATGATTGTGAAAACTACCATATAATCTTTCATGTTCCACAGTGTTCACATTTAGAATAAAAGTGTCAGTTTACCTCAGAAACAAGCTTTTTGTTTTGAATTTTTAGTAAATTATCTTGACTTACCCTTTTTAAAACATAGTTCAGTAATGCTCTTGTTAAAACAGGGCTGTGTGCCAGGTACTATACAAATATTTTATTGCATGTAATCCTCATAAAACAATCAATGAGTAGATACCTTTCTAGGTGTAAAAGGGTGAATAACTGAGATTTAGAGAAGTTAGCTAGTATACCCAGTATTGAATAGCTGGTAAGAGGTAGATTGAGATTCAGAAAACCACATACTTAGAACCACTCTACTAGACTACCTCTTCTCATTTTGAGAGAAGCATACTTATAACATGTTTTAATATGTAAAGAAATATATATATAATATTACAAAGCATAATCATAAGTTTGCATAATTTAAAAAATTTCTCTCAGTTTCTCCAGTTATGCTTTCACAGAACAGAAACCTTAAATCAAAAAAGAAATACCTGTGTGCTTTTTTTTTTTCTGTAAGAAAAAATAGGTTCAACTGCTGCTTTTAACACAGTGTCAGGGTTCTGCCCATGGGATTGAGATCAAATGGAAATACCATAGCATCCCTTAGGACTTGGAGGATAATTTATGCTAGGCTACAATTAAAAGCTCATCTGGCAAATGTCTTAGAATGATGTTGTCATTGCTGCCAGCATTCTTTTAAGATTTTGAGCCACTCTGATTGTATGCTTTTGTAGCCTTAATTATGACTATTTCTAATTAGAAAGCTCAAATCTAAGGCCTTTATTTTCAGCTTGTAAGGATAAGTACTTATATCAGTAAAGGGGAAACATGCTTTTTTAATTGTTCTGTTAAATTTAATAGTCTAATATATGGGGACCTTGATTTATAAATTGGAGCTGATTTCTATAAAGAGAAATTTAAGTGAGAAACCTCTAGTAGTTTGAACAAGAAAGTATATATCTAAAGGGGAAAATGCTTATGAAAGTTACTTTATTTCATTATTTTAATAATAATCTATAGCTGGGCAAATTTGAAGTCTTTAAACGAGTAAGTGTTAACTTTTCCTAATGATTGTGAAAACTACCATATAATCTTTCATGTTCCACAGTGTTCACATTTAGAATAAAAGTGTCAGTTTACCTCAGAAACAAGCTTTTTGTTTTGAATTTTTAGTAAATTATCTTGACTTACCCTTTTTAAAACATAGTTCAGTAATGCTCTTGTTAAAACAGGGCTGTGTGCCAGGTACTATACAAATATTTTATTGCATGTAATCCTCATAAAACAATCAATGAGTAGATACCTTTCTAGGTGTAAAAGGGTGAATAACTGAGATTTAGAGAAGTTAGCTAGTATACCCAGTATTGAATAGCTGGTAAGAGGTAGATTGAGATTCAGAAAACCACATACTTAGAACCACTCTACTAGACTACCTCTTCTCATTTTGAGAGAAGCATACTTATAACATGTTTTAATATGTAAAGAAATATATATATAATATTACAAAGCATAATCATAAGTTTGCATAATTTAAAAAATTTCTCTCAGTTTCTCCAGTTATGCTTTCACAGAACAGAAACCTTAAATCAAAAAAGAAATACCTGTGTGCTTTTTTTTTTTCTGTAAGAAAAAATAGGTTCAACTGCTGCTTTTAACACAGTGTCAGGGTTCTGCCCATGGGATTGAGATCAAATGGAAATACCATAGCATCCCTTAGGACTTGGAGGATAATTTATGCTAGGCTACAATTAAAAGCTCATCTGGCAAATGTCTTAGAATGATGTTGTCATTGCTGCCAGCATTCTTTTAAGATTTTTTGAGCCACTCTGAGGCTGATGGTGCATGCTTTTGAGTAGCCTTAATTATGACTATTTCTAATAGAAGCCAGTGAGCCAGTTTGAATGAAATCAAGTCATATTTTTAGGTGAAAGTTCTATAAAGTAACCAAATTGCTTTTCTTGAATGTATTCATGTGATCTGTTTCTAAAGGAGTGTCAAAAATGTTTGAATGATTTCTGAGTTTCCATAGGAGAAAAAGAGTATGAATTTTAAAAATCAGGTCAGAGTGTCATATTGGTCTTGAGTAGGGAGCTATAAATGAGAGGTTTAATTTCAGAACCCTGGTGCAGTGACAAGTCTGCTTCATTGTTTCTTGGTTGTTACTGACATGTTTACTAAAGACTTAGAATATTCCTCTATCACTTGCAGCATTCTGAGTGGATGATAAACAGAAGGAGGGCAAAAGAAGTTAGATCTTGAACCTTACTGTTGCTTTTGTGTTAAGATCACTTAGTGCTTAGAAAATTAACTACAAATATCAGTTAAAATGACTACAGATATCAGTTGATTTCACTTTTTCAAATTTACACATCTTTCCTTTACAGTAGTATTTCCCAAGGATGGTCAGCAACATCACGAAATCACCCAGCTAAGATACCTATAATGCAGATTCCTAAGGGATGTCAAAGGCCAACCCAGCTCCCTGCATTGGGTGGGCCTGGAGTAGAGCCCAGGAATCTGCTTTTCAGACTGTCAGCCAGGGAGAGCCCTATTAAGTATACAAAGCATTGGTTTTATAGGCTGCATAGATTCAGGCAGTAGAATCAGAAATTTGGTTTGAACTTTAGGTCTTTGGTTTTTTGCTTTGCTTTATTTAAACTTTCAGCTTTAATTTCCTCATCTGTAAATATTTACTTGACCGTGTTCTTTTTTTCCCCCAATAACCTTGAAAAGTATCCAGTAGTAATAGTTAAAACTTTCTGCTTTTCACTTATTAATAAAGCCAAGTTATTTTGGTAAGTACTCTTAAATAATTGACCTTTGGCATAGGTATTTTTTAATCTAATTGTGTTGTTTCCACTATTAAAAGTTATACACCATTGTTAAGATATTGTACAAATGAGTTTGATTTCCATGTAATTAAGTCCTGTTGTAAGCAGTTTTAAGTAGTTTTGTCTGAGTAAGCTTTACAGTTAAGGTGTGAAAGTTAGCAGTGTTACCTATTAGATGAAGAAATGCTCTCTCTTTGCATGTAGTATGACATTAAAGATTTGCTAAACTAGAACATGCGTCCAGATGAATGTTGTCCTTTTTTAAACATCTTAACCCCAGGAAGCCATGTTTGGAAGAAGGTGGCTGTGATAGTACTTTGCTTAATACAGTTTGAGTCTTATAAAATGATTAGTAAGCTTACAAGTCATCCAAGGAAATGTATTTTTTCTGTCTTGTAACAAACTTGTTGTGAAATTTGTGCTTGAATCAATTTCCCTGTAATTTAATTGCACAGGTTTTACTCAGTGATTTGTTAATTGAGAAGACACTTGATTTTGCCAAAATGTCTCAATAGTTCAGGATCATCAAGAGCATATGCTCTGAAAGATAGCTGTAAAAAAATATCTGAAGAGTATATAAAGCAGCGAAAATGTTATTGGTAAGAAAAAACTTAGGAATATTTAAGACTCATCTGAGAATATAGACTTTATAACACCAGAATATTTCTGAAATTTCAAAGATGCAAAGTAGTTAACTGGAATAGTCTATCTTATATGTCTATTAGGGTAATACCTTGATTCAGATTCTGAGAACCAGGAGGTCATGCAGTATAAGAGAAAAGAGGACCGTAGTCTCATCCTTCCACAGTTCTGTTAGCTCATGGCACAGTCTAGATAAAGTTGGTTTCTGTATGTTCCTACTTCTCTGCTTCAGGTTTGGTATATCTTGAGCCCTGATTGAAAAGGTCTTCAAGCTTCCAGCACTTTCCAAAATGTTTCTTGCATCTCCTGCAGTTTTCCTCAGTGCAAATGCTGGAAGAAGCCAGTGCTTGGACCAATTTGTAGTGATTATCTTCAGCTCTTAGACCCCATGGGAGGTAGGGAATGCTGTGTTGAAGGCCGTGTTTTAAGAACACCAAAACCATAAATCTTTGAAGAACCTTTTTCTTATCTCTGTATAGCATTCTTTGTTCCCACTTTACTATCCTAAAACACAGTGGGCGTAGGTTTTTGGGGGGTATTTTTGTTTCTTTTTTTTGTTACTACATCTTATTGACAGCCTTAGTCATATAAAAGATTTTTTTATTTAAAGAGTTCATGTTTCCAAATATGTAGGCCTGGTATATCCTAAACACACTAAAATTTGAATGTGATACCTGCTTCTTAATGAAAACTTGATATTTTACAGTGTAAGTTGTAAAAGAAATATGCATGCCTATCTTCAGAATAACCTGAAGTTCTGATTAATATAAGGTAGAGAAGATACTTCTGTATTCCTGAAGGAGGAGAATGCTAGGATACTGGGATAAGGTGGTAGGAAATACGATATTACCTGAGGGTAGATTAGTAACGGTGGACTTTAGGAGTTACATGGTGAGTACTAAGAAATGAAACTAAAGATGAATGAAACTGGAATAAAGATTTCCAGGTAGATGTGGCCAGATTAAGATGCATGCCTGTCTCCACTGCTTCTTAAACCCTCCAAGAAGACAGTAAAGGAATAATGCATAAGCTCCTGAGGGAAAAAAAAAATGTGGTAGAAGTAAAACACAGAAAAGAAAACAACAAAAATTTGAAAGGTAAGAAGCTAATGGGTAAATGCTACCTAATTTAGCAGGGCAGAAAAAGCTGAAACTTGAGGAAAAGCTAACAACAAGCAAGTAAATTGGTGTTGAAGAACCTTTGGAAGGTTCGAACCTTGGATTTACCAGGTACTTTAGAGGTAGGCATATTCATGGGGTCGCAAAGGGTTGGACACAAGTGATTTGAGCATGCACGCACGCACGCACACACACACACACACACACACAAATATGGAAAAAACTGAGAATATGAAAAAACATTTAAATCACTTCTGCCACATTCAAGGCTTAAACAAAGTTAGAAGAAACCATGGCATTTGAATAGGATTCAACACTAAGTGATAATAGGAGATCCCAGCATGACAACTATGAACAGTAAGCAGTCCAGATTAGAACAGGACAGAGATCTCTAGAAAATGTTTTGCCACTCAGAAGATGAATAGAATACCTGAAATGTCTGAACACAGTGGAGTGTTAACAGATGTGACAGAATGGGGATTATTAATGGTTAAAGTGAAAGTGAGTCACTCAGTGGTGTCTGACTCTTTGCCACCCCATAAACTCTGGCCCACTAGGCTCCTCTGTCCATGGGATTCTCCAGGCAAGAATACTGCAGTGGGTTGCTGTTTCTGTATCCAGGGGATCTGACCAATCCAGGGATTGAACCTGGGTCTCCTGCTTTGCAGGCAGATTCTTTATGTATGTAGAAAATTAAGCAACTAGCAACCAAAAAAGGAAACTTAAGTATGCAACAGAAAACTTAAGCTGTGAAAGAAAGGACGTATAACTAAAGCATACTTCATTAGTTAGCTGTGAACACTTATTTAATATTTAGTCAACATGTGAAAAAAAAATGCTGATCTTTACAAACAGCTCAGTTTGTATAAAGTTGCAAAATTAGCTGTGAAGCACTTATTGCTCATTCCTTTCTCAGAATGAAACTGGAATAAAGATTTCCAGGTAGATGTGGCCAGATTAAGATGCATGCCTGTCTCCACTGCTTCTTAAACCCTCCAAGAAGACAGTAAAGGAATAATGCATAAGCTCCTGAGGGAAAAAAATGTGGTAGAAGTAAAACACAGAAAAGAAAACAACAAAAATTTGAAAGGTAAGAAGCTAATGGGTAAATGCTACCTAATTTAGCAGGGCAGAAAAAGCTGAAACTTGAGGAAAAGCTAACAACAAGCAAGTAAATTGGTGTTGAAGAACCTTTGGAAGGTTCGAACCTTGGATTTACCAGGTACTTTAGAGGTAGGCATATTCATGGGGTCGCAAAGGGTTGGACACAAGTGATTTGAGCATGCACGCACGCACGCACACACACACACACACACACACAAATATGGAAAAAACTGAGAATATGAAAAAACATTTAAATCACTTCTGCCACATTCAAGGCTTAAACAAAGTTAGAAGAAACCATGGCATTTGAATAGGATTCAACACTAAGTGATAATAGGAGATCCCAGCATGACAACTATGAACAGTAAGCAGTCCAGATTAGAACAGGACAGAGATCTCTAGAAAATGTTTTGCCACTCAGAAGATGAATAGAATACCTGAAATGTCTGAACACAGTGGAGTGTTAACAGATGTGACAGAATGGGGATTATTAATGGTTAAAGTGAAAGTGAGTCACTCAGTGGTGTCTGACTCTTTGCCACCCCATAAACTCTGGCCCACTAGGCTCCTCTGTCCATGGGATTCTCCAGGCAAGAATACTGCAGTGGGTTGCTGTTTCTGTATCCAGGGGATCTGACCAATCCAGGGATTGAACCTGGGTCTCCTGCTTTGCAGGCAGATTCTTTATGTATGTAGAAAATTAAGCAACTAGCAACCAAAAAAGGAAACTTAAGTATGCAACAGAAAACTTAAGCTGTGAAAGAAAGGACGTATAACTAAAGCATACTTCATTAGTTAGCTGTGAACACTTATTTAATATTTAGTCAACATGTGAAAAAAAAATGCTGATCTTTACAAACAGCTCAGTTTGTATAAAGTGCTTATGAGCAAGCAAGTTGGTCCATTTTTGCAAGAATGTGAGTCTAGAGCCAGCTTATCATTTGAGTCATGCTTCTGCCTCATTCCTTTCTGAGTAACTTCTCTGCCTTGTCTGTAAAATGGAAATAATAGAATAATGCCTGTGTCTATCCTAAGAGGTAAATCATGTTAACACAGCAGTACCTTGTATTAGTAATTATAAGGAAGAGGAGGGTGGAGGCAAATGAGCTGTACATGAGGGGTGGGTAGAATAAAGGTTTGAAGTAAAAAGCAATGTGTAAGCACATTGCTCAAATGTGGAGGTGAACAAAAATAGCTAAAAGTTGCAGTTGCATCTGGAGAATAGAAATCAGGAGTGTGATGGGCTGGGTCAGGAGGCTGCTTGTGTTCATTGTAAGCCTTGAGTGTTAACTTTGAATTTCATTCACTTGAAGCAAAACTTCAAAAAAGTGGGAAGAGTCTTTTGTTTAGATTTTTAACTTCAAGAACAAAGCACTTTTTTTTTCTTTTTTTGGGGAGAAATCTTTAAACTTAGGGGTTGAGAGAAAGTATAATGAACTCATCACCTAGCTTCACTAATGCTCTCCTGGGCAATCTTGTTCAATCCCTGCCAGCATCTCCAGGTACCACCAATGGATTATTTTGAAGCAAGTCCCAAACTTTAAGTCTTTGCAACCAGAAATAGCCTTAGCAGCTATTGTGGGAACACTGCTCAGCTCTTCAAGACAGAACTTGCTGACCTGCAGGGAATGATTACAGTTAACTGACAACTTTTAATCACAGTACTTTTGAGATCTGTGAAGTGTTTGAACCAAGACCACACTCTTTCCTGGTTCATGTTGTTCTTGGCATCTTAAGAACATTCAACTGAGAAAATAGCTAAATGAATTCTTTTAAAGCATGCAGAAGAGTGCTAACATCAGGCCATAGATTTACTGCTCTTTGAAAGGTTGTGTGGTTGACCTTTGGCTGGTGTTGGGGAACTTAACTTTCTGGAGGACTCATTATTCTTTGATAAAAAATAGTTCTCTGTGCATAAACTCTGCAAAAGAAATATGGCTAAATGTTGAACACCTGCTTCTGAGAGTCTGAAATTTGGGTGTGGGCTAGGCATCAAGTGCTAATGTGATCACTTCCTAATAAAAATCTTGAGTATTCTTTGCTTCACACCCCTGGTAGACGGTATTATAACACATGTTGTCGTAATTTGTTGCTAGAGGGTTCCATTTTTGCAAGAATGTGAGTCTAGAGCCAGCTTATCATTTGAGTCATGCTTCTGCCTCATTCCTTTCTGAGTAACTTCTCTGCCTTGTCTGTAAAATGGAAATAATAGAATAATGCCTGTGTCTATCCTAAGAGGTAAATCATGTTAACACAGCAGTACCTTGTATTAGTAATTATAAGGAAGAGGAGGGTGGAGGCAAATGAGCTGTACATGAGGGGTGGGTAGAATAAAGGTTTGAAGTAAAAAGCAATGTGTAAGCACATTGCTCAAATGTGGAGGTGAACAAAAATAGCTAAAAGTTGCAGTTGCATCTGGAGAATAGAAATCAGGAGTGTGATGGGCTGGGTCAGGAGGCTGCTTGTGTTCATTGTAAGCCTTGAGTGTTAACTTTGAATTTCATTCACTTGAAGCAAAACTTCAAAAAAGTGGGAAGAGTCTTTTGTTTAGATTTTTAACTTCAAGAACAAAGCACTTTTTTTTTCTTTTTTTGGGGAGAAATCTTTAAACTTAGGGGTTGAGAGAAAGTATAATGAACTCATCACCTAGCTTCACTAATGCTCTCCTGGGCAATCTTGTTCAATCCCTGCCAGCATCTCCAGGTACCACCAATGGATTATTTTGAAGCAAGTCCCAAACTTTAAGTCTTTGCAACCAGAAATAGCCTTAGCAGCTATTGTGGGAACACTGCTCAGCTCTTCAAGACAGAACTTGCTGACCTGCAGGGAATGATTACAGTTAACTGACAACTTTTAATCACAGTACTTTTGAGATCTGTGAAGTGTTTGAACCAAGACCACACTCTTTCCTGGTTCATGTTGTTCTTGGCATCTTAAGAACATTCAACTGAGAAAATAGCTAAATGAATTCTTTTAAAGCATGCAGAAGAGTGCTAACATCAGGCCATAGATTTACTGCTCTTTGAAAGGTTGTGTGGTTGACCTTTGGCTGGTGTTGGGGAACTTAACTTTCTGGAGGACTCATTATTCTTTGATAAAAAATAGTTCTCTGTGCATAAACTCTGCAAAAGAAATATGGCTAAATGTTGAACACCTGCTTCTGAGAGTCTGAAATTTGGGTGTGGGCTAGGCATCAAGTGCTAATGTGATCACTTCCTAATAAAAATCTTGAGTATTCTTTGCTTCACACCCCTGGTAGACGGTATTATAACACATGTTGTCGTAATTTGTTGCTAGAGGGATTAAGCACGTTTTGTATGAGTATTGGGAATGGACTGCTTGAACTTGTACCTGATTTCCTCTGGACTTGACCTCATGTTTTTTTGTTTGTTTTTCCTTTGCTGAATTTGCTTTGTATTCTTCGGTAATAGTAAACCATGGCCATAGGAAGAATTGTGTACTTCTCTGAGAATGAGTTCCCACAGCAAATCACTAATCCTGGCAGGGGCACCCCAACACATTATTGGTTCTAGAACCCCTGTGCATACTAAAATTCATGGATGCTTAAGTTTCTTATTAAAAAATGGCTTATTTGGGTAAAACCTCTACACATCCTCTTGTATACTTTAAATCATGTTTAGATTACTTGTAATACCTAATACAATGTAGATGGTACATAAATAGTTGTAAATACAGTGTAAGTGCTATATAAATAGTTGTTGGAACCTGGCAAATTGAATTTCTGCTTTTTGGAACTTCCTGGAATCTTTTTGGAACTTTCTGGAATCTTTTTCTGGATATTTTCCATCAGTGATTGGTTAACTCTATGGGTGCAGAACCATCCATATGGAGGGCTGGCTGTACTTAGAGGCTTTATTGGTTTTAAATTTCAGTGTTTGCTAAGGCTAGTTTAGAAACAATATTTCTAAATATTTCTAAATCATGCCATTAGGAAACTCATAAAACCTGCTTCTCCTTTTTCTTTTTTTTTTTTTTTTATTGTAAGATTTGGGTGTTGTCAGCTTGATAAATCCATTGTGAACTTTGCTGCTGGTTTTTAATGGTTCTAGTAGCCATTAACTTTGACCTTTCCAAGTGGTGCGGTGATAAAGAATCTGCCTGCCAATTCAGCAGACTAGGTTCAATCCCTGGGCCCCTGGAGTAGGAAATGGCAGCCTACTCCAGTATTCTTGCCTCGAGAATTCCATGGACAAAGGAGCCTGGTGGTCTGTAGTCCATGAGGTCACAAAGAGTCGGACACAGCTGAGTAACAACACCCATGCAACCTTTACCTACAGTCACTGTGCAGTGAAATATAGTAAAAATGGTAATAGTTCATTGTCTTTCTTTCTTTTGTTAGCGCTCTTTCATTAAGAACTTCCATTAACAGTTGGTTCGTATACATAAAAGTATCATTGTGAACTAGTGGATTTTAATACTTGGTTTAGATCTAACTCAGCTCTTTTTGGTGCCCAAATTCTCTCATCTCTGACATGTGAAGGCTCCTTCAAGTTGAATCTGACTTAATAAGGGTTTCTTTGCATTCAGGTACAACAGGATTGTCCTAAGCTCTTCTATTTCCTGCTCTGGACTGGATTCAGCCATTTCTTTAAGGAGCCTTAGTTCTTTAGAGTGTAGAGTCGGCTGTTCATTGATACTCTTTTTGATTGTGTTTCTTGGTTTAAATTGGGAACAGCTAGGAAATGTTTGTATTTATACTTAAAATTAATTTTAGAGTTGAAAGGTTATCATTAATCATTTAATCTTTTTAATCTTCTATTTTTTCTCCTACCTGAAAATCATGGTTTCTAATAATGTCAACATTAACTTGCTTTATTCTGCTCATATGATGGTTTCAGATGACACTAACATTAGAAACAATATGATTAGTGAAATGTTGGTGTATTTTTTACTTGTCCTTAGTAGGTAAGTGTGTAGCCTCACTAGGAATATAGAGTGTATTTTCAATACAGTTTGTAGTTAAGCCACTGCTTTCATTTTGCTTTGGATTTTTAGACATTTCTCCCATTTTGTAAGTTTTTTTTCATCCTGTGAAACATTACATGTCTCTGTAGGTAAAAACCTCAGAACAAGTACACTAAGAAAAACTGGCCATCTTGGTTCCTTCTACCCAATTTCTTATCTTTTTTTGTAGTAAATGAGTTTTGGTTTATCCGTCTATCTCAAAATATAAGTATGTGTGTGTGATTACACATATACACACTTTTATATCTGTCTGTCTGTACATACGTGCTCACTTAGTTATGTCTGACTCTTTTGTGACTGCATAGACTGTGGCCCACCAGCCCCCTCTATCTACAGATAGTCATTTTAGCAATGTCAATTCTTCCAGTCCACGCACAAGGTGTATCTTTCCATCTGTTTATGTCTTCTTCGATTTCTTCTATCAGCACCGTATAGTTTTCAGTCTCCCTAGCTAGATTTATTCCTAGTTTATTCCTAGGTTTATTCTTTTTGATGAAACGGTAAATGGAATTGCTTCTTTAATTTCTCTTTCTGATCTTTCATTATTAGTGTATAGAAATGCAACAGACTTTTGTGTATTAATTTTGTAACCTGCAACCTTACTAAATTCACTGATGAGTTTTAGTAGTTTTCTGGTAGAATCTTTGCAATCGTCTATATGTAGTATCATGTCACCTGCAAACAGTGACAGTTTAACTTCTTTTCCAGTTTGGCTTCCTTTTACTACTTTTTCTTCTCTGACTGCTATAGCTAAGACTTCCAGAACTGTGTTGAATAAAAGTGATGAGGGTAATCACAGAATTTTTAAGGCAAAAAATACTAGAGTGGGATGCCATTTTCTCTTCCAGGGATCAAACTTGCATCTCCTATATTGACAGGTGGATTCTTTGCCACTAGGCACCTGGGAAGCTATTCTACAGGGAAGAATACTAGAGTAGGTTGCACAGGTGGATTCTTTGTTTCAGCAGGCGGGATTGATTTCAGATGACACTAACATTAGAAACAATATGATTAGTGAAATGTTGGTGTATTTTTTACTTGTCCTTAGTAGGTAAGTGTGTAGCCTCACTAGGAATATAGAGTGTATTTTCAATACAGTTTGTAGTTAAGCCACTGCTTTCATTTTGCTTTGGATTTTTAGACATTTCTCCCATTTTGTAAGTTTTTTTTCATCCTGTGAAACATTACATGTCTCTGTAGGTAAAAACCTCAGAACAAGTACACTAAGAAAAACTGGCCATCTTGGTTCCTTCTACCCAATTTCTTATCTTTTTTTGTAGTAAATGAGTTTTGGTTTATCCGTCTATCTCAAAATATAAGTATGTGTGTGTGATTACACATATACACACTTTTATATCTGTCTGTCTGTACATACGTGCTCACTTAGTTATGTCTGACTCTTTTGTGACTGCATAGACTGTGGCCCACCAGCCCCCTCTATCTACAGATAGTCATTTTAGCAATGTCAATTCTTCCAGTCCACGCACAAGGTGTATCTTTCCATCTGTTTATGTCTTCTTCGATTTCTTCTATCAGCACCGTATAGTTTTCAGTCTCCCTAGCTAGATTTATTCCTAGTTTATTCCTAGGTTTATTTTTTTTGATGAAACGGTAAATGGAATTGCTTCTTTAATTTCTCTTTCTGATCTTTCATTATTAGTGTATAGAAATGCAACAGACTTTTGTGTATTAATTTTGTAACCTGCAACCTTACTAAATTCACTGATGAGTTTTAGTAGTTTTCTGGTAGAATCTTTGCAATCGTCTATATGTAGTATCATGTCACCTGCAAACAGTGACAGTTTAACTTCTTTTCCAGTTTGGCTTCCTTTTACTACTTTTTCTTCTCTGACTGCTATAGCTAAGACTTCCAGAACTGTGTTGAATAAAAGTGATGAGGGTAATCACAGAATTTTTAAGGCAAAAAATACTAGAGTGGGATGCCATTTTCTCTTCCAGGGATCAAACTTGCATCTCCTATATTGACAGGTGGATTCTTTGCCACTAGGCACCTGGGAAGCTATTCTACAGGGAAGAATACTAGAGTAGGTTGCCATGCCCTCCTCCAGGGGATCTTCTTGACCCAGGAATTGAATCTGGGTCTTCTGTTTCAGCAGGCGGGTTCTTTACCACTAGCACCAACTGGATAGCCCATGTACAAGTATATTTATTTCAGGCCATGCTTAATAGGTAGAAAATAGATATATTGTTTGTATCTTGGGTTTTTTGAGTTGATATATCTCACTCCAGCAGATGTCATATAGTAAGTAGTTTCCTGTTATGGATATTTGCTTATTTCTAGTTCTGATGTTACAGATAGTGTAGCTACACATAGCCTTGTGTCTTTTCATGGGGCTTTTGGTTACTTAATGTTTGGGATGAATTCCTAGAAGTAGAATTTCTGGATTTTTCTGGAAATTGCTAAATTCCCGTCTTCAGGAAGACCATACCGTTTTGTATTCCCATCAGCAATGTTTGAGAATGGCTATTTTCCCATGGCATGTGTACAAGTTGTTATCAGGCTTCACAAAGTGTTTTAGGTAGATCTTTGTTTTAGTCTTTGGCCAAAGCATGGTGGAAAAAATAGTATGGTGGAATCTAAGAGAAATGCAGGCCTTCACTAAGGATGTAGAGAAGGGTGTACATTAAAGAAGTGCTAACAGTATGCATAAGGAGGACTTAGGAATGATGGAGAACTTAGGGATAACTTCAGTTTCTGTGAGTATGAAAAATTTATTTCTCTATAGAGAAATAAATAAAATTTAAAATTTTATAAATTTATATTTTCTGTAGAGAATATTGAGCATCAGCAGATCAGGAGATGGGAGGATTTCTTGAATTTGAGGTGTTCCTGAAACACATGTTAAGAGATGTAGTTGGGGGCTTCCCTGGTGGTCGAGTGGGTAAAGAGTCCACCTTACAGTGCAGGGGGCACTGGTTCGATCCCTGGCCTAGGAAGATCCCACGTGCCACAGAGTGGCTAGACCCACGTGTCCAGTTATGAGCCAGCGCTCTGAAGTGTATGTGCCCAGAGCCAGTGTTCTGCGACAAGAGAAGCCACTACGATGGGATGCCCACACATGCCAAAGAATAAAGATGGATGAAAACAACAACAACAACAACAAAACCCAGATGACTTAGAGGCGGGAAAAGAAAAAAAAAGATATAGTTGGATGTATGAATCTTAAGAGAAATTTGGGTTAGAATAGAGTGAGTCATCACTCTTTGTTGTTAAGGTATGTGTAGATGAAGATGTCCAGGAAAAGAATAATAGTGATATTTGAGCCTCAGCATGTTCTTGACTTTGGTAAAAATAGTTCTAAGGATCCCTTCTATATCTTCTTACATAGCAACTGATTTAACATCTCTGGGTAACAGAAAAAGTATACTTCATTTGCATGCCTTTTACATACTGTATACATAAAGACTGTAGTCATACGCTCTACTGTGTAATTCTGTTCTGATCATACAAACGTAGTTTCCAGGCAAACATAGCTTAAATTTCTTTGATACAGGGAATGGTTTATTTTGACTCATCTCCAAAAAACATAACTTTATATACAATTTTAAGACTTTGTTTAAAGTATTTCCATTCTTGGTATCTAATTTTGGCAATCATAGGCAAATAGAGTTTTTGCCAGTGAAATACCCATTTTTTCCTATATTAATCATATAGGAGTATATGATAATGTCTAGACGTAAGAAGTACATTAGAGCTGAAAAAATGATCTCATCTAAAATAATTTTCTTTCATATATGATCTTAAGAATATTGAGTCAGGAAACAAATTTACCACTTTAGAATTAGAAAAGCCCTACAATAGCTACTTAAGTCTTCACCAAAAAAAAAAAAAAATAAGTCTTTACCATTTTAAATCTCATAACAACCATATGGGCTAGTTAATTACCATTAGATATGTTTTACACATGAGAGAGAGTCATTTGTAAATTAAACATAGGTAAAACTAAAACAGCAAAGTTTAGTAATTTTCCCATTAGAAAGCTAAAAAACAGTAGAAAGCTCAAATGGAATTTAAACCTAGGGAGGTTGAAAATAGAACATATTCCAAATGAAGAGACCAGGATGATAAAGGATTCAAAGCCTTACATAAGTTGAAGGAAGTTCATTTATAATGTTTTATTCTTAGAGGGTAGCAGGGTGACTGGCTTAGAGTGTAAGGAGTGGGTCTTTAGCAGAGAGAGTGTATAGATTGCTTCTTGGCACTTAAGCTGTGGAATTCATTCTGTGTTTATCTTTGATGCAGTATCAAGTATATTCTCTTTTCTGTGTCAGAGCTGTGTGAAGACAGAATGACTTTTCTTAGGGTTAGAGCTGCCCTCTCCTCACTTCTGTCCAAACAGAGGTTGCTTGGTTATTCAAGAGGCTTGTGGTTAAAGGGGATTATAGTGCTGAGAGGGTAAATGGGCCAAATCCTTTATGAGGATTCTCAGATTTTTTTTTTCTTCTCCACTTAAATAAAATTTTAAGAAGTTTGATTAAAATGAGTAATTAACTAAAATCCCACTGGGATTAATATCCACTTATTATAAATGAGTTAAGACATACTGTGAGAGTCCTAGGCCTTCATAGTACTTGTTTGATTTGAAGGAACCAAGACTAGCTGTTAGAGCTGCTGCCAGCTTTAGGCCCACTTATATTTAGAGCAGGCCACTCAGGTGGTTAAGGGTTAATGGTGTCTTCCCTTAGTTTCTACCTTGTAAATGCTGTCACAGAGTGCTGTGATATTTAACTGTTCTTATGTTTTGATAGCACAGTAGTTTATCAGACTTGAGTATGGTTGAGAATTACTGAGAGGATTTATGAAAATAGATCACTGAATCTCACTCCCAAAATTTGAGTCAGATCAGAAGTGGAGCTAGGAGTTTGCATTTGTACCATGTTCCCAGATGGAACCACTGGTTTGAGAGCCACTGCTATAGTGGTTTAGCCTGTCCCGGTAGATTGAGTTTCTCAAGAGCAGGAACCAGAAATTACTCATTTCTTTATCTCTCTACTGGCAAGCAATACATAAAGGCAACAGATCTTATTAATATTATAGAGAGCTTCCCTGGTGGTCCAGTGGGTAAGGACACCGCCTTGCCGTGCAAGGGGCGCCAGTTCGATCCCTGGCCTGGAAAGATCCCACGTGCCGTGGAGTGGCTGGACCAATGTGTCCAAATACTGAGCCGAAGCTCTGGAGCGCATGTGCCCAGAGCTGGTGCTCTGCAACGAGAGAGGCCACTGTGATGGGAGGCCCACACAGGCCAAAGAACAAAGATGGATGAAAATAAATAAACGAAAGATCAATAAAAGTGCCCCCCCCCCCCCCCAAAAAAAATCTTACAGAAACTACTGTGGACTGTTACATTGCTGGTTTTGATCTGTGGATACCAGATGTTAGGCTGCAAATTGCGGAACCTTCTAAGACTTTTAAGTTCAAGTCAGGTTTAGGTTTGTTAAACCTTTAGAAATTCGAGTAAGAGCAAGATTCTATTAGAATTCTTTCACATGGTTCTGATACATACAAAATTGCAGAATTTTTTATTCTTGTTTTTTCATTTTGCCATTACTCGGCAGCTGCCTACATGTAAGAACTGGAATCTTTCTCTTCCTGGAAAAATGGAGGCCATTGAAGATTTGCTAGGTTTATGCTCTTGTTATGCATAAAGCAAATGGCAGAACATGATCAACTAGTTCCAAGTTCAGGAGGAGGTCAGCATCTAGTCTTAATAAAGTAATTTTAAAATGTGGGTTAAGAAAATGTGGAAAAGAAGAACTTGGTGTTTTACCTGTCTCCACTGTTCATTCCCCATCTGCCTCCCCAAGTCAGCTAAGAGTGACTTACTAAGATTTTAGCAAGACTTGTTTGAGTGATAAAATCAAATAAATACCATTTACTTTAAGTGCCATTAAGAATAAAATGGTTGGGTTTTTATACATACTGCATATAATTGTATTCTTCATTGCTGATAATCATAATGATAAGCAGTGTTCTATGATTCTTTTTTCTCCTCAGATATCCAGAAAGTGGTACTGTAGAAATAAATGTCAAGGATCTTCGACCACGAGCTAGAACCACTTTGAGATGGAATGAACTAAACGTTGGTGATGTGGTAATGGTTAATTACAATGTGGAAAGTCCTAGTAATAGAGGATTTTGGTTTGATGCAGAAATCACCACATTGAAGACAATCTCAAGGACTAAAAAAGAACTTCGTGTGACTGTTTTCTTGGGGTAAGATTCTCTTTACTGATGCCATTTAATTACTGAATTAAGGAATGTGATTTTTAAGTATTAAGCACACATTCTTCAATCCAAAAAGAGAGATGGGATACATGAAAGATGGAAGTTTCCATACTAGAGGAAAACTTTGTAATAAATTCTTGAATTTTTATCAAGAATGATCCTTAAATCTCCATTGCTGCTTTAAGGCTAGAGGTATTTGAAAGCATGGTGGAAACAATTGAATATCTTACTAGAGAAACTTCTGCTTACTGCACCAGGCCATTTTAGACCAAGCAGGTTTAGGTTTGTTAAACCTTTAGAAATTCGAGTAAGAGCAAGATTCTATTAGAATTCTTTCACATGGTTCTGATACATACAAAATTGCAGAATTTTTTATTCTTGTTTTTTCATTTTGCCATTACTCGGCAGCTGCCTACATGTAAGAACTGGAATCTTTCTCTTCCTGGAAAAATGGAGGCCATTGAAGATTTGCTAGGTTTATGCTCTTGTTATGCATAAAGCAAATGGCAGAACATGATCAACTAGTTCCAAGTTCAGGAGGAGGTCAGCATCTAGTCTTAATAAAGTAATTTTAAAATGTGGGTTAAGAAAATGTGGAAAAGAAGAACTTGGTGTTTTACCTGTCTCCACTGTTCATTCCCCATCTGCCTCCCCAAGTCAGCTAAGAGTGACTTACTAAGATTTTAGCAAGACTTGTTTGAGTGATAAAATCAAATAAATACCATTTACTTTAAGTGCCATTAAGAATAAAATGGTTGGGTTTTTATACATACTGCATATAATTGTATTCTTCATTGCTGATAATCATAATGATAAGCAGTGTTCTATGATTCTTTTTTCTCCTCAGATATCCAGAAAGTGGTACTGTAGAAATAAATGTCAAGGATCTTCGACCACGAGCTAGAACCACTTTGAGATGGAATGAACTAAACGTTGGTGATGTGGTAATGGTTAATTACAATGTGGAAAGTCCTAGTAATAGAGGATTTTGGTTTGATGCAGAAATCACCACATTGAAGACAATCTCAAGGACTAAAAAAGAACTTCGTGTGACTGTTTTCTTGGGGTAAGATTCTCTTTACTGATGCCATTTAATTACTGAATTAAGGAATGTGATTTTTAAGTATTAAGCACACATTCTTCAATCCAAAAAGAGAGATGGGATACATGAAAGATGGAAGTTTCCATACTAGAGGAAAACTTTGTAATAAATTCTTGAATTTTTATCAAGAATGATCCTTAAATCTCCATTGCTGCTTTAAGGCTAGAGGTATTTGAAAGCATGGTGGAAACAATTGAATATCTTACTAGAGAAACTTCTGCTTACTGCACAGGATTCTCCTAGGCTAAACCAAGAGTACACAGATGTGATTCAGTAGCTATGGTTGCCATGAGGATCCATGTTGATACAACAACAGTGAATGTCTACCTACCTAGCTGTCTATTGGACTTAGAAAACTAGCAAAAATTTTCCTTTATAGTAATTTTCTTTAGCTTGAGAACTTAAAACAGCCTTTGAAGTGAATTCAAAATCTAAAATGTCACCTGAGATTTCATATTACTCAGATACATCCATTGCTATTTCTTTAAGAAAGGCTTTCAGATGTTTGCTTCAAGTGATAAAGTATTATGTATTGTTTCAAAGCTACATTTTTACGCTTGGGGAAATCTTGTCAACATTGTTTTGTGTTCAGTTCTGGATAAAATGTATTGGATAAATAGTTACTAATTTGCTTTTTTAAGAAAGTCCACTAAAGTATTTCCAATTCTTTCTCACAATGCTTAAGTAAATAACCTGTGAAGGTGTTTTTGTGCATTTTCTTTAGAATGAATTCTTAGAAGTGCATCTGTTGTGTTGATCCTTGAGGATACTAGAATGATCCTGATAGTTTGCTTTTACTTAAAGGAGGCAGCTAGACTAACATACTTAAATTCTGGTTAGCTGATTATGTATTGTACATACACGTAATGGATTACATATGCATCTGTTATAATGTGGAGGTGATAGATGAATCTAAGGTCAAGCATCTGCTTATGATGAATAGCTGTATCCCTCTGACTACCTGTTTTATCAAAATAAAGTTTTATTGGAACACACAGTGCCCATTTATATATTAGCTAAGACTGGCTTTGTGTGTGTGTGTGTGTGTGTGTATGCGCGTGCATGCATATGTGCTCAGCAGCATTGTTTGAGTGAGTGCCAAAATGAGGCTTAACAAAATTTTAAACTACTTTCTAACCCTTCATAGAAACAGTCTACTGACTCCTAAGATAAAGAAAAAGAATATTGTGAGTTTTTATTTTAGAAAACAGTTTCAGAAATTTCTACAAACACAAGCATGATTCTATTGTAAGGCTAAGGATGTAATAACTCAATTAACAGATTTCTAAGCAGTTTGAAATTCTGACATGGATACATATCCTGAAGGAAAGGATAAAGCATCTATATAAATTAGTCATATAGGGATTCCTGTTACATGAGTGTATGAAGTAAAAAAAGGTATGTATGCACAGCAGTACTCATAACATTGAGCAAAAAAACTTGCTATTTAAAACATGTTTTCCTGAGTAATTCTGTGGTACAGTTAAGAGTAGAACACTCTGGCTTTAGGATTAAAACTAAGATTGGGTAGAAATTATAGATAGGTACATATTGGCTCATGAGGAAATGGTGGTATTTGATGGCTGTCCCAAAATAAAACATACTGTGCCACAATGGGTTATGTTTGCTGTCATCCAGGTTTTTACTAGTTAGGTTAGGGATACAAGAGCCAAAAAGGAGCTACTGTAGCTTGTGTATGGGAATTTTTTTTCACTGCTAAAAATCTTTTCCCTTTACTGGACAGTGGACAAATAACCAGAAGAAAAAGTATGAATATTTTCTGCTCTTGGTAGTTGGTGGGGGGGGGGGGGGGGTGTTAAAAACTGCTGTCGTGACATTATACCTCTGTGCTGGTGCTTATGTGTGTTAGTTTCTCTAAAGTGGGTCTTGTCTGGAAGTAGAATCGCTGGATTGTAGAACTTGAGCATCTTTAACTTCAGTAAATAGAAACAAATATTTGAGTGGTTGTACTAGATTCCACTTCCACAGTAGTGAGTCTCAATTGTTCTGCATTCTTAACCACGCTTAATTTTGTCGAACCTGAGTTTTTGCTACTCGGGTGGGTGTCTTATGGTATACTGTTGTGGCTCTGATTTGTGTTTCCCTGACCTATTGAGAATGAGAACCATTTTTATACTGGCCATTTGAATATTTCTTGTAAGGATCATGTTTCAAACATTGGTGTATGTTGTAATTAGGTAGTCTATCTCATTGATTTTGGGGGATTCTAATTGTGGTGACTCAGCCATTTCAGTTATGTTTTGAGAAAATACATACTTCAATTATGTGGTTTATCTCTTTTCCCTATGTTTGAATAGTAGTCTTAATTTTAAGTGGTTGAGTTTATTAAAAAGTTCTCCTAAGAGATGTATAACTCAAAACAGGATTATTCTAAGCAGTTTGAAATTCTGACATGGATACATATCCTGAAGGAAAGGATAAAGCATCTATATAAATTAGTCATATAGGGATTCCTGTTACATGAGTGTATGAAGTAAAAAAAGGTATGTATGCACAGCAGTACTCATAACATTGAGCAAAAAAACTTGCTATTTAAAACATGTTTTCCTGAGTAATTCTGTGGTACAGTTAAGAGTAGAACACTCTGGCTTTAGGATTAAAACTAAGATTGGGTAGAAATTATAGATAGGTACATATTGGCTCATGAGGAAATGGTGGTATTTGATGGCTGTCCCAAAATAAAACATACTGTGCCACAATGGGTTATGTTTGCTGTCATCCAGGTTTTTACTAGTTAGGTTAGGGATACAAGAGCCAAAAAGGAGCTACTGTAGCTTGTGTATGGGAATTTTTTTTCACTGCTAAAAATCTTTTCCCTTTACTGGACAGTGGACAAATAACCAGAAGAAAAAGTATGAATATTTTCTGCTCTTGGTAGTTGGTGGGGGGGGGGGCGGGTGTTAAAAACTGCTGTCGTGACATTATACCTCTGTGCTGGTGCTTATGTGTGTTAGTTTCTCTAAAGTGGGTCTTGTCTGGAAGTAGAATCGCTGGATTGTAGAACTTGAGCATCTTTAACTTCAGTAAATAGAAACAAATATTTGAGTGGTTGTACTAGATTCCACTTCCACAGTAGTGAGTCTCAATTGTTCTGCATTCTTAACCACGCTTAATTTTGTCGAACCTGAGTTTTTGCTACTCGGGTGGGTGTCTTATGGTATACTGTTGTGGCTCTGATTTGTGTTTCCCTGACCTATTGAGAATGAGAACCATTTTTATACTGGCCATTTGAATATTTCTTGTAAGGATCATGTTTCAAACATTGGTGTATGTTGTAATTAGGTAGTCTATCTCATTGATTTTGGGGGATTCTAATTGTGGTGACTCAGCCATTTCAGTTATGTTTTGAGAAAATACATACTTCAATTATGTGGTTTATCTCTTTTCCCTATGTTTGAATAGTAGTCTTAATTTTAAGTGGTTGAGTTTATTAAAAAGTTCTCCTAATGCTTACACTTTTTGTGTCTCGCTTTAAGAAAACTTCTGCGGTTGGTCAGGTGGGAGATGGATGAGGGTGTTTAAAAGGTACAAACTTCCAGTTATATGATATGTAAGTTCTAGGGATATAACGTACTACATGGTGATTATAGCTAATAATGCTGTGTTGTATATTTGAAAGCTGCTTAGAGAGTAGATAGTAAAAGTTCTCACCACAAGGGAAAAATTATAAATGAGGTGATGGATGTTAACTAAACTTTTTGTGGTAATCATTTGTCTATACCTCAAGTCATTATGGGAGAAGGAAATGACGATCCACTCCAGTATTCTTGCCTAGAAAATCCCATGGACAGAGAAGCCTAGTAGGCTACAGTGCATGGGGGTCACAAAGAGTTGGACACAATTTAGCAACTAAAGCAACCCACAAGTTATTATGCTGTAACCTTAGACAATGTATGCCAGTGTATCTCAATAAAACATGGATGGGGGTAGAGGGGAGAAGCTTTTCCCTATTCATAGAACATAAAGATATTCTCCATCATTACCTTGTAAAAGCTTAATATCACCTTTCTTTAGATATTTGATTCACTTGAAGTAGGTTTTTCGGTACAATAGGAGGTAAACATTAGACTTTACCTTAATACATATAAATAATCATTTTTACCGGCATCATTTATTGAAAAGCCCATGTTCCCTTATTGATCTGCAGTATCACCTAAATAGAAACAAATATTTGAGTGGTTGTACTAGATTCCACTTCCACAGTAGTGAGTCTCAATTGTTCTGCATTCTTAACCACGCTTAATTTTGTCGAACCTGAGTTTTTGCTACTCGGGTGGGTGTCTTATGGTATACTGTTGTGGCTCTGATTTGTGTTTCCCTGACCTATTGAGAATGAGAACCATTTTTATACTGGCCATTTGAATATTTCTTGTAAGGATCATGTTTCAAACATTGGTGTATGTTGTAATTAGGTAGTCTATCTCATTGATTTTGGGGGATTCTAATTGTGGTGACTCAGCCATTTCAGTTATGTTTTGAGAAAATACATACTTCAATTATGTGGTTTATCTCTTTTCCCTATGTTTGAATAGTAGTCTTAATTTTAAGTGGTTGAGTTTATTAAAAAGTTCTCCTAATGCTTACACTTTTTGTGTCTCGCTTTAAGAAAACTTCTGCGGTTGGTCAGGTGGGAGATGGATGAGGGTGTTTAAAAGGTACAAACTTCCAGTTATATGATATGTAAGTTCTAGGGATATAACGTACTACATGGTGATTATAGCTAATAATGCTGTGTTGTATATTTGAAAGCTGCTTAGAGAGTAGATAGTAAAAGTTCTCACCACAAGGGAAAAATTATAAATGAGGTGATGGATGTTAACTAAACTTTTTGTGGTAATCATTTGTCTATACCTCAAGTCATTATGGGAGAAGGAAATGACGATCCACTCCAGTATTCTTGCCTAGAAAATCCCATGGACAGAGAAGCCTAGTAGGCTACAGTGCATGGGGGTCACAAAGAGTTGGACACAATTTAGCAACTAAAGCAACCCACAAGTTATTATGCTGTAACCTTAGACAATGTATGCCAGTGTATCTCAATAAAACATGGATGGGGGTAGAGGGGAGAAGCTTTTCCCTATTCATAGAACATAAAGATATTCTCCATCATTACCTTGTAAAAGCTTAATATCACCTTTCTTTAGATATTTGATTCACTTGAAGTAGGTTTTTCGGTACAATAGGAGGTAAACATTAGACTTTACCTTAATACATATAAATAATCATTTTTACCGGCATCATTTATTGAAAAGCCCATTTTCCCTTATTGATCTTCAGTATCACCTCACTGAGTATCTTTATATTTGATTCATTGGTCTGCGTTGTATGTCATTATATGAGTTTCACACTTGCATAATATGACAGCATTTCAGTCATATTGTTTCTTCTACATAAAACCATTGAGAATTTGATAGGTACTGCATTAAATCTAATCTATGAGTGTGACTTCTTTCTATTTATGTAGGTCTTTAATATGATTTTGTCATGTTTTTATTAGGTTGGGCATGTGTGCTCAGTAATGTCTGACTCTGTGATCCTGTGGACTGTAGCCTGCCAGGCTCCTCTGTCCATGGGATTTCCCAGGCAAGAAAACTGCAGTAATTGCCATTTCCTTCTCCAGGGGATCTTCCCAGCCCAGGAACTGAACCTGCATCCCTTGTCTCTTCTGCATTAGTAGACAGCTTCTTTATCACTGGTGCCATCTGGGAAACCTTTTTATTAGATTGGACCATATGAAATGTTTCTATAGATTAAAAGTGTTTGTTGACAGTTATATGGCTCAGCCTGGTAGAATTCTCTCCAGAGATCTGATCTTATATGTCTTTTATTGAACCTCAGGTATCACCTATTATTATAAACACTTTTTGAATTTTGTTTTTCTTTCTTACTGGTATATAAATAACTTTAATCTTGGACCTTTTAGCTTTGCTAGAGTTTTTTTTTTTTTTTTTAAGATTTATTTATTTATTTATGGGAGGTGGGGAGGGAGGGGAGCAGGCAGGCTACTTCTATTGGTCTTTCATTTGTCTGTTTTCATCCATCTTTGTTCTTTGGCCCGTATGGGCCTCCCATCGCGGTGGCCTCTGTTGTTGCAGAGCACCGGCCCTGGGTGCATGTGCTCCAGCGCTCCAGCTCGGTAATTAGACACATCGGTCCAGCCGCTCCATCGCACGTGGCAATCTTCCCAGGCCAGGGATCGAACCAGCGCCCCTTGCACGGCAAGGCGGTGTCCTTACCCACTGGACCACCAGGGAAGTCCTGCTAGAGTTATTAATTTTAATGTGCATGTAGAGTGTTTTAGGGTTTTTATGATTTTAATCATAACCCATGAATTACGACATTTCTGTGTAATTTCCTTTTATCTCTAGCTTTCATCTTCATTCACTAGTTGCCCCTTAGTATATTCTTGAAAGGAGGTGGTGGGGGTAGGAGTTTTTTTCTTCTTCTTTTTTCCACCCTAAACTCCAAGGAAAAACTTTGAAAGTATTACCAGTAATTGCGTTTGACAGATACTTCATAGGTACGTTTTCCTAGTTTTGTCTTGACAATATTTTGTGTAGGACTTTTCCATTTGGCTTAGTGAGTGAAATTTATATCTTACTTTTCCTATCTAGCTGTCTTTTATAAATTAAGTTGATTCTATAAAATAATAGAAAAAATATTTTTCTCTTTTATGGTTGAATGTGTTTCCTTTTTTTGAATGTTTATTAAAACTCTCAGTAAAGTTCTTTGGGGCCAAGTTTTCTTTGTGGAAAGTTTTTTTTTTTTTAATTCTGTAATGATTATATAGAACTATTCAGATTTTCTATTCTTGAAATAGGATTTAATTTTCTAGGAATCTATTCTAATTTTAGTTTATTATCTTAAGTTTGACTAGCTTCCTCTTTTACTATGTACAGTCTTTGTTATGTTGTTCACTTTTTTATTCCTGAATTTAGTTTATGACTTAATCTCACCAAAGGTTTGTCAGTTTTACTAAAAATTTGTAAGAACTAACCTTTGACCTTGATCCTGTCTGTTGTATTGAAGGTGCAAAGGAAGAAGCAGATATAGAATATGATTTTTAATCTGCATTGGAGATTTGATAAAGGAACTGGAGTTAAGGTTCATGCTTGTTTCTAATTTTTGATTTGTGAGTACCAAAAAGTGAATATGCTTAAACTAGTTTTAGCTAGCAAATTCTATTTTTCACTTGACATTTTCTGTTTATATTTTAGCTTTGAAGAAAATTCAAAACAGAAGTCTAGGGTATAGGTCCATTTTTTCAAAACTTTGTTAACTTACTCTTGTATAGTTAATACTACATAAAATTATACTAGATTAGAAATTCCTAAGTAGAATTTGAGTTCTGTAGCAAAAAAACCCAAAGAATTAACCTTAAAACTGTGAATGTACTTACTATATTTTGCACCTTTTATAAGGGTTTTATTTACTAAATTTTATCTATATATGTTTATCATAACATCTCTAGTGATGATCTTATTATTAAATGTAATGTTCTTAAGGAATATAGACTTGATACTCATATCAAGTTATAAATCAAAGCTTACTGTAGTCCAACCATGTCGGCCTCCTTGTATTGCTTAATCATATAGATGTGCTCCTGTTTCACAGCCTTTACCCTTGCTGTTTCCTCTCCCTGTTCTACTCCACATTGTTACTCATTTGGCTTACTTTGTTTTTTGTTTTATTTATCAAACATCACTTTGAAAGACAACTTTCTTGATCACCCTATGTAAAACCATATATACACACATTAGGCATAGATTACTTAAATTTACCTTTAATCTGACTTATTTTCTTTATGATACTGATTTTCACCTAACATTTATTATTCTCTTTTGCCCTACTTGTATTAGTTTCTTATTACTGCTACAGCAAACTTAGTGACTTAAAATAATACAACTTACTATTTAATAGTTCTTTAGGTCAGAAGTCTTTAAGAATTTCACTGGGCTAAAAGCAGTATCAGGAGGGATATGTTCCTTTTAGAGACTTTGGAAGAAAATTTACTTCCTTGCCTTTTTCAGATTCTAGGGCTCTCTCCAGTTCCTTGGCCTGTGGCCTCGTCTTCAAAAAAATTTCTTTGACTGTTGGTTTCAGTTAAAAAATTGGAAAAAGATTTGCATAAAGGAAGAAGCAGATATAGAATATGATTTTTAATCTGCATTGGAGATTTGATAAAGGAACTGGAGTTAAGGTTCATGCTTGTTTCTAATTTTTGATTTGTGAGTACCAAAAAGTGAATATGCTTAAACTAGTTTTAGCTAGCAAATTCTATTTTTCACTTGACATTTTCTGTTTATATTTTAGCTTTGAAGAAAATTCAAAACAGAAGTCTAGGGTATAGGTCCATTTTTTCAAAACTTTGTTAACTTACTCTTGTATAGTTAATACTACATAAAATTATACTAGATTAGAAATTCCTAAGTAGAATTTGAGTTCTGTAGCAAAAAAACCCAAAGAATTAACCTTAAAACTGTGAATGTACTTACTATATTTTGCACCTTTTATAAGGGTTTTATTTACTAAATTTTATCTATATATGTTTATCATAACATCTCTAGTGATGATCTTATTATTAAATGTAATGTTCTTAAGGAATATAGACTTGATACTCATATCAAGTTATAAATCAAAGCTTACTGTAGTCCAACCATGTCGGCCTCCTTGTATTGCTTAATCATATAGATGTGCTCCTGTTTCACAGCCTTTACCCTTGCTGTTTCCTCTCCCTGTTCTACTCCACATTGTTACTCATTTGGCTTACTTTGTTTTTTGTTTTATTTATCAAACATCACTTTGAAAGACAACTTTCTTGATCACCCTATGTAAAACCATATATACACACATTAGGCATAGATTACTTAAATTTACCTTTAATCTGACTTATTTTCTTTATGATACTGATTTTCACCTAACATTTATTATTCTCTTTTGCCCTACTTGTATTAGTTTCTTATTACTGCTACAGCAAACTTAGTGACTTAAAATAATACAACTTACTATTTAATAGTTCTTTAGGTCAGAAGTCTTTAAGAATTTCACTGGGCTAAAAGCAGTATCAGGAGGGATATGTTCCTTTTAGAGACTTTGGAAGAAAATTTACTTCCTTGCCTTTTTCAGATTCTAGGGCTCTCTCCCAGTTCCTTGGCCTGTGGCCTACGTCCTTCATTTTTAAAGTCAACAAAGTTGTATCTTTGACTGTTGGTCTGTAGTCACATCTTCCTCAGACTCTTCCCTCTTCTACTTTTCAAGGTCTCCTGTGATTACTTTGGGTCTATCACGACAATCATATTTAAAGGTCATTAACTTAATGCCTGCAAAGTCTGTTTTGACATGTAAGGTAATATATTCACAGGTTTCTGGGCTGAGGACGTAGGTATCTTTGGCGCATATTGTTCTGCCAGTCATATCACTAAAATTTAATGCTTTGATTTTTGTTGTTGTTTGTTGCTGTCTGTCAGATCCTGTTCTGAGCACTAGTTAAAATAGATATTCAGGAAATACAGTATTTCATAGAATCTGAAATTAACTGTTTTCTATATTTTAACACCTATGAAACTAGAAGGTATCTTAAAATTGCTATTGGACTAACTAAAGGTGGATTCTCTTAAATTGATTTTACTTTGGCTCATCAACTTGGAGTGCCATCTAACTTGAAGTTAAATTTTTTATATCTGGGACTAGTACTAAAGTAGGTGCATAAGGGAGGAATTATAGTATGTAACAGCTTTATGATCTGACACTATACATATAACTGTAAGACATGGCAGAAATATACAAAGACAAAAAGTATTTTCTTTTTTTTAATTATTATTTTTTAACTGAAGGGTAATTACAGATAAAGTATTTTCTATAATCGTAATGACTTAGAGCAAGGGTAGGCAGTTTTAATAGTGAATAGTTTAACCTTTGGTCACCAGATGGTCTCTGTCACAACTTTGCTGTTGTAGCATAAAGCCAACCATGGAGAATACATAAAGGAATAGACATAGCTATGTTCTAGTAAAACTTTGTTTTTAAACACGCATCAGAGCAAGAGTATTAGTTTGTTATTAGTGCTACAGCAAACTTAGTGACTTAAAATAATACAACTTACTATTTAATAGTTCTTTAGGTCAGAAGTCTTTAAGAATTTCACTGGGCTAAAAGCAGTATCAGGAGGGATATGTTCCTTTTAGAGACTTTGGAAGAAAATTTACTTCCTTGCCTTTTTCAGATTCTAGGGCTCTCTCCCAGTTCCTTGGCCTGTGGCCTCGTCCTTCATTTTTAAAGTCAACAAAGTTGTATCTTTGACTGTTGGTCTGTAGTCACATCTTCCTCAGACTCTTCCCTCTTCTACTTTTCAAGGTCTCCTGTGATTACTTTGGGTCTATCACGACAATCATATTTAAAGGTCATTAACTTAATGCCTGCAAAGTCTGTTTTGACATGTAAGGTAATATATTCACAGGTTTCTGGGCTGAGGACGTAGGTATCTTTGGCGCATATTGTTCTGCCAGTCATATCACTAAAATTTAATGCTTTGATTTTTGTTGTTGTTTGTTGCTGTCTGTCAGATCCTGTTCTGAGCACTAGTTAAAATAGATATTCAGGAAATACAGTATTTCATAGAATCTGAAATTAACTGTTTTCTATATTTTAACACCTATGAAACTAGAAGGTATCTTAAAATTGCTATTGGACTAACTAAAGGTGGATTCTCTTAAATTGATTTTACTTTGGCTCATCAACTTGGAGTGCCATCTAACTTGAAGTTAAATTTTTTATATCTGGGACTAGTACTAAAGTAGGTGCATAAGGGAGGAATTATAGTATGTAACAGCTTTATGATCTGACACTATACATATAACTGTAAGACATGGCAGAAATATACAAAGACAAAAAGTATTTTCTTTTTTTTAATTATTATTTTTTAACTGAAGGGTAATTACAGATAAAGTATTTTCTATAATCGTAATGACTTAGAGCAAGGGTAGGCAGTTTTAATAGTGAATAGTTTAACCTTTGGTCACCAGATGGTCTCTGTCACAACTTTGCTGTTGTAGCATAAAGCCAACCATGGAGAATACATAAAGGAATAGACATAGCTATGTTCTAGTAAAACTTTGTTTTTAAAAACACGCATCAGAGCAAGAGTTTTGACCTTTTCTCCAGATACAACTACTGATTTACTGGAAATACAGATGACAGAAAAAAACTGAAATAAACTTTGAGAATGCAGATACCAAAAAACTGAAATCTTTGGGAATGCAGATACCAAAATTAAGACCATGGGAAACTTTGTAGGACAAATGGTATATATAATTTGTTGGTTCTTCAACAAAGGGAAGAGACTGAGAATTTAGTTTTTCTAACACAGAACTATATCATATACTTAGGGAGCAAGACAGGCGAGAAGATTAAAGAAAACTAAGGTAAATATGACTCATGGGAGGGAGACAAGAGGGAGGTAAACTAAGGTAAATATGACTCATGGGAGGGAGGATATGAAGTGCTGAGCTAGTTGGCAGCCTTACTTCTTAGTGTGGTTGATTACAAGAACATGTGCCTTATAATTGGCTAAACTATAAATCTGTCTACAAATTTTCTGCATATGTTTGCATTTCACATTAAAAGCTTTAAAAGATGAAATAATTGAAAAAATCATCAAGCAAATAGTAAACTAACAAACTAAAGGTACCCTTGTGATACAAAATGCATTACTAGAAATAAAGACATTTCATAAGAACATTTAAGTTAGCCTTAATCTGTATGTACCCAATAATGTATCTTCAAAAATATAAAGCAAAAGTTGATAAATTCAAAGGAGAATTCTATAAATCTACCATCACAGCAAGAAACTTTGAAGAAGTATATACAAATAGCTATAAATGTGTCTGTGAAAACTGTGACTTAGATTTTGAAAGAATTTTCTTTGTAATGGAGTCACCTCTACCCAGACACATACATATTTATTGGAAATATGTTTAACTCTCATTTTAATTGGGGGTATCATTTTACCTTGTCTTTCTTCTCACCAGATGACTAAGTCTTGAATTTTTTTTCCTTATAGAATAATTACACTCTAATCTCCAGATATTAATCACTGGACTTTTTCTGCTGCTGAAATAATACTTCAGTGAATAGAATAGCTTTCACCCCCATTTATTAAAAGATAGTATTAAGATAGTATTCAGTGAATATTCAGACTGACTTTTAATTACTATTTGCATATGGTTTAGATTTTTCTAACAGCATTAACCTTTCTTCCCTTTTTAAATTTTTTTTAACAGCTTATAGGGCTTTTATTCAATGTTAGTCTCTATAAATATGAAATCAAATGCATTTTATTAGCAGATTTTAAAGGAATCTTATAATGAGTCACACAAAGCTGATTAACCATCTGCTGGTGATTTATTTGTTTATGCAATTTCTTCCTTTTTTTAACAGGGGTTCTGAAGGAAAATTAAACGACTGCCAGATAAGATTCATAAACGAAATCTTCAAGATCGAGAAACCTGGAGCCCATCCTCTTTCATTGGCAGATGGAAAGTTTTTAAGTATGGATCTTTTCTGTGGGCCAAGACTGGCATATATTATTTGTAATTGCCATTTCAGCTGGCCAGGGAATAAGTTTTGAGGAAGTATAAAACTGAAGACCAGGGCTTTCCTGGTGGTCCAGTGGGTAAAGAGTCCACCTTGCAGTGCAAGGGACTTCGGTTCGATCCCTGGCCTGGGAAGATCCCACGTTCCACAGAGCGGCTGGACAGATGTGTCCAGTTACCGAGCCGGAGCTCTGGGACGCATGTGCCCGGAGCCAGTGCTCTGCAGCAAGAGAGGCCACTGCGATGGAAGGCCCACACAGGGCAAAGAACAAAGATGGATAAAAATGGGTAAATGAAAGACCAATAAAAGTGGCCAAAACCCTAAAGACCATACAAATTTTTAAGAAGTATATACAAATAGCTATAAATGTGTCTGTGAAAACTGTGACTTAGATTTTGAAAGAATTTTCTTTGTAATGGAGTCACCTCTACCCAGACACATACATATTTATTGGAAATATGTTTAACTCTCATTTTAATTGGGGGTATCATTTTACCTTGTCTTTCTTCTCACCAGATGACTAAGTCTTGAATTTTTTTTCCTTATAGAATAATTACACTCTAATCTCCAGATATTAATCACTGGACTTTTTCTGCTGCTGAAATAATACTTCAGTGAATAGAATAGCTTTCACCCCCATTTATTAAAAGATAGTATTAAGATAGTATTCAGTGAATATTCAGACTGACTTTTAATTACTATTTGCATATGGTTTAGATTTTTCTAACAGCATTAACCTTTCTTCCCTTTTTAAATTTTTTTTAACAGCTTATAGGGCTTTTATTCAATGTTAGTCTCTATAAATATGAAATCAAATGCATTTTATTAGCAGATTTTAAAGGAATCTTATAATGAGTCACACAAAGCTGATTAACCATCTGCTGGTGATTTATTTGTTTATGCAATTTCTTCCTTTTTTTAACAGGGGTTCTGAAGGAAAATTAAACGACTGCCAGATAAGATTCATAAACGAAATCTTCAAGATCGAGAAACCTGGAGCCCATCCTCTTTCATTGGCAGATGGAAAGTTTTTAAGTATGGATCTTTTCTGTGGGCCAAGACTGGCATATATTATTTGTAATTGCCATTTCAGCTGGCCAGGGAATAAGTTTTGAGGAAGTATAAAACTGAAGACCAGGGCTTTCCTGGTGGTCCAGTGGGTAAAGAGTCCACCTTGCAGTGCAAGGGACTTCGGTTCGATCCCTGGCCTGGGAAGATCCCACGTTCCACAGAGCGGCTGGACAGATGTGTCCAGTTACCGAGCCGGAGCTCTGGGACGCATGTGCCCGGAGCCAGTGCTCTGCAGCAAGAGAGGCCACTGCGATGGAAGGCCCACACAGGGCAAAGAACAAAGATGGATAAAAATGGGTAAATGAAAGACCAATAAAAGTGGCCAAAACCCTAAAGACCATACAAATTTTTAAGACAACCATTTTGACATAAGATCTTTTATGGTTTAAGGGATTTTTCTCAAAAGATAAAATTTGTTTTCAAAATGTATTTTCTCATCTTGGCATTTGATTGCCATTTTCTTGCTATTTCCTTTATTATAGAGTCTGTCCAGATTAGAAACCTACTTCGGTAATGTTGTAGACATTTAAGATTAATTTTTCATAGTGATACTTATTTTTATACTAGTAGAGCCTGAGAAGAATAATTCTGGTTGAGCCCTGAGTTTCTGGGAGGTAATGAATGGTTTATGTAATCATTAGAGTGTAGCCCCATCCTTTTGTTGTATATATTTTACTTAATATTATACAGCTAGTTGGTAACAAAGGTAGGACTTAATTCTAAGTCTTTTCATTCATAGTTCAATTGCTATCTTTCCAACTAGGTTACAGTGTCTCATACTCTGTTAATTCTGGTTTGTGTGTGTATGTAGGGGAACAGTTATTATTATTTATTTATTTTGTTGCTATGTGTCAATGTCTAGTATATTCTGGGTAGGAAAAGAGATGTTCAAGATTAAAGAGTCCTGTCTATACTCATCTTACCACAGTTGTGCAAAATTAGAGCAAGAAGTCCTTTAACCGGAAGCTTCCCTGTTGGTCCAATAAGGACACCACCTTGCACTGCAAGGGGCGCTGGTTCGATCCCTGACCTGGGAAGATCCCACGTGCCGTGGAGCAGCTGGACCAATGTGTCCAACTACCAAGCCGGAGCTCTGGAGCACATGCACCCAGAGCTGATGCTCTGCAGTGATAGGGGCCACTGTGATGGGAGGCCCACACAGGCCAGAGAACAAAGATGGATGAAAACCAATGGGTGAAGGACCAATAGAAATGCGCCCCCCCCTGCAAAGAAGTCCTTTACCCAATCAGTAAATAGACATTCATGTTACTGATCTAAGCCGTACTCATTTTTTTGAGGCTGCAGTGCTAGTATATCTAGACTTGAATTAAGGACCTTAAGGCTTACTGTTTGACTGTCTCTATGGTTATATTCTAGGAATAAAGGTAACTTGATGAGTAAACTTTTTAAATGTGACTTGATCTCAGTAAAACACACACACACACACACACCCCACACACATACACGCCCCAGATTGACTAGGTGTTTCTTGTGTTTTCTCTCAACATTTATGCACATATATGTTCTTTGTGTAATGTTAATCATGGAAGAGCTACTTTGAACTTATGTAAGGAAACCAGTTCAGAGCCACAGCTAGACTGCTATTGATCAGATCAGTCTCTAAACCAAAAATCTAAGCATTTTAGGTCTGTAATATTTCCATTACTGTTATCACAGCTTCTTCAGTGGAAGTGAAACAAAATTGTAACCTTCCATTCATTAACAGGAATAAGCAATGTGATCAGTCAGCAAGTTAGTACTGAAATCAAGGGCTTTTTCTGTCTCCTTCTCATTTGTTAGGTACTGTGCCCTATTTCCCTTATTGTTCAGTCAGCTGTGATATGGTAAATTCACTAATTTATTGTGTGAATTTGTAACAAATTCAGAGTATACAGCTATATAAATTATAGAAATCTCAATGGGTAATCACTGTAACAACATATGTCATTTTAGACATCTTTGGATATCTATAAGTTATCTTTGTGTGTCTATATAATTTTGTAGTAACAATTTACTATACAATTTCCCTTTTAAATATATTTGGCTATCTCTATTATAATTCTTGTACATTTTCCTTATTTTTCATAAAATCTATCAAACTGTTGCTCTTTTGATTGCTAACTTAAATTTTACTTTTGGTATTAATGAGTGTTACTATGACTTTTGTGTATATATGTTTTTAATTTCAAGTGACCATTTTGGCAAATGTTATTTTGGATTTAGATGGGAGAGGCTGGCAGAGGAGGGGTGGGCGGTAACTGGAACCTGTTAGTTGCCACAGTTCTGAGCCAATTGATTGGTTAGATTAAAAAAAAAAAAATCAGCTGTTAGATTTACGGAGTATGTTGGAAACAGCAAAATCAAACTGTTAGCTAACTCTTAACAGGTGTACCTCTCCTAGTTCAGTTCCCATATGGAAAACTTAGGATCTGTGGAACAGATAGTACCTAACATTTCCATTTATTAAGTAGCAAGGTCCGAACAACTTTGTTCAAACACCGTATTTTACTAGAAATTTTAATATGTTTTATGATGCCCCGTGAGTTCACTGCATTGTCCCTCGGCATCTTGATGAACATTTGAGGAACCTTTAAGTTCTTCGCTGGATTATTCCTTATGATTCTTTTTGTTTAAAACAAACAAACAAACGAACAAAAAAACTGTGTGCTACTCTCATGGGTTTTTCTTTATAAGATTCATAAAAATAATTTTAAGACTGGGCTTGCTTTGATTTTGTTCTTAATAGGGAAAAATGACCCTGAATGTGATTCTTGTGGTGGAGACCCAAATAAGAAATGCCGTTCTTGCTCCTGTCATATATGTGGTGGAAAGCAGGAACCCAACATGCAAGTTCTATGCGATGAATGTAACATGGCCTACCATATTTACTGCCTGAATCCTTTGTTAGGTACTGTGCCCTATTTCCCTTATTGTTCAGTCAGCTGTGATATGGTAAATTCACTAATTTATTGTGTGAATTTGTAACAAATTCAGAGTATACAGCTATATAAATTATAGAAATCTCAATGGGTAATCACTGTAACAACATATGTCATTTTAGACATCTTTGGATATCTATAAGTTATCTTTGTGTGTCTATATAATTTTGTAGTAACAATTTACTATACAATTTCCCTTTTAAATATATTTGGCTATCTCTATTATAATTCTTGTACATTTTCCTTATTTTTCATAAAATCTATCAAACTGTTGCTCTTTTGATTGCTAACTTAAATTTTACTTTTGGTATTAATGAGTGTTACTATGACTTTTGTGTATATATGTTTTTAATTTCAAGTGACCATTTTGGCAAATGTTATTTTGGATTTAGATGGGAGAGGCTGGCAGAGGAGGGGTGGGCGGTAACTGGAACCTGTTAGTTGCCACAGTTCTGAGCCAATTGATTGGTTAGATTAAAAAAAAAAAAATCAGCTGTTAGATTTACGGAGTATGTTGGAAACAGCAAAATCAAACTGTTAGCTAACTCTTAACAGGTGTACCTCTCCTAGTTCAGTTCCCATATGGAAAACTTAGGATCTGTGGAACAGATAGTACCTAACATTTCCATTTATTAAGTAGCAAGGTCCGAACAACTTTGTTCAAACACCGTATTTTACTAGAAATTTTAATATGTTTTATGATGCCCCGTGAGTTCACTGCATTGTCCCTCGGCATCTTGATGAACATTTGAGGAACCTTTAAGTTCTTCGCTGGATTATTCCTTATGATTCTTTTTGTTTAAAACAAACAAACAAACGAACAAAAAAACTGTGTGCTACTCTCATGGGTTTTTCTTTATAAGATTCATAAAAATAATTTTAAGACTGGGCTTGCTTTGATTTTGTTCTTAATAGGGAAAAATGACCCTGAATGTGATTCTTGTGGTGGAGACCCAAATAAGAAATGCCGTTCTTGCTCCTGTCATATATGTGGTGGAAAGCAGGAACCCAACATGCAAGTTCTATGCGATGAATGTAACATGGCCTACCATATTTACTGCCTGAATCCTCCTTTGGATAAGGTCCCTGAAGAGGAATACTGGTATGATCATAAGGGAATTTTGGTTATTATTATGTTAAGAATTGAATGTGCAATATGTATTTGAAACACCAGAAGTAGAATTCTACATAATGTGTATGTAAGAAATAGATTTATTAAGAAAGATACACATTCTTTCTTGGCGGAGATGCAGTCCATCTTAGAAGGCACAAGTGGCCTACGTGGTATACTATGTATATTGAAGAGCTTAAAATTGTATAACTAATGGATATTTGGGATTGATATCTTTATTCAGTTATTGTAACAGCTTCTGAACTGGTCTACCACTCCATTTTTCAGTCTCTCCAATTCATTCTCCAAAATGAGTCTGTTCTTTCAAAAAATGTAAATATGATAATTATGCCTTTGCTTCAGGTGTTTTACATTACAGTAGAGGGCTTTGTGCAGTAGTTTTAGGTGATTTTTCCCCTGTATCTCTTCCATTTTCTTGTTTTCCCAAGTGCTCCCTGGGTGACTTCATGCAATGATGAGCCTTTAAATACCAAGCAAGTGGTTCAGAATTTTTATTTTCAGATCCAGCCTTCCCTGAGCTTTACATTCCTGTATTCAGCTGCTTGCTTGACTAGTATTACAGAAATAGTGAGTCCAGATGGAGATCTTGATTTCCACAAACATGTCCTCTAAAATCCTGCTTCTCATTCAAGCATCAGTAAATAATACCATTGTCTCATGCACCTGTTGAGGGCCAAAAAGGCTGAATTTCATTTCGATTCTCTTCTCCTTCGTCACATACTGTACATCCAATAACATGAGCAAATCTTACAGTTCTGTATAATCTTTCTCTACTCTTATTACCCAGCTCAAACCACCATCTGTACCCTGAACTGTATGCGTGTGTGCATGCATGCTCAGTTGTGTCTGACTCTATGACCCCATGGACTGTAGCCCTCCAGTCTTCTCTGTCCATGGATTTTTCCAGACAAGAATACTGGAACAGGTTGCCATTTCCTTTTCCAGGAGATCTTCATGACCTGGTAGTGAACCCGAGTCTCTGGCATCTCCTGTATAGGCAGGTAGATTATTTACCAGCTAAGCCACCAGGAACTGTATAGGAAATACCCAGCTAGTCTTCTTGCTTTCACATTGTCTACCAGCTATCCTTGTTGCCATAGCAACAAAATGATCTGTCCTGAATCAGGATATTCACCTGTTTAAAACCCCTAATGTCATCCTGTTACATTTAGGACAAGAGCCAAACCGTTCTGTCTGAGACCTGACCTCTGCCTACTTTTAATGTTCTGCAGAACATACCGTTCCTTACTGTGCCTCAGGACCTTACACTTAACGTTTCTTCGCCTGGACTCCTGATAGGTTTGGCTCCTCTAGTCCCAGTTGGAATAGCACCTCAGAAGCTCTAACTGTTGTATCTAAAGACACATAACACTTCTAATCACTGTTACCACTAATCACATAACCCTGATATATTTCCTTTATAGCACTTATCACTTTCTGAAATTGTTCCACTGTGTGTACTAGCTTTCCTTAACTATTTGCAAATACTTAATCACAGACATTTATCCCTACCCAATGCCAAAATATTGCCTGGGTTCATAAGAAACCTGATGAAGAGATGGGTCCCAGGAATGACTATAGTTAGACTATGATTAGTACTCTTAGATTACTTTGTGGAGTATTTCTGCATTCATGTTAGGGTCCTTCATTTCACCTGGAATTCCTTAACCTTACATCTTTTCTACTTTTCCAAGTCACGTTATCTGTATGTTTAGCCTCTGAACTCATAAAGATAATACTATTTGCACCATATGATCTTTGATAAAATTATAGTTCCAAGGTTAATGTATCAGGTAAAACAGTCTTTCTTACAAGTTAATTTTTGGAAGTGTTCCTGATTTCCAGATTAGTATGGATTTTACTGGATAATATTTATTGCCTTATAATAAATAATTCTGCCTTGAATTTATTTCTCTATCTCACTGCCCAGTTTTCTCAAGGACTAAATTATTTACATCTTTCCTATAATATTAAACAAAATGTCTCATAATTAGTCAAAATTAACTGGTGGATGTAGACATCCATCATCTTTGGTTTATAGGCTACATGGTATAGATCATTAAAATGAAAGTATAGAAAAAGAAATCTAAGATTAATGGGGGAATGTCAAGTTGATCTTTGGATATACCCAAAGTTTCTATTTCTTGGTGACTCTAAAATAGCCCTGTCTCATTCAATATACACAGTTGTGCTTTGCTTTCTATAAATGATATAGGGCAACTTACAATGATGTACAGGTTACAGTGAGCTCCCTGTGACTCAGTGGTAAAGAATCTGTCTGCCAACACAGGGGACACAAGTTTGATCCCTGGTTTGGAAAGATCCCCTAAAGAAGGAAATGGCAGCCCACCCCATTTTTTTTTTTTTGCCTTGGGAAATCTCACCAATAGAAGAGGCTGGCTGGCCACAGTCCATGGGATCGTGAAGAGTCAGACCTTGGTGACTAAACAACAACAAACATAAGTTACAGTAGAGTGACCAGCTACAAATAGGCTCTAAGGATAAACATCTGTAGAGAATTAAAATTGAGCTAGCTATAGGGATAATATAAGCAAACATCCTTGCATCCAGTATACTTGTTATAAAAGGCTGTACATTTTTTACTTTGAAAATTCTAATAACCAGATTAGATGGGGAGATGTATCAGTTGCCATGGTTCATTGTTTAGTCTGGAATCATTTTTTACCATTTTTGTTTTAATGGTAAAAACTTCAGATGAATAGTTTCTGCTTTGAGGATTACTGGTAAAATCAGAGTTTATGGTGCCATTTGAATTGAACAGCCTTGTTTGGCTTGTGCACTGAATTTGATAATAAAATCTTAAGTTCTCTAAAAGAATGACAAGTGTTTTTTGGCAAGCTTAATCATATAAATATCTTAGTTTAATACTGAAATGCCAATTAAAACTCTGTAATATACACCAAGTATTACATCTAAAAACTTATCCTAACCTGCAAAGGCCAAATTATTTACATCTTTCCTATAATATTAAACAAAATGTCTCATAATTAGTCAAAATTAACTGGTGGATGTAGACATCCATCATCTTTGGTTTATAGGCTACATGGTATAGATCATTAAAATGAAAGTATAGAAAAAGAAATCTAAGATTAATGGGGGAATGTCAAGTTGATCTTTGGATATACCCAAAGTTTCTATTTCTTGGTGACTCTAAAATAGCCCTGTCTCATTCAATATACACAGTTGTGCTTTGCTTTCTATAAATGATATAGGGCAACTTACAATGATGTACAGGTTACAGTGAGCTCCCTGTGACTCAGTGGTAAAGAATCTGTCTGCCAACACAGGGGACACAAGTTTGATCCCTGGTTTGGAAAGATCCCCTAAAGAAGGAAATGGCAGCCCACCCCATTTTTTTTTTTTTGCCTTGGGAAATCTCACCAATAGAAGAGGCTGGCTGGCCACAGTCCATGGGATCGTGAAGAGTCAGACCTTGGTGACTAAACAACAACAAACATAAGTTACAGTAGAGTGACCAGCTACAAATAGGCTCTAAGGATAAACATCTGTAGAGAATTAAAATTGAGCTAGCTATAGGGATAATATAAGCAAACATCCTTGCATCCAGTATACTTGTTATAAAAGGCTGTACATTTTTTACTTTGAAAATTCTAATAACCAGATTAGATGGGGAGATGTATCAGTTGCCATGGTTCATTGTTTAGTCTGGAATCATTTTTTACCATTTTTGTTTTAATGGTAAAAACTTCAGATGAATAGTTTCTGCTTTGAGGATTACTGGTAAAATCAGAGTTTATGGTGCCATTTGAATTGAACAGCCTTGTTTGGCTTGTGCACTGAATTTGATAATAAAATCTTAAGTTCTCTAAAAGAATGACAAGTGTTTTTTGGCAAGCTTAATCATATAAATATCTTAGTTTAATACTGAAATGCCAATTAAAACTCTGTAATATACACCAAGTATTACATCTAAAAACTTATCCTAACCTGCAAAGGCCATTATTTATTATTGACTTTAATATAATATTATCAAACTTCTTTTTTTTTTTTTTTAAAGGTATTGTCCTTCCTGTAAAACGGATTCTAGTGAAGTTGTAAAGGCTGGTGAAAAACTCAAAATGAGTAAAAAGAAAGCAAAGATGCCATCAGCTAGTACTGAAAGCCGAAGAGATTGGGGCAGGGTAAAGAAGCAAGTCTTTTTCTTCCTAGTTAAAATGTTGATAACTGTAATGAAAGTTACAGTATTTAAGTTCCAGTAGGAGTAATGGTATATGTGATAAGTCTGAAATGTTAACAGATAACTATATTGGTTAATCATATAAATTGCTGGGACGTCCCTAGTGGCCCAGTGGTTAAGACTCTGCTCTTCCACTGCAGGGAGTGTGAGTTCAGTCCCTGGTTCGGGAACTAAGATCCTGTGTACCAAACCGTGTGGCCAAAAAAAAAATTGTTAAATGTTAATCATAAAAATTAAGGGTTTTTATTTTATCTGCATCTTATGGGGATTAAGGGCTTTCTTTAAGATTAACATACCTTATTTCTCAAACAATTTGTTCGGTACGTTGTAGGGAATGGCCTGTGTGGGTCGCACTAGAGAATGTACTATTGTTCCTTCCAATCACTATGGACCTATTCCTGGAGTTCCTGTTGGATCAACTTGGAGATTTAGAGTTCAGGTATGATTTTAGATTGGCTTAGTCAAAAGAGTAAAACTTGAGTATATCTCAAATTGTTGTAGTGTTAGTTGATTCTAAGTAGACTAAACTAGGTAATATCATATGGCCTTCAGTTGTTAGAATGAAAGATTTCCTGTAGAATGATTAGACTATTGATTGTAGCTTAGCAGACAGAGGACTGTACATCGTGGACTTAGGCATCATCTAAGCCTTTGCATCACTTTATTTTACTGTTTGTTATAGTAATTAAAGTTCCTTTTCACCATTCTGAGGAATTTTTCTTGCCAAAATTATATTATTTGAAATAGATCTTCAGTCATGCATTAAGTTCTCATTTAATGGTACTGATCTGCAAGAAGGCCCACTTTGAGCATTTTCTTTGGGCATTATTCTACTGAATGAATGTTAAGATACTGTTCAGGGAGGGGACACATGTATACCTATGATTGATTCATGTTGATGTTTGGCAGAAACCAACAAAATTCTATAAAGCAATTATCCTTCTATTAATATATATACATATTGTACATATTATAATATATTTAATTATATTTTATATATAATTATAATTATATATAATTATCCTTCTAATAATATATATATATATATATATATATATATATATATATATATATATATATAAAAGATATTGGTTAGAGGAAATGTCAGATAATCCAAAGATTAAATTACTTCTGTTTTCCTCTTAAAGAAGATTCTTGCATTTTTCTAATTTCTTCTTTAGAAAGATAATAATTTCATTGTGTAAAATTTAATATGGAAAAAATAATCTCTTAGGTAGTTTCCAATTAGAATTCTAAACTTTTAAGAGCTGAGTAGCCCTGATGCTTAGAACATTGATAAAATTTTACAATTAAAATAATGTAATACATATACCTAGCTTGGAAAGTTAAGTACTGGTGTATGATTTATATTTTAAAAACCTACCCTCTTCACCATTTTCTGTTTCTGGAAAACAGTTGCTTTAAAGTTACTTCTGAATTTACCTCCTTATGTCTAAATAACATAATGGCGTTTTTCTTTATATTTCGGTTTTATTAACCTCTTTCTGTGGAAGATAGGCATTTAGTTTCACATACTGTTGGGTCGACTTGTTTTCCTTCCAATCACTATGGACCTATTCCTGGAGTTCCTGTTGGATCAACTTGGAGATTTAGAGTTCAGGTATGATTTTAGATTGGCTTAGTCAAAGAGTAAAACTTGAGTATATCTCAAATTGTTGTAGTGTTAGTTGATTCTAAGTAGACTAAACTAGGTAATATCATATGGCCTTCAGTTGTTAGAATGAAAGATTTCCTGTAGAATGATTAGACTATTGATTGTAGCTTAGCAGACAGAGGACTGTACATCGTGGACTTAGGCATCATCTAAGCCTTTGCATCACTTTATTTTACTGTTTGTTATAGTAATTAAAGTTCCTTTTCACCATTCTGAGGAATTTTTCTTGCCAAAATTATATTATTTGAAATAGATCTTCAGTCATGCATTAAGTTCTCATTTAATGGTACTGATCTGCAAGAAGGCCCACTTTGAGCATTTTCTTTGGGCATTATTCTACTGAATGAATGTTAAGATACTGTTCAGGGAGGGGACACATGTATACCTATGATTGATTCATGTTGATGTTTGGCAGAAACCAACAAAATTCTATAAAGCAATTATCCTTCTATTAATATATATACATATTGTACATATTATAATATATTTAATTATATTTTATATATAATTATAATTATATATAATTATCCTTCTAATAATATATATATATATATATATATATATATATATATATATATATATATATAAAAGATATTGGTTAGAGGAAATGTCAGATAATCCAAAGATTAAATTACTTCTGTTTTCCTCTTAAAGAAGATTCTTGCATTTTTCTAATTTCTTCTTTAGAAAGATAATAATTTCATTGTGTAAAATTTAATATGGAAAAAATAATCTCTTAGGTAGTTTCCAATTAGAATTCTAAACTTTTAAGAGCTGAGTAGCCCTGATGCTTAGAACATTGATAAAATTTTACAATTAAAATAATGTAATACATATACCTAGCTTGGAAAGTTAAGTACTGGTGTATGATTTATATTTTAAAAACCTACCCTCTTCACCATTTTCTGTTTCTGGAAAACAGTTGCTTTAAAGTTACTTCTGAATTTACCTCCTTATGTCTAAATAACATAATGGCGTTTTTCTTTATATTTCGGTTTTATTAACCTCTTTCTGTGGAAGATAGGCATTTAGTTTCACATACTGTGTTCTCTCATCCTTGAAGTGGTTATATCATAATTTTGAATATGTCATTTTCAAGACTTATATTTTGCCTTGGGATTTATAAATATAGTAAAAATACTATAAGTACAGGCATACCTCGTTTCATTACACATCACAGTTACTGTGTTTTTTATAAATTGAAGGTTTGTGGCAACCCTTCATCAAGCAAGTCTGCTGGCATCATTTTTCCAACAGTGTTTTTAAATTAAGATGTGCACATTTTTTAGACATAATGCTATCAAGCACTGATGACTACAGTATACAGTGTAAATGTGACCTTTATATGTACTAGGAAACTGAAAAATGCATGTGATTTGCTTTATTGTGATAATTCACTTTATCACAGTGGTCTGGAACCAAACCCAAAATATCTCCAAGGTATGCCTGTACAGTAATAAATAAGATTTATTTTTATACTGTGTGTTAATAAATTTACATATGAAATAAAAGTTATAATGAAATTCATGGCTTTTTTTTTTGGCCACTTCTATTGGTCTTTCATTTATTTCCATCTTTGTTCTCTAGCCTGTATGGGCCTCCCATTGCCGTGGCCTCTCTCGCTACAGAGCACCAGCTCTGGGCGCATGCAGTCCAGAGCTCCAGCTCGGTGGTTGGACACATTGGTCCAGCCGCTCTGCGGCATGTGGGATCTTCCCAGGCCAGGGATCGAACTGGCGCCCCTTGCACTGCAAGGCAGTGTCCTTACCCACTGGACCACCAGGGAAGCCCCATTTCATGTTTTTTTAATTTCCCTGTTCTTTGCTGTCTTTTTTTTTGTATACCTGTCATTCATTCTCAAATTCTAAAACCCTCATAAATATGGTCTAAGATGACTTTCTGAGGCCATTGACTTGAGCAACTAGAAGGATAGATTTGTAGTTTAGAAAGTACCGAAGATTCAGCATAGGTTTATGATCAGGTTTGATAAGAGTGGGAATCAAATGAACCTGTCATGTTTCCAAGGCCTAAATCCATGTTCTCTTGCTCTTACAGCTTCTCTCATTGACTTCTAATGTACCTCTTTACCAAGCCCACTATACAGGCTTGGTTTTCAGCTTGCTTTACTCTAAGAACAGTTGTGTGATAAGCAAATTAATTAAAATGCTTCTTTTGAGGAGTTTGAAGTACATAAAGAAGTGACATTTAGTTTAGGTGAGCCACGATTAAGGGTATATGGGAAAATTTAGAAAAACAATATGAATAAACTAAAAATGGGTGATATGTTTGGGTATCATTGAGTAGTTGGGCTCAGATGCATAGACTCCATAAAAAAGCCGGATATAAGGATAGCAAAGTAAGTAGGAACCTGGTTGAGAGTAAGCAATATGTAATACTTAAATTGGGCTTGATGTACTATTAAGAGCAGATTTGTTCTTAAAAGGATCATTCTGTTTGTGATGGGTAGAATGGATTCGAAGGAAGAAAACTGGAGGCAAGTGAAAAGGGAACTTTTTTTTTTTAAGTACTCATAACTCAGACCAGAATTAGTGAAAGTAGAAAAAGATGGATTTGAGAGGTTTAGGAAATCAGGTCAGCAATATTTATGACTAAATGGGGTTGAAGGTTACAGACTAATGAGGCTGAACTACTGTTGCCTTTCTAACTTGACTGGGCTTCTGGTGGCTCAGGCAGTGCAGATGACTGTTCTCTAGCAGGGTTGGCCTCTCTCGCTACAGAGCACCAGCTCTGGGCGCATGCAGTCCAGAGCTCCAGCTCGGTGGTTGGACACATTGGTCCAGCCGCTCTGCGGCATGTGGGATCTTCCCAGGCCAGGGATCGAACTGGCGCCCCTTGCACTGCAAGGCAGTGTCCTTACCCACTGGACCACCAGGGAAGCCCCATTTCATGTTTTTTTAATTTCCCTGTTCTTTGCTGTCTTTTTTTTTGTATACCTGTCATTCATTCTCAAATTCTAAAACCCTCATAAATATGGTCTAAGATGACTTTCTGAGGCCATTGACTTGAGCAACTAGAAGGATAGATTTGTAGTTTAGAAAGTACCGAAGATTCAGCATAGGTTTATGATCAGGTTTGATAAGAGTGGGAATCAAATGAACCTGTCATGTTTCCAAGGCCTAAATCCATGTTCTCTTGCTCTTACAGCTTCTCTCATTGACTTCTAATGTACCTCTTTACCAAGCCCACTATACAGGCTTGGTTTTCAGCTTGCTTTACTCTAAGAACAGTTGTGTGATAAGCAAATTAATTAAAATGCTTCTTTTGAGGAGTTTGAAGTACATAAAGAAGTGACATTTAGTTTAGGTGAGCCACGATTAAGGGTATATGGGAAAATTTAGAAAAACAATATGAATAAACTAAAAATGGGTGATATGTTTGGGTATCATTGAGTAGTTGGGCTCAGATGCATAGACTCCATAAAAAAGCCGGATATAAGGATAGCAAAGTAAGTAGGAACCTGGTTGAGAGTAAGCAATATGTAATACTTAAATTGGGCTTGATGTACTATTAAGAGCAGATTTGTTCTTAAAAGGATCATTCTGTTTGTGATGGGTAGAATGGATTCGAAGGAAGAAAACTGGAGGCAAGTGAAAAGGGAACTTTTTTTTTTTAAGTACTCATAACTCAGACCAGAATTAGTGAAAGTAGAAAAAGATGGATTTGAGAGGTTTAGGAAATCAGGTCAGCAATATTTATGACTAAATGGGGTTGAAGGTTACAGACTAATGAGGCTGAACTACTGTTGCCTTTCTAACTTGACTGGGCTTCCCTGGTGGCTCAGATGATAAAGAATCTGCCCGCAGTGCAGATGACCTGGCTTCAGTCTCTGGGTTGAGAAGATGCCCAGGAGAGGGGAATCTTCTCCAGGGATTCCATGAACAGAGAATCAAACACGACTGAGTGACTTACACTTTCACTTTCACACTTGACTAGAGAACAGTGTGATAAAGAAAGATGAGAAATGAGAAGATGAGAGTGCTGAAACACTGAAAGTAAATAAATTTTCACCCAAATTTAGCTGGAATTACCAATAGACATAGGATAATGATTATTTAATGGTTATTTTGAAACTCAGAATTCTAAGCCTGAGAGTTTTAAGAGTCATTATTTAAGCAGCTGGGGGATATATAGTTGGAGAAGTCGAGTCTGTGAGGAAAATGTAGAATTCTGGGTGGCACTCAGTTCTTAGTTGGAAGCTTTTAGGATACAGCAACATGTGTGAAACCATTTTGTAAGTGTAACTTAATGAACTGAAGGTATTTTGAGTTTCTCCTGATGTTACAGGTGAGCGAAGCAGGTGTCCATAGGCCCCATGTTGGTGGCATTCATGGTCGAAGTAACGATGGCGCATACTCTCTTGTGCTGGCTGGTGGATTTTCAGATGAAGTAGTAAGTCTTGATACAATCATCATGATACAGTCTTGTTCTTTAGAACCTGTCTTGGTTATTCAGTAAAATATAGAAGCTTTATCCAGGATAAATCCAATCTCTTAGCACCATTTTTGTGTTGAAATGGTCAGTTGTATACAAGTTTCATGGTAAGTCAGTTGGCAGTCTTTAATCATTACATGTGCCGATTACTACAGTGAAACAAGTCACATTTTCTTTAGATCTCATTTGTAAGTATTTGGGGATAATTGTAGACTGACATGTGGCATTAGAAATAATAGAGATGTCTGTACCTTTTACTCAGTTTTGGCCAATAGTAACATCTTGCAAAACTATAGTCCAATATCACAACCTGCATACTGACATTGCTATCTTCAGGACACTGAACATTCACCTTACCACAAGAGTCCTTCACATTGTTCTTTTTTTAGCCACCATACTATTTCTGCTCCCCTAGTCCACCTTAACCCTAGACAACCACTGATTTGTTCTCCATTTCTATAATTTTGTTACTAAGAATTTTTTATAAATGGAATCGTATAGTATACAACCTTTGGGATTGGCTTTATTCACTCAGCATAATCTTCATTGTGGCATGTGTCAACAGTTCTTTTTTTATTGCTGAGTAGTATTCCATGGTATAGGTGTACCGCAGTGTAACCGCCCATTAAATAACATTTGTGTTTCCAGCAAATAATACTGCAGTAAACATTTGTGTACAGAGGAGTTTTGTGTGTAAATATGAGTGCTCATTTCTTTGGGATAAATGCCCAGAAGTGTTATTGCTGGGTTATATGGTAGTTGCATGATTATTGCTTGAGAAACTGCCCTCCCCTCTGCCAAAAAAAATATAGGGGGTAGAGACTGCCAAAGTGTATTTTAAAGTGATGGTAGCATTTCTTGTCATTAGCAGTATAGGAGTGATTCAGTTTTTCTCCATCCTCACCAGCATTCAGTGTTGTTGCATGGTTTTAGCCATTCTGATCAGTTTGTACTGTAGCTCATTGTAGTTTTAATTGACGTCTTCCTAATGCCTGATAGTGTTGGACATGATCTTGGGTGGCGTAGCTCTTCAGGTGATTTGCCTGTTTTCTGATTAGGTTGTGATTTTTGTTTGTTTTTACTCTTCACTGGATATGTAGTTTGCAGATACCTTCTCCCAATCTGTTTCATTCATGTGCCTTCATGGTATAATGATGAATTCAAGTATAGATGAGTTAATGCCATGGAATTTCATTATTTTTACATGATTTATTTATTTTCTGCTTGAACATGATATGTTGTTCTTACGCTTCAGACACTGTTGAGGTTAGGTTGCCCCTGTTGTGCTTTCTCCTACTTCCCATTGCTTCCATTGTAGCACTACCAGTTACAGCTTTAAAAGTTGACCAAGTTAGAAATATGACCATTGTGAAGTCAATCCAAATGCCATTTGGAAGACCGCATGTGATCAATTTAAGAAGTGGACTGTTTTTTTTTTTTTTACTATTCTTTATTTTAAAGGTTTTACAGAGTTTTGTTGTTCACAGACATGTATGTTCCCAGATCAGTCATATGCATATCCATGGTCCCCACCCGCCTAGATCCCCCCATCCCACCCCTCCAGACCTTCGCCCCAAGCCATTGTAAGCACTCCTATTCCCTTAGCACAATGACAATAGCTATCTTTTCCGCACATAACACTATAGGTTTCCTTGTTACTTCCTCCATGCTTCCCCCTCCCTATTTCTTCGCCACGATGTCCCTATGTCTATGCTCTGTCTGTTTTTCCATGAGTTCCCTGCGTGTGATATCAAGACCGTCCTACTAGATTCCATATATGTGTGTTAGTATACTGTATTTGTCTTTCTCTTTTTAACTTACTTCACTTTTTATGATAGGTTCTAGAGCCAGCCACTTCATTAGGACTGAGTCTTCTGCATTTCTTTTAACAGCTGAGTAGTATTCCATTGTATATATGTACCAGAGCTTCTGGATCCATTCATTCGTCGATGGACATCTAGGTTGCTTCCATGTTTTGGCTATTGCATTGCTGGTGGGAATGTAAATTGATACAGCCTCTATGGAAGACAGTATGGAGATTTCTTAAAAAACTAGAAATAGAAGCACCCTATGACCCAGCAATCCCACTATTAGGCTTATATCCTGATGAAATCAAAACTGAAAGAAGCATCTGGACTGTTTTATATGTACTTTTTACTAGACTTCCTTCACATGATGTACACAGTGAAGATTAAATTTCTTTAGTGCTTTAATTCCTGAAAATATAAGCCTCAGTGTTGGATCAACAAAGTGAATTAAAGGTTTTGGGACACATATAAACACTTAGAATCTTGAAGTTTTATTTATGATTTGTAGTCCAAAGGAAAAACTATATGCAAAATAATTTACCTTTATTTCAGGCAAGAATTAAGTAGAGATATCATTATTATAAAGTCTAAATTAGTTAAAGTACTCTTGCATCGAAGAAGAAAGCACTATTAAGATAGCCTTGGTAGAACTAATTTACATTCTGATAGCTTTCTCAGTTTTAAGTACTAAATGAGGTAGAAACTTAATACAAAATATTTAAAACTACTATCAAAATATCCATTTTTAATATTATGGATTTTTTTTTTGCACATTTAGTAGATACTATACAACTTTTAGTTTCCAAATTCTTCTCTAACTTTCTTAATTATAGGCAATTGCTTTATCCAAGTATAAATTGAGTAAACCATAGATTTTAAAATGTGAGGAACTTACAATGCTATTAGAATTATAAATTTGAAATATGTCAACAAGCTTGGGATATGGTATAGATTTCTGTTGGGAAATCAGTTTGGGGATATTTATTACAATGATGCCCTATAAAAACCTATAAACTAATACTGATAAGTTTTATTTTAATAACATTGTATTAAGTAATATTCCCAACTCAATAGCCCTTATTTTGTAATGTTCTATAGATTATTTATATATTACAAGAATAGCTATGTCTAGAGGTGTCAGAAACTATAAATTTAAAGTGAAATCTTTTAGGTAAAGGAAAATTAAAATAGGTTCTAGAGCCAGCCACTTCATTAGGACTGAGTCTTCTGCATTTCTTTTAACAGCTGAGTAGTATTCCATTGTATATATGTACCAGAGCTTCTGGATCCATTCATTCGTCGATGGACATCTAGGTTGCTTCCATGTTTTGGCTATTGCATTGCTGGTGGGAATGTAAATTGATACAGCCTCTATGGAAGACAGTATGGAGATTTCTTAAAAAACTAGAAATAGAAGCACCCTATGACCCAGCAATCCCACTATTAGGCTTATATCCTGATGAAATCAAAACTGAAAGAAGCATCTGGACTGTTTTATATGTACTTTTTACTAGACTTCCTTCACATGATGTACACAGTGAAGATTAAATTTCTTTAGTGCTTTAATTCCTGAAAATATAAGCCTCAGTGTTGGATCAACAAAGTGAATTAAAGGTTTTGGGACACATATAAACACTTAGAATCTTGAAGTTTTATTTATGATTTGTAGTCCAAAGGAAAAACTATATGCAAAATAATTTACCTTTATTTCAGGCAAGAATTAAGTAGAGATATCATTATTATAAAGTCTAAATTAGTTAAAGTACTCTTGCATCGAAGAAGAAAGCACTATTAAGATAGCCTTGGTAGAACTAATTTACATTCTGATAGCTTTCTCAGTTTTAAGTACTAAATGAGGTAGAAACTTAATACAAAATATTTAAAACTACTCTCAAAATATCCTTTTTTAATATTATGGATTTTTTTTGCACATTTAGTAGATACTATACAACTTTTAGTTTCCAAATTCTTCTCTAACTTTCTTAATTATAGGCAATTGCTTTATCCAAGTATAAATTGAGTAAACCATAGATTTTAAAATGTGAGGAACTTACAATGCTATTAGAATTATAAATTTGAAATATGTCAACAAGCTTGGGATATGGTATAGATTTCTGTTGGGAAATCAGTTTGGGGATATTTATTACAATGATGCCCTATAAAAACCTATAAACTAATACTGATAAGTTTTATTTTAATAACATTGTATTAAGTAATATTCCCAACTCAATAGCCCTTATTTTGTAATGTTCTATAGATTATTTATATATTACAAGAATAGCTATGTCTAGAGGTGTCAGAAACTATAAATTTAAAGTGAAATCTTTAGTTCAAGGGATAAAGCTTGAAAATTATATTACACACAAGATTATATTTGAACTTTGCCTTATTTTGGCAGATACCTTGAGAGAGCATGTCAATATAATAAACTAACCAAAAGTTCTGACTGTGAAACAAGAATTGGTGGAATTATACCTGGGTTTAGATGTTTTAATACAGAAAATGTTCTTCTGCAGGATCGAGGTGATGAATTCACATACACTGGGAGTGGTGGTAAAAACCTTGCTGGTAATAAAAGAATTGGTGCACCGTCAGCTGATCAAACATTAACAAACATGAACAGGTACTCTTTATTGTTAAAGTTTGTAAAGACTGTAGAATTTGGGCTTTGTTATAACAGTTGGATTATAGGACTATAATTTATAGCTTACACTGTAGAGAAGAATTAGCTAAAATACAAAATTATTACCTGATTACTATATAAATACTTAGAAGCTTCCTATCTCACTTGTTAGTATTATTCTTTTTTAAATGACATAATTCCCAGTCCTCATGAGTGTGCTTTTGCATTTGGAAACATATGGCAATCTTTGAAGGAAAGAAACCTATATAATTTAAGTGAAATTAAAGACAAGGTGGCTAAGTCAAAGCTTTGTTCTATTAAACACAAATTTATCTTTAACAGTGACAAACTGATTAGAGGAGACTAATGCGAAATACGGTTTTGTTTGGGAGCCACATGTGCATAAATGAAACATCAGATAATGTAATCAAAACTACATAAGGTGCTTTAGGATTTACAGTATGTTTTAAGTGTTAAAGAGAATAACTACAAAAGAAGCACCTTGTGCTTATTTTATAGAAGTATTGATAATCTTCTAGCTTCCATGGGAATAGAAAATTCAAAATGTTTTACTTTGTAAATGCATGCCAATACCAGTAATAGATTAAGTGACCCAAACCATCAGATAACAATGGCCACATTATAACTTGTTGTATTGATAATTTTGTGATCATAAATTGAAAATTTTTGTATCTTATTATTAAGAATATTTTGTGGAATATTGAGTAAAAGTATTTTTCGCTTTCTTGAGTCTAAATCCCTCAGTCTTAAGTAGTTTGCCCTTAATTTATGATTACTGTGCAAAAAAATACTTTATGATTTCAAGACTTTATATACCAAGTTACATAGAATCTGTTTTTTATGTCTTCTATATTATTTCTGACAGTAGGATTATTTTATTTAACCAGCAGAGGAGACAGGTCAGATTTGCTGGTGAAAACAGCTAGGATCAAAGTCCAGTCCTTATGCAGTCTTTTTTTAACAAGGATGCAACTCTCTAGGAGGAATGATCTTAAAAAGAATTAGAAATATTTGATGTGTATTCTCAATGAAATATATCTTGAATTTGCAAAATAGCTTTTTCACATCAAATCAGAAAGTTATATTTCCTCTTTAATAATAAGATTATTTGACTTGAATGAAACTTCCCATGTAACTCCCTACACTTGTAGTGTATATGATACATTCTTTTCAAGCTTGTGAAGAATCTAACAATGACCCTGTTAATCATATGACAATAATTGACAGGCAGTAAAAATGTCTATATTAATTAATAAGGAAGGTGGTGGAAATGAAATAGTAACTCAGAAAAATTCAGGATTGACTTATTACAAAGACTCTAACATTCCTTCAGTTAATTTATACACTAAGCTGTGTATATGTCTTGTGATTGTAAAGATCTGTTAGGCAAAGGTATCTGTGTATCTTACTATAAACATGAAAGCTGAGGTAAAATGCCCTTTGCTTTGACTCATGGTATATTCTTTACTGACATGTTTATGGTCTCATTCCTTTCTGCTTTTCCTCTAAGAGATAGTTTGATACCTACTCCTAGCTTTTGAAAGTTTGTTCCTAATTCTCAGCTTCTCCACTTTTTGAAACTGAAAAGGGCAGCAGGTAACCTGGACATCTTTATCAGGACAGAGGCAGTCTATTGAGCTGTGGATAGAGTAATGGAAAAGCCTTCTGTTTTGCCTACTTCTGTCCTCTTAAACTCTTTACATGGACGTGAATAGCCTGCACACTTAAGTGAAACTGGAAGTGAGTTAATAATGCCAGTTAGTGGTGGCAGTCATTATAATAGAAGGTACCTGTGGCACCAAAGCCTTCTCCTCAGTAATGAAAATATAGTACATATCTCTATCTCAGCTCTTTTGCACAATGAAGTATGTGTATTTCAGTTGATATTCCATAAATAATACCAACCCTGGAATTGATGGCTGCAGTTACTTCTACCTGACAGGATTTAATGCATCTCCCATTTGAGATTAAAAATAAGATAACTTGGTGTGCTTTAATCTTTTGACCACCCCTAAAAAGTACTTTTTTAACAAAACATTTAACTATGTTTAACATTTTATTTTAAGCATGATAGATTATAATAGATTAGTCATCTAGTCTTAAGGTCATTTTCTATGTTTTGTTTTTTTTCTTTTAAGCTTGCATAAACAAAGAACTATGCCCTGAAAAAAGTATTTTGTATCACATCTGATTTTACCAGATCTCACAGGGAAGTTTTTTTTTTTTTTAAGCTTTAATGTTCTCAGTGGGTTTTTTCCACTTAAGTTAGGATACATGTCTTACAGCAGGGGTCCTCAGTCTCCTGGATCTCCTGCCTGATGATCTAAGGTGGAGTTGATGTGATAATAATAGAAATAAAGTACACAATAAATGTAATGTGCTTGAATCATCCCCAAACCATTCTTCCTCATCCCCATTTTGTGGAAAAATTATCTCCCATAAAACAGGTCTGTAGTGCCAAATGGGTTGGGGACCACTGTCTTAGAGGAAAAGTACTAATTTTAAATAGATTTTAGTTTGTCTTTTAGCAGGCAGGACTTAATATCCCCAAGAAAGGTCTTCTAACATCTATACATTACTAATTAATTACTACTAGGTGAGTACACACACTAAGGAAGCTTCAGCTAAATCAAGAGCTTCTTTCAGCTCAGTGTTTCTCCTTTCAGTCTCAAAAATGATCTTGAGCAGCCAAAAATCATTTTTTCCTGACATGTTTATGGTCTCATTCCTTTCTGCTTTTCCTCTAAGAGATAGTTTGATACCTACTCCTAGCTTTTGAAAGTTTGTTCCTAATTCTCAGCTTCTCCACTTTTTGAAACTGAAAAGGGCAGCAGGTAACCTGGACATCTTTATCAGGACAGAGGCAGTCTATTGAGCTGTGGATAGAGTAATGGAAAAGCCTTCTGTTTTGCCTACTTCTGTCCTCTTAAACTCTTTACATGGACGTGAATAGCCTGCACACTTAAGTGAAACTGGAAGTGAGTTAATAATGCCAGTTAGTGGTGGCAGTCATTATAATAGAAGGTACCTGTGGCACCAAAGCCTTCTCCTCAGTAATGAAAATATAGTACATATCTCTATCTCAGCTCTTTTGCACAATGAAGTATGTGTATTTCAGTTGATATTCCATAAATAATACCAACCCTGGAATTGATGGCTGCAGTTACTTCTACCTGACAGGATTTAATGCATCTCCCATTTGAGATTAAAAAAATAAGATAACTTGGTGTGCTTTAATCTTTTGACCACCCCTAAAAAGTACTTTTTTAACAAAACATTTAACTATGTTTAACATTTTATTTTAAGCATGATAGATTATAATAGATTAGTCATCTAGTCTTAAGGTCATTTTCTATGTTTTGTTTTTTTTCTTTTAAGCTTGCATAAACAAAGAACTATGCCCTGAAAAAAGTATTTTGTATCACATCTGATTTTACCAGATCTCACAGGGAAGTTTTTTTTTTTTTTAAGCTTTAATGTTCTCAGTGGGTTTTTTCCACTTAAGTTAGGATACATGTCTTACAGCAGGGGTCCTCAGTCTCCTGGATCTCCTGCCTGATGATCTAAGGTGGAGTTGATGTGATAATAATAGAAATAAAGTACACAATAAATGTAATGTGCTTGAATCATCCCCAAACCATTCTTCCTCATCCCCATTTTGTGGAAAAATTATCTCCCATAAAACAGGTCTGTAGTGCCAAATGGGTTGGGGACCACTGTCTTAGAGGAAAAGTACTAATTTTAAATAGATTTTAGTTTGTCTTTTAGCAGGCAGGACTTAATATCCCCAAGAAAGGTCTTCTAACATCTATACATTACTAATTAATTACTACTAGGTGAGTACACACACTAAGGAAGCTTCAGCTAAATCAAGAGCTTCTTTCAGCTCAGTGTTTCTCCTTGTTCATGTGTCATCAGTAAAATGTAGTGATCTTGAGCAGCCAAAAATCTTTATGGTCATCATTTACCACAGGTATTTGAGTGCTTCAGTTTTATTTAGAGTTATTTTTTCACTGGAAATCTTTAAAGAATATTTCCATATTAAACTTATTCTCATTGTCTTCTAAACTTTAAGGAATCTCTGTCTGGAATATGGAAAGTAGACCTAGAGAAAGGTCATTTGTACCTTGCTCACATATTTATTTTTTTGGATTTCTTTCCTCATTATTCCAGCAATTTACGTCATCCCCTTATCAAAAATAACAATTACCACAGTCAACTTGCTTTAGTTTTCCAACTTTCTCCCTTCCCTCAACAGCGTTATTTAAAGAAAATTCCATGTATTTCTAGTTGTTTTCTATTATACGTGGCACAGATGTTATTACTTTCAGAAGAACCCTACAGGCTATCTGAGAACCAATCCCCTTGGCTTGGGGGTGACATCAGAAAACTGATTTGTCTTCTCTGCTGGTGGGGGAAAGCATAATCCTATTATCTGGAATAATATGGAAAGAATCATAGAATCTTAACCATCAGGTAAGGCATAATTCACCTTTTAATTGAGCTAATGATGCGATTATATACTTGAAGAAAGATTACGGTATAAAGACTTTGTTTTATTTTTTAGGGCATTGGCCCTAAACTGTGATGCTCCATTGGATGATAAAATTGGAGCAGAGTCTCGGAATTGGAGAGCTGGTAAGCCAGTCAGAGTGATACGCAGTTTTAAAGGGAGGAAGATCAGCAAATATGCTCCTGAAGAAGGCAACAGATATGATGGCATTTATAAGGTGCTCTATCTGGCATGACATCTTGTTAGTCATTCTTCCTGGGCTTTCAAGACAGGGTTGCCTCAGGGAACTGTTCTACTGTGGGTGGGCTAAAGGAACCAGTAGGCCATCTTAGTCAGCCTTTTTACTTTTTCTGGAAATACAACATGCACAAAATTTATCTGGAGTCTCTAAAAGCAGAGTTTTATTTGGTGTTAAGCTTTTTATAAGTATATATTTTCTTATGATAAAACTGTTCAAATAACGTGGCCACTGTAAAGATGGATTCTTGTATCTTTCAGAATGATTCTAACTGTAATAGATTTTTCGAAGTAGAGCACATTATAATTTTAAAATAAGTTGCATTCCTGGTTTCAAAAACAAAGGCATCTACTGCCACCTTTTTTTAAAAATTTTTGGCCTCTTTTTTTTTTTTTTTTGTACTGGTTTTTTTATTTATTTTTCATCCGTCTTTTATTCTTTTGGCCTGTGTGGGCCTCCCACTGCTGTGGCCTCTTGATGCAGAGCGCCAGCTCTGAGCACATGCACTCCAGAGCATTGGCTCACAGTTGGACACACCAGTCCAGCCACTCTACAGCACGTGGGATCTTACCAGGCCAGGGATCAAACTGGTGCCCCTTGCACTGCAAGGCGGACTGCTTAGCCACTGGACCACTAGGGAAGCCCCACCGGTTTTATCTACTATGTAAGATTCTGTTAATGAGCATAATCTGGCTATAACTTGACATTTATAGTAATCAGTCCTTATAGGAAATTAGGAAATATAACTAGGAGATAGTCAAAACAATATTTTAGTGTGTACTTTTTACTTACTGTTACAGCAAAGCCTGTATCTTTCAAAGTTGCATTTAGTTCTGCCAAGTTTACTTAAAACACTAATATGACATTTATGAATAAGTATAAACTTTATATCTCTAACTCGTACTGAAATATTCTGATTTAGGTGGTGAAATACTGGCCAGAGATTTCATCAAGCCATGGATTCTTGGTTTGGCGCTATCTTTTAAGGAGAGATGATGTTGAACCTGCTCCTTGGACCTCAGAAGGAATAGAACGGTCAAGGAGACTATGTCTACGTTTACAGGTTAGATTACGTTTGTCTAGACTACCTGTATGTTCATAAAACGTATGCTTCTGTATAATCTGTGTGCCTTAACACTGGATATAACCCACAATGGTTGATTAGTGGACTGTAAGGGTGAGGAATGAGATCACACAAGTATATGGAAGGAAAAGAAGTAAAAGATAGCATCCAAATGTTTCTTTCTGGAAATACAACATGCACAAAATTTATCTGGAGTCTCTAAAAGCAGAGTTTTATTTGGTGTTAAGCTTTTTATAAGTATATATTTTCTTATGATAAAACTGTTCAAATAACGTGGCCACTGTAAAGATGGATTCTTGTATCTTTCAGAATGATTCTAACTGTAATAGATTTTTCGAAGTAGAGCACATTATAATTTTAAAATAAGTTGCATTCCTGGTTTCAAAAACAAAGGCATCTACTGCCACCTCTTTTTAAAAATTTTTGGCCTCTTTTTTCTTTTTTTGTACTGGTTTTTTTATTTATTTTTCATCCGTCTTTTATTCTTTTGGCCTGTGTGGGCCTCCCACTGCTGTGGCCTCTTGATGCAGAGCGCCAGCTCTGAGCACATGCACTCCAGAGCATTGGCTCGCAGTTGGACACACCAGTCCAGCCACTCTACAGCACGTGGGATCTTACCAGGCCAGGGATCAAACTGGTGCCCCTTGCACTGCAAGGCGGACTGCTTAGCCACTGGACCACTAGGGAAGCCCCACCGGTTTTATCTACTATGTAAGATTCTGTTAATGAGCATAATCTGGCTATAACTTGACATTTATAGTAATCAGTCCTTATAGGAAATTAGGAAATATAACTAGGAGATAGTCAAAACAATATTTTAGTGTGTACTTTTTACTTACTGTTACAGCAAAGCCTGTATCTTTCAAAGTTGCATTTAGTTCTGCCAAGTTTACTTAAAACACTAATATGACATTTATGAATAAGTATAAACTTTATATCTCTAACTCGTACTGAAATATTCTGATTTAGGTGGTGAAATACTGGCCAGAGATTTCATCAAGCCATGGATTCTTGGTTTGGCGCTATCTTTTAAGGAGAGATGATGTTGAACCTGCTCCTTGGACCTCAGAAGGAATAGAACGGTCAAGGAGACTATGTCTACGTTTACAGGTTAGATTACGTTTGTCTAGACTACCTGTATGTTCATAAAAACGTATGCTTCTGTATAATCTGTGTGCCTTAACACTGGATATAACCCACAATGGTTGATTAGTGGACTGTAAGGGGTGAGGAATGAGATCACACAAGTATATGGAAGGAAAAGAAGTAAAAAGATAGCATCCAAATGTCAAACCTCTCCTAAGTCCAGGAATTGTGCTTGGGAAAAACTGGGCTTGACAATAACAGTTAAGCACAGTTAACCCTTGAACACCACAGGCTTGAACTATATGAGTCCACTTACACACATTTTTTTCTCGGTAGCAGATATTACAATACATATCTGCAGTTGGTTGAACCTGCAGATGCAGAGGGCCAGCTATAAGTTACACGGAGACTTGACTTCTGGAGGATTGGCCCCACCCTGAGTCCCTACATTGTTCAGGGGTCAACGGTATTTCCAGTTCAATCTGGACTTGAAATATGAGGGAAAGGGATACCTATAATTTAGATATAGGAGGCCTTGAGAAGGGAAGTTTTATCCTAGAGGGCGCAGGGGGTGTGTCGCTGGTAGGGGATGGGGGGAGGTGGCTTATAAGAGTGGTCTGCTTTCTACCCTTCTCACTTTTCCTCACCCCTTTTCTCTCTTCCCCCTCAAAGCTGCTTCCTTGTCCTGTCACCACCTTTAGTGCTTTGCCTCTTTTCTCTTTGCCCATGCTCAGCTGTTCATCCATGTAAGACTTTGTTGGTTTCGTGTGCATAATGGATGGAATGGCTACATTCCCCCTCCACTGCCTACACACCCTAGACTTTGTCCCTGACACTGACTTCAGAGCATGGTTTGAGTTTATCCTCCATCATTCCCCATTGCTGTGCTTCTCGTAAAGACTACCAGCTTTATCATTTCCCCTGGCTCTGCCCACACTGCATGTGTAGGGGCTGAACTATGGGCAAGTGTCTGACCACCCCAGGCAGGTGAGTGTGTCTCTTCTAGTGCAAGTCTGTTTCTGTTTTCTTTTTTAACTCATGGAATTGTTTAAATGAGATTCATCAGGTGCTAAAATAATTGCCAAAATATTTCCTTTTATAACTAAATATTTTAAAACCTACTGGTCAAGGAGACTATGTCTACGTTTACAGGTTAGATTACGTTTGTCTAGACTACCTGTATGTTCATAAAAACGTATGCTTCTGTATAATCTGTGTGCCTTAACACTGGATATAACCCACAATGGTTGATTAGTGGACTGTAAGGGGTGAGGAATGAGATCACACAAGTATATGGAAGGAAAAGAAGTAAAAAGATAGCATCCAAATGTCAAACCTCTCCTAAGTCCAGGAATTGTGCTTGGGAAAAACTGGGCTTGACAATAACAGTTAAGCACAGTTAACCCTTGAACACCACAGGCTTGAACTATATGAGTCCACTTACACACATTTTTTTTCTCGGTAGCAGATATTACAATACATATCTGCAGTTGGTTGAACCTGCAGATGCAGAGGGCCAGCTATAAGTTACACGGAGACTTGACTTCTGGAGGATTGGCCCCACCCTGAGTCCCTACATTGTTCAGGGGTCAACGGTATTTCCAGTTCAATCTGGACTTGAAATATGAGGGAAAGGGATACCTATAATTTAGATATAGGAGGCCTTGAGAAGGGAAGTTTTATCCTAGAGGGCGCAGGGGGTGTGTCGCTGGTAGGGGATGGGGGGAGGTGGCTTATAAGAGTGGTCTGCTTTCTACCCTTCTCACTTTTCCTCACCCCTTTTCTCTCTTCCCCCTCAAAGCTGCTTCCTTGTCCTGTCACCACCTTTAGTGCTTTGCCTTTTTTTTTCTCTTTGCCCATGCTCAGCTGTTCATCCATGTAAGACTTTGTTGGTTTCGTGTGCATAATGGATGGAATGGCTACATTCCCCCTCCACTGCCTACACACCCTAGACTTTGTCCCTGACACTGACTTCAGAGCATGGTTTGAGTTTATCCTCCATCATTCCCCATTGCTGTGCTTCTCGTAAAGACTACCAGCTTTATCATTTCCCCTGGCTCTGCCCACACTGCATGTGTAGGGGCTGAACTATGGGCAAGTGTCTGACCACCCCAGGCAGGTGAGTGTGTCTCTTCTAGTGCAAGTCTGTTTCTGTTTTCTTTTTTAACTCATGGAATTGTTTAAATGAGATTCATCAGGTGCTAAAATAATTGCCAAAATATTTCCTTTTATAACTAAATATTTTTAAAACCTACTGGTAAATCCATTTTCAAAAGACTTTTTTTCAGGTCTACTGTTCAGCAGAGCAGTATTCCAGTAGGTTAAATGTGAAACAGTTGAACAGAAAGAAATATGTAAGCCAGTCAGCTGTGATGAGTTAGTATCATTGAAGCCTGTAACATACTGAGCTTTAAATATGACTGTTATCACAAAGCATGTCCCAAAAAATGTATAGCCAATAAAACACAAGAGGGATAGAGTAGAATTTATTCCTTAAACTCTTTACCCTTTAGTTGATAAAGAATTCGATAATGTAGTGGCTTTAGATTTTCTAAAAGTTCTCCCACCTGTTAATTTTAGCAGATAGAAACTTGACCCTTAATGGTTTTTCTCATTTTGGTTTTAAGATTGGCTCCACAGTTTAGTGTAACCACACTATGTGAGTGTCATATATTGTGCTCTTTGGTTGATCTTCACTTACCTTCATACATAATTCTACTTTCTTCTCTTCTTCCTCAAACTTTTTAAGCCCTCTAGTTACAACACTTAGAATGTTCTTTGCTCTTTTCAGTCTGAAGCTAAGATCATCATGATATAAAATGGAATATCTTAACATTCAAAACTGCACAGTTTTACCCTGAATTGGGACATTTTTAATAACCTTTTGTTCTTTGAATGCTGTTTCTTTCAATGTTTGTGAACTTTATATAAATCTTTTTAATTTAGGGAAAATATAAATTCCTCCCCTTTTCCCTTTTAAAATTCCTGACCAGGATCTAGAATCCCTTTTCTCTACAACACTTAAATTGACATTGCACTTTTTCCCCTCATCAGTATCCAGTAGGTTACCCTTCAGATAAGGAAGGGAAGAAGACTAAGGGACAGTCCAAGAAGGCCAGCGGAACCTCAAAAAGACCATCTGCAGATGGTAGGTAATGATCATAGGACCTAAGTCCAAATAATGTAGTTTCTAATAGAAATACTAAGAGAGTAAACTGAAAATGCATAAGAAATTAAAAGAAAAATGAAGGGTTTGGGTTTTTTTTTTCTGTTGGTGGGGATGGAGTAGGTTGGGCTTTTTAAATATTGGAATAGAATCAGAGTATCCTGAACGAAGAATCCTGAACTGGGGGAAAGTTAGATGCTGCTTCGTGCTTGTTATCTTCATGCTAAACATAATTGGTGCCAGCTAACTCTTTAATTTCATAGTTCTGCTCAGAACCACTTGTAGTCTGCTGATGTATTTTTAAATAAATCTAGATGATTGTCCAAGTGCCTCCAAAGTCCTCAAACCATCAGATTCAGCAGAAGCAGTTGAGGCTTACCAACTAACCCCTCAACAGCAGCATCTAATCAGAGAAGATCATCAGAACCAGAAGCTGTGGGATGAAGTTCTTGCCTGTCTTGTGGAGGGACCAGTATGTACACATTTTTTAAATGAATTTCTAATATTAGCAAATGATGAAAAATAATTTTCCTGTAAATTACCATTTTCACAAGTCAGCTAAAGCTTGATCCTTTTATCTAGCCTGCTCACCCAGCACTACCACCTTTCAGAAATGAGGCAACACTCAAAATGCTTTTACATTGATTTTAGATCTCTTAGGTGTTGGGTTTTTAGCCACTCTGTGCTTGAACTTGATGAGGTACTGTTCATGAGAAGAATTTTCAATCATGGAAAACATTCAGTTTAATCTCTGACTCATCAGGAAAGTTTTGTTGAAAGTTACCTGATAGAATAAGTCTCAAGCAATTCAGCACAATTTTCAGTGCTCACGTTTTCAACCTAGGAGTAAAATAAAAACCAGCATTTATGTATTTCTTGTGTTTTGGATTCTTTTTCATTTTCTTTGATAATCATAACATTTTAAAGTGAAAAGGAATTTCAGGTTTAACTGATGTCTGGGTTTTGTGTTAAGCTGTGTTTTGCAATGAAGCTTTCTTACCAAATCCCAAAAGTTAGAGGTTTCAGATGTCAATTGTCTGTTCATTCTTTGGTCACTGCTTTTGTCTTTCAGTTTGCCTATAAATTTGATTCTTCTATTTTTTCTTAGACATTAGGCCTTTGTCAGGTGTAATACATTACTCTTCTGTTTTCTTTCCTTCCAAGTGCGTGATGTGCAGCTATTGTGGGTGAGTTCTAGTATCCTCTCTTGAAATTCCATTTTGTCACCTTTTAATAGTTTCTTCCTTCTAGGGTTTTCTTCATTTTCTGAGTGCATTGGCCAGAACTTCTTGTTTGTCTGAAATGGGGTTCATGCATACATGTGCCTTTTATGTAGAGTTAGAGGAAACTCTCACAGTTTTTGTGTTGCTTTTTACTTGAGAAATAGTTGTCATTATGGGAAGATCTTCTGATACAATTTTTAGACTTAGAAATGAATGAGGTTTATCGAATCCCCCTTGGAGTGATATTGGAGAGTTTTTTTGGTTTGTTTTGTCTGTAAATGTGATATTCTGGGTTGTCCCTGGGTAGAATGAGATTTACATGTTAGGGAGAACAAAGAAAAGTGAGTTAGCTCGGAGAAGTGTTAACTTGCTTTTCAGCCTAGAGACTCAGGCATATAGAAGAGTCTGACTCTGGTATGTAAGATTTATGTACACTTAGAGCAAGTAAGAAACTGCAAACAGTTGTTGATCATGGTCTAGTTTTCTGGTTGGAGAGAATAGAGCTGGTTAGTGATAACTCAGGTGAGTCCCAGCTGTGAGTGGGCAGAAGACAAAATAGCAGGTACAGGTGAAGGACAATGATATCTGAGTGCACATGGAAGATCTCTTTTGCACATCTGTTGTCTGGGTTGGCTATGTGTATTAGACTTCAATCATCTTAAGTGTTCAAATCCTGTGAGACTTGGTAGGTATGTGCATATCGAGTATATTTTCAGTGCTATTTCCTTGTTTGTTTTGGATTCTTTTTCATTTTCTTTGATAATCATAACATTTTAAAGTGAAAAGGAATTTCAGGTTTAACTGATGTCTGGGTTTTGTGTTAAGCTGTGTTTTGCAATGAAGCTTTCTTACCAAATCCCAAAAGTTAGAGGTTTCAGATGTCAATTGTCTGTTCATTCTTTGGTCACTGCTTTTGTCTTTCAGTTTGCCTATAAATTTGATTCTTCTATTTTTTCTTAGACATTAGGCCTTTGTCAGGTGTAATACATTACTCTTCTGTTTTCTTTCCTTCCAAGTGCGTGATGTGCAGCTATTGTGGGTGAGTTCTAGTATCCTCTCTTGAAATTCCATTTTGTCACCTTTTAATAGTTTCTTCCTTCTAGGGTTTTCTTCATTTTCTGAGTGCATTGGCCAGAACTTCTTGTTTGTCTGAAATGGGGTTCATGCATACATGTGCCTTTTATGTAGAGTTAGAGGAAACTCTCACAGTTTTTGTGTTGCTTTTTACTTGAGAAATAGTTGTCATTATGGGAAGATCTTCTGATACAATTTTTAGACTTAGAAATGAATGAGGTTTATCGAATCCCCCTTGGAGTGATATTGGAGAGTTTTTTTGGTTTGTTTTGTCTGTAAATGTGATATTCTGGGTTGTCCCTGGGTAGAATGAGATTTACATGTTAGGGAGAACAAAGAAAAGTGAGTTAGCTCGGAGAAGTGTTAACTTGCTTTTCAGCCTAGAGACTCAGGCATATAGAAGAGTCTGACTCTGGTATGTAAGATTTATGTACACTTAGAGCAAGTAAGAAACTGCAAACAGTTGTTGATCATGGTCTAGTTTTCTGGTTGGAGAGAATAGAGCTGGTTAGTGATAACTCAGGTGAGTCCCAGCTGTGAGTGGGCAGAAGACAAAATAGCAGGTACAGGTGAAGGACAATGATATCTGAGTGCACATGGAAGATCTCTTTTGCACATCTGTTGTCTGGGTTGGCTATGTGTATTAGACTTCAATCATCTTAAGTGTTCAAATCCTGTGAGACTTGGTAGGTATGTGCATATCGAGTATATTTTCCGATCTCTTTTCAGTATAACTTTTTTTTTATTCCGCATTTTAATTCAGTTCTCAAATATTTGCCATATTTTCTTTCTTTTCCCCATCTTGTCTCTTTTTATTTATATTTATTTTCATCCATCTATTCTTTGGCATGTATGGGCCTCTCATCGCAATGGCCTCTCTCACTGCAGAGCACTGGCTCTGGGCACATGCACTCCAGAGCACTGGCTCATAATTGGACACACCAGTCCAGCTACTTCTAGGCACGTGGGATCTTCCTGGGCTAGGGATTGAACCAGCACCCCTTGCATTGCAAGGTGAACTCTTTACCCACTGGACCACCAGGGAAGCCCTGAGTGTAACTTTTATATGAAAATCACCACTTTACAGTTCCCAAAAAAGAAAAATAAAAAGTAAAAATCCTGCCCTCTGGTGGCTGTATCTTATATACCTAGATCAGGTGACGACTGTAACCTTGCTGCTAGTGGTTACCCTGGGTAGGTTTCATTCCCATTCTTCGCAGAGAAACCAGGAACACATTTAGTAAGCTAAAAAAATCTTTAAATAAGTGCATATACTACATGCATATGTTTATATCCAAATACCTTCCCAAGACCTTTCTTGATCTGGCACCCCTACCTGCCTCAGCATTCTCCTCTTTCTACTCTCTCAGGCCCAAACTGCTTCAGCCACAGTTGAGGTCTGTGCTATTTAAACACACTGAACCTGTTGCTAGACCTTTACACACATACACTTTCTCCTTGACTGGCATTCTCCTGTCTGTACCTTCATGTGGCTCATTCTTCATATCCTTTTTAGCCTCTGCAAAGTACAATACTCCCCAAAGAGACCTTCCATCCTTTCTAAAATATACCCTCCTTACTCTGTGGCTTTTATTTGCTGTTTCCTCAGTTATTACCATATGAAATTGAATTTTTAAAAGTCTGCTCTCCTGAAGAAAAAGTTTCACAAGAGCAGAGATTTGGTCTTTTTATTATTCTATATAGATGAGTGCCTAGCACATTGTAGGAAATCAGAATGTTGATACTATGTATGTTTATGGTACAGGTGTCTTGGAGGTATCAGGAAAATAATCAGTTACTGAGAGAGGGTCCCTGGTATTAAAGTTTTTTCCACCTCTCCCTTGGATCGGTGTATTCTTCTAGTGTATTGGATATTCATTGATAATTCACTTGATCATTATAATTCAGGCTTATAAATAAAGTTAGTATCAAGATGTAACTATGAAATATAATCTTTGATTTTTTTTTTAACTTAATTCTTGTAGAGTCTACTTTTTCTATTAACATAAAGAACAAACATCAGGTATACTCCTCTACTACTGAAAAATAAACTGAGTGGAGGATTATCCTGGTGACCATTCAGAAAACTATTTTTCCTTCTAGGTTAAACAGCTTGGGTAAAATAGAACCCAGTAACAGCTTTTGAAGATTATAGAGTACCCCTTTGATCACGTATGCTTTAGAAAGCTCGATCTTCTATAATTTAGTCCTAATTTGAGTAAACATTAGCAAAAGGAAAATAGGGGATTTGAGGATTGGGGCAAAATATCACAGAGAACTATCTGAGGAAAATAAATATGTTGATTCTTTGGGGTCTTAAAGTATTATTGCAAGTGTGTTTATCTTTTTCAGCATGAAAAATAAGTATTAAAGTTTTGTAAGAGAAAAGGGGTGAATAGATTTATTAGGCTATACAGGTATAGTAGAATACCATGGAGCTTTTTGAAAATAGATCTGTATGTAATGACCTTGAGACAAGCTGTTCATGATTTTTTCAAGTGAAAAATAGTAATCTCTGGAATATGAGGTTTTATTTTTAAAGTCATGTATCTTGACTTGGCAACTTTTGCAACTGAATCTTGAGATTTAAAAACTAATGTGTCTATCTTATGGGTGAGATTTCTGCAGTTTCCTATTACACATTTGCTTGTAGTTATAACCACTAGTTGATAGAAAATATACATACTAAACGTGATTGACACTTTTTCCCCCAATTATTTGAGATTCTATTAGTACACTGTGAAACACTAACCTTTTTTTTCTTCCCCTTGGGGCCCATTCTAGAATTTTCTGAAAAAATTGGAACAATCTTTTATGTGTGTCTGCTGCCAGGAGCTAGTTTACCAGCCTGTGACAACAGATTGCCTCCACAATGTCTGTAAAGTAAGTAGAATTGCTTTTTCATTTTCTCTATTTGGCAAGGAGGCACAGTTACCTCCAGACCTATTTTTAACACATAAAAGAGCAGTTTTTTCATAAAGCAGAGTAGATAAGGAACCCTGCTGATTCAGAAGCATGTAATTTCATCTTAGTGGTGAATACATGTTTTAATTCTACAACAGTCAAATGTATAGTCTCAACATTCTATCACGTTTGAAATTATTGAAGAGGAGTTGAAATGGAAAAGAGGTTGTTTTGTTACAACTTAGGTGTTTCATCTATTATAGAGCAAACTGAAGTAATTTTGTGTACTTAAGGAAATGTAGAACAAACATTGCCTGGCAGTGTGCCCGGAGGAGTTGTATGTTGTCTTATCAGTGTGGTAAAAAAGGTGTTTGAATTTCAGTCAAACCAAGGTTGGAATCTTGTTCTACTACTTGGTGGTTATATGCCCTGACCTAACTTCTGAGCTTTAGTTTCTTTTATAAAATGGAAACTGACGTTCCACAAGTATTTGTATCTGACCTTGAGTCAGTTAAATAGTTATCTTTTTGGAAAACACGTTATATAAACTAGATACATAATTTAGTTTTAAGGAGAGGATTCCTGAGTTTTCCTTTTTCTTTAGTGCCCTATCAGGGAAGACGATGATTAAAACCCAACCTAAAATGTGAGGCTAGTGGGACCCATGCAGAATTCTGACACTCATTTCACTGAAGGAGGACATTTATATAAAAATTGTTATTTACCTGAAGTCTCACAACGTGTGTTAGAGGTAGAACTGAAGCCATGTCCATAAGTTCATTTTCATACTGCAGATTCAAGCCTTAACAGTGGTTCATCTGTTTCTCTTGTTGCCAAAACAGTAAGTTTCTAGTTCTGTTCAAAAGCCTAAGTTGTTGGGTACTTTTCTATATGCTCTATCCCCAGATTAAATCAGGTGTGTTACCATTTTGGTTTTCGTTTTGCCTTAGGATTGCTTACAGCGCTCCTTTAAGGCTCAAGTGTTCTCCTGTCCTGCTTGCCGGCATGATCTTGGCCAGAATTACATCATGATTCCCAATGCAGTTCTGCAGAGTCTACTTGACCTTTTCTTCCCTGGCTACAGCAAAGGACGATGATCTGCCTACTCCTTCTGTGTTGTTCCCCATGGCTTTTTGGACAATAAAGAATCTAAAATGGTTGGGGGTGGTTGGGAGGGGTGGAAGCAATGGTGGACCATATCTCTCATTCTGAAGCAGCTAATCCTCTTTCCTACGTAGCCATTATCTTGTGTGTAGTAAGAGCCCATTTCTCAGCTGTCTTTTAAATATCAAAAGGTAGTTCTTGTCAGTTAACAACTAGTTTTAATGAGTGAAAAGTCAAAGCCTCAGCTCTAGTTGATATCCAAATTATGATTTATTTTGCAACTACCTCAGGACAGAAAAGATTTATGGGGATTTTTTAAATCATTGAATAATTAGTTAAATGAAATTTTAGCTACACACTGCCTCCCAACTATTAGTTGTGCCTGGTTCATATAATTTGATTTTCAAAAAAGGAAGTGACACTTGAGATTGTTGGAATGAACGCAGCTTCTGTAGTGTGCATATAATACATTTTTAATGTCTTCTTCCATTACAGTGTGTGTTTTGCAAGAACAGGTTCATTTTATAGCCCATTTTGTGAGCTCCATTGTGCTTTTTTTCTGGTGTTTTATGCAAGTTGACTACTAATGAAAACAATATGAATGCATTGTTGCTGAATTAGTGTAATGTGGTGTGGTTTTGCACTTAAAAGAGGTATTCCAATGATCTAGTTGTAAATGTTTATGATAAACCTCTTCTGTACTAGTCAAACTGCTTTTAGTGAGTCTCACCAGTGGTTTTACATCTGCAAAGCATTGAGGACTGGGCTGACTTTTTGAGAGGATTGAAATTGCTTCATATTGTGATCCTAAATTTTATATTCACTATATTCCCTAAAGTATACATTAATAAATATTTTATGATCAGAAAAATAGCTCATCTTGCTTCACTTTTTTTACATTTGTCTGGCTTCTATTCATAGGTATCTTTAAGAATCAATTACTTGCAGAGTATTTCATTGTGTGTTTTTTACTGAAACACATTTTGTATACTTTTTGTACTCTTGATATTTGATATTGAGAACTAGTACAAAATCTTAAGCACTAAGGGACAGACTTCTCCATGTTTGATTTTTTATTTTTTGAATAAATGAGAAATTTTCAAATTAAGAACCTAGTGACTAAATCTATAACAACTCAGTCTTATGTTCTATCTTAGTATAATCAGTGCTGCTTATTTTACAGACCTGGTGGCTCAGTGAGTAAAGGATCTACCTACCAATGCAGGAGACACAAGGGATGCAGGTTCAGTACCTGGGTTAGGAAGATCCCCTAGAGAAGGAAATGGCAACCCACTCCAGTATTCTTGCCTGGAAAACCCTATGGACAGAGGAACCCGGTGGGCTGCAGTCTGAAGGGTTGCAAAGAGTCAGATACAACTGAGCACAAGAGAATATTCTAAAACAGTTCTACTTTCTGAAACTAAATTTTCACAAAACTTTTATTATTGAATCAGTTTTCCTATCCTTTAATTCAGTTATAAATATAGCCACTGTTTATTGAATGTTGGTATTTGTTCATTTTCATGTGTATTCGTGTAATCCTAGTGACAGGCGTAACTATCAGGCGGAACTTCTTACCCCTTTCTTATGAGTGAATATCAAAGGCACAGAAAGGTTAAGAAACTGACCAAAGTTCACAGGGCAAGGAAGTAACAGAACAGGCTGTTTAGGTCTGGACCTGGCAGTCTACTCTGGGGCTCCATAGGCTCTCACGCTTGAGTATTAGCCAGCCTGGTTTCAGTGCTATTCCTGCATTCAGTTAAGCTCCAGATTAGGTTCTGGGAAACAACACAGTGATGGGAGCTACTATCACTGGAGGCTAGTTTTAAACACTGGAGTCGTTTATTTTGAAGAATCAAATTGAAGTTGAAAATGAATCGGCAAATTGCGTCATCGTTGGCCATATTGATGTATGAAAAATGGGGAATACCTGTCAATTTCAGCTACTTCAGCTGGTTCTGCTACTTTTATTAGGAAAATAAGGGAGTCCCACATTTACAGTATGTTTTTTTAACTTTGTGATAAAATGATAGACTATGCAAAAAAGATGATTACAGCTTAACATGTTCAGAAGTGTCAAGAATGTCTCAAAGTTAAGCAATTTTATGTTGCTCTTAAACTTTTTTCAAGAGTTCCAAGTTTTTTTACATAAAGCATAGGTATAAAAAATGTTTTAAAGTTATTATATCGACAAATCTAGTAAATGTCTGTTCAGATTTCTATTGTCTCAAAGATCATATGTGGGTATTTAAGTTTGTTTGAATCAGGATCCAAATATGGACTTTAAACTGCTACTAATTGCTGTCTCCTAACTGTATTTAATTTGTGTGTATTCCCTTAATATTTTCCTGTCCTTTGCCTGTTACAGTTTGTGTTTTGAAATGTTCTGGAGCCTTTCAAACAGAATAGATTTTTACCACTTAAAACCATGTTGGTACAGTTTAACCTATTTTCTCTTTATTTTCTATAAATTAATAGTTAGAATTCAAGAGTGACCAGATTCAGCACTTGAAGGGTGGTGGGGTAGGCAGCAAGACTTCTTCATAAGTGGTGTGGTTGTCCTTCAGAAAGGCAGTACATAATATTTGGTTGTCTCTTAGGCTTGAGTTTGAAAGATGAGGTTTCTACTGGATTCTGTTAACATTTAGTAAGTTCTAGTGATTGTTAAGCACTCAGCCACTTTCAGGAGTTAAGGAATTTTTCATTTTTCTAATTAGAGTAGACAGAACCTCTAGTTTTAGAAATCTCAGTGTTCACTCAACAAATAACGTGCATGCTAGTATGTTTCAGTGTTTTAGGAATCCTTTAGAAGCTGGCAGTTAAAAACAACTTTAGCTCTCTCACAACCCTGTTGTTGGTTTGGCTAACATAAAGGGGCCCAGCCTATATAAAGTTTCAGATTTCAGTATAGTTCTTACTTACAAGAGATGGCTGGGGATTTGCTCTGACTTGTCACTGTGTATTTCTCTTTATACACCAGGGACAAAACATTTCCCCATTCTTCTTAAGGAAGAAGATAAAGCTCATGAATGTCTACCTGTCTGATTTGTCTAATTTGAGGAAATTGAACTTGATGGCCTACTCACCACCAGCTCATGGTGAGAAGAGTTTTAAGTCTCTGCAGGAACTGATATTTAGTAATCTGGATTAATCAGACACGACATAGAAAAAGATTAAACACTCATTGATACATTAGTTTTTTAACTAGTAAATGTTCTGTTCAGAATTGTCTCAAAGTTAAGCAATTTTATGTTGCTCTTAAACTTTTTCAAGAGTTCCAAGTTTTTACATAAAGCATAGGTATAAAAAATGTTTTAAAGTTATTATATCGACAAATCTAGTAAATGTCTGTTCAGATTTCTATTGTCTCAAAGATCATATGTGGGTATTTAAGTTTGTTTGAATCAGGATCCAAATATGGACTTTAAACTGCTACTAATTGCTGTCTCCTAACTGTATTTAATTTGTGTGTATTCCCTTAATATTTTCCTGTCCTTTGCCTGTTACAGTTTGTGTTTTGAAATGTTCTGGAGCCTTTCAAACAGAATAGATTTTTACCACTTAAAACCATGTTGGTACAGTTTAACCTATTTTCTCTTTATTTTCTATAAATTAATAGTTAGAATTCAAGAGTGACCAGATTCAGCACTTGAAGGGTGGTGGGGTAGGCAGCAAGACTTCTTCATAAGTGGTGTGGTTGTCCTTCAGAAAGGCAGTACATAATATTTGGTTGTCTCTTAGGCTTGAGTTTGAAAGATGAGGTTTCTACTGGATTCTGTTAACATTTAGTAAGTTCTAGTGATTGTTAAGCACTCAGCCACTTTCAGGAGTTAAGGAATTTTTCATTTTTCTAATTAGAGTAGACAGAACCTCTAGTTTTAGAAATCTCAGTGTTCACTCAACAAATAACGTGCATGCTAGTATGTTTCAGTGTTTTAGGAATCCTTTAGAAGCTGGCATTTAAAAAACAACTTTAGCTCTCTCACAACCCTGTTGTTGGTTTGGCTAACATAAAGGGGCCCAGCCTATATAAAGTTTCAGATTTCAGTATAGTTCTTACTTACAAGAGATGGCTGGGGATTTGCTCTGACTTGTCACTGTGTATTTCTCTTTATACACCAGGGACAAAACATTTCCCCATTCTTCTTAAGGAAGAAGATAAAGCTCATGAATGTCTACCTGTCTGATTTGTCTAATTTGAGGAAATTGAACTTGATGGCCTACTCACCACCAGCTCATGGTGAGAAGAGTTTTAAGTCTCTGCAGGAACTGATATTTAGTAATCTGGATTAATCAGACACGACATAGAAAAAGATTAAACACCAGTCATTGGACACAAGAAATCAAGAACTAGCTAGAGGGACCAAGCAGGCTGACCAAATGATGTATTGAAAAAAAATGAATGAAAAAGGGTTTTACAACTATATTCTCAAGTATAAAATAGCATTGTTTCAGTAAAATAGGAACACGTTGCTGTGCAAAACATAATTTGAGATTAAAATTCTTGGAAATCAGACTCTGAAAGCAAAATGCAACTGACAAAACAGAATGGATGCTGCCGGGATTTGAAGATATTGCTGAGTCGTCCACTTTGAGAATCCTACAATCTGTCTATTCACCTGTCTAATCCTACAATCTGTCTATTTGGATTGTTTTGGAATTTTGCTATTATTATAAGGCAAACTGCTGTGAAATTTTCTGAGTCTTTCAAAAAGTTTTATATCTCTTATAAAATTAAATATGTGCTTTAACATGTTACCCATTGATTTCATTAATAGTTATTTAGTCAGGAAAAATGAAAACCTGTTTCTAAAGCAGCCTGTATCATTTTGCATTCCTGCCAGCAGTATATGAGAGTTCAGGTTGCTCCACATTCTCACTCACACTTTTACTTTGTTCTTTCAGTGCATCATAACCATTCTGGATAGAGAGGGCTTGTATCTTTTGGAGGTAAGAGGGGTTTGACAATTCAGTGACCAGAATAACTGTGGTGACTGCCAGCTGTGCTTTTAACCAGCTGTTTCTGGCTCAAGTGTACATTTTAGGATTATGTATCCCAGCCTCCTTGTGGTTAGCTAGGACCCTGTGACCAATTAGCTCTCTCACAACCCTGTTGTTGGTTTGGCTAACATAAAGGGGCCCAGCCTATATAAAGTTTCAGATTTCAGTATAGTTCTTACTTACAAGAGATGGCTGGGGATTTGCTCTGACTTGTCACTGTGTATTTCTCTTTATACACCAGGGACAAAACATTTCCCCATTCTTCTTAAGGAAGAAGATAAAGCTCATGAATGTCTACCTGTCTGATTTGTCTAATTTGAGGAAATTGAACTTGATGGCCTACTCACCACCAGCTCATGGTGAGAAGAGTTTTAAGTCTCTGCAGGAACTGATATTTAGTAATCTGGATTAATCAGACACGACATAGAAAAAGATTAAACACCAGTCATTGGACACAAGAAATCAAGAACTAGCTAGAGGGACCAAGCAGGCTGACCAAATGATGTATTGAAAAAAAATGAATGAAAAAGGGTTTTACAACTATATTCTCAAGTATAAAATAGCATTGTTTCAGTAAAATAGGAACACGTTGCTGTGCAAAACATAATTTGAGATTAAAATTCTTGGAAATCAGACTCTGAAAGCAAAATGCAACTGACAAAACAGAATGGATGCTGCCGGGATTTGAAGATATTGCTGAGTCGTCCACTTTGAGAATCCTACAATCTGTCTATTCACCTGTCTAATCCTACAATCTGTCTATTTGGATTGTTTTGGAATTTTGCTATTATTATAAGGCAAACTGCTGTGAAATTTTCTGAGTCTTTCAAAAAGTTTTATATCTCTTATAAAATTAAATATGTGCTTTAACATGTTACCCATTGATTTCATTAATAGTTATTTAGTCAGGAAAAATGAAAACCTGTTTCTAAAGCAGCCTGTATCATTTTGCATTCCTGCCAGCAGTATATGAGAGTTCAGGTTGCTCCACATTCTCACTCACACTTTTACTTTGTTCTTTCAGTGCATCATAACCATTCTGGATAGAGAGGGCTTGTATCTTTTGGAGGTAAGAGGGGTTTGACAATTCAGTGACCAGAATAACTGTGGTGACTGCCAGCTGTGCTTTTAACCAGCTGTTTCTGGCTCAAGTGTACATTTTAGGATTATGTATCCCAGCCTCCTTGTGGTTAGCTAGGACCCTGTGACCAATTAGTTGTAACAGAACTGCTTGCTGTGTGTCACTTCTGGGCAGACCATTTCATTGTTCTCCAGAGACTTTTTTTCTCCTTTCATGGGGACCAATAGCATCCAAGTAGATCTTTTCTGTCAGAGTGGCGTACCCAGCCAAAATGTGATGTACATGCAACATCAATGTGAAGTACAATTTTAAGAGCCTAAGGTTTTTGAGTTTCTAATAAATAACTCAGCCTTTCCTGACTGATAGTATTCCTAAATGCCTCAGCCTACCAGTATACATGGATTAAATTTAATTGATATTTTAAGTTAATTTTAATATTTTTGAACTACAACTTCTGTTTTTTTAATTTCTTAATATCCAAATTAATTTCCCAGTGATCTCCACCTCTGGGCTTCATGCCGTATTGTAATCTCCCCTCTGTGAATGTGGGCTGGAATGCTTTCACCCAATTCATGTAAGGTAATGAATAGATGACATTTCCAAAGTTAGGTACTGTGGCTTCCACTTGGGCACCCTGTCTTACTCATTCTGAGAGAAGCCAGCTGGCGTGCTTTTTTTTTTTTTTTTTTGGCGTGTTTTAAGCTACCTTATAGAGAGGCTTATGTAGCAAGAAACTGATGTCTCCAGCCAACAGCTAGCAAGGTCCTGAAGCCAGAGAAAGTGAGCATGGAAGTGGATTCTCCCCAAGTCAAAGCTTGAGTGTCTGTGAAATTTTCTGAGCAAAAGTTTTATATCTCTTATAAAATTAAATATGTGCTTTAACATGTTACCCATTGATTTCATTAATAGTTATTTAGTCAGGAAAAATGAAAACCTGTTTCTAAAGCAGCCTGTATCATTTTGCATTCCTGCCAGCAGTATATGAGAGTTCAGGTTGCTCCACATTCTCACTCACACTTTTACTTTGTTCTTTCAGTGCATCATAACCATTCTGGATAGAGAGGGCTTGTATCTTTTGGAGGTAAGAGGGGTTTGACAATTCAGTGACCAGAATAACTGTGGTGACTGCCAGCTGTGCTTTTAACCAGCTGTTTCTGGCTCAAGTGTACATTTTAGGATTATGTATCCCAGCCTCCTTGTGGTTAGCTAGGACCCTGTGACCAATTAGTTGTAACAGAACTGCTTGCTGTGTGTCACTTCTGGGCAGACCATTTCATTGTTCTCCAGAGACTTTTTTTCTCCTTTCATGGGGACCAATAGCATCCAAGTAGATCTTTTCTGTCAGAGTGGCGTACCCAGCCAAAATGTGATGTACATGCAACATCAATGTGAAGTACAATTTTAAGAGCCTAAGGTTTTTGAGTTTCTAATAAATAACTCAGCCTTTCCTGACTGATAGTATTCCTAAATGCCTCAGCCTACCAGTATACATGGATTAAATTTAATTGATATTTTAAGTTAATTTTAATATTTTGAACTACAACTTCTGTTTTTTTAATTTCTTAATATCCAAATTAATTTCCCAGTGATCTCCACCTCTGGGCTTCATGCCGTATTGTAATCTCCCCTCTGTGAATGTGGGCTGGAATGCTTTCACCCAATTCATGTAAGGTAATGAATAGATGACATTTCCAAAGTTAGGTACTGTGGCTTCCACTTGGGCACCCTGTCTTACTCATTCTGAGAGAAGCCAGCTGGCGTGCTTTTTTTTTTTTTTTTTTGTGTGTTTTAAGCTACCTTATAGAGAGGCTTATGTAGCAAGAAACTGATGTCTCCAGCCAACAGCTAGCAAGGTCCTGAAGCCAGAGAAAGTGAGCATGGAAGTGGATTCTCCCCAAGTCAAAGCTTGAGTGTCTGTGACTCAAGCAGATGCTTGATAAGTGCAGGTTTTCACATTGTTCATTCTCTATGGGGTAATATCATTTTCTCCAGTGTCTTTCAAGATTTATTTCTTTATCTTGAAAAATTTTCAGAAATACAACTGTAATGTGACCAAACTTGGGTTTCTTGCAGTTTATCTTGCTTCGGGTTCATTCAGCTTCTTGAATATAGATTATATCTTCTGTCAGATTTGGAAGCTTTCCAGCCATTATTTCTTCAAATGTAATTTCAGTCCTGAACTTTCTCTTCTCTCTTTCAGAATTTTTTTTTTTTTAAATTTTGATCTCTTTTATTGGTTTTCTATCTATTTATTTTCATCCATCTTTATTGTTTGGTCTGTGTGGGCCTCCCATTGCAGTGGCCTCTCTCTCTGCAGAGCACTAGCTCTAGGCGCATGTGCTCCAGGGCACTGGCTCCCAATTGGACACACCAGTTCAACCGTTCCACGGCATGTGGGATCTTCCCAGTCCAGGAATCTAACCGATGGCCTTTGCACTGCAAGACAGACTCTTTACCCACTGGACCACCAGGGAAGCCCTCTTTTAGAATTTTAATGACATGAATGTTGTTTTGTTATTGTCCCACAAGACTGAGATTCTGTCTGCTTTTATTTACTTTATAGTCTCTCTCGTTCAGATTAGATAATTCTTTGTGTGTGTGTTTCATTTTATTGTATTTATTTATATTTTTTTATACCAAAAGCATTTTTATTGAGGTATAACCAGCTAACAGCTTTGTGATAGTTTCTGGTAAACAGTGAAAGGGCTCGGTCATACATATACATGTATCCATTCTTCCCCAAAACCCCCTCCCATCCAGGCTGGTCCATAACATTAAGCAGAGTTACAGATGTGCAATACAATAGATTTTTGTTGGTTATCTATTTCAAACATGGCATTGTGTATTTGACTTTCCCAAAGTCCCCAAGATCCCCTCCCCACTGCAACCATGAGTCAGTTTTCTAAGTTTGTGAGTCTCTTTCTGTTTTGTAAATAAGTTCATTTGTATCATTTCTTTATAGGATTCACATAAAAGGGTTGTCATATGATATTGATATTTCTCCTCTGTCTGACTTACTTCGCTCAGTATGACACACTCTAGGTCTATCCGTATTGCTACAAATGGCCTTATTTCATTCTTAATGGCTGAGTAATATTCCATTTTATCTATCTATCTACATATACACACATACATATATATATACACACACATCTCAGATCATTTTTTTAATGATTATTTTTATTTGACTTACTTTTATAAAGTTTTGTTGTTTATGGATATGTACAATCCCAGATTAGTCACATGTATATCTATATCCCTGGCCCCCTCCCTCCTCCAACCCCCTCCCAGTACCCCCCACCCTACCCCTCCAGGTCATCACACAGAGCCCCTGCAGGATCCCCTTTTCTCACAGAGCAATGACAATAGCTATTTCTTTCACATATGATAGTATAGGTTTTCATGCTACTTCCTTTACGCCTCCCACCCACTGTTCATTCCCCACATTGTCCATATGTCTACTGTCCATGTCTGTTTTTCCATAGCTTTTGACTGCGTGTGTTATCATTATCATCCTACTAGATTCCATATACATGTGTTAGTATATTGTACTTGTCCTTCTCTTTTTGACTGACTTCACTTTTTACGATAGGTTCTAGATCCGGGCACCTCATTAGGACTGATTCTTCTGCATTTCTTTTTACAGTTGTATTCCATTGTACACATGTACCAGAGCTGTTGTATCCATTCATTTGTCAGTGGACGTCTAGGTGCTTCCATGTTCTAGCTATTGTATAGAGAGCTGCAATGAACATTGGGGTACAGGTGCTTCTTTCAGTTTCGATTTCATCAGGGTATAAGCCTAAGAGTGGGATTGCTGGGTTGTATGGTGCTTCTATTTTTAGTTTTTTAAGGAATCTCCATACTGTCTTCCACAGCGGCTATATCAATTTACATTCCCACCAACAATGCAAGAGTGTTCCCTTTTCTCTGCACCCTCTCCAGCATTTATTGTCTGTTGATTTGTTGATGATGGCCATTCTGACTGGTGTGAGTTGATATCCCATTGTAGTTTTGATCTGCATTTCTGTTGAGTCTCTTTCTGTTTTGTAAATAAGTTCATTTGTATCATTTCTTTATAGGATTCACATAAAAGGGTTGTCATATGATATTGATATTTCTCCTCTGTCTGACTTACTTCGCTCAGTATGACACACTCTAGGTCTATCCGTATTGCTACAAATGGCCTTATTTCATTCTTAATGGCTGAGTAATATTCCATTTTATCTATCTATCTACATATACACACATACATATATATATACACACACATCTCAGATCATTTTTTTAATGATTATTTTTATTTGACTTACTTTTATAAAGTTTTGTTGTTTATGGATATGTACAATCCCAGATTAGTCACATGTATATCTATATCCCTGGCCCCCTCCCTCCTCCAACCCCCTCCCAGTACCCCCCACCCTACCCCTCCAGGCCGTCACACAGTACCCCTGCAGGATCCCCTTTTCTCACAGCGCAATGACAATAGCTATTTCTTTCACATATGATGGTATAGATTTTCATGCTACTTCCTTTACGCCTCCCACCGACTGTTCCTTCCCTACAATGTCCATATGTCTACTGTCTATGTCTGTTTTTCTGTTGCTTCACTGCGTGTGTTATCATTATCATCCTACTAGATTCCATATACATGTGTTAGTATATTGTACTTGTCCTTCTCTTTTTGACTGACTTCACTTTTTACGATAGGTTCTAGATCCGGGCACCTCATTAGGACTGATTCTTCTGCATTTCTTTTTACAGTTGTATTCCATTGTACACATGTACCAGAGCTGTTGTATCCATTCATTTGTCAGTGGACGTCTAGGTGCTTCCATGTTCTAGCTATTGTATAGAGAGCTGCAATGAACATTGGGGTACAGGTGCTTCTTTCAGTTTCGATTTCATCAGGGTATAAGCCTAAGAGTGGGATTGCTGGGTTGTATGGTGCTTCTATTTTTAGTTTTTTAAGGAATCTCCATACTGTCTTCCACAGCGGCTATATCAATTTACATTCCCACCAACAATGCAAGAGTGTTCCCTTTTCTCTGCACCCTCTCCAGCATTTATTGTCTGTTGATTTGTTGATGATGGCCATTCTGACTGGTGTGAGTTGATATCCCATTGTAGTTTTGATCTGCATTTCTCTAATTATAAGTGAAGTTGAGCATCTTTTCATGTGTTTTTTGGCCAGCTGTATGTCTTCTTTGGAGAGATATCTCTTTAGATCTTTTTCCCATTTTTTTGATTTGGTTGTTCATTTTTCCGGTGTTGAGTTGTCTGAGTTGCTTGTAGATTTTGGAGATTAATTCTTTGTCTGTTGTTTCATTTGCTGTGATTTTCTCCCATTCTGTGGTTGTCTGTTCACCTTGTTTGTGGTTTCTTTTGCTGTACAGAAGCTTTTAAGTTTCATTAGGTTCCACATGTTACTTTTTGGTTTTAGTTCTGCTATTCTAGTAGGCAGGTCATGGAAGATCTTGCTTTCGTTTATGTCCTTGAGGGTTTTGCCTATATTCTCCTCTAAGAGTTTTAGGGTTTCTGGTCTTCCATTTAGGTCTTTAATCCATTTTGAGTTTCTTTTTTTTTTTTAAGATTTATTTATTTATGTATTTATTTATTTATTTTGGTGGGGGTGGGGTGGGGAGAGAGGGGAGCAGGCGGGCCACTTCTATTGGTCTTTCATTTGCCCATTTTCATTCATCTTTGTTCTTTGGCCCGTGTGGGCCTCCCATCGCAGTGGCCTTTGTTGTTGCAGAGCACCGGCTCTGGGCACATGCGCTCCAGAGCTCCGGCTCGGTAATTGGACACATGGGTCCAGCCACTCCGCGGCACGTGGGATCTTCCCAAGCCAGGGATCGAACCGGCGCCCCTTGCACTGCAAGGCGGTGTCCTTACCCACTGGACCACCAGGGAAGCCCCTGAGTTTATCTTTGTGTATGATGTTAGGGAATGTTCCAACTTCATTTTTTTGCATGTAGCTGTCCAATATTCCCAGCACCATTTGTTGAAGAGGCTGTCTTGTTTTATATTTTCGCCTCCTTTGTCAAAAATAAGGTGTCCATAGGTGTGTGGGTTTATCTCTGGGTTCTCTACCTTGTTCCATCAGATTAAATAATTCTTAATAACCTCAAGATCCGCTGATGATTTCCTCTCTCATCTGCATTATGCTACTGAACGCATTTGGTAAGGGTTTTTTTTTTGTTTCAGGTCTAAAATTTCTGCTTGGTTCTTCCATATATCTCTTACTCAAGTTTATGTGCTAATTAGCTTTGCATTGGATCCTGCACACTTTGAGTATTATGAGAATTTTGTTGCTATTTAAATCTTTTATAAGGCCAACTGTTTAGGTTCAGTAGAGTTAACTCCCACATCTGTGGCTGTATCAATTTTCAAAGCTTCTGCAGTGGTATTCTGGTCCACCTCCACTTAGGTGCTACCTGAAACCTGGACAGCAGTCCACACATAGTTCATTTTGCCATGTTGATTATGGTCAGTTTCATGCATCATGTAGTTGAGGGTGTGTCCAGGAGTTCATTAACAGATTTAAAGGAACCTCTGGCTTCTTTTTCTCTGTAATCCTCCCTCAGTCTTTAGTTGGGATGGTTAAGGTGCTGCCTCTCTGCAGTTGGTCACTCAGTGCAGGGCAAGGATGGTCCCCAGGGCTCCTCCCATAGTCTTGGCCACATCCAGTGATTAGGGGATGTGTGTTAATTCGGCGTAGGGCAGGTATGATCAAATGGATTTTTTCATACACATCTCTCTTTTCCATCTTTGGTTTATGAGAGCAGGCTTCTTTTCCTGCACCCATTGATATTTTCAGGTTTTAGATTTTTCTTGCACCCAAGTCAAAGAAAGTAAAAAATGGTAGCAAAAGAAACCCCCTAGGAAACTTCCAGGTCATTTCTCAAGTTCTAGTGTGCTTACCCAGACCACCACTCCTTCCCCACCTTAAAAAGATTTGATAGTTGCTTTATATATTTCATCCATGGTTTTTAGTTCAATTTAGTAGCAGGAATAAGGTGAAATATATTTACCCCCTCTTGTATGGTACTCAAAGTCTACAAAGTAGCTTTAAAAACAGGTTTTCATCTACTAAGAGATCAAGACAGGTTTAACACTAGAGGAAGCCTTACTTCAGAGGAAACTCATATTTTTTAAGCACTCATGGGTCAGACATTCTGAGTGATACTGAAACTTGGCAGCAACCCAACAAAGAAGACATTTCCTCTTTAAAAGTATGGAATAGTATAAAACAAGCAATACCTTATATATAGGCTGTCTAGTATTGATCATTTTAGGATCATTAAATAAAGTACTGTAAACAAAGCACACTTAGCACCCATTCCCTTCCCCAAGAAATTATGAGCTCAGTGTTGCCTTTTCTGTTTTGTTTTGTTTTTCTTTCTTTTTTTTTGGCCACTTCTATTGATCCTTCATCTAGTCATCCCTGCTCCTTGGCCTGTGCGGAACTCCCATCGCAGCAGCCCCTCTTGTCGCAGAGCACCGGCTCTGGGCACATGCGTTCCAGAGCTCTGGTTCGGTAGTTGGACACATCGGTCCAGCCACTCCCTGGCACGCGGGATCCTCCCAGACCAGGGATCGAACCGGCGACTGTTGCACTGCAAGGCAGTGTCCTTACCCACTGGATCACCAGGGAAGCCCCCCTCCTCTTTTTTTTAATATTTGTCTTTCTCTCTCTCTCTGACTTGTTTCAATTTAGTACGATAATCCCTAGGTCCTCTCTGCAGTTGGTCACTCAGTGCAGGGCAAGGATGGTCCCCAGGGCTCCTCCCATAGTCTTGGCCACATCCAGTGATTAGGGGATGTGTGTTAATTCGGCGTAGGGCAGGTATGATCAAATGGATTTTTTCATACACATCTCTCTTTTCCATCTTTGGTTTATGAGAGCAGGCTTCTTTTCCTGCACCCATTGATATTTTCAGGTTTTAGATTTTTCTTGCACCCAAGTCAAAGAAAGTAAAAAATGGTAGCAAAAGAAACCCCCTAGGAAACTTCCAGGTCATTTCTCAAGTTCTAGTGTGCTTACCCAGACCACCACTCCTTCCCCACCTTAAAAAGATTTGATAGTTGCTTTATATATTTCATCCATGGTTTTTAGTTCAATTTAGTAGCAGGAATAAGGTGAAATATATTTACCCCCTCTTGTATGGTACTCAAAGTCTACAAAGTAGCTTTAAAAACAGGTTTTCATCTACTAAGAGATCAAGACAGGTTTAACACTAGAGGAAGCCTTACTTCAGAGGAAACTCATATTTTTTAAGCACTCATGGGTCAGACATTCTGAGTGATACTGAAACTTGGCAGCAACCCAACAAAGAAGACATTTCCTCTTTAAAAGTATGGAATAGTATAAAACAAGCAATACCTTATATATAGGCTGTCTAGTATTGATCATTTTAGGATCATTAAATAAAGTACTGTAAACAAAGCACACTTAGCACCCATTCCCTTCCCCAAGAAATTATGAGCTCAGTGTTGCCTTTTCTGTTTTGTTTTGTTTTTCTTTCTTTTTTTTTGGCCACTTCTATTGATCCTTCATCTAGTCATCCCTGCTCCTTGGCCTGTGCGGAACTCCCATCGCAGCAGCCCCTCTTGTCGCAGAGCACCGGCTCTGGGCACATGCGTTCCAGAGCTCTGGTTCGGTAGTTGGACACATCGGTCCAGCCACTCCCTGGCACGCGGGATCCTCCCAGACCAGGGATCGAACCGGCGACTGTTGCACTGCAAGGCAGTGTCCTTACCCACTGGATCACCAGGGAAGCCCCCCTCCTCTTTTTTTTAATATTTGTCTTTCTCTCTCTCTCTGACTTGTTTCAATTTAGTACGATAATCCCTAGGTCCCTCTGTATTGCTACAAATGGCAGTATTTCATCCTTTTATTTATTTATTTGGCTGTGTTGGGTCTTAGTTGCAGCACTCCGGATATTCATTGCCTCATGCAGGATCTTCCATTATGGCCCATGGACTCTCCAGCATGGCTTGTGGGCTCAGCAGTTGTGCTACAAGGACTTAGTTGCTTCAAGGCATGTGGGATATTAGTTTCCTGACCAGGGATCGAACCTGGTCCCCTGCATTGCAAGGTGGATTCTTAACCACTGAACTACCAGGAAAGTCCCAGCCTTTTCTGTTTATTTTTATACATAGGTATTTACAAGCAAAATAGAGTATATCAGATGTTAAAATCTGAAACTTATTTCATTGAACTTTATGCTTTGAGATAGTCTTCTCTTTTAATAGATAAACTTAGTATCTTTGTGTTTATTATACTGGAATATACCTATTCTTGCAGTTTATTATTATGGAGGATAAAGGAATGATTCTTACTTTTCCTCCTTGTTCTTACATTTAAAGAAGATTTGATCCCCCACCCCAGCACACACACACATGACCAAATGCTAACTTATTTTTTAAAATTCAAGTTATTTTAAATACAACTTATTTTCTCAACAAGCTTTGTCTCTTTACTCACTATATCTTGTTGAATACTTCAAGATGTTTTTGTACCATAGACTTTTCAGTGGAAATGTATGAACAGTTAATTTTCTCTTTGTGGGCTGAAGTGATTTTAGAAAGCTAAAGTGGCTGGGTTTAGAATTCTAGGTTGCCAGTTATCTTTCTGTGGCATTCTGTAGGTATTCCATTGTATTCTGGCATCTTTTATTGCTGAAAAAGCTGGATGTCATTTTGATTATTTCTTTGAAGGATGCATGTTTTTAGTGAAACCTCAGAGTTTCACTAAAATCTGTCTAGGTATGGGTTAATTTCTCTTTGCTTTGCTTGGGATTCATTGTATTCCTTTAAACTGAAAATGCGTTTCTGAAATTTTAACTTTTTCCTCAAAAATAAGGGCTCCCATTTTTTGTCTCCTTCTCAGCCTCCTAGAAATTTGCAGCTTCACTATCTTGATTATAGACTTCAAGTATTTTTATATTACATCCTTTTGTTCATTGACAACTAGATTTGGACATTAAAGAGAAACCTGTATGTAACCTGACTGAATTTCATCTGAAAATGTCATGGGTTGCTGCATGCCACCTGTCTCTTTTTAGACTGTACTCATTTTCATATAAAAACCTTGGGCTTCATTCCTAAATGCAACTAATTTCTGGGAAGTAATGAAGTTGTTTAAGGATGGTACTGAGCTTGTTTAACCGGCTACTTTCAGCCTTTTATCCTCAAACTGCCTCTTGCTTGGGAGCATTAGAGCCCAACCGACAGCACTTCTGTGAATGGCAGGCACTGTCCCAGGCTAAAGGCCGTCTTTCTGACCAACGTAGGAGCAGTGCTGACGCCCCCCCTCCAACCCACACATCATGGCTGGCACCATACTCTACACTCACTTCTTTATTATTTGCAAGTTTATTTAACACCCTAGCCTACCCAACTGTCTCCTTCCATGGAAAGTGTTTTCTTTGTTGTCTTTTGGAATGCATTTGAAGCCACTTCTCTTAACCAATAAAAACATCTAGCCTTCTATTTGGGGGAACTTTAATATTCCTACGTAGTTCACATTGGATAAAATGTCTTGAATGCAAGCAAGTTATCTTTTTCCACTCTTTATGCCAGACTTTTGAGAAAGAATCTGTTTGTTTCTAATTCTGCTTTGGCTGCTTCCTGCTACAGTGAGGAGCAGTTTTGGATCAGGTTCCCAGTGGCAGCACTATTGAGGGAAACTCTGCATTTTAGGGGGATGACTGACATCACTCCTGGTGCTGTTGGATTCCACCCTGTTTTCTGGGAATTTATGACTTTGGCTGGGACTTAAAGCACTTAAATCTTCTGAATCTCACTAAGTTTTTTTTGTTTCAAATGATCCTTAGATGTGCTTTTGTAGGAAACTGCAAATATACTCCCAACCACACAAAGGCTTTTTACTAGTGAGGGTAAAGTACAATACAGTAAATGTATCAAAAGTACATTAAAACTCTCTTGCATTGGTTCTGAAGACCCTGGCCCTCTATACAAGATACAGATCCACAGAGAGTCATGTAAGTCCATTAAAAAAATGATTTGTAGGACTTGCCTGGTGGTCCAGTGGATAAGGACACTGCCTTGTAGTGCAAGGGGCTCCAGTTCGATCCCTGACCTGGGAAGATCCCACGTGCTATGGAGCAGCTGGACTGATGTGTCCAGCAATCGAGCTGGAGCTCTAGAGCGCATGCGCCCAGAGCAGGCACTCTGCAACGAGAAAGGCCACTGTGATGGGAGGCCCACACAGGCCAAAGAACAAAGATGGATGAAAATAAATAAATGAAAGACTAATAGAAGTAGCCAAAAGAAAAAAGATTTGTACTTTATTTTTTTCAGCCTTCCATTGTTCAATGAATTTGGAAGAAGTTGCAGGCAACCTACATTTCAGAACTTAATTTGTAAAAGAATGATGGCCGTAATCTGTGACTTAGTCTAAGTAGAAAGTGAAATCTCTTGTATGGATTTGTATAAATATTTTCCTGAGGAACAGTCTCTTTACATATGAGACTGAAAATAACCAAATGCTAAAAGATAAGAGAATATAAACACTAAGGCTTTCAAACATGTTTCTCCCTCTTCCTGAACACCTCCTCCCCCTCCTCCTCACATCTAGTCATGCCTGGTTTCTTTTTGTTCAGATTTTAGCTGAAAGTCACCTTATAAGAGAAACTCTTCCTGGCTACCCAGTATAAACGTGTCCCAAACCCCAGCCATATACCATATTTGCTTTTGTTTTTTAAAGAACATTTAACCCTGTGAAATCTTGATCTGTTTTTCCATCTGGAATCAATGCCCTGTGAAATAGGGCTTAACTTTCTTGTTCATCTTACATTCATCTGTTCATCTGTCATTTAGAATGGTGTGTGTGCGTCTGTGTTCAGTCACTCAGTCGTGTCCAACTCTGTGACCCTGTGGACTGTAGAGCCTGGGAAGGGACTGTAGCCTGCCAGGCTCCTCTGTCTGGATTTCCTAGGCAAGACATGCCATTTCCTCCTCCAGGGGATCTTCCTGACCCATAGATGCAACCCGTCTCCTGCATTTTCATTATTGCTATTTTATACTTTAAATAACTGAACTGCAGAAAAGATAAGTGAATTTGCCTGTTGTTTCAAAGCAAGTTGGTTTATCTGAGAATTTAATCAATCTACATCAGTATGAAGCCATAGCTCATGTTCTTCTACTTTTCTCTGATGGTCCAGAGGAAAGGGTTGTTAGGAAGGGAAAGGAAGGTGGATCTGAATGCAAAGTAAGTCAAACTGGAGTCAGGCTCCTGCAAGCACCAAGGCAGGGAGTGTAGGGTGTAGAGTATCAGACACCAGATCCTAAGTGAGGACGAAGATAACAAATAACTTTTAAGAGCACTTACTTTGTGCCAGGCACTGTTCCAAACTATATTCTCTCCCACCTAAGAGTAGTAGGTAACATTTAACAGATGAGGAGTCTGAGGTTCAGAGATGCTGACTGTCTTCTCTGAGGCCACATGGGTAGGTTGTAGGGGAGCTGGGACATGAATGACATCCTTCTGAGGATGGAACAGGTACTCTTGGTGCTACCTGGCGCTCCACTTGCGAGAGGAGTATGCTTCGTGTTGGGCACAGATTCCTGCTTCCTGGATTCTTCTGGACCTTCTGTGGAATAACCTAAGCTGACGTAACACTCAGGCCCCTGGCCTGCTCTCCATAGAGGAGGTGACTGATGATGACACCCCCGTTGCTCCACCAGCACTGAGGAAACCCCCATTTTTATCTCCCCCACCTTTACCTGGGACCAGCATGGGATTAGCATATCTGCTGTAGAGGCTTTTCTGCAGGCTGCTCTACAGGCTTTGATGAGTGGGGGGCTCCCAGGGTTACATTGTCGAAGCACTGAGATAAGAAATGGAGAAGCCAGAATGCCCTGTGAAATAGGGCTTAACTTTCTTGTTCATCTTACATTCATCTGTTCATCTGTCATTTAGAATGGTGTGTGTGCGTCTGTGTTCAGTCACTCAGTCGTGTCCAACTCTGTGACCCTGTGGACTGTAGAGCCTGGGAAGGGACTGTAGCCTGCCAGGCTCCTCTGTCTGGATTTCCTAGGCAAGACATGCCATTTCCTCCTCCAGGGGATCTTCCTGACCCATAGATGCAACCCGTCTCCTGCATTTTCATTATTGCTATTTTATACTTTAAATAACTGAACTGCAGAAAAGATAAGTGAATTTGCCTGTTGTTTCAAAGCAAGTTGGTTTATCTGAGAATTTAATCAATCTACATCAGTATGAAGCCATAGCTCATGTTCTTCTACTTTTCTCTGATGGTCCAGAGGAAAGGGTTGTTAGGAAGGGAAAGGAAGGTGGATCTGAATGCAAAGTAAGTCAAACTGGAGTCAGGCTCCTGCAAGCACCAAGGCAGGGAGTGTAGGGTGTAGAGTATCAGACACCAGATCCTAAGTGAGGACGAAGATAACAAATAACTTTTAAGAGCACTTACTTTGTGCCAGGCACTGTTCCAAACTATATTCTCTCCCACCTAAGAGTAGTAGGTAACATTTAACAGATGAGGAGTCTGAGGTTCAGAGATGCTGACTGTCTTCTCTGAGGCCACATGGGTAGGTTGTAGGGGAGCTGGGACATGAATGACATCCTTCTGAGGATGGAACAGGTACTCTTGGTGCTACCTGGCGCCCACTTGCGAGAGGAGTATGCTTCGTGTTGGGCACAGATTCCTGCTTCCTGGATTCTTCTGGACCTTCTGTGGAATAACCTAAGCTGACGTAACACTCAGGCCCCTGGCCTGCTCTCCATAGAGGAGGTGACTGATGATGACACCCCCGTTGCTCCACCAGCACTGAGGAAACCCCCATTTTTATCTCCCCCACCTTTACCTGGGACCAGCATGGGATTAGCATATCTGCTGTAGAGGCTTTTCTGCAGGCTGCTCTACAGGCTTTGATGAGTGGGGGGCTCCCAGGGTTACATTGTCGAAGCACTGAGATAAGAAATGGAGAAGCCAGCCCTTCCAGCTAGAGAACTAAACTACAGCTGTCTGTTGAACATACACTATGTGGAAGACCCTAGCTTGGCCCTGGGCATTCAGTGATAAATGAGGTAAGACCTCCGCTCTCAGAATTTAGCGAGGCAGGCAAAAACCAAGTAAACAGAACAACTACTAACTGTTCAGAGTGTGTAGGATAACAGGCTGAGTGCCAAACTAGAAGATAAAAGCCCATTTCAGAGAGAAGTGTTGAAGACCTGAAGAGAAGTTGAAACATGAAGCACAGGAGCCAGCAGTGGTGGGACAAGCGTTCCAGGCAGAGGATGCCACACAAGCAGAGACCCAGGTGAACACGTGAGCAGTGAAGACACTTCGTTTCTCTGCATCACCTGCTTTTGCCCCTAACATAGTCCTGGGAATAGTACCCGACACCTGAGAAGTACTCAAATATTAATCATTCTTAGGTAAGAAAGGAACCATGGATCCTCATCACTTCTGTACTGCTCATGCCAAAATAATAGCGCTACAAACTCTCTAAGTGTGAGAATAAGTAGACCACTTGCAGAGCATTCAGTAAGGTGCTCAGACCTTTTGTCCAGATCATTATCGTAACAGGTCTAATAAGAGTTGTTTGAGTAACAAGCACCAAGTAGTCAGGATTAGAGCAGATGCTCAGGAACTATCGGGAAGAACATCTGAAGCATTTGCTATTTCTAGAGGAAAGTTATTTGTGGTAGGCATGCCAGTTGCCTACCTGAAACTCATTCTTCACCTTTTCTTCAGTTAACAAATTCCTGATTTCCTTTGAGGCACTAACATGCCCAGGTATAAGAGTGCCTTATATTCCTCGCAGCTCAGTGTAGCAATTTGAACCAAGCCTGGCCAGTTAAAAGTAAGCAGAAGTTACTGGGTGAAACCTCTGGAAAAACATTTCAATGGCAGCCAGCTTGGACAGGATCTTCCTTTTGTTCTTCCTCCTTTATTCCTACCTAGAATGCCCAGGTATGCAGCAGCAATCCTAGGACCATGAGGATGAGGGCTACATGCAAAGAAGGCAGAATAGCAAGACTGAAGACTAGCTCTTGACTTTCGACCGCTGGACTTACTGTTAAGTATGCTAAGTGAGAAAAAGGAACTATTTGATTAAACTGCTGTGGTTGCTTTTCAGTTATATGCAGCCAAACATAATTCTAACAGGGCTAAAGTGGCAACCACTGCTGAGACATACAAACTGTTTCTTTAGCCAAAGACTCAACTGATATGCAACAATTCTGCTGGGCTGGATATTCTAGTTACCCTTCAAACCCCTCTGAACCTAAGGTACATGGGAGTTTACAAAGAGTATTGGAGGAAACAAGCCATTCTTCAAAATGAGATGTTTTTATTAGAATATTAATTGCAGATTTTGAAAAACTACATACATGGAAAAAACTCAGAAGTGGTATTACAGATCAAGTAAATTAGGAGGAGGAAAAAGATTTCTTCAGTGTATATAAAATGTAAACATTTGCCCTGGGGTTTCCCACAGATGGCAGTCCACAAGGACTTACTTGGAATAAAAATGTCTTATCAGATCTCCAGTATAGCTTCTATAATGTCTACAAACTTGCTACATTGAAGTTAAAGTTATGACCACACCTTGAGTTTTCTATGCAAAAACTTAAATGGTCCCAGCCAAGGTAACTTTTTGCTAGATGTGGAAGCAGAGGCACCGAAGCAAAATCAATCTTCCAATGATGAGCTTCCACTCACAGTGCTAATTGTATTTACATTTACCTTGAGAGAATATACACAGTATATAAAACCCCTACTTGAGTCTGTGGTGGAAAATGAGATAATTTCTTTATGAGATGCTCCAAAGCACATCAAGTCAGTCAGTTGAACTTAGGGAGAAAAGACTAAGAAGAGGCCCTCTTCTGTTCAGAAAATGGGGACTCATAAACCTCCATGGGTGGACAGGTACAAACCAGGTGCTGATCTCCATAGATGTCATCAATGCGGGCAATGGTTGGCCAGAATTTGTTCTCTGGTTTCACGAAGGGCTGCAAGGGACAAAGACAGAAATGATCCTGGATGCTCTGAGGTTTCTCTTGGGGGGAGAGGTGGGGAGACTTCAGTGATACTCTACAGCCTAAGATATTGGCCCAGCAGGCACAGAAAGCGTGAGAAGCTAAAATTCAGGTTCCTTCATTACTGTCCCTCTGAATTCCCCATCTCTGCTCCACCAGACTGCAGAGCATCTTCATATAAGAATTAACAGGATAAAGGGCTTCCCTGGTGGCTCAGATGGTAAAGAATGAACAGGATGACGGTAGGAAACATTAAGCCACTTGGCAGAGACTCTTATTTGGTCTTCCTGCACTGTGCACCCTGAGGATTTCCCAGCCTGTGGTTGGCATGCTGACCTCAGAACTCTGAAAGCCAATTCCTGTGTTCTGTGTAGTCCTGTGAAGGTGTCCTCCATATGGTCACTATAGTGAGGAGACGTCAAGAGTGGAGCCCTCAAAGCCGGGGGCGGCCCCTGATATGCACATGAACCTGAACCAGCTGGCATGTCCAGCTTCAGAGGGGAACTTACAAGTGGGAATGCTGCCACCTCTCTGGAATACGGCCGATCCCAGTGGGAGGATGTGACGCAGGTCAAGGAGTGTGGAGACATCTGAGAAAGACATGATGGGAGAGGAGTTAGGGCAGAGCCCCGCCTCCTCCTCTTGCACCTCATGTCAACCAGTGAGCTGAGGGAAGCCCACAGATAGAGGGTCATTGTTTTGTTTCATTTCAGTTTGAGGGGAAGGAAATTTTGGGAGGAAAATGTTTGTTGTGAAATGTTTCAAATACCAGAAAGTTCGAGCTACATAGCACATTTACCATCCAACATAAATCAACATTTTGTTGTGTTTAGTTAATCTTTCAAAATAAAAAACATTACAGATACAGTTGATGGTGCCTAGGTATCCCTCTCCATTTTATTGCTGGCCCTCCTTCCCAGTGACACCCACCACCCTGAATGTGGTTGTCATGACTCTCATGTTTCTTATATTACTGTATATGTTAATAAACTGAATAGAGCCTAGTTTGATACACTTTTAAGCCTTGTATCATTCTGTGTGTGTGTGTGTTCCTCCCTCCACTTGCCTTTGTATCTCAGTGGTGGCTCAAAGGTGAAGAACCCACCTGCCTTGTGGGAGACCTGAGTTTGATCCCTGGGTTGGGAAGATCCCCTAGAGGAGGGAATGGCAACCCAACTCCAGTATTCTTGCCTGGAGAATCCCCATAGACAGAGGAACCTGGCCAGCTGAGGTCCATGGGGTGGCAAAGAGTCTTAACACTACTGAACGACTAAGCACACGTTATGTTCCCTAGATATCTATTGCCATTTTTAAAAAATCGCCTAAATCCTGAAAGAATCATCAGTTGCCAGAGAAATAACAATGAGAGCAAATCATATTCTATTTCTCCACTACCCTGTCAGACTCAACATGGAACATGGGGGCTGGCTCCTCCCACTGGTCATTGGTCCCAGCAGAGCAGATCTGGAACGTGTCTGAGCTCCCCTGCACATCTCAGACAGGCTTTTTGGCTTGGAGCCATAACAACACCACCACAGCCCGTGTGATATTCTCAGTTGTGATCCCTTATCTTAATAATGGCTGGACATAATGCAGAACTTTGGAGTTACGGCTCTGGCCAGATACAAAAGGAACATATTTTGGAAAAGGTAAAGCAATGCCTGACAAATTTTTCTCTAATGTAGGCCATAAATGTGGTAAAACACTCAGGCCAAGTACCAGTCTGGTTGTATGAGAATATATCCAGAGTTTCAAGTGTAAGTAATCTCAATAGAGTACTTCAAAGAGAGAGATAGAATGATAAGACTTCTTTAACTACACGGAGTCCATCAGCCTCTGCTCCCTCATTTGGCAGCCAACTGGGTCCTGGTGCGGTGGCGCTAAACAAATGTATAAAGACATATCAGAAATAATCATCTTATACGTGAGTAACCACTGCTATGTTGATTTGGGAAGATTTAAACTTCCAGGTAATTGTATCTGCTCAAGAGAGTCTTAATCTAGGCAAAGATATCACCTTCCCATAAGAGTTCAAAGGGTGCCAGCGCCCCATCCAGGCAATGTTTTCCGCTCTCTGGGGTATGTTAGGTCAAGTACTGGTGCCTAGGTACCTTCAGCGGATTGACCCTGGGGTCGATGCGGCCCTCCTCGATGTCGGCGATTTCCTGCCGGATGCTGATCATGGCATCACAGAATCTGTCCAGCTCTGCCTTGTCTTCTGACTCAGTGGGTTCTATCATGAGGGTGCCTGCCACTGGCCAGGACATGGTGGGGGCATGAAATCCTGCCAAGTAGATGGGGAAACTTGTGTCACTCAGACCACCCAAGGCTGGAAAAGATGCTCTCCTTCTTAAAATTTATCCCAAGGAAAATAACTATTTTTTTAATATTTTGATTTTATACATACATATATATATACATACATACATATTGTGTGTATATATACATACATGCCCATATATACATATATACTGTGTGTATGTATATATTGTGTATATACAATTTGCTACTGTATATATATAGGGATTCATTCAGTACTTTATGGAAGAAAAGCATAGGAAATAATAACCAAACCATCCAACAAGAGGATCAGTTAGGCCAATTTTACTGGTATCATATACGATTAAGTTTATTTTTTTCAGCCCGTGTGATATTCTCAGTTGTGATCCCTTATCGTAATAATGGCTGGATATAATGCAGAACTTTGGAGTTACGGCTCTGGCCAGATACAAAAGGAACATATTTTGGAAAAGGTAAAGCAATGCCTGACAAATTTTTCTCTAATGTAGGCCATAAATGTGGTAAAACACTCAGGCCAAGTACCAGTCTGGTTGTATGAGAATATATCCAGAGTTTCAAGTGTAAGTAATCTCAATAGAGTACTTCAAAGAGAGAGATAGAATGATAAGACTTCTTTAACTACACGGAGTCCATCAGCCTCTGCTCCCTCATTTGGCAGCCAACTGGGTCCTGGTGCGGTGGCGCTAAACAAATGTATAAAGACATATCAGAAATAATCATCTTATACGTGAGTAACCACTGCTATGTTGATTTGGGAAGATTTAAACTTCCAGGTAATTGTATCTGCTCAAGAGAGTCTTAATCTAGGCAAAGATATCACCTTCCCATAAGAGTTCAAAGGGTGCCAGCGCCCCATCCAGGCAATGTTTTCCGCCTCTGGGGTATGTTAGGTCAAGTACTGGTGCCTAGGTACCTTCAGCGGATTGACCCTGGGGTCGATGCGGCCCTCCTCGATGTCGGCGATTTCCTGCCGGATGCTGATCATGGCATCACAGAATCTGTCCAGCTCTGCCTTGTCTTCTGACTCAGTGGGTTCTATCATGAGGGTGCCTGCCACTGGCCAGGACATGGTGGGGGCATGAAATCCTGCCAAGTAGATGGGGAAACTTGTGTCACTCAGACCACCCAAGGCTGGAAAAGATGCTCTCCTTCTTAAAATTTATCCCAAGGAAAATAACTATTTTTTTAATATTTTGATTTTTATACATACATATATATATATACATACATACATATTGTGTGTATATATACATATATGCACATATATACATATATACTGTGTGTATGTATATATTGTGTATATACAATTTGCTACTGTATATATATAGGGATTCATTCAGTACTTTATGGAAGAAAAGCATAGGAAATAATAACCAAACCATCCAACAAGAGGATCAGTTAGGCCAATTTTACTGGTATCTATACGATAAATATGCAACCATTCAAAGTATTTAAGTTTACATTTGTTAATATTTTCAAATGTTTACCAAATTTAAGTGAAAAAAGCAAACTATATAATGATATTTGTTTTATTTTTAAAGTGACAGTGTGTGTGTGTGTGTGTGTGTGTGTGTACCTACTTTATATATGTATGTATATTTTATGAGGCATGCTGCTTTGAAGAATAAATACTAAAATTTTAACAGGATTATTGCCAGAAAGTGAGACTAGGATTTTTATCTCACTTTGTGTTATAGAATCTTTTTTTGATGTTCATGTATTGCTTGCAATTAAAAGAAATTAAAATATTATAGACTACCAAAAGTTAAACAATGGGATAATAAGCATTAAGGAGCCTGGTGTGAGTGTTATTGTCCCTATTTTACAGATGAGGAAATTGATGTTTGGCCAGGATACAGAAAGTCTTTGCCTTTACACTGAATACAGGCTAAAGGTATTTCTATGTTTACTAAAGTTTCTACATATTAAGATGAATCAACAACACACATGATTAAGAGGAAGATTTCCTGGACAAAAGCCCAAAGAACTTTTTCCCAATTCTTAACACTTTTCCTGTGAAATTTTAATAGATGAAGAACAGCTCCCAGGATACTCCTGTCAACTAAGTTTGCCCTGGAGGGAAATGGTTCCCAAATTCTGGTGTGCATCACTGCATCCGGTACTTTAGAGTCATGCTTGCATTGTTTTAAGAGATTGTCTTCTCAACATTTTGTCATAATTTTTTTCAAATATACTGGTAAGTTGAAAGGACTATCGAGTGAAAACCCATACATCTACCTATATTCTACAGTAATGCTCTGTTTGCTTTATCCTGTGTCTAGTCTCTATTTCTATCACATTATCTCAGGCATCTGTTTCAGTTCTGGTGTATTTCCAAGCATGTTACAGTCGTTTGTAAATTTCCCCCTTAAACACTTCAGCATGCATATCATTAACCAAAATTCAATTATCTGTTCCCATATTTTTGAGGTAGTTTACTTATTGTGAAACACACAAATTTTAAGTGCCATTTAATCAGTTTTGACAAATGCATACAACCGTCAACCACATCAGAAAGGAACTTTTTTTTAAAAAAAGTAAACGTATATAATACTTTTTTTTTTTTTTAATTTTGGCCTCTTTCATTGGTTTTTTATTTATTTATTTTTCATCCATCTTTATTCTTTGGCCTTTGTGGGCCTTTCATTGCAGTGGCCCTTCTCATTGCAGAGCACTGGCTCTGAGCGCATGCGCTCCAGAGCTCTGGCTCGTAATTGGACATACTGGTCCAGTCGCTCCACAGCACGTGGGATCTTCCTGGGCCAGGGATTGAAACAATGCCCCTTGCACGGCCAGGCATACTTTTTACCCACTGGGCCACCAGGGAAGCCCAGGAAGGGGCTTCCTTTTAAACAACAAGCTGATCTCATTACTCATGAAGTCCAACCTCAATTCCATGTGTGGGCAAATTCTACTCAGTACTTTCTGCAATAGTGGTTCCCATATCTGGAACTATCTCAGTTGTCATGGAAACACAGATTCCTGGATTTTTGACCCTGATTCAGGAAATCCAAGGTATGAGCCTTTAAAAACTCTCATCAGAATCAGGTTAATCAACTAAAGTCTAATGTAAAATTCAAAAAAATCAAGTTTGGTTATCTCCCCTCTCTGGCCATGTGTCCCTCTACGCCTGGTAAGACTCGTTCATGGAGCACTTGTAAATTTTAATAGATGAAGAACAGCTCCCAGGATACTCCTGTCAACTAAGTTTGCCCTGGAGGAAATGGTTCCCAAATTCTGGTGTGCATCACTGCATCCGGTACTTTAGAGTCATGCTTGCATTGTTTTAAGAGATTGTCTTCTCAACATTTTGTCATAATTTTTTTCAAATATACTGGTAAGTTGAAAGGACTATCGAGTGAAAACCCATACATCTACCTATATTCTACAGTAATGCTCTGTTTGCTTTATCCTGTGTCTAGTCTCTATTTCTATCACATTATCTCAGGCATCTGTTTCAGTTCTGGTGTATTTCCAAGCATGTTACAGTCGTTTGTAAATTTCCCCCTTAAACACTTCAGCATGCATATCATTAACCAAAATTCAATTATCTGTTCCCATATTTTTGAGGTAGTTTACTTATTGTGAAACACACAAATTTTAAGTGCCATTTAATCAGTTTTGACAAATGCATACAACCGTCAACCACATCAGAAAGGAACTTTTTTTTAAAAAAAGTAAACGTATATAATACTTTTTTTTTTTTTTAATTTTGGCCTCTTTCATTGGTTTTTTATTTATTTATTTTTCATCCATCTTTATTCTTTGGCCTTTGTGGGCCTTTCATTGCAGTGGCCCTTCTCATTGCAGAGCACTGGCTCTGAGCGCATGCGCTCCAGAGCTCTGGCTCGTAATTGGACATACTGGTCCAGTCGCTCCACAGCACGTGGGATCTTCCTGGGCCAGGGATTGAAACAATGCCCCTTGCACGGCCAGGCATACTTTTTACCCACTGGGCCACCAGGGAAGCCCAGGAAGGGGCTTCCTTTTAAACAACAAGCTGATCTCATTACTCATGAAGTCCAACCTCAATTCCATGTGTGGGCAAATTCTACTCAGTACTTTCTGCAATAGTGGTTCCCATATCTGGAACTATCTCAGTTGTCATGGAAACACAGATTCCTGGATTTTTGACCCTGATTCAGGAAATCCAAGGTATGAGCCTTTAAAAACTCTCATCAGAATCAGGTTAATCAACTAAAGTCTAATGTAAAATTCAAAAAAATCAAGTTTGGTTATCTCCCCTCTCTGGCCATGTGTCCCTCTACGCCTGGTAAGACTCGTTCATGGAGCACTTGTAAATACAGACTGCTGGGCCTCATCCCTGGAACTGTGACTCAGTGGTGTGATTAAAACCAAGAATCTGTGTTATTATTTTCTTCTTCTTACTATTTTTTTTACTTAGCCATTCACTCATTCTCTCATTTATTAAACACAAGTGTTATGATTGCTTCCTGTGTGCCAGGCACTCTAGACAATCCCCGGATTAGGGCAGGTGTAGCCATCACTCTCTGAAACAAAGTATCAAGGCTACAGATAGAATTTAGGAATACTGGGCAATACCTTCAAATACCACTTCCCTCCCACCCCCCACCTCCACCCCACCCCCTGCCTCCCTCACTGCAAATACTGCTGCAGTCGTACGTGGGATACAGACCCCACACCCCAGAAGTGAAGCCTTATCCTGAATCAGCCATCATCCAGCCACTGGCTGGGAGGTTAAGTCAGGTCACAGGAGTGGTCAAGTGGAGAATCTGAAGCGACTGCTAATTTCATTAATGAAAGTCATCTCTGTTTTTCCCATTTATTATCAGTGTAATTCTGCATAATAAGATCATTGATGAGGGGAAATGAGTCACCTACATGGGACTCTCCTTATGATACAGTAGTAAAACTATTAAATTATTAAAGTTTTCACATTCCTTATTAAAAGAAGTCATCCAAATCATCTTAAAATTCAGATTAGACTCCACATTCATCAAAAGGCAAAGTTCTCCCCAATTTAGCCTTCCTGAGAAATGACTGAAGGGTCTTTGATGTTACTAATGTCACTAAGAAAATGTATTTTAATAAAACCTGTGCTGAGTGAGAACATCCAGTAACGATACACAGATTAAAAAAAAAAAAAAACTTCCAATAAAACTGCATCATCTCTGTGAAAACAAAGATCTCATTACTCATGAAGTCCAATTTCCATGTGTGGGCAAATTCTACTCAGTACTTTCTGCAATAGTGGTTCCCATATCTGGAACTATCTCAGTTGTCATGGAAACACAGATTCCTGGATTTTTGACCCTGATTCAGGAAATCCAAGGTATGAGCCTTTAAAAACTCTCATCAGAATCAGGTTAATCAACTAAAGTCTAATGTAAAATTCAAAAAAATCAAGTTTGGTTATCTCCCCTCTCTGGCCATGTGTCCCTCTACGCCTGGTAAGACTCGTTCATGGAGCACTTGTAAATACAGACTGCTGGGCCTCATCCCTGGAACTGTGACTCAGTGGTGTGATTAAAACCAAGAATCTGTGTTATTATTTTCTTCTTCTTACTATTTTTTTTACTTAGCCATTCACTCATTCTCTCATTTATTAAACACAAGTGTTATGATTGCTTCCTGTGTGCCAGGCACTCTAGACAATCCCCGGATTAGGGCAGGTGTAGCCATCACTCTCTGAAACAAAGTATCAAGGCTACAGATAGAATTTAGGAATACTGGGCAATACCTTCAAATACCACTTCCCTCCCACCCCCCCCACCACCCCACCCCTGCCTCCCTCACTGCAAATACTGCTGCAGTCGTCGTGGGATACAGACCCCACACCCCAGAAGTGAAGCCTTATCCTGAATCAGCCATCATCCAGCCACTGGCTGGGAGGTTAAGTCAGGTCACAGGAGTGGTCAAGTGGAGAATCTGAAGCGACTGCTAATTTCATTAATGAAAGTCATCTCTGTTTTTCCCATTTATTATCAGTGTAATTCTGCATAATAAGATCATTGATGAGGGGAAATGAGTCACCTACATGGGACTCTCCTTATGATACAGTAGTAAAACTATTAAATTATTAAAGTTTTCACATTCCTTATTAAAAGAAGTCATCCAAATCATCTTAAAATTCAGATTAGACTCCACATTCATCAAAAGGCAAAGTTCTCCCCAATTTAGCCTTCCTGAGAAATGACTGAAGGGTCTTTGATGTTACTAATGTCACTAAGAAAATGTATTTTAATAAAACCTGTGCTGAGTGAGAACATCCAGTAACGATACACAGATTAAAAAAAAAAAAAAACTTCCAATAAAACTGCATCATCTCTGTGAAAACAAAGAGCACCTATTTCTTCATCTAGCAGCAGCTGAGACAGCCACGCCACGGCTGCGGTGGCTATAAAACGGGGATGCCATCCGCCTAACCCTCCTATGCATCACAGGGTCTCCACTTCCTCCACCAGCATACCAGCTCACCTCTTCATGACCCTCTCTCTCTACCAACAAGGAGACAGGTGGAATAATTTACTAGAAATATGGACGAAGGACAGCAATCATGTTCTTTGGGATTTTTAACTTTGTTAACTATAAAGACTCCTTTCCTAGCTGCTGATGGATTCCAGATGTGTGATCTAGAATCTTTCAAAGGACAGAACCAGTGGAGTCATAGGGAAAGTTTTCTTTACCCATGGTTCCTGGCTCCCGATTTGGCCTGTGGATCAGTTTACTATGATGCAAACACGTTTAGTCTGTGGTCAACAGCCAGGAGGGGTAGCTACACAAGTGTCAAAAACCCAAATTCCTTTCAAGGGTCTCTCCCATGCAACCACTCACCATAATCCTGAAGCCTCTTGGCCACATCCACGGCCTCAATATTTGCAGTCTTTTTGAAGGGTCTTGTATCCAAAATAAATTCATGAGCCACATAACCTATTGAGGAAAATTATTTCAGTTCACGATTAACATCAGCTTGTTGTTTTACCCAAACAAATGAGCAAGTAAATCAGCTTTTTAATGCATATTGTTAAGGACCAAGAAACCATGGGCATTTGTAAGTTATAGTTGACAACAAAGATTTCATCTGCCTTTATTTACATATAAAAACTGTTAACATGTCAGGCTAACATGTTCAGCCCTCAGTATTCAACACATCCATGAGCCAGGAAGCCAGTGGAAGGTAAGGACAGAAGCTGGAATGCTTCCTGAGGTCCTTGGGGATGAGACCATTTCTACTTAAAAAAGAAAAAGAATCATCCAAATCATCTTAAAATTCAGATTAGACTCAAATTCATCAAAAGGCAAAGTTCTCCCAATTTAGCCTTCCTGAGAAATGACTGAAGGGTCTTTGATGTTACTAATGTCACTAAGAAAATGTATTTTAATAAAACCTGTGCTGAGTGAGAACATCCAGTAACGATACACAGATTAAAAAAAAAAAAAAACTTCCAATAAAACTGCATCATCTCTGTGAAAACAAAGAGCACCTATTTCTTCATCTAGCAGCAGCTGAGACAGCCACGCCACGGCTGCGGTGGCTATAAAACGGGGATGCCATCCGCCTAACCCTCCTATGCATCACAGGGTCTCCACTTCCTCCACCAGCATACCAGCTCACCTCTTCATGACCCTCTCTCTCTACCAACAAGGAGACAGGTGGAATAATTTACTAGAAATATGGACGAAGGACAGCAATCATGTTCTTTGGGATTTTTAACTTTGTTAACTATAAAGACTCCTTTCCTAGCTGCTGATGGATTCCAGATGTGTGATCTAGAATCTTTCAAAGGACAGAACCAGTGGAGTCATAGGGAAAGTTTTCTTTACCCATGGTTCCTGGCTCCCGATTTGGCCTGTGGATCAGTTTACTATGATGCAAACACGTTTAGTCTGTGGTCAACAGCCAGGAGGGGTAGCTACACAAGTGTCAAAAACCCAAATTCCTTTCAAGGGGTCTCTCCCATGCAACCACTCACCATAATCCTGAAGCCTCTTGGCCACATCCACGGCCTCAATATTTGCAGTCTTTTTGAAGGGTCTTGTATCCAAAATAAATTCATGAGCCACATAACCTATTGAGGAAAATTATTTCAGTTCACGATTAACATCAGCTTGTTGTTTTACCCAAACAAATGAGCAAGTAAATCAGCTTTTTAATGCATATTGTTAAGGACCAAGAAACCATGGGCATTTGTAAGTTATAGTTGACAACAAAGATTTCATCTGCCTTTATTTACATATAAAAACTGTTAACATGTCAGGCTAACATGTTCAGCCCTCAGTATTCAACACATCCATGAGCCAGGAAGCCAGTGGAAGGTAAGGACAGAAGCTGGAATGCTTCCTGAGGTCCTTGGGGATGAGACCATTTCTACTCAAAAGATGAAAAATCTACTTGCAACAGTTAAACAGGTCATCATGCATTTTATATAAAATATTTTATGTTTTTCTGGAGTTAAAACTCCACTGAAACCTTTTTCTACAACTCTGCTCCTGACATCAAGTTAACAGTTTCTCCTGGGGCAGGTAAAGATATACTAAAGTGAAAGTGTTAGTCACCCATTCATGTCTGACTCTTTGCAACCCCATGGACCGTAGCCCACCAGGCTGCTCTGTTCATGGCATTTCCCTGGTAAGAATACGGAAGTGGGTAGCCATTCTCTTCTGGAGGGGATCTGCCTGAGCCAGATATCGAACCCAGGTCTCCTGCATGGCAGGCAGATTATTTACCATCTGAGACACCAGGGAACCCAAAAAAACATATCCTTAAGACAGAATTTTTGCGATCCTTCAAAGGGGCTTTTTTTTTTTTTTTAATTCTTTATTTTAAAGGTTTTACAGAGTTTTGTTGTTCACAGACATGTATGTTCCCAGATCAGTCATATGCATATCCCTGGCCCCCATTCCCCAAGTTCCCCCTATCCCACCCTTCCGGACCATCCGCCCATGCCATTGTGAGCACTCCTATTCCCTTAGCACAAAGACAATAGCTATCTTTTCCACACATGACAGTATAGGTTTCCATGTTACTCCCTCCATGCCTCCCCCTCCCTATTTCTTCCCCACAATGTCCCTATGTCTATGCTCTGTCTGTTTTTCCATGAGTTCCCAAAGGAGCTTTTGAGGTTTTCAGTTTCAGGCTTCAGAATGAGAATTAGAAATAAGGTCTGTTGAACAGCACACCACAAGTGGCAAGGAGCTGATGAGGCCAAAGTCTTGCAGGGGTCGGTTCACTTTGTTTCTCTAGGCTCAGGCTACTATCTCCCCAGCATAAGCTGTTGATCACTCAGCCAACCTCAAGAATAAACCACTGAGTACGTCAGCATTTTCTTAAATAGAACAACATTCTCAAGAGTTTCCCAAATGCCGTGGCATGCACAACTGATGAATTTCCTTCAAGGCAAGTTATCTACTTAGTAAAAAAAAATAACACACTCCTTCTTAACCTGCCATCCTGACTCTCAGCAAACAATGAATCTACTTAAAGATACTTGAAACAGTCATAACTTCTCAAGCCTGAGAACAGCAGCTCCAGTCATTAACAGCCCCTGGAGATACAGTGTGTGAACTGCTCTGCTTCTTGTGTGATGAATACATATGAAGGGATTGGTTTTGTTAGGAAATTAAAGTATGAGAACCTGAGACTTGGAATGTCCTGTCACTGCATATCTTTAAAACATGCTTTGTAACAATGATGGGGATTCACTTGTAAGGAGTGTGGTTCAAAAGGAGGAAGGTATATTCAGAGGTAGATAAATTTAGGGGGCAAGGCGGGGAGGGTCGGGGAGGGCCTTAAGGAAATGACCGGCTGGACTGTTCAGGGGGGAAACTGAAATTATTTAACTCCTAATAAACTGTTAATTTCAGGAATCCTAAATGCCCCACTGTGCTACCCCAACTTGGGCAGTGAAGTGGGAGGGAGCTTGGGGATCCGAGCCTCAAGCTTCAACTCTTCTTTTCTGAGGCTCTGGCAGACACCCCGGCATCGTAACAATGACTCCAAGAAGAAGGCTAATGGAGCTCACTGCTCTGCGAAACACTCAGTGGGCAGGAGGGGAGGAGGAGACGGGCTTATGGTGGGAGGAGTCTCTCTTGCTGGCTGGCAAACAGCACAGTCTTTCAAGCAGAGGTTCAGTTACTGAGAGGCCCCATCAAGTCCAACCCAGCCCAGCACAAGCAGGTCTTCATCTGCAGAGGCCCCCGCCATAACCAAGCAGTTTGGGAAGAGCTCCGTTTTCAAAATGAGATTCAGATGTTATTTTCTAAATCCATATCCTAATACATTCAAATGGAAACAGTTAGTTGGGATTTCAGTGTTTCTCTCTTTCTCTCTCTCTCTGTGCTGTGCTGTGCTTAGTCGTTCAGTCGTGTCTACCAGGGAACCCCCTGTCTCTCTTTACTTGAGCCTAAAAAGGGATGGCATTTAAACTTGGTGGTTGTTGGAGGCCAGACCCCAAAATGTTCACTTTTGCAGTTTTTAGGAAGAAAAGATACACAAACCTTCGATGGAATATGGTGAGTCAGAGCAATCTGAAGTAGAAATTATATAAACTGATCAGTACAAGCTTTCATTTTCAGTGAGGAGGTTGTTTCCTCAGGGTCTAACCATGACTACAGCTGAGAGTCTGAAAAGATAAGTCAAAGGAGCAAGGAAAGAAGCATGGGGTGGGAGTGGGAAGATGATGAAAAAGCAAAATAGAACTGGTTTGGCTCTAGGCTTGGAACATCCCTCTCCCAAACCTTCGTGTGTTAATTATCTTAGAAGGCTGAGGATGACCTGGGAAAGTGCTACACAAAGATAAGGTTTCCCAAAACCCTTGAGAGCAGGGACCAGAACTTACTTCTGCATCCTCAGAGTGAGTACCTAGCAACAAATGGAACTCTTGCTAATAGAAAGCTTGGGTGGGCAATCAACACTCAGTCATGCTTTCCAGCTAACAGCATTAAGATGCCAGTTTCCCTGAGAATGAGGTCAGGTGGGTGGGGCCCCAAGCTTCAGGAGGTCACTTTCCAGCTGGGGATGTGAGGCCACAGCCTCTGAGGCCCACGTTCACATGCCCGTAAAGGCCACCAGGAAGCCTATTCAGCGAGGGGAATTTACAGGCAGAGTAAAGATCTGTATAAGGTCAGAAAGGGATAAGCATTAAAGAAACTACAACATAAATAAAACACTGGGATACTTTTGTTAGTCTACTCCACTGAGAAGAACTCTGCTGAGATTAGTGAGTTTAGCCTCCCACAAGAGCGGACACTTGTGAATTTTTTCAATTTCTCCTTTAAAACTGCCTCAGTTTACCCAAGGCAATTCCTCTCCTTGTCTAGCAGAATAAATACTACTGCTGCTCCCCACCCCACTTCTTGCCTAGCAGTTCCTTGCTTCACAAAACCCTAAGCCTCAACAAGTTTAGCTGGTATGTTCCAATTTCTCAAAGAAATGGTTCATAAAGAGAAGTCTGGGAGCTTCCCTAGTGGTCCAGTGGTTAAGACGCCATGCTTCCACTGCAGGGGACACGGCTTCTATCCCTGGTTGGGCAGCTAAGATCCCCCAAGCCTTGTGTCTCCACCAAAAAAAAAAAAGGATGCCTGGAGTTCATTAAAATGATTGCCTCACAGTTGTCCTTAATTCCAAAGTTTTATTTAGAGCTAGTAAACATGAGTAAGATGAGTAACGGTCTTCTGATATTGCCATCAGACATTCTGGAATACCATGTGTTTATTAAGAACATTTCTATTTTGGGTCATCAGGAAGTACAGCGATCATTTTTTTTAGGTCCTAAAACACTAAGCCTCCCATTGTGTAATGAATGTGTTTACCGTACCAAACAGGAGACACTTTTTATTTCATGAACTTTAGGATTGGGTAATACCAATCTATTTTTGCTTGGGATGAGAAATACAATTCATTATTTAATTCTGGGATAAAATGTCAAAACAAATGGAAATTTCATCCATCTTTCTGTGTTGCAAACCTCCTGGGGTAGCCTCTACCTAAAGCAGTCACTGGATGCTAAGCACATGGCCAACACCTGGTCAGCACTCGCTCGTTTACTTGATTCTCCTCGATCTCCATTCACCCTATGTGGGCCACACCATACTCACTCTTGCTCTCAAGAACTCGCTTGCCTCTCACAACTCTGTGAACACATTAAAACCACTGAAATTCAATGGGTGATGTGTATGGAATGTGAATCCTATCTTAAGGAAGCTGTCAAACTTAATCCTTAGGAAGCGGGAATTTACAGGCAGAGTAAAGATCTGTATAAGGTCAGAAAGGGATAAGCATTAAAGAAACTACAACATAAATAAAACACTGGGATACTTTTGTTAGTCTACTCCACTGAGAAGAACTCTGCTGAGATTAGTGAGTTTAGCCTCCCACAAGAGCGGACACTTGTGAATTTTTTCAATTTCTCCTTTAAAACTGCCTCAGTTTACCCAAGGCAATTCCTCTCCTTGTCTAGCAGAATAAATACTACTGCTGCTCCCCACCCCACTTCTTGCCTAGCAGTTCCTTGCTTCACAAAACCCTAAGCCTCAACAAGTTTAGCTGGTATGTTCCAATTTCTCAAAGAAATGGTTCATAAAGAGAAGTCTGGGAGCTTCCCTAGTGGTCCAGTGGTTAAGACGCCATGCTTCCACTGCAGGGGACACGGCTTCTATCCCTGGTTGGGCAGCTAAGATCCCCCAAGCCTTGTGTCTCCACCAAAAAAAAAAAAAGGATGCCTGGAGTTCATTAAAATGATTGCCTCACAGTTGTCCTTAATTCCAAAGTTTTATTTAGAGCTAGTAAACATGAGTAAGATGAGTAACGGTCTTCTGATATTGCCATCAGACATTCTGGAATACCATGTGTTTATTAAGAACATTTCTATTTTGGGTCATCAGGAAGTACAGCGATCATTTTTTTTAGGTCCTAAAACACTAAGCCTCCCATTGTGTAATGAATGTGTTTACCGTACCAAACAGGAGACACTTTTTATTTCATGAACTTTAGGATTGGGTAATACCAATCTATTTTTGCTTGGGATGAGAAATACAATTCATTATTTAATTCTGGGATAAAATGTCAAAACAAATGGAAATTTCATCCATCTTTCTGTGTTGCAAACCTCCTGGGGTAGCCTCTACCTAAAGCAGTCACTGGATGCTAAGCACATGGCCAACACCTGGTCAGCACTCGCTCGTTTACTTGATTCTCCTCGATCTCCATTCACCCTATGTGGGCCACACCATACTCACTCTTGCTCTCAAGAACTCGCTTGCCTCTCACAACTCTGTGAACACATTAAAACCACTGAAATTCAATGGGTGATGTGTATGGAATGTGAATCCTATCTTAAGGAAGCTGTCAAACTTAATCCTTAGGAAGCGGTAAACAAAAATAATTAAACAACTAGAAAAGAAATACAACTTGTAAATTAAAGATTACTTCCGCCCATCAAACTGGCAAGGACAGTTTCGGTTTTGGTTTGTGCTGCTTTCCCCAGCCTGGCACTTGGTGCTCACTGGACCCTGCTGCGATGGTCACGCATAAGCCATCAGTATGGCATCTGTTTGTATTAAGTCTCTGGGGAGAAACAAGGCCGTACGTTTCAAGCACTTAAACGCATTCATATTCTCATCTACAACTCTAATTATGTAAATAATCAGGGATGTTTAAGAAAAATCGAAGTAAAAGATACTCATTGCAGCACTGTTTTTCTTTTTTTCATTGCAGCGTTGTTTCAAATGCAAATAAGATGGAGTTAGGGGGAAACCTCCTAGAATTACTTAAATCATAATACATAAGATAGAATGGATATAGCCAATTTCTTTTTTTTTTAAGTTTTTTTTTTTTTTAATTTTGGCCTCTTTTATTGGTTTTTTTACTTGCTTATTTTCATCCATCTTCATTCGCTGGCCTGTGTGGGCCTCCCATCGCAGTGACCTCTCTCGTTGCAGAGCATCAGCTCTGGGTACATGCACTGGCTCATGATTGGACACACCAGTCCAGCCACTCTGCAGCATGGGGGATCTTCCCAGGCCAGAGATTGAACTGGTGCCCCCTGCACTGCAAGGCGGATTCTTTACCCACTGGACCACCAGGGAAGCTCCGATATAGCCAATTTCAAAGGACATTTAGTGACAAGGAAAATGATAATAATATAAAGTTTAAGAAAAAAGCAAGATGCAAATGTTTTCAAAATGATCTCAATGTCTAAAAGTATGGTGGGAAGAAATACAGCAAAATATGAAGTGGTTATGTTTACTTGATGGAACTATGGGTCACAAAAATTTCCTTCCTCAAACATTTTTATTGTCCAAATTTTCCATGTTGAGCATATGCACATGACTTATATAACAAGACAAAACCAACACTGCTGCTATCCTGACGGCCAGTACAAGAGCAGGATGCATCGCACAGCTCAGGAGCTATATTTGAATTAATTAGTAGCTCTTGTAGCTTCTTTAATACCCACTTCAGAAGCATTTCATTGTGTTGCTTAGAGACATATTGCCCACAACGTTCTTTCCTACTCTCTGGGGAGCATCGCTAACCAGAGCTCCTGATCATTTAGTTCTTTTTTATTTTCAAACTCCAGAACCACCCTTTCAGATACATATTTACAAAGCAAGATCAGCCTTTAAAGATCACAGGTGGAGATGCTCACGGGTCAAGAGACAAGGAGGGGCCTCGCTGCTGTGGCCCTGGATCTGGGCTCTGGTTACTGTCTCTGCTCTCTCTGCCCCGAACTCGAGACTCAGTGGTTCCTGCTCTCCACTCCTGCCCACAGTCACATCCTACCCACCTGACTCTCAGTGCCACCCCACCCACCACCTCCAGGTGACTCGATTCCCCTCCTGTTATTCTCTCTACTGTAGCTTCGCTCTCACCTCTTCACAGCCTCTCCCTCAGCAGCTTCAAAGCATCTTATTCTCTTCTTTAAAAACAATGCTGCACCCTATTGCAGCAGCTCCTGCCCCCTTCACACCAAAGCCCCCTAACTATGAAAGCCTTCTTCCGACCTCAGCCCACATTGTACTTCATTTCCATCTGGCCCTTGCCTCGTTGCTGGCCCTAAATGCTTTCAAAGATGACGAAAGGCTTCCTGGCTGTGAAAAGCACAGGTTCATTTTAAGATGTGAGAGACCAGCCACCTGTTCTTCAGCCTGTCCCTCCACGTCGCACAGGACCACCTCTGTGTGCTGCCTGTGCATGCTGTCCTGATCTGACAGATGCCAGGGACTGAGGCAGCCCCAGCCTCGCCCTGCAGGAGCTCCAGCTCTGTAGGAGTGAGCCTGGAGATAAGAAAGTAGGAGACTCCTCTCAGTGGAGGGAGCCAAGAGGCGTAGTTCTCGCCACCAGGAAAGGAAAGGGCAGCCTCAGGAAGGAGATGTGGCCAGAGCAAAGGCAGGAAGGACGGGCGCTGGGACAAATGCCAGGGAGCAGGAAGCGGGGGAGAGTCTAACACTGCCTCAGTGCAGAGGCCCCCTCACCAGGCACCACTTTTCCTGGCCCAGCTCCATGTAGAAATCTGCCCAAGGGGTTTCACTCTGGTTTCTCAATATGGTTTCCTTGGGTCTCAGCATTTCCAAGAGTCTGTTCTCAGATTCTGCGCCCAGGGCCACATCTCTCCAAGTCCACCTGCGCCAGTCCCTCTCATCACTTCCAAGGAGACCTTGTCCCTCCCTCTCTTACTCCATTATAAGCCACAGAGGCTTCCCTAAAACTTCTTCCATTTAGTAACTAAGTCCTCCGATTCTAACAGCAAGTTCATCCTCTGCCACTGTCTTATGATGTTAACACTCTCTTTATCCTGTCATCCCCCTGCTCAGAACCTTTCTGGCCCAAGGCTGGAGTCCACGTTGCCTCTCCAACCTCATCTCTCTCCCTCTCCTCCTATCCCATCCTTCAGCCCACACACTCCCATCACCCAGACAACTCCTTTCTCTCTCGTTTGCTGCTGTACCTCTGTTTACTGGGGTTCCGCTATGCTTCCTTTCAAGCTTATTTCAAATGGCTCCTCCTAGAAGGCTCTCCCAACAATTCCACTCTGCCTTGTCCAGTTTGAATTTATTCCTCTCATTGCCATGGTGCTGGGGGAGGTAACGGGGTCATGGTATTCATGTATATGTCTCTCTGTGGTATGGTCCTTGTTGGCCTAAGTTGTAGAGACTAAGTGTGTGGCAGAGCCCTGCCAATATCTCTAAACTGTTTACTAAATGCTCTGGTATACACTGAGAAAGAGAAGTTTCCCGACTTCCAAAAGTCACATCAGTAAAGGTCAAACTTGGTTTGCCCAAGAAAAAAAGCCAAGGTAAATATAGACTAAAGTTCATACTTGCCTCTTGCACCCCGGAAAAGGACTCTGTAGTGTTTCTCTAATCGTTTGGCCATGTAGTTGGCATTTAATATAGCAATTTCCGTGGCCTGTTTAAGGCCCTTGGCTCCCATCATCTGCAACAGAGGAAGAAAAAAAAGCCATCAACCGTGGAACAGGGAGACCCCATGGACACTAACCAAAGACACCCCTGGATGCATCCCACCCTCAGAGGAAGTCAGCTTCCCAGCACTCTCTGGATTGCAGGTAAGTAAAATGTCCTAACAAGGATAAAGGTCAGTCCTCTCTAAGCCTGCAGTAACTTTTGATTTCCTCCTTTGAACAGTAATTTTATGTTTTCTATTGTAGTTACAAGGCTTAGAACAGGGCAAAACTGACTGCTGACTGTTGCGTTATCTACCCATGAGAAAATAAATGTTTTTAGGTGAAATGCATTTTGAGGAGTTTTTGTTTGGTTGTTCATTGCAAATTTGAGATGCCTTGGTAATGGCCAGGAATCTCAAGGGATCTTGGCCAAAAATCCCCCCAAATCCATTTTGTATGGTTTATCTTTCAGTTGTCCATAGTTTAGGCTTTTATGTTCAACAGATGCCAAGCTCTCAATCTTATCCTTTCCTGGTGGTTCATAAGTCCCTCTGATTTTATGGGGATGTCATCACCAGCAAAGAGCTTAAAACCAAGACTACTGATTTCTTCCCAGAACACTTCAGATGATGGAGGCTGAAGTAACATTGAATACACAAATGTTCAACAGATGAAATAACAGAGCAGGGACTCCAAAGTCCAAACTAAGGAGAGGACACATTTTGCCAGGGTTCCTAGCTTAAGTTCTGACTCCTACTCTAGGGGAAGACTCTAGGTGAGACTCATAGCAGAAACAAAGGTGTGTAAGGAGGCATGTGGTTGTAACCGAGGTGCTGCTTTAGAGGCGGTTGGGCTGGGACCACCTCTCGCAGGTCTTGAATCCTTGCTGGGAAAGACCTGGATTTCGTCCAGCCAGCCACGGACACTGGACCTGTGCATTAGAGTCTCTGGGCCGCTTCATGGCGCCAGCCCTACCTGGCACATACTGAATTTGATTCTCTCTGGGATAAGGCCTTGGCAAGAGTATTTCTGGAAAATCTAAGGATTTTGTGCAGGCTGGGACATCAGTGGTAGAGGCCAAGAAAAGCCCAGGAGAGGACGGAGGGTCTTAGCAGGAATCTAGCAGTTCCATAGGGAGTGTCTGAGGGGGAATCGCAGCTGGGAGAGAAGATGATAATTCTAGAATCCCAGTGATAAGTAACAGCAGTCTGAAATAAAGAAAGGGCCCAAGATAGGAGGGGCGGCTTAAACTCTACTGTACTTATTTTTGTGTTTAAACTGAGCCCTGACTGGTATACCTGGCACATGGCCAAACCAGCCTTGGGACATTTATTTTCTATATGTGGAAAATCATCTCTAACCCAAACAACATTCCATAACAAATGACTCAAGTTCACAGAGACCCAGACACCAAAAGGAAGCTGGAAATTAGATTCTGTTTGCAAAGAAGCAGACCTTTATTATGATTGTTTTTGTTGTTGCTATTTGCAAAACAACTCGAGTAATATTTGAAAACGCAGGTTTTAGTATTTGGGGTACAGAACTGTTGTCCCAACTTCCCAGAAAGTTTTTATGAAGACTTATAAATGCCACACTGTTCAAGAATAACAGCCAGCCCAGAGAGTCATCTGGCGCGATGTGCATAGCTGAGTCTAGGGTTTATTTCACCAGATCCTCCCTTCCTCTAAGGAGGGGAGCCAGTTGGGGAAGACTGCTCTAATTAGTGGCTGGCCAAGTTCTCCTATCCAATGCGTGGTCTTGTCAGCCCAGGAGGTGGGCAGGCCAGTTTGAACAAGAGCTCTGACCCTAGCGGGTTTTTCTGTTTTTTTTTTTTTTTTTTAGGAAAAACACAAAAGCAGGAAGTCCGTTCTCTGACAAAGTCTAATTACCCTCTAGAGTACAGTTCCACAGGCCCTAAAGGGCAATGAGCTTTGGGAAAACCACACCATAAGTGAATTTCTGCTATTTTCATCTAATCCTTCAGGCTCCCAAGAAATATAAAACAAAATGAGATATATTCCTAAAATTTATCCCAGGATCTCAACCAAGTGCAATAATTAGTATGCGCACTGTTTTTCGCTTGCGAGGGGCTGTACAAATCCTACAGGAAACCAAATGACGTGGCCAGAACATCCCTATGACTCATGGTACTTAATAATGTCTGGAAAAATATATCAGGCGTGTCAGTTTCTCTAGTGTTAAACCCACTATGAGAACCTAAAGGAAAACAGCCTGATGAAGAAAAGATAAGATAGATTTCAGCTGATTTCTTTAGTAACATTTCTTCCACTGAAGTCACTGGCAATTTTCACTGAACCACATTTCAATCATGGATTTCTTAATTTTTAAGTCAAGGTGCAAATCTGCAGTCTCAGTTCCCCATCCATACATCACTACTCCAAACCATCTAGTACACATTCAAAGGCCTCACCTTAATATAAGCCCATGAAATGGGCAAGATGCAACTGGACCCCCATGGGGCTGCGCTGACTGTGCCCAAAGGTTGGGCATCTTCACTTGGTTTTACTGAAACAATGGGATGATTAGGCAGAAAAGGAACAAGATGCTTCTTCCTGTATTAAATATATATATTAAAAGATGTTAAAAAGATCAGGTCTCATCAAAAAGACAGGTGCTGGGCCCCCTCAGGAATTTCTATTCCTAGCAAAGGAGTTCTGACGTGGAAGGGACGCAGCACCTCCTAAGGGGCAGATGTTCATGAAGTCTCCCTTCCTTCCTCCACTGCTGGAGGCATGGCTCACCAGCCATCAGCATCTGAGCAGCTCACCCAAGAACCGTGGTGGAGAATTTGGCAGAGGCAGGCATCCTGGAATAGCATGCAGAGCCATGGGCTCCCAAGAATGTGGGGACATCCCGGCCCCTCACACCTTCTCCCTTCCTGCCCCTGGCCCCACAGTTTTTCCCAAGAGAGCTCACAGGGGGACATCACAGGCCAGCGCAAACATTACCACCCCACATCCCTCACAGCTGAGGCACTAGGATCCCATGACTTACTGTAGGAAATAGCAATCAAAAAGGAAAGAAGGAAAAACAAGGGGCGAGGTGGGCTCCCTATCCCTGAAGGCTGGCTGCTTCTGCACATTTCTGGAAAAAGGAAGATACTCAGAAAATGGTTGCTCAGTATCATTTCCCCAAAATGATTTGATTTCAGTGTAAAAAGTTACCAACTGCTCCAAGATACTGCTTTAGTCTTATTCTGACTTCATCCAGTCACTTCTAGTAATAAGGTTTGTTTCCTTCTTACTTATCTCAGATGTAATAACAATTCAGGCTGCAAAGTGTCCCAAAAATCTTACACCCAATTAATTTTTTTTTTTTGGTAGGGGAACATTTGAGTTCTACTCTTTTACCAAATGTTAATTATACAACAGTATTATCAATTATAGTCACCATGGTATATGATAGGTCCTCAAATGTAACCATAGGCTAATTTTAGAAACAGAGAAGAGGTGCTTGGAAATCTAAAGTTCCTAAGACTCTCTTAGGTGCTAAGATACCAGTTCTCAGCCATAATGCTCCAGTAAAGCTCCCCATTCATTTCTCTGTTACCAAACCTGCTCTTGTCTGTGCATGACTGGGAGCCACACACACTGTTGTTAATAAAATCTAAGTTTGTTTCTCCTCAGACATACTCTTAAAAGCACCTCTTGGGGGTACTCCTCCATCCCCCTTCCAGTTCCTTTACTGGAAGCTTTCTCTATCCATTTTTTCTTTAATAAAAGTTTTCCTGCACAAAGTTCTGAGTAACCAAAGCTAAGTCTTTTTTGATCCCAATGTGAAATTTTCTCCTTTGGAGACCAAGAATCTGACATCTTCACAGTAAGCTATCTACTGGTCATCTATCATAATGGGGGCTCATCCAAGGTCTCCAAGACAAGTTGGGAGCTTCACAAATTTCCAAGACTCCCACACCGTTGAACTGCATCCTGAAAAATGGGGAACTTTCAGCTTTTCAACAGACACTGCGAGAACCCAGTCACTGACTCAGCCAAGCCGCTGTCTGAGCCAAGCCAAGTTATCAATTGCTGAATCTGCGGAGCAATCCCCTCCTCATCAGTTAGACTTCCACCATGGGAAAGTGGATTTCTACACTTCAAAGGAAAGACTTTCTATAATAATTCTGATGGTTTTGTTTTAGCTGTTTGCTCCTTCCATCTGTAATTACATAGTGTGACTTGTTTCTAACCATCTAAAAATTTTTAACTTACAAATAAGAAAAAAACAGTACCCCCTGCACTGCTCAGCCCCTGCAGGCACATAACATGGGATGGTATCCTAACACTTGAAGACTTCAAAAAGAAAAGCAGGGAATGTGAGGTCAATCTTGGATTCTCAGTCTTCAAAGCCATCCTGAAACCAGAGCCCAGAACTCACACTCCTATGGGCCCCATGCCAGGGCCGCCGCCTCCGTGGGGAATGCAGAAGGTCTTGTGAAGATTCAGGTGTGAGACATCAGACCCAAAGTCTCCAGGACGACAGATTCCCACCTACCACAAAGGCAAAGAACCAAAAGCAAGAGTCAAGAGCTTGAAAGGATGCTCTGGAGGGGCAGCCATGCATGCTGTTCCCCCAAGAGGATAGGCTGGCAGAGCCGGGCACAGAAACGTCCTTAGACTGCAGCCCAAACCCAGCAACCCACAAGCAGCAAGACTGTGGCTTCTATGGAAACAGCAGCTGACCTTTTAGCCTAATTTAGGTTTCTAAGTATAGATCTGAGTATACCATCAACTCCTAATTAGCCACCCCAATAGAGGGGAGGGGAGGGACCCCTGCTATTCAGGCAATTTCACCCCAGCATTTCGAATACCCCAGCTTTGTGTATCATGCATTTTACTGAAGGGTTCCTTAGGACACATGGCTATAAGAGGGCTGGAAGGCTGAGGGAGAAGAAGGAAGGTTGAGAGTTTTCCTGAAATCATCCTGGTACCAGCCACAACATTCAACAGGCATTCGTGCCACCTTGGCATTTGAGCTAATTGTGAATTTGGTCAAAAATAAAGAATCAGTAGAACCAACAGACAATCCGTGGACTATTCAAAAGAGACCTGACGAAAGCAAAGAACAACAGAGTCTAAAATTGGGACTTCCCTGGCAGTCCACTGGTTAAGACTTCATATTTTCAATGCAGGGGGCACTGGTTCAATCCCTGGTTGAGGAACTAAGACTTCCACCATGGGAAAGTGGATTTCTACACTTCAAAGGAAAGACTTTCTATAATAATTCTGATGGTTTTGTTTTAGCTGTTTGCTCCTTCCATCTGTAATTACATAGTGTGACTTGTTTCTAACCATCTAAAAATTTTTAACTTACAAATAAGAAAAAAACAGTACCCCCTGCACTGCTCAGCCCCTGCAGGCACATAACATGGGATGGTATCCTAACACTTGAAGACTTCAAAAAGAAAAGCAGGGAATGTGAGGTCAATCTTGGATTCTCAGTCTTCAAAGCCATCCTGAAACCAGAGCCCAGAACTCACACTCCTATGGGCCCCATGCCAGGGCCGCCGTCCGTGGGGAATGCAGAAGGTCTTGTGAAGATTCAGGTGTGAGACATCAGACCCAAAGTCTCCAGGACGACAGATTCCCACCTACCACAAAGGCAAAGAACCAAAAGCAAGAGTCAAGAGCTTGAAAGGATGCTCTGGAGGGGCAGCCATGCATGCTGTTCCCCCAAGAGGATAGGCTGGCAGAGCCGGGCACAGAAACGTCCTTAGACTGCAGCCCAAACCCAGCAACCCACAAGCAGCAAGACTGTGGCTTCTATGGAAACAGCAGCTGACCTTTTAGCCTAATTTAGGTTTCTAAGTATAGATCTGAGTATACCATCAACTCCTAATTAGCCACCCCAATAGAGGGGAGGGGAGGGACCCCTGCTATTCAGGCAATTTCACCCCAGCATTTCGAATACCCCAGCTTTGTGTATCATGCATTTTACTGAAGGGTTCCTTAGGACACATGGCTATAAGAGGGCTGGAAGGCTGAGGGAGAAGAAGGAAGGTTGAGAGTTTTCCTGAAATCATCCTGGTACCAGCCACAACATTCAACAGGCATTCGTGCCACCTTGGCATTTGAGCTAATTGTGAATTTGGTCAAAAATAAAGAATCAGTAGAACCAACAGACAATCCGTGGACTATTCAAAAGAGACCTGACGAAAGCAAAGAACAACAGAGTCTAAAATTGGGACTTCCCTGGCAGTCCACTGGTTAAGACTTCATATTTTCAATGCAGGGGGCACTGGTTCAATCCCTGGTTGAGGAACTAAGATCCTACAAGATGCTCAATGGGGCCAAAAAAAAACACCTTACCTAAATATTTAAAAAAATGAAAGAGTCTGAAATGGTTTAAAAAAAGAGAGACAGTAGAGGGTCAAAAAGATCCCCAAAAGATGATGAGTTCCTGTCCTCCAGAGTCTCCCCAAAGCATTTCCTCAAAGGTACATGTCACACAAATCAGCCACCCTCCTCCCCCGACCCACCCAAGTAGTCCTGATCAGCTCTTCTAAGCCCGAGTTTCAGAATGATGAAGCTGAAGCTAGTCCAAAGTCATGGGAGCTCAACATCCACCAAAGGCCAAACCTTGAGTCTTAATTCTTGCAGGAAGGGAGTTGGGTGACCTTCTTGCCTTTAGTACCCTCAGAGGGATCACACCCACAACAAGCTAAGAAAATTCAGCTCACTCCCTACTTTCTTTGAACCTTTAGTACTTCCTCTTCAGCCTCTCTAGTGACTTCATGCCGTCCTTAGGATCTGTGTGTGTGTCTCTGTGTCTGTGCGTGTGAGCACACGTTCAGTCACTCAGTCACGTCGCACTCTTTGACCGCATGGACTGCAGCCCGCCATAGTCCTCTGTCCATGGAATTTTCCAGGTGAGAATACTGGAGTGGGTAAGCATTTCTTGTTCCAAGGGATCTTCCCCACCCAGAGATCAAACCCATATCTCTTGCGTCTCTTGCATTGGCAAGCAGATTCTTTACCACTGAGCCAGGATCTGTAATCTCAGTGAAACTGCAGTACATAACTAACTTTGATTTGGCAATATAGAAAGTCAGTCTCTGTTCTGAATTCAGTGTCACATTTTAAGACAACTGTCAAGAAGACAAATAATTTTCCTTTTTTGTAACATAACCATTTATTCATGGTGCCCACCTGAGCATTCATGTTTGCCCCATCCAGGTAGACCTGACCTCCATGTTGGTGGATCAGGTCACATACGTCCCCGATATTCTCTTCAAACACTCCATTAGTGGATGGGTACGTAATCATGATTGCTGCCAGATTCTCCTTGTGTTTATCCACCTATGGTGCAGAAAAGGGGCAGAGGGAGACAACGAGAGGAAATGTTTCTTTCTTGGCCAATTTCTCGTTTTTTAAAGGATTAAGAAAGATGAAGTCTTGGTCTTTTCAATCCTTGAACTGTCTCTATGTAGGATGACACTAATAGAAGGTCCATACCCATTATTCTCTTCATAAAGCATTCCAGAGAAATAACAAGATCCCTTTAGGCTAAGTTTCCATGGTCAAGACCAAAACACTGCTCAGAAGTTTTCTGGATATGTTGAGCTCAATTCTCTAAAGTGGCTTTCCTTTGATTCAAATCTCTCAATGATTATTTCAGATTTTTTTTGTGGGGGGGGGGGGGGGCTCCAGATAAGTCAATTCTCACAGTTCACCTCTCTCTGCTCATCTTGCCAAATACATCCTATCCCCTTTCTCTCCCATTTTAATGATATTAGAATTCCCACTAGGAGTGTTCTGCTTTGATTTTAAAAAGACTCCCATCATTTTTCCTTTTGACAGAAGGGAAGCATATATGAAAGGCATGTTCCTGGTTTGTTTGTTTGATTGATTTTTTTTTTTTTTAATATTTATTTATTTATTTATTTTTGGGCGGGGGTCGGGTTGGGGAGGGAGGGGAGCGGGCGGGCCACTTCTATTGGTCTTTCATTTCTCTGTTTTCATCCGTCTTTGTTCTTTGGCTCCTGCGGGCCTCCCATCGCGGTGGCGTCTGTTGTTGTAGAGCGCCGGCTCTGGGCGCATGCGCTCCAGAGCTCCGGCTCGCTGATTGGACACATCGGTCCAGCCGCTCCGCGGCACGTGGGATCTTCCCAGGCCAGGGATCGAATCGGCGCCCCTTGCACTGCAAGGCGGTGTCCTTATCCACTGGACCACCAGGGGAAGCCCTGTTTGATTGATTTTTGACCCACAAGTCAGAAGAGGCTCATGTGGAAACGAAAAAAAATTTTTTTTTAACATCATACTCTATATTGGAGAGATTTAATGATTACCGCTTTAGGTCCAGAATATTTATGGGTAAAAACTTTATGGGCTGATGGAAGTGGAGAGGTGGATGGGAGAGATGAGCAGTACTGTGTATTTTTATCTTCCCTTTGAAGGTAGTTACATGAAGTTCTCAGTCTCCATGCCTAATAACCCCAACAAAACCGCATTACTATTCAAGTGATTTCCTTCCTCTAAGATGCAGCCTCCAGTCCACAAACAGATGGTGCTATTCTCCTTGTGTTTATCCACCTATGGTGCAGAAAAGGGGCAGAGGGAGACAACGAGAGGAAATGTTTCTTTCTTGGCCAATTTCTCGTTTTTTAAAGGATTAAGAAAGATGAAGTCTTGGTCTTTTCAATCCTTGAACTGTCTCTATGTAGGATGACACTAATAGAAGGTCCATACCCATTATTCTCTTCATAAAGCATTCCAGAGAAATAACAAGATCCCTTTAGGCTAAGTTTCCATGGTCAAGACCAAAACACTGCTCAGAAGTTTTCTGGATATGTTGAGCTCAATTCTCTAAAGTGGCTTTCCTTTGATTCAAATCTCTCAATGATTATTTCAGATTTTTTTTGTGGGGGGGGGGGGGGCTCCAGATAAGTCAATTCTCACAGTTCACCTCTCTCTGCTCATCTTGCCAAATACATCCTATCCCCTTTCTCTCCCATTTTAATGATATTAGAATTCCCACTAGGAGTGTTCTGCTTTGATTTTAAAAAGACTCCCATCATTTTTCCTTTTGACAGAAGGGAAGCATATATGAAAGGCATGTTCCTGGTTTGTTTGTTTGATTGATTTTTTTTTTTTTTAATATTTATTTATTTATTTATTTTTGGGCGGGGGTCGGGTTGGGGAGGGAGGGGAGCGGGCGGGCCACTTCTATTGGTCTTTCATTTCTCTGTTTTCATCCGTCTTTGTTCTTTGGCTCCTGCGGGCCCCCCATCGCGGTGGCGTCTGTTGTCGCAGAGCGCCGGCTCTGGGCGCATGCGCTCCAGAGCTCCGGCTCGCTGATTGGACACATCGGTCCAGCCGCTCCGCGGCACGTGGGATCTTCCCAGGCCAGGGATCGAATCGGCGCCCCTTGCACTGCAAGGCGGTGTCCTTATCCACTGGACCACCAGGGGAAGCCCTGTTTGATTGATTTTTGACCCACAAGTCAGAAGAGGCTCATGTGGAAACGAAAAAAAATTTTTTTTTAACATCATACTCTATATTGGAGAGATTTAATGATTACCGCTTTAGGTCCAGAATATTTATGGGTAAAAACTTTATGGGCTGATGGAAGTGGAGAGGTGGATGGGAGAGATGAGCAGTACTGTGTATTTTTATCTTCCCTTTGAAGGTAGTTACATGAAGTTCTCAGTCTCCATGCCTAATAACCCCAACAAAACCGCATTACTATTCAAGTGATTTCCTTCCCTCTTAAGATGCAGCCTCCAGTCCACCAGTGGAAAGCAGATATGGTTGCTAGGCAACATCTTCCTGGAGGTTGGGAGGCTGTAAGTGGGGGCTGGTGTTGCAGGAAGGAGGATGGAAGATTGCCTGAAATTCAGCAGGTAATGACTGGGACCATCACAAACATCTGCAAAAATCTACATTTAGGCTTTAATCCCCAACATAAAAATTGAGAATGCTTGTGACTGCCAGTTTGTTAAGGGAGGAAGGAAGGGAAGACTGGGCAAAAGATAGGCAGATCCTTCAAGGAGTAGCCTTACTACCACCATGAATAATTCATTCAGTTTCTTACACATGCACATATTAGAGGATGGAATTTCAGTTTAAAGGACCTTCTCCTTGTTAGAGAAGGAAGAGGTAAAAGAGACTATGGTCACCTTAATTCTGGGCCAAAAAATGTGACTTGCTTTCATTTTTCTTATAGAGATAGCTAGGTTTTCTGATTTCATGCCATTCTCCCTATCCCCATTCAGAGAAGGAATTACAGTCTTTTAATTAGAATTCAAAAACAGATAATGCCAACAGAAACCATCCCTGATCCCCACCACTTCTTTCTGACCCAGACCTCCCTCATCTTTTAAGTGGAAGGTGAGTACCATAGCCTTGAGGTGAGCTGAATCAATGTTTCCATATTTATCCACCTCCACAGGCTGAATCTTCATGCCCGCCATGTGGGCACTTGCAGGATTGGTCCCATGTGCCGATTTTGGAATGAGGCAAACCTTAGGAATGGAATGAAAGGGAGGAAGGAGAGAAAAATCACCAGGCTATTCATAATGACAGAAAAGTCCTATAAAATGCTCAGTGCATAAATACAGCAGGTGCCACATATTCTATTTAAACTGACCAGTAGTGCCTTGAAATTTGCTACAAAACAAGGTCCAATAAAGTACTTTACACCTGAATCCCTGAATATTGTTTCCTAAAGACTTTCAGAATATTTATACTCTCCTCCCTTATCCCAGCAACACCAAAAACAGGCCTAAATTTATTCTAACATTGTCTCTATAATAATATATAGAAAGCACCTTACGAAAACTTAGAAAGAGATTGGAAATCAGTACTGTGTATTTTTTTTTTAAGGTAGTTACATGAAGTTCTCAGTCTCCATGCCTAATAACCCCAACAAAACCGCATTACTATTCAAGTGATTTCCTTCCTCTTAAGATGCAGCCTCCAGTCCACCAGTGGAAAGCAGATATGGTTGCTAGGCAACATCTTCCTGGAGGTTGGGAGGCTGTAAGTGGGGGCTGGTGTTGCAGGAAGGAGGATGGAAGATTGCCTGAAATTCAGCAGGTAATGACTGGGACCATCACAAACATCTGCAAAAATCTACATTTAGGCTTTAATCCCCAACATAAAAATTGAGAATGCTTGTGACTGCCAGTTTGTTAAGGGAGGAAGGAAGGGAAGACTGGGCAAAAGATAGGCAGATCCTTCAAGGAGTAGCCTTACTACCACCATGAATAATTCATTCAGTTTCTTACACATGCACATATTAGAGGATGGAATTTCAGTTTAAAGGACCTTCTCCTTGTTAGAGAAGGAAGAGGTAAAAGAGACTATGGTCACCTTAATTCTGGGCCAAAAAATGTGACTTGCTTTCATTTTTCTTATAGAGATAGCTAGGTTTTCTGATTTCATGCCATTCTCCCTATCCCCATTCAGAGAAGGAATTACAGTCTTTTAATTAGAATTCAAAAACAGATAATGCCAACAGAAACCATCCCTGATCCCCACCACTTCTTTCTGACCCAGACCTCCCTCATCTTTTAAGTGGAAGGTGAGTACCATAGCCTTGAGGTGAGCTGAATCAATGTTTCCATATTTATCCACCTCCACAGGCTGAATCTTCATGCCCGCCATGTGGGCACTTGCAGGATTGGTCCCATGTGCCGATTTTGGAATGAGGCAAACCTTAGGAATGGAATGAAAGGGAGGAAGGAGAGAAAAATCACCAGGCTATTCATAATGACAGAAAAGTCCTATAAAATGCTCAGTGCATAAATACAGCAGGTGCCACATATTCTATTTAAACTGACCAGTAGTGCCTTGAAATTTGCTACAAAACAAGGTCCAATAAAGTACTTTACACCTGAATCCCTGAATATTGTTTCCTAAAGACTTTCAGAATATTTATACTCTCCTCCCTTATCCCAGCAACACCAAAAACAGGCCTAAATTTATTCTAACATTGTCTCTATAATAATATATAGAAAGCACCTTACGAAAACTTAGAAAGAGATTGGAAATCAAACTCAAATGCACACATCACAGCTCCAGTGCTCTGCTTGGCTCTGCTGAGACGAGGAGAGACAACCGTAGACATATTCCAAGGCCTCCCGGTGCCAGCACACCAATGATGTCGTCATTACTGGATGCTCACTCTGTGCAACAAACTGTTCGCTTCCATGAGAATCATAACCAAACACAAATGCCGATCAGCCCCTGCCTGTGCTCACAGAAGGCATTCACTAAGAAGGCTGGCATCCATATAAATAAATGTCTAGAGGGATTCTCCAGTGGCCCAGTGGCTAAGGCTCCATGCTTCCAATGCAGGGGATGTGAGTTGGATCCCTGGTTGGAATGTGTGAGTTGGATCCCTGGTTGTGCTGTGCAGCACAAGCAAATTAAAAAACTAAAATACATTTGAAAAAAATAAATAAGTAAAAATAAATAAAAGGACGCTTTAAACAGGGACTGCATCATCTCAACCAAGTCTCCTTGACCAGGAGGAAGCATCTCTTCTTGCCTTGTCAGAGGAGACCATTCCTCTTGGTTTTGATAGTATAATTAGGGAAATGAAAATCACCCACCCCGCAAAAAAGTACTGTCCACTGGTACCAAAGGAACTCAGAATGGGGTGCCGCTTCAAGTTGAAGAGATTAAAGAGAGTATTTCTTGAGACACTTAAAGAACTTAAAGATGTGTTGAATTCTTATGGAAGACAGATGGTGGGTGTGATGTTAAAATTCCCAGATTTAAATAATTTTCATTTTCTGCCACTGAATCATGTGAACACAGGGGAACATGCGTGTTTTGTGTGATCTGATGATGCCCCACAGCAGGAAAGGGTGTCCTGGAGTTCCCTCCAACAGCAAGCAGCAAGGAGAAGCAGTGCTGACCCTGAAAACAGTCCTGTGCTTTAATTTTTTAATTGCCCCACAGCAGGAAATTCGCAACAGCTGTTCCTCTTTATTTTTCCTAAAGACTTTCAGAATATTTATACTCTCCTCCCTTATCCCAGCAACACCAAAAACAGGCCTAAATTTATTCTAACATTGTCTCTATAATAATATATAGAAAGCACCTTACGAAAACTTAGAAAGAGATTGGAAATCAAACTCAAATGCACACATCACAGCTCCAGTGCTCTGCTTGGCTCTGCTGAGACGAGGAGAGACAACCGTAGACATATTCCAAGGCCTCCCGGTGCCAGCACACCAATGATGTCGTCATTACTGGATGCTCACTCTGTGCAACAAACTGTTCGCTTCCATGAGAATCATAACCAAACACAAATGCCGATCAGCCCCTGCCTGTGCTCACAGAAGGCATTCACTAAGAAGGCTGGCATCCATATAAATAAATGTCTAGAGGGATTCTCCAGTGGCCCAGTGGCTAAGGCTCCATGCTTCCAATGCAGGGGATGTGAGTTGGATCCCTGGTTGGAATGTGTGAGTTGGATCCCTGGTTGTGCTGTGCAGCACAAGCAAATTAAAAAACTAAAATACATTTGAAAAAAATAAATAAGTAAAAATAAATAAAAGGACGCTTTAAACAGGGACTGCATCATCTCAACCAAGTCTCCTTGACCAGGAGGAAGCATCTCTTCTTGCCTTGTCAGAGGAGACCATTCCTCTTGGTTTTGATAGTATAATTAGGGAAATGAAAATCACCCACCCCGCAAAAAAGTACTGTCCACTGGTACCAAAGGAACTCAGAATGGGGTGCCGCTTCAAGTTGAAGAGATTAAGAGAGAGTATTTCTTGAGACACTTAAAGAACTTAAAGATGTGTTGAATTCTTATGGAAGACAGATGGTGGGTGTGATGTTAAAATTCCCAGATTTAAATAATTTTCATTTTCTGCCACTGAATCATGTGAACACAGGGGAACATGCGTGTTTTGTGTGATCTGATGATGCCCCACAGCAGGAAAGGGTGTCCTGGAGTTCCCTCCAACAGCAAGCAGCAAGGAGAAGCAGTGCTGACCCTGAAAACAGTCCTGTGCTTTAATTTTTTTTTTTAATTCCAGAACCAATATTGCCACCCCTTGAATAAAAATGGATGAGCATCATACAAATGGGTTTATGAAGGGGAAATTCGCTTAACAGCTGTTTCCTCAGAAATAATAAAGCCAGGGCTTACCCTGGTGGTCCAGTGGGTAAGGACACCGCCTTGCAGTGCAAGGGGCACCAGTTCGATCCCTGGCCTGGGAAGATCCCACGTACCGTGGAGCGGCTGGACCGATGTGTTCAATTACCGAGCCGGAGCTCTGGAGAGCATGCGCCCAGAGCCGGTGCTCTGCAACAACAGACGCCACCGCGATGGGAAGCCCACAGGAGCCAAAGAACAAAGATGGATGAAAATAGAGAAATGAACGACCAATAGAAGTGGCCCGCCCACTCCCCTCCCTTCCCAACCTGACCCCTGCCCAAAATAAATAAATAAATAAATCTTTAAAAAAAAAGAATAAAGCCATCTACTTAAACAAAATGCATGTGACCCAAAGAGAACTATACATATGTTCATGTATACATATGTTCAAGCAAACATGAAATGACTCTGCTATTCTTCTGTGGACAGTTACTGCCTCTTTGAATGGCTACTGGTCTCCTGCTTGTTAGGCTGTGTGGTCCTCAAATGCTTTTTCTTGTTTAAATGTTTCCCATTTGTATTAAGTTCCATTCTTTAATTTCTGAGGACCAAAGCTGAATTTATTTTTCCTTTCTCACAGGTTATTTTTATTCTATCAAAGGATCTTTGGATAAAAGGATCCCTTCTGGAAAGAATATTGATCAAAGAAGGGAAAGGTGAATATTTAAAAATGAATATAAAATATTTGTTAAAGACCTTTATGAAGAATTCATACCAGAGAAGTTCTGATGAAACAAAATTATCCAAGCTAAAACCATCACTCATCTTGCAAGACAATGAATAACAGGCCCCTGAGTGTTTCCACAGTCTAATCCCCAGAGTCTATGAATGTGACTTTATGTGGCAAAAGGGACTTTGCTGGTGTGATTAAATTTAGGGATCTTAAGGTGACAAACTTATGAATGTAGACCTTATTCATGTTTGAGGCTTAAAAGGGAAGTTGCAGATGTCATTTTCCCTTGTAATTCCAGAACCAATATTGCCACCCCTTGAATAAAAATGGATGAGCATCATACAAATGGGTTTATGAAGGGGAAATTCGCTTAACAGCTGTTTCCTCAGAAATAATAAAGCCAGGGCTTCCCCTGGTGGTCCAGTGGGTAAGGACACCGCCTTGCAGTGCAAGGGGCACCAGTTCGATCCCTGGCCTGGGAAGATCCCACGTACCGTGGAGCGGCTGGACCGATGTGTTCAATTACCGAGCCGGAGCTCTGGAGAGCATGCGCCCAGAGCCGGTGCTCTGCAACAACAGACGCCACCGCGATGGGAAGCCCACAGGAGCCAAAGAACAAAGATGGATGAAAATAGAGAAATGAACGACCAATAGAAGTGGCCCGCCCACTCCCCTCCCTTCCCAACCTGACCCCTGCCCAAAATAAATAAATAAATAAATCTTTTAAAAAAAAATTAATAAAGCCATCTACTTAAACAAAATGCATGTGACCCAAAGAGAACTATACATATGTTCATGTATACATATGTTCAAGCAAACATGAAATGACTCTGCTATTCTTCTGTGGACAGTTACTGCCTCTTTGAATGGCTACTGGTCTCCTGCTTGTTAGGCTGTGTGGTCCTCAAATGCTTTTTCTTGTTTAAATGTTTCCCATTTGTATTAAGTTCCATTCTTTAATTTCTGAGGACCAAAGCTGAATTTATTTTTCCTTTCTCACAGGTTATTTTTATTCTATCAAAGGATCTTTGGATAAAAGGATCCCTTCTGGAAAGAATATTGATCAAAGAAGGGAAAGGTGAATATTTAAAAATGAATATAAAATATTTGTTAAAGACCTTTATGAAGAATTCATACCAGAGAAGTTCTGATGAAACAAAATTATCCAAGCTAAAACCATCACTCATCTTGCAAGACAATGAATAACAGGCCCCTGAGTGTTTCCACAGTCTAATCCCCAGAGTCTATGAATGTGACTTTATGTGGCAAAAGGGACTTTGCTGGTGTGATTAAATTTAGGGATCTTAAGGTGACAAACTGAGGATCTTGAGGTGGAATCTAGAAATCTGGCTTAGAGGCTGGGCCATATATGCATTCACAAGTGTTCTCTCAGAAGGAACTTTGACAACAGAGGAAGTTGCAGATGTGATAACTGAACAAGGCTTGGGGTGATGGCAAGAAAGGGCCATAAGCTAAGGAAAGTGAAAGGAGGAAGCCTCCAGAAACTGTGAAAGGCAAAGAAATAGATTCTCTCCTGGATTCTCTGAAGAAACCAGCCCTGCCAACACCTGGACTTGAGTCAAGCAAAACCAGTTTCAGACTTCTAGTCGCCGTAACTATAAGAAAATAAATCTGTGTTGTTCTGAGCCACGACGTTTGAACAGCGGTAGTTTGTACACTAAATTTGATACAGTAGCCAAAGGAAACTGATATACAGTTTCCCTGGCATTGGCCCAATATAGCTCATCCTCAAAGACTTGCTGAATGAGTGAAGTAGGGAGGAGCAGTCCTTTCCTTGCAAGGGAAATTAACTTCTTACCACTGGTCAAATCCCAAATCCAAATCCAGCTACTTTGCCTCATACAGCTGAAAAAAGAAAAATACATATAGGTTTTGGGGGTGTTTTTGGTGGTGGTGTTTGTTTTAGTCAGTGTCTTTCCTTTGTATAGGAAATTGAGTCACTGATCAGGAAACCTGAATTCGTATTTGACTAATGAATTGAGTTAATAACTATAAAGTGCTTAGAACAGTGCCTGGCATATGCAATTTCTACATTTTGTTAAATAATTTATATTCTCCCAAATTAAACTGGTAAATAAAGAATTTGGCTGTTGCATTTTAGGAACCTCTGAAATTTAACCTAGGAGCAAATGCAAAAGTAACTTCCAAAACAGCTTGAAATAAGAAAATCATCAGAAACCCAGGAGGTTCTATAGCACATGACTTCCCAACACCCCAACACCTTTTTTTTTTTACAAAAAAGATATATTTTACTAGTTCCTGTTAACAGTCAATTGGATGGGAGTAGCTGTCTTAGACATCTCTAATATGGAAAAATCCTCAATGATTATTTGAATAGTAAGTCATTTTCTTATCTAACTAAAAAAGTCAGCTTTAATTAAAATCTTTAGGATGCTTTTAGAACTCTTTCAAACTTACTGGTTCTGTTTCCACACGTTCAATGACTGGGCAGCCTTGCCTGGGTCCCCTCACCCACACCCAAAATGCAGCATCGCACTTCTCTCTGTCCTCTAGTGGAATAGCCTCTCCTAATACCTCAGTGATAACAACAGTGGAGTCAGAAGAAACATCACACGCAAGGGGACTGAGACGGAAGGGAGGATCAGAAAAAACAAAAAAGGAAAAGGAGTTAAAAAGAATCTATGTGTCAAGAACTCTGCTGTTCTATTGTTTAGCCACACAGTTATGTCTGAGTCTTTTGTGACCCTGTTGACTGCAGCCTACCAGGCTCCTCTGTCCATGGGATTCTCCAGGCAAGAATAATGGAGGGGGTTGCTGTTTCCTTCTCTAGAGGATCTTCTTGACCCAGGGATTGAACCTGCATCTCCTGCACTGGCAGGCAGATTGTTTACCACTGCACCACCAGGGAAGACCAGAAGAACTCTGCCCAGCCCCAGTCAAAAGGTCTTTCATCCTTTATTTCCTTGACTTTTCTGGTTTGGCCCCCAACTCCTGGACATTCACAGATAGTTCCTGGGGTTAGAGTAGAGAGCTAGGAATCAGTGTGGGGTGGGAAGCATCACAGAGTGGACAGAACCTGGATTTTAGCTGGCCTTTTCTCACTAGCTGGTCACTGGCCTTCCACAAGCACCACGGTATGGGTCTCAGCAGCCTCCCAGTAAAGCAGGAACCACATGGAGATGGTTACACAGGGTGCATGACTCCCTCCCCAGGATTCCCAGAAACTTCATGGTTAAAGAGCACAGCAACAAGGAGTTCCAGGAGCTACTCACATGGAAGCCACAGAGGGAAAATGGAAAATGAAACTCTAAATGTCAGTTGTCTGGCAGTCTCTCACTGGACAACTGGAATCCCAACATTTCCTTTCTGACTCTATGACAGTGGTGAGAGATTTGAAGGTCCAAAGAACAATTTTAATTCCAAACTTACCCTTTCTTAGAAAATTGAATTCAAAACTCAAGTGGAAAAAAAACAAGTTGAGATAGAGACTGTGTCTGATTTTCTTATCTAACTAAAAAGTCAGCTTTAATTAAAATCTTTAGGATGCTTTTAGAACTCTTTCAAACTTACTGGTTCTGTTTCCACACGTTCAATGACTGGGCAGCCTTGCCTGGGTCCCTCACCCACACCCAAAATGCAGCATCGCACTTCTCTCTGTCCTCTAGTGGAATAGCCTCTCCTAATACCTCAGTGATAACAACAGTGGAGTCAGAAGAAACATCACACGCAAGGGGACTGAGACGGAAGGGAGGATCAGAAAAAACAAAAAAGGAAAAGGAGTTAAAAAGAATCTATGTGTCAAGAACTCTGCTGTTCTATTGTTTAGCCACACAGTTATGTCTGAGTCTTTTGTGACCCTGTTGACTGCAGCCTACCAGGCTCCTCTGTCCATGGGATTCTCCAGGCAAGAATAATGGAGGGGGTTGCTGTTTCCTTCTCTAGAGGATCTTCTTGACCCAGGGATTGAACCTGCATCTCCTGCACTGGCAGGCAGATTGTTTACCACTGCACCACCAGGGAAGACCAGAAGAACTCTGCCCAGCCCCAGTCAAAAGGTCTTTCATCCTTTATTTCCTTGACTTTTCTGGTTTGGCCCCCAACTCCTGGACATTCACAGATAGTTCCTGGGGTTAGAGTAGAGAGCTAGGAATCAGTGTGGGGTGGGAAGCATCACAGAGTGGACAGAACCTGGATTTTAGCTGGCCTTTTCTCACTAGCTGGTCACTGGCCTTCCACAAGCACCACGGTATGGGTCTCAGCAGCCTCCCAGTAAAGCAGGAACCACATGGAGATGGTTACACAGGGTGCATGACTCCCTCCCCAGGATTCCCAGAAACTTCATGGTTAAAGAGCACAGCAACAAGGAGTTCCAGGAGCTACTCACATGGAAGCCACAGAGGGAAAATGGAAAATGAAACTCTAAATGTCAGTTGTCTGGCAGTCTCTCACTGGACAACTGGAATCCCAACATTTCCTTTCTGACTCTATGACAGTGGTGAGAGATTTGAAGGTCCAAAGAACAATTTTAATTCCAAACTTACCCTTTCTTAGAAAATTGAATTCAAAACTCAAGTGGAAAAAAAACAAGTTGAGATAGAGACTGTGTCTGATTTATCACTTGATATCTCTCTGGACTTATACTCACAGTACCTTGCATGTGGCCAGCATTAAATAACTTATTCAAGTAATAAATGTCCTGTTTTCTGGGCTTTCCTGGTGGTCCAGTGGGTAGAGAGTTCGCCTTGCAGTGCAAGGGGCACCAGTTTGATCCCTGGCCTGGGAAAATCCCACATGCCATGGAGCAGCTGGACCAGTGGGTCCAATTTACGAGCCAGTACTCTCGAGCTCATGCGCCCAGAGCCAGTGCTCTGCTATGATAGAGGCCGCTGCAATGGGAGGCCCACGCAGGCCAAAAGAATAAAGATGGATGAAAATAAATAAATAAAAAATCAATAAAAGAGCCCCCCCACCCCCAAAAAAAAGAAAAAGAAACCTAGGACCAAAACACCCAAGATTCAGTGAAAAAAAAAAATAAAAAATAAATGTCTTGTTTTCCAAAGGTCTTTGGAAATCAGTTCCATTCCCCAACAAGGAGGAAGGTCTGGGAAAACACACTTTTGTAATCAGAATGGATAAGCAAGAAAAGGTGGAAGTAAAAACTTTTTTTCCTGTTCTGTGAAGAGGAAGTGAAATATATTTAAACTCTTCACTGCAAAATCTAGGCAATTAGCCATAAATAATCTTCTAGCTTTAATAAAACTAGGAATGGACGAAGACTGCACCCTACTTCTGTGGGCAGCCAGAAGAACCCCAGTCCCGTTTTCCTCTAAACCTCCTGGGTTGTCACTTGTTTCTGACTCTTACCCACTAATACCACCTGCACAGCTCATGGAGTTCAAGTTCAGCGAGGCCACCACCAAAATGAAGGCCCCAGGATGTCTGTGTAGACCTCCTTCAGCTACAATCTGAAGTCTGTGTTGTTAGATTATCGGCTAAAGGCACTGCCTCTGGGGATTAGTAGAGTCTTTTGAGCCCATTACTACCTGTTGGCCCCACAAGGGCCCCCTAAAAGAAGTCTGGACCCTGGAGACTAGACTCTTTCACCCAAAGCAAATGATGAAGTGGAACTGTGAACTCTGCTCAGTGTCTTTCTTTGTTGCTGAGAGCTGAGAATCACTTAATAAGGAATTTACTTATTCAATAAATATTTTTTGAGCATACATAGGACAAGAACTGTGCTCAGGCACAGTAGGAGTTACAGAAGAATGAAAGCTCGTGCTCTGCCCTCTGTCCAGGCCTGGGGCCAGGGCTGAGCCAAGGAGGGAGGCTTGGAATGGCAGCATTCCTGCCCCTGCCTCCCTTTGCTCCCTGGGACAGCAGGTCCACAGCCAACGGCTGACTTTTACAGACTGGGTTTCAGAAGTCTTTTATCTCCAAATGTTTTCCCTCAAAATGGTCCAGTGAAGCATCTTAGAAGCAAGGATCACAACAGCCAGTTCATAGACATTCGTTTCTTGATTATGTGTTTCCCCAACTTCTTCCAAGAAGACTTGGAGAGTGTCCGACAGAACAAAGGGACCCTAAAGCTGAACCCACTGCCCACTCCCCAACTCCAGAGGTGAGCAAATGGTCAATACTTACTGTTCTGTGGGTCTCTCCTTTTGCATCTAAGAAGGCTCGAATAGAGGCCAGCCCAGCGTATTCCCCCTGGGCTCCACTGTAAAGACAGGAAGAAAAGGGTCAGGTTTCCCTGGTGGTCCAGTGGGTAAGGACACCGCCTTGCAGTGCAAGGGGCACCAGTTCGATCCCTGGCCTGGGAAGATCCCACGTGCCACGGAGCAGCTGGACTGATGTGTCCAATTACCGAGCCGGAGCTCTGGAGCGCATGCACCCACAGCCGGCACTCTGCAACAGAGGCCACCGCGATGGGAGGCCCACACGGCCCAAAGAACAAAGACGGATGAAAATAGAGAAATGAAAGACCAATAGAAGTGGCCCGCCTCCTTCCTTAACCCGCCCCCCCCACCAAAAAAAGAAAAGTGTCAGAGCTTTATGCCTCTCTGCTTTCATCTACTTATTCATTATTCATTGGGCACAGGCTGTGTGTTCACCAACGTGTGACACAAAGACCCTCCTACACAACAATAAACTCACCTGCACAAGCCTAAGGTCCTGAACAACCAGAGCGGCACCTGGTCAGTGCACTACAGCTCACCCACTCCTACTCAGAGACGGGATTTCAATTCTCAGGACCATGCATCTAAAGAATTCATTTTTATTATGGAAAATTCCAAAATTTTGCAAAAGCAGAGAGAAAATATAAGGAATCATCACATTGTACCTATTACCCAGGCTTTAAAATTTTAAGATTATGGTCAATCTTGTTTCCACCTACATCCTTCACTAACCCTCTCAACTCTGTTAGATTATTCTAGTGAAGAAAAATCTGTGCTCTGCCCTCTGTCCAGGCCTGGGGCCAGGGCTGAGCCAAGGAGGGAGGCTTGGAATGGCAGCATTCCTGCCCCTGCCTCCCTTTGCTCCCTGGGACAGCAGGTCCACAGCCAACGGCTGACTTTTACAGACTGGGTTTCAGAAGTCTTTTATCTCCAAATGTTTTCCCTCAAAATGGTCCAGTGAAGCATCTTAGAAGCAAGGATCACAACAGCCAGTTCATAGACATTCGTTTCTTGATTATGTGTTTCCCCAACTTCTTCCAAGAAGACTTGGAGAGTGTCCGACAGAACAAAGGGACCCTAAAGCTGAACCCACTGCCCACTCCCCAACTCCAGAGGTGAGCAAATGGTCAATACTTACTGTTCTGTGGGTCTCTCCTTTTGCATCTAAGAAGGCTCGAATAGAGGCCAGCCCAGCGTATTCCCCCTGGGCTCCACTGTAAAGACAGGAAGAAAAGGGTCAGGTTTCCCTGGTGGTCCAGTGGGTAAGGACACCGCCTTGCAGTGCAAGGGGCACCAGTTCGATCCCTGGCCTGGGAAGATCCCACGTGCCACGGAGCAGCTGGACTGATGTGTCCAATTACCGAGCCGGAGCTCTAGAGCACAAGCACCCAGAGCCGGTGCTCTGCGACAACAGAGGCCACTGCGATGGGAGGCCCACACGGCCCAAAGAACAAAGATGGATGAAAATAGATGAATGAAAGACCAATAGAAGTGGCCCGCCCCCCTCCTTCCTTAACCCGCCCCCCCCACCAAAAAAAGAAAAGTGTCAGAGCTTTATGCCTCTCTGCTTTCATCTACTTATTCATTATTCATTGGGCACAGGCTGTGTGTTCACCAACGTGTGACACAAAGACCCTCCTACACAACAATAAACTCACCTGCACAAGCCTAAGGTCCTGAACAACCAGAGCGGCACCTGGTCAGTGCACTACAGCTCACCCACTCCTACTCAGAGACGGGATTTCAATTCTCAGGACCATGCATCTAAAGAATTCATTTTTATTATGGAAAATTCCAAAATTTTGCAAAAGCAGAGAGAAAAATATAAGGAATCATCACATTGTACCTATTACCCAGGCTTTAAAATTTTAAGATTATGGTCAATCTTGTTTCCACCTACATCCTTCACTAACCCTCTCAACTCTGTTAGATTATTCTGAAGCAAAAGTCAAGTATCATTTCATCCATTCAAACTTCAATATGTATCTTTCAAAGATATTAATTATCTTTTAAAAAGTATAATCATTACTTCTAGGGCTTCCCTGGTAGTCCAGTGGGTGGAGAGTCCGCCTTGCAGTGCAAGAGGCACTGGTTAGATCCCCGGCCTGGGAAGATCCCATTTGCTGCAGAGTGGCTGGACCAGTGTGTCCAATTGCAAACCAGTGCTCTGGAGTGCACGCGCCCAGAGCTGGTGCTCTGTGGTGAGGGGGGCTACTGCAATGGGAGGCCCACACAGGCCAAAGAATGGAGATGGATGAAAATAAATAAATAGGGGGCCAATAAAGAAAGGCCAAAATTTATATATATATATATATATATAAAATTATTATTGCATCTAAAATAATGAACACTAATTTCTTAATATCACCAAATATTTAGTCAACGATATGATTACTGCAAAGGAACTGTACACTTTGAGTGTGGTATGATTCCTGACAGACTCGGGATCGGCTTTTCTAAGCCCCACATACTCATGGCTGCTAGAGGCTGGCCATACCCATCTCAGCAGTCCTTGAAGACACATCTTTTAGAGCACATTTAATGACTAACATTCAAGGGAGGGGTGCTGAGTCAATCATAAACTGTTACTTAATGTTCTCAGGACTCCCTGCAGGAAGGAAAGGAAGTGAGTAATAGGTTTTTTAATCCTATTCAAAATGCATATTTCCTCCATCTCACAAAATTATACCATCTTTTGACTCTGTGGAAGGTCCAGTGGTTTTGGCATTGATATTTCCTGGTCACCCCTCAATATTGAGACCATACTCTTAAAAAAGAACAAGGCTTAAGAATAAACTACATAAACTGTTTAATTTCTAAACTAAAAGCTAAAATTGAGCACTGGAGAACAGTTTTTGAGAAAATGCTGGGGTGGAACCAGTTAAATTTGAAGTATCTGTAAACTAGTTTGGGGCGTTGATGGTTTGGTGTCAGGAGACAACAGAATTGATGATTTAGGACACAGCATGAGCAGAGGACGGAGAATAGGGAAACGTCTGGGGGTGGTGGGCATAGAGCCTGGCTGGAGGAATGAAGGCCAAGTGGTGACTGCCACAGAGCAACAGAAGAGACTAGATGAGCTGAGGAACAACGATAACTACAAACTGCTCTACTGACAGCACTTCCTACTCGCCAGACACGGGGACGCATGGACAAAACACAGGCGAATGAGAACGACTGTTGCTGTCACTACTGAGCATTTTATATCTTTTTGTTTTTCTTGGCCTCACCACACGCTTTGTGGGATCTTAGTTCCCCAACAAGGGATCAAACCCTGGCCCTGGCAGTGAAAGTGCAGAGTCCTAACCACTGGGTGACCAGGGAATCTCTTTACTTCATCTTATACAACCCTCCTAATACCATTATGAGGTAGGTACCATTGTCTTCATTTTGCACATAAAGAAACTGAGTCAGAGTATTACACGCCCAAAGACCCAATAGTCACAGTTGGAGACATGGGTACAACTCAGCCTGTCTCAAGGAGCCTCAAGCTTCCCTTATAAGAGACTCCTCTGAGTGTTTCCCAAAGGACTGAGAGTCATGGGAGCAAAATCTGGTTTTTCTTCATAGACCCCTTGTCCAATTGACAGAATGAGAAGGTTTAGCTCCACATAAAACACCAGTCCCTGGACTTCCCTAGTGATTCAGTAAGCTAAAAATCCGCTTGCCAATGCACAGGACGTGGGTTCAATGCCTGGTTCAGGAAGATGCCACATGTCCTGGAGTACCTAAGCTCATGCACCACAGCTACTGAGCCTGTGCATCTAGAGCCCATGCTCTCAACAAGAGAAGCTACCATAGTGAGAAGCCTGTGCACCGTAACTAGAGGAAGCCTATGCACAACGAAGACCCAGAGCAGCCAAAAATAAAAAGAAAGAAAGAAAAATCATATATATAAAAACATAAAACACACCTGTCCCCATAGGACCTGGGACACCCAGTTCCTCATCACTCACACTGAGTGAGCTTTGTCCCTCTCCCCTCCCTTCCAGGGAGGAATGCAAACACTGGGCTTCTATTTTCCTGGCTTCTGACAAACAAGTTCTAGCTCGTCTGATGCTCTTTATTTTGAGAATAGGAAAATGAATATGCCACACTTCAGCAAACCACTCATATCACTAGTTAGTCTCTGTGTTTTCATCTCTCAAATGTGCATCATAATTACATCCAACTTGAAAGACAGATGTGGTAAGATATGTGATGATCCATGGTAAAGGCCTTTTCACAGTGCCTGGTACAAGGTATACACTCATTAAGTACTGGCAACTATCATCAACATCACCAACATCATCATCTTCATCACCATTCCCCCCATCACCACACGCTTTGTGGGATCTTAGTTCCCCAACAAGGGATCAAACCCTGGCCCTGGCAGTGAAAGTGCAGAGTCCTAACCACTGGGTGACCAGGGAATCTCTTTACTTCATCTTATACAACCCTCCTAATACCATTATGAGGTAGGTACCATTGTCTTCATTTTGCACATAAAGAAACTGAGTCAGAGTATTACACGCCCAAAGACCCAATAGTCACAGTTGGAGACATGGGTACAACTCAGCCTGTCTCAAGGAGCCTCAAGCTTCCCTTATAAGAGACTCCTCTGAGTGTTTCCCAAAGGACTGAGAGTCATGGGAGCAAAATCTGGTTTTTCTTCATAGACCCCTTGTCCAATTGACAGAATGAGAAGGTTTAGCTCCACATAAAACACCAGTCCCTGGACTTCCCTAGTGATTCAGTAAGCTAAAAATCCGCTTGCCAATGCACAGGACGTGGGTTCAATGCCTGGTTCAGGAAGATGCCACATGTCCTGGAGTACCTAAGCTCATGCACCACAGCTACTGAGCCTGTGCATCTAGAGCCCATGCTCTCAACAAGAGAAGCTACCATAGTGAGAAGCCTGTGCACCGTAACTAGAGGAAGCCTATGCACAACGAAGACCCAGAGCAGCCAAAAATAAAAAGAAAGAAAGAAAAATCATATATATAAAAACATAAAACACACCTGTCCCCATAGGACCTGGGACACCCAGTTCCTCATCACTCACACTGAGTGAGCTTTGTCCCTCTCCCCTCCCTTCCAGGGAGGAATGCAAACACTGGGCTTCTATTTTCCTGGCTTCTGACAAACAAGTTCTAGCTCGTCTGATGCTCTTTATTTTGAGAATAGGAAAATGAATATGCCACACTTCAGCAAACCACTCATATCACTAGTTAGTCTCTGTGTTTTCATCTCTCAAATGTGCATCATAATTACATCCAACTTGAAAGACAGATGTGGTAAGATATGTGATGATCCATGGTAAAGGCCTTTTCACAGTGCCTGGTACAAGGTATACACTCATTAAGTACTGGCAACTATCATCAACATCACCAACATCATCATCTTCATCACCATTTCCAGGCAGCAAGGCTGATCACTCTGTGACTCAGGTACTGAGGATGAGCTAGAACAGTACTCAGATTGGCACTTCCACAGCCCTCAACCTCTATCCCCCTCTCCTTTCCCTCTGACAAGCCAAATACAAACATTATTCAGCTATTCTAACTCAAGTCCAACCTCTTCTATAAAGATTTCCCAAAAGTCAAACCCAGGTCTTCACCATGGCCCACAAATCCCCCACGTCACCTGAGATGTCCACCCAACTCTATACCATGTCGCCTGCCATCCTCTCCTTGCTCACTATCCTCCAGCCACCCAAGCGTTCTTCCTTCCTGAAAGAGATCATGCCAAAGTTTGTCTTGTGGCATTTCCCCAAATATTCCTTGTGCTTAGAAAGCTCCTCATCTAGTTCTTCATATATCTACCTTCTTATCAATATTAAGACCTCAGCTCAAGTGTTACCTCCTCAGACAGGCCTTCCTTGAAAGCAAAAATGTTATCTGTATTTATCAACATTGTATTCTCTCTGCCAAAATACGGACATAGATAAAAATTATTGTTCAATAAATACTGACTGTTTGGATTATTCTTTTATCTCCTCCAAATTCTCATAGTATTGTACTCCATTCGTTCTTTGGTGTGTCTATTTTAAATCAGTTAGAGTATTGGCTTTGAGAATAGAATACACCCAGGGAATGCATAGCCTAGTTCTATCCATGGAGGAGCTCTGCAATCAATGTTTAGTCAATCTTTTCAAAACTGAGGTCTTCAGTCCAGGCAACACTAATGTCATCCTTTCCCCCCATGGAAAGGGACTCCAGCAAATGGATTATATCTCTACTCAATACTCCATAACGACCTATATGGGAAAATAATTTTTAAAGGAGAGTGGGTATAAAGACTTGATCAGAAATTCTGGGTGTTTTCTGGCTTAGATACTCTTGAAATCAGCCATGTTTCAAAAAGATAAAAAGATATGTTCTAAATTCCAGATAAGGATTATTCCTGGGGTACTATGGAAATAAGGGGAATTATTAGTGCCACCTGTTGGTGAAAAAGCATTATAAAAATTATCTGCTTATCTGCATAACCCAGACTGAGAACTCACCAGAAAAGTACTACATGTGCAGGGGCAGCTAGGATAGTAGTTGTCTGACATCTATTTAAAATGAAGTGCATAGCACCGGCAACTCTATTCAATATCCTGTGATGGCCTATATAGGAAAAGACTTTTTTTTTTTTAAATTTTGGCCTCTTTTATTGGTCCTTCATTTATTTGTTTTCATCCATCTTAATTCTTTGGCCTGTGTAGGCCTCCCATTGCTGTGGCCTCTCTCGTTGCAGAGCCCCAGAGCACTGGCTCCTAATAGGACACGTAGGTGCAGCCTCTCCACCGCTTGTGGGATCTTTCTGTGCCAGGGATAGAACCGGTGCCCCGTGTACTGCAAGGTGGGCTATTTACCCACTGGACCACCAGGGAAGCCTGGTAAAGACTCTTAACAAGAGTGAATATATGCCCACTATTAGGCTTATATCCTGATGAAATCAAAAATGAAAGAAGCATCTGTACCCCAATGTTCGTTGCAGCTCTCTATACAATAGCCAGAACATGGAAACAACCTAGATATCCATTGACGAATGAATGGATACAGAAGCTCTGGTACATATATACAACGGAATACTATTCAGCTTTTAAAAGAAATGCAGAAGACTCAGTCCTAATGAAGTGACTGGCTCTAGAATCTATCATAAAAAGTGAAGTAAGTCAAAAAGAGAAAGACAAATACAGTATACTAACACACACATATGGAATCTAGTAGGACGGTCTTGATAACACACGCAGGGAACTCATGGAAAAACAGACAGAGCATAGACATAGGGACATTGTGGGGAAGAAATGGGGAGGGGGAAGCATGGAGGGAGTAGCATGGAAACCTATACTGTCATGTGTGGAAAAGATAGCTAGTGTCATTGTGCTAAGGGAATAGGGGTGCTCACAATGGCTTGGGGCGATGGTCCGAGGGGTGGGATGGGGGGAACTGGGGGTGTGGGGACCAGGGATATGCATATGACTGACCTGGGAACATACATGTCTGTGAACAACAAAACTCTGCAAAACCTCTAAAATAAAGAATAAAAAAATAAAAAAATAAAATAAAATAAAAGGTACTCATAAAAAAAAAAAAAAGAGTGGATATATGTATATGTATAACTGATTCACTTGGCTGTATACCTGAAACTAACACAACATTGTAAATCCACTTTACTCCAATATAAAACAAAAATTAAATTCCTGCATGGTTTTTATACTTACGAAAAAGTAACATAGACCCCATTGTGCATGACTGCAGCATATGCTGCCATTCATGACTTGGGGTGAAAACTAGCAGTCACCAAAACTCTTGTTGAATTATACTATAAATTGAACTGAGAAAACAGCAGGATGTGTTATTTATAAAAGTCAAAGTGGGATGTTGTATTGGTACAAGTCAAAAGGTGTTAAAAATGTTCCCTAAAGAAAATGACCATGTTATGGATCATTACACTTAAAATTTTGGGTGCTAATAATTTCAGGTTTATACATTTTATGAATTATTCTTGTTTTAATTTTCTCTAGATATTCTTATTTTAATTTTCTCTAGATATTCTTCTGAAAATCATTAAACAGGCTTTCACATACTGTTGGAGTTCACACTCTAATGGTCACATTTACTGTGCATTTTCAGTTTTCTTTTAACTGCTCTACAAATCAGAGAGTCTATTTTATTTCTAATAACTACTGAACTTCTTAAGTTTCCTAAACTATGTTCTACAAATCACTGCATTTAAAAAGACATTTTTCATGAAAAAGGTTTTTTTGAATGATAAACTATAAATATGAAGTGAATTGCTTCCCTTCAACCATCTATAATATCTTTAATGTCTAACTTCTAGCCCACTGTATAAACTAAAACATTTGGAGGCTAAAATATGCATCATTATCCAATAAAGCCAAGGATTTTGCAGACATACAACTATTCTAAATTACATGTAGAGACAAAGAAACTGAAATAGCATTTTGAAAAGGAAAAAAAAAAAAGAGGAATCAGTCCTGCCTCTAATATCAAAGCCTCTCCTTGATTTTCTATCCCCTTTTAAGTGATTTGACCCCAAGCTCTGGATTTTAGTCTCATTTTGTCACATGGGAATAAGCCACCCAATTTACAGATGAATTAAAAATTAGTATTATAAAAGCAATATATTCTTCTGATTTCTTAAATATTCCATCATTGAAAAAAGGAATGAAGCTTAAGGTTAAAAAAAAAAAGGAAAAAAAAGCAGCTCTTGCCCCTAATTCTTACCAGTCTTACTTCCTCAAAAGAAAACTCTTACTAATTTCTTGTGATACATAATGCTTTGATGTTGGACATTTTAATGCCAAACTGTCCTCATTCAAATCCTTCTTTACTTTAAAAATACCACCATCAAGTGGTAAGGAACAAAATGATTCAAGTGAAATGTTAGCTAAGATACTGACATTCTGGTAAAACTAATCACAGTAAAATAATCAACAAAATAGCTACTTTGTCAAAATGACCTGAATCAGTGCATGGCAACTTCAGAGGATCACTCTCAAGAAAACAAGATAAAATGGGTGCTGACTCCTATCTTACAGGCAGGATAAACAAGATACACTTCCATATCGCAGAAGGAATCCAATTTTAATTAAATTCTTTGTTGCATAACTCAAATATCCCAAACACTATCTAGGTCTCTGTCTCTACTAACTTAAAACCACTCAACATCATCTTACCAACCTCTATCCAATTTGACATAAGCTAAATTCTATGCTTAACCTTTGAATTCTGGGCAAAAATCATCTGGATGGAACCAGCCACCCTAACCTGTCTGATATCTCAATAGTACCTTATGGTGGTGGTTTTCAAACTCTAAATCCACAAATAACACTGGGGGGACTTATTAGAAATATAAAGCCTCGGCTTGCACCCCAGGTGTATTAAATCAGAATTCTGGAGGTGCAGTCAAATGTGAAAACCACCCCTCCAACAGACTAGTTCAAAATTGGGAAAGGAGTACATCAAGGCTGTCATTGTCACCCTGCTCATTTAACTTAAATGCAGAGTACATCATGTGAAATACCTGGGTGGATAAATCACAAACTGGAATCAAGATTGCCAGGAGAAGTATCAATTACCTCAGATATGCAGATGACACCACCCTAATAGTAGAAAGTGAAGAGGAACTAAACAGCCTCTTGATGAAGGTGAAAAAGGAGAGTGAAAAAGTTGGCTTAAAACAACATTCAAGGGGCTTCCCTAGTAGCTCAGTCTCAGTGGTAAAGAGTTATACAGGAGACATGGGTTCGAACCCTGATCTGGGAAGATCCCACATGCTGCGCAGCAACTAATCCCATGAGCTACAACTATTGAGCCTGAGCTCGAGAGCCTCAGAGCTTTAACTATTGAGCCCATGTGCTGCAACTACGAAAGCCCATGAGCCCTAGAGCCCAAGTTCCACAACAGAAAAATGTCACCGCAACAAGAAGCCTGCTTATCTCAACTAGAGATTAGCCTCCACTCCCTGCAACTAAAAAAGAGCATGTGGCAGCAGTGAAAACCCAGAATAGCCTAAAATAAATAAATAAATACAACATTCAAAAAACAAAGACCATGGCATCCAGTCATATCACTTCATGGCAAATAGATGGAGAAAAAATGGAGACAGTGACAGGCTTTATTTTCTTGGGCTCCAAAATCACTGCAGATGGTAATTGCAACCATGAAATTAAAAGACACTCGCTCCTTGGGAGAAAAGCTATGACAAACCTAGACAGTGTATTAAAAAGCAGAGACAGCACTTTGCCAACAAAGGTCTGTAGAGTCAAAGCTATGCTTTTCCCAGTAGTCACGTACGGATGTGAGAGCTGCACCATAAAGAAGGCTGAATGTCAAAGAACTGATGCTTTCTAACTGTGGTGCTGGACAAGACTCTTGAGAGTCCCCTGGACAGCAAAGAAATCAAACTAGTCAATCCTACAGGAAATCAACCCTGAATATTCATTGGAAGGACTGATGCTGAAGTTGAAGCTCCAATACTTTAACCACCTGATGCGAAGAGCTGATTCATTGGAAAAGACCCTTATGCTAGGAAAGAATGAGGGCAGGAGGAGAAGGGGGCAAAAGAGGACAAGATGGTTGGATGGTATCACTGACTCAATGGACATGAGTTTGAGCAAGCTCAGGCAGATGATGGATGGGGAAGCCTGGCATGCTGCAGTCCATGGGGCCCACAAAGTCGGACATGACTGACCGGCTGAACAACAATAACCCCTCCAAAAACTTACAGACAGAAAAAATCCAACATACTCTTGAGAGTCAATAAGCTGGGGAAGGGGAGACCCTTCTCATTGCTTTATATTTCCCCAAAGACAGTTATTTTCGTTTTTACTCTTCTTTCTCTTCCTGGCATTCTTAGTGTCTCCTTGGGAAATCAATCACTCATCTGATAGGGTCTCTGATATGGCCTCCCAGAGCTCTCTGTAAGGAGAGTTCTGAAGCTGCACTAGGCCCAGAAGGAAAGTGAGTCAGAAATTATCAACGACATAAGCCTACTCAATGATACTACCATGAGCTCAGGAAAGAGAGGGAGGGAGATGGCTGAGGTGTTTGATGCTCTTTGTTGTAAACTGTGGTGATCTGCACACCACAGTCATGACTTGGCCTTCAAAGGCCAATTTTAAAGTTCATTCCACTGGAAGATATTAGTCATCTAACTAAACCTCCCTCTTTGGGGTTCCTCTAGGGCAACACACTTTCCACACTTTCTGACTGAGTGACTGAACTAACTGAACTGAGGAGCTTTATAAACACTCTGTGAGCCTGGGCACTGCCCCCTGGAGGAGATTCTGATGTACCTAGTTTATGGGGCAGGGAGTGCATGGTATATACTTTAAAAGCCCCCCAGGTAATTCAATATGTAGCCAGGACCAAAAGCCCTTCAGCCTTGTGGTTTTCATTGTGTGGTAGCCAAACCAGCATATCAGAGTCACCCAGGATTATATTAGAAATATGAATTCACAGATCTCAATCCAGACTTATTACATCAGAATCTCTGGCGGCAGGGTCGAGTGGTTTCACAAGCCCTACAGGTGATTCACATGCATAAAAAAGTTGAAGAGTCACTGACATACCTGTTCACACCTCATTTAAGAACCTTACCAGGCGGAGATTCCAGGAAAGCAATTGCCAGCACTCAAGATCAGTTTGCAGTTTTTAAAGACAAAAACAACTTCCTCTCTTTTATAAGCCAAGTAATCTAATAATACTTCCAGCTTCTCTTTCACTTTAGATATCCATGGAAGGTGTTAATTACTGTTTCTGCCTGCCTTAACCGGTACATCATAATTCTAACCTAGCATACTCAGAGTGTATTTATGTGCTTCTGAATGACTGACCGGCTGAACAACAATAACCCCTCCAAAACTTACAGACAGAGAAAATCCAACATACTCTTGAGAGTCAATAAGCTGGGGAAGGGGAGACCCTTCTCATTGCTTTATATTTCCCCAAAGACAGTTATTTTCGTTTTTACTCTTCTTTCTCTTCCTGGCATTCTTAGTGTCTCCTTGGGAAATCAATCACTCATCTGATAGGGTCTCTGATATGGCCTCCCAGAGCTCTCTGTAAGGAGAGTTCTGAAGCTGCACTAGGCCCAGAAGGAAAGTGAGTCAGAAATTATCAACGACATAAGCCTACTCAATGATACTACCATGAGCTCAGGAAAGAGAGGGAGGGAGATGGCTGAGGTGTTTGATGCTCTTTGTTGTAAACTGTGGTGATCTGCACACCACAGTCATGACTTGGCCTTCAAAGGCCAATTTTAAAGTTCATTCCACTGGAAGATATTAGTCATCTAACTAAACCTCCCTCTTTGGGGTTCCTCTAGGGCAACACACTTTCCACACTTTCTGACTGAGTGACTGAACTAACTGAACTGAGGAGCTTTATAAACACTCTGTGAGCCTGGGCACTGCCCCCTGGAGGAGATTCTGATGTACCTAGTTTATGGGGCAGGGAGTGCATGGTATATACTTTAAAAGCCCCCCAGGTAATTCAATATGTAGCCAGGACCAAAAGCCCTTCAGCCTTGTGGTTTTCATTGTGTGGTAGCCAAACCAGCATATCAGAGTCACCCAGGATTATATTAGAAATATGAATTCACAGATCTCAATCCAGACTTATTACATCAGAATCTCTGGCGGCAGGGTCGAGTGGTTTCACAAGCCCTACAGGTGATTCACATGCATAAAAAAGTTGAAGAGTCACTGACATACCTGTTCACACCTCATTTAAGAACCTTACCAGGCGGAGATTCCAGGAAAGCAATTGCCAGCACTCAAGATCAGTTTGCAGTTTTTAAAGACAAAAACAACTTCCTCTCTTTTATAAGCCAAGTAATCTAATAATACTTCCAGCTTCTCTTTCACTTTAGATATCCATGGAAGGTGTTAATTACTGTTTCTGCCTGCCTTAACCGGTACATCATAATTCTAACCTAGCATACTCAGAGTGTATTTATGTGCTTCTGAATGATTCTGAGTGTCACAGTGGAGCAAGTCAAAGCAAGCTGGGACGGGTGCAGTAGAAAATGGAAAGGTAATTAAGTATTATTTGGTTATATTCTCCACTGAGCTGGAAACACTCTCCAGGTCTACAGCCTGTGCAAAAATAAGAGAAATGGGGACACGCTTCTCAACATTTGTATTTCAAGTTCTTTAAACAACTTGGGGATCTAATTGTCCCAGGAAACAGACCATGCGGAGGCTTGACGACATGAACCAAAGATCTCATACCACAGTTTTTGGTTATAAAATCCTTTCATTGAGCCATCCCTCAATGAAATCTCACTCAAATCAATAAGGTAATGTTCATTTGGCAGCAAGTGACAAAACTCTGTAAAGACACTATGCTTCAATTTAAAAATAAAAAATTAATTTAAAAAATAAAGTAACGTTCCTTGCTTGTTTGTAGGACAGAAACCTACATCACCACTGGGGAGGAGCCACATAACAGAGCTGGAGGCCTCACACATCCTGGGGGCTAACCTTTCATTTGAGCTGCCGATTTTCCCTCAACAACAAACACACTGAAGAGAGAGACTGCCCTGTAGCAGTCTCCATCTAGTCTAGGCAGAACAACTGGAGAATGAAAGAATAAACACCTTCTGTGAGTACAACACAGGATGGCTCGAGGTCAGAAGACATCACGAGAGGGCCCAGAAGCACAGACCAGGTGTAGCCATCAGGAAAACATGCAGAAACATTCAGGTTTATGCCAGAAAATTGCAGCTCTCCTGCTTAGGCATTTTAGAACCATAGAGCTGTATTTCGAGTCCACTCGATGTTAAATCTTACTCTGTTCTACAGAGCTTGGCTCTTTTGCCCTTTGTTGCAAGCCTAAAGGAAGACACGTGGTCTGCTTCAACTGCAGGGCAGGTTCAAAGCCAGCTCTTCATTATGTCATCAGCTGATGGTAGAACCCCCTGAGATCAGGAGTGTCAGAGTGGAAATGAATCTGTAAGCATCTTATCAAGACTTTGTTACATAATAAGCATGCTTCCGACCTGAGCATAAAATGGAAAGGTAATTAAGTATTAATTACTGGTTATATTCTCGCAACCCTTTTAAAAAAAAAGGTTTTTTTGGAAGTGTCACAGTGGAGCAAGTCAAAGCAAGCTGGGACGGTGCAGGAAAATGGAAAGGTAATTAAGTATTATTTGGTTATATTCTCCACTGAGCTGGAAACACTCTCAGGTCTACAGCCTGTGCAAAAATAAGAGAAATGGGGACACGCTTCTCAACATTTGTATTTCAAGTTCTTTAAACAACTTGGGGATCTAATTGTCCCAGGAAACAGACCATGCGGAGGCTTGACGACATGAACCAAAGATCTCATACCACAGTTTTTGGTTATAAAATCCTTTCATTGAGCCATCCCTCAATGAAATCTCACTCAAATCAATAAGGTAATGTTCATTTGGCAGCAAGTGACAAAACTCTGTAAAGACACTATGCTTCAATTTAAAAATAAAAAATTAATTTAAAAAATAAAGTAACGTTCCTTGCTTGTTTGTAGGACAGAAACCTACATCACCACTGGGGAGGAGCCACATAACAGAGCTGGAGGCCTCACACATCCTGGGGGCTAACCTTTCATTTGAGCTGCCGATTTTCCCTCAACAACAAACACACTGAAGAGAGAGACTGCCCTGTAGCAGTCTCCATCTAGTCTAGGCAGAACAACTGGAGAATGAAAGAATAAACACCTTCTGTGAGTACAACACAGGATGGCTCGAGGTCAGAAGACATCACGAGAGGGCCCAGAAGCACAGACCAGGCGTAGCCATCAGGAAAACATGCAGAAACATTCAGGTTTATGCCAGAAAATTGCAGCTCTCCTGCTTAGGCATTTTAGAACCATAGAGCTGTATTTCGAGTCCACTCGATGTTAAATCTTACTCTGTTCTACAGAGCTTGGCTCTTTTGCCCTTTGTTGCAAGCCTAAAGGAAGACACGTGGTCTGCTTCAACTGCAGGGCAGGTTCAAAGCCAGCTCTTCATTATGTCATCAGCTGATGGTAGAACCCCCTGAGATCAGGAGTGTCAGAGTGGAAATGAATCTGTAAGCATCTTATCAAGACTTTGTTACATAATAAGCATGCTTCCGACAGTAAAAATAACATTTTGAATTGCATTAAAATAATATGTACCCTAATTTAAAAATATTTTTAATAATCTAAAATATCATAAGGATAAAAAATAAAAATAACTTGTAATTCTATTATCTTGAGATAACTATTTGGGCGCCCAACTGAAAGCAGGGACTCAAATAGGTACTCGTCCACCAGTGTTCACAGCAGCACTATTCCCTATAACCAAAAGGTTGAAACAACCCAAATATCAATTGATAGGTGAATGGATAAACTGAATGTGGTACGTACATACAATGGAATGTTATTCAGCCTTTGAAAAGGAGAGAAATTCTGACATACCACAATACTAATGAAACTTGAAGATTAGTTATGCTAAGTGAACTAAGCCAGACAAAAGGACAAATACTGTATGATTCCATTTATGTGACGTACCTAGTAGTCAAGTTAATGGTAGCAAAGAGTAGACTCACACGTGCTAGGGGTTGGGGTAAAGGGTAAATGAGAAAATATTGTTTAATGGGTATATGACTTTTGTTTGTAAAGATAAAAAAAAGTTCTGGTACTGGATGAAGTTGATGACTGTACAGTGAAATGAATGTAAAGAATGCCATTGACAGTTAAAAAGAGTTAAAATAGTAAAAACTATGCTATGAATATTTTACCACAATAAAAAACTAAGGTACAAAATATTACTGATGCTACTTTCCTAAAGATTATACCATACTTATCTTTTAAATATCATGAAGCAACAAAAAAAGAAGGGAAACATATTTAGAGTTCAAACTTTCAGTGACCGAACTCTAGACACATTGACCAATTCCAATTAGTCAGGTATAAATACAAACACCAAGAAATGGCCCCTTGATAATAAGAGGTAACGACATCCCCTGTTCTACAAGTGCAACTTCACAGACTGACATGGTACACTAAATTCTTTTCCAGTGCAGAGAAACTTGTGTTTCTTCTTACAGTAACTATAAACCCTACATTGGTCCCTTAGATTTCAGTGGACACTAGGCAGCAGGAAAACCATGGCAACCTGCAGGGCCAGGGGTTCAAAGCCAGCTCTTCATTATGTCATCAGCTGATGGTAGAACCCCCTGAGATCAGGAGTGTCAGAGTGGAAATGAATCTGTAAGCATCTTATCAAGACTTTGTTACATAATAAGCATGCTTCCGACAGTAAAAATAACATTTTGAATTGCATTAAAATAATATGTACCCTAATTTAAAAATATTTTTAATAATCTAAAATATCATAAGGATAAAAAATAAAAATAACTTGTAATTCTATTATCTTGAGATAACTATTTGGGCGCCCAACTGAAAGCAGGGACTCAAATAGGTACTCGTCCACCAGTGTTCACAGCAGCACTATTCCCTATAACCAAAAGGTTGAAACAACCCAAATATCAATTGATAGGTGAATGGATAAACTGAATGTGGTACGTACATACAATGGAATGTTATTCAGCCTTTGAAAAGGAGAGAAATTCTGACATACCACAATACTAATGAAACTTGAAGATTAGTTATGCTAAGTGAACTAAGCCAGACAAAAGGACAAATACTGTATGATTCCATTTATGTGACGTACCTAGTAGTCAAGTTAATGGTAGCAAAGAGTAGACTCACACGTGCTAGGGGTTGGGGTAAAGGGTAAATGAGAAAATATTGTTTAATGGGTATATGACTTTTATTTGTAAAGATAAAAAAAAGTTCTGGTACTGGATGAAGTTGATGACTGTACAGTGAAATGAATGTAAAGAATGCCATTGACAGTTAAAAAGAGTTAAAATAGTAAAAACTATGCTATGAATATTTTACCACAATAAAAAACTAAGGTACAAAATATTACTGATGCTACTTTCCTAAAGATTATACCATACTTATCTTTTAAATATCATGAAGCAACAAAAAAAGAAGGGAAACATATTTAGAGTTCAAACTTTCAGTGACCGAACTCTAGACACATTGACCAATTCCAATTAGTCAGGTATAAATACAAACACCAAGAAATGGCCCCTTGATAATAAGAGGTAACGACATCCCCTGTTCTACAAGTGCAACTTCACAGACTGACATGGTACACTAAATTCTTTTCCAGTGCAGAGAAACTTGTGTTTCTTCTTACAGTAACTATAAACCCTACATTGGTCCCTTAGATTTCAGTGGACACTAGGCAGCAGGAAAACCATGGCAAACTAACCAGTAAGTAACTAGCCCTGTGGTAGACTGACTTTGATACCTGGAAAATAGAATTATAAGACCTAGAATTAACAATCCTCTTGTGGAGAAAAGATTACCACAAATAAATCAAGATGAAGGCTGTAATAACCTAAAGACAAAATCACATACAGGGCTTCCCTGGTGGTCCAGGGGTAAGGACACTGCCTTGCAGGTAAGAGGCGCCCGGGTTTGATCCCTGGCCTGGGAAGATCCCACGGAGCGGCTGGACTGACGTGTCCAATTACCAAGCCGGAGCTCTGGGGCGCATGTGCCCGGAGCCAGCGCTCTGCAACTACAGAGGCCGCTGCGATGGGAGGCCCACATGGGCTGAAGAGCAAACATGGATGCAAACGGACAAATGAAAGAGCAATAGAAGTGGCCCGCCTGCTCCCCTCCCTCCCCACCCTACCCCACCTCAAATAAATAAATAAATAAATCTTTTTTAAAAAAAATCACATACAATATGTGATACCTTCCCTTTCATTTTTCCCAAATTAGACATCAAATTTCCTTACTTGCTGGAAGCATAGCCCCTATATTTTTCCAAAAATGAATGAGGAATTTCCGCATCCATCACAGCAGCCTCTGCTCAGGTCCAGAAATACCTACTAAACCTCAACACAGCGTCTGCCATGCTCAAGTCAGCTGTCAGAAATAGGTGGTAGATCTGGGAATCTCTGAGCTGGAGAAAGCACCACTGCCCAGAACTACAGAGTGATAATGACTTCTTTCCTTCCTCATAGGCTCAATAGAGAATAGGGTCTCACTGACAATCATACAAATAAGGAGATTAAGACAGAGAAAGAGGGGGCTTCCCTGGTAGCTCAATGATAAAGAGTTTGCCTTCCAACGCAGGAGACATGGGTTCAATCCCTGATCTGGGAAGATCCCACATGCTGCTAAGCAACTAAGCCCATGAGCCACAACTATTGAGCCTGTACTCTAGAGCCTCAGAGCCACAATTATTGAGCCCAGGTGCCCTAGAGCCTGAGTTCCACAACAAGAGAAGTCACTGTAACAAGAAGCCTGCTCACCTGGACTAGAGAGTGATTCTTCTTCCAGTGCAGAGAAACTTTCTTCTTACAGTAACTATAAACCCTACATTGGTCCCTTAGATTTCAGTGGACACTAGGCAGCAGGAAAACCATGGCAAACTAACCAGTAAGTAACTAGCCCTGTGGTAGACTGACTTTGATACCTGGAAAATAGAATTATAAGACCTAGAATTAACAATCCTCTTGTGGAGAAAAGATTACCACAAATAAATCAAGATGAAGGCTGTAATAACCTAAAGACAAAATCACATACAGGGCTTCCCTGGTGGTCCAGGGGTAAGGACACTGCCTTGCAGGTAAGAGGCGCCGGTTCGATCCCTGGCCTGGGAAGATCCCACGGAGCGGCTGGACTGACGTGTCCAATTACCAAGCCGGAGCTCTGGGGCGCATGTGCCCGGAGCCAGCGCTCTGCAACTACAGAGGCCGCTGCGATGGGAGGCCCACATGGGCTGAAGAGCAAACATGGATGCAAACGGACAAATGAAAGAGCAATAGAAGTGGCCCGCCTGCTCCCCTCCCTCCCCACCCTACCCCACCTCAAATAAATAAATAAATAAATCTTTTTTAAAAAAAATCACATACAATATGTGATACCTTCCCTTTCATTTTTCCCAAATTAGACATCAAATTTCCTTACTTGCTGGAAGCATAGCCCCTATATTTTTCCAAAAATGAATGAGGAATTTCCGCATCCATCACAGCAGCCTCTGCTCAGGTCCAGAAATACCTACTAAACCTCAACACAGCGTCTGCCATGCTCAAGTCAGCTGTCAGAAATAGGTGGTAGATCTGGGAATCTCTGAGCTGGAGAAAGCACCACTGCCCAGAACTACAGAGTGATAATGACTTCTTTCCTTCCTCATAGGCTCAATAGAGAATAGGGTCTCACTGACAATCATACAAATAAGGAGATTAAGACAGAGAAAGAGGGGGCTTCCCTGGTAGCTCAATGATAAAGAGTTTGCCTTCCAACGCAGGAGACATGGGTTCAATCCCTGATCTGGGAAGATCCCACATGCTGCTAAGCAACTAAGCCCATGAGCCACAACTATTGAGCCTGTACTCTAGAGCCTCAGAGCCACAATTATTGAGCCCAGGTGCCCTAGAGCCTGAGTTCCACAACAAGAGAAGTCACTGTAACAAGAAGCCTGCTCACCTGGACTAGAGAGTAGCCCCCACTCCCTGTAACTAGAGAAGAACCTGTGGCAGCAGTGAAAACTCAGAATAGCCAAAAAAAGAGAAAATACAGAGAAAGAGCATCAGGTCAACTGAGGAGAAAAGAGAAACTTGTAAGACAATGGTTCTCAACCTTGGCTGCAACTTGGAATTACCCAGGGAGCTTTAAAGAAATACCCATGCTTGCGTCCCTTCCCTCACCCTACTCTTTCCCCATCAAGATGATGATTCTATCTGGGATTGTGAGCTGGATATCAGGATTTTTAAAAGACTCATCATTTGAGTCTAATTTCCAGCCTAGGCCTAGGAATCACTGCTTCAGTCGGTCCTCTGGAGACCCTGCCTGGGACCTCAATTTACTACAAGAGGTAAAATGATCTCACAAAATTGTACTCCAGTAAGATACAAAAGATATGTTCATATTCCATCACTAGAGGGCAGTTTCTTCATAGTCAGTACTTAAGGTGAATTCACTCAAGATCATCACATTAAAAAAAAAAAAGAAAAAAAGGGAATGATGTTTAATGAAGGTACACTGCAGCCTTTCATAAATGTCAGTTCCTTTCTCTTTATGAAATGGCTGTTTGAGAGTCTAATATTAAAGACATTCTGTGTCCTTTTATTTGTCACATGCCCTGTTCCTAAAGAGTTTGTATTGTATGGGGTTATGTTGTTTTCATAAAGTGAATGGCTTTGCTGTTACCTGTTACCAAAACAGGAGGGAAGGTATGGTTGTATTTGATTAAGGTCTGACTACTTTCTGTCTCATAAAGAAGTCAATAATTGTCAGTTTTAAATTCATTCTTTTTTTCTTTTTTAAAGATTTATTTATTTATTTGTTTTGGGCGGGGGTCAGGTTGGGGAGGGAGGGGAGCAGGCGGGCCACTTCTATTGCTCTTTCATTTCTCTATTTTCATCCGTCTTTGTTCTTTGGCTCCTGTGGGCCTCCCATCGCGGTGGCGTCTGTCTTCGCTGAGCGCCGCCTCTGGGCGCAAGCGCTCCAGAGCTCTGGCTCGGTGATTGGACACATCAGTCCAGCCGCTCCACGGCACGTGGGATCTTCCCAGGCCAGAGATCGAACTGGCGCCCCCTGCACTGCAAGGCGGTGTCCTCACACACTGGACCACCAGGGGAAGCCCAAATTCATTCGTTTTTTTATCTTGAAATGGAAATTCGGCATTTCTCACAAGCTTCTAGGTGATGCCAATGCTGTCACGGCTGGTGGAGAACCACACTGAGTAGTGGGAGGTAGAGTATCTGGGGGCAGACACAAGGCTCCTCTTATGACAATATCCTCAGATGTTAACTTACATGCTGAGGACATGTTTGCCTCTCTACCTATTGCCATGAAGAAAGACCACAAATCCAGTGGATCCAAGTTGGATATACACCAAAATCGTTTGGTTGTTTCTTAAAAATAAAGATTTTGGGGCTTCCTTGGTGGTCCAGTGGGTAAGGACACCGCCTTTCAATGCAAGTGGCGCCAGTTCGATCTCTGGCCTGGGAAAGTTCCACATGCCATGGAGCGGCTGGACCGATGTGTCCAACTACTAAGCTGGAGCTCTGGACTGCATGCGCCCAGAGACGGTGCTCTGTAGCGAGAGAGGCTGCTGTGATGGGAGGCCCATGCAGGCTAACGAACAAAGATGGATGAAAACAAATAAACGAAAGACCAATAGAAGTGGCAAAATAAATAAATAAATAAATAAAAATTTTTGGTCTCAATCCCTGGAAATCAGTAGGTTTGGAAGAGAGCTCCAAAATTTATATTCTTTAATAAGTACCCAGGAGATGTTATGAAATCTTTTTTTTCATGCAAATACATTAAATGCAAATATATTCTGTTCCTTTCCATGCATAACATAAGGTATCTTATGTGCTTGTTATTTCTTTTCCAAACCAAGTTTGGGACAACCTTTGAGGACCCACTCATCTCTACTTGTACCATGTTCTGCTAAGTATATTACAGAGGAGAGACTTGCTGACCCACAGACTAGTCAAGGTAGGGTGTACAGGGAGAAAGGCTAACATCTACCATCTCTTCTACTGCCATCAAACTCACAGAAGGGCCATTATCAACTCGCACCAGCAGATGCCAACAGAAGCCATTCAGATAGGCTGTATCAGGGAGGAAGGTGTGACAGAAGAGATTTGCTGTTCTATGAAACAAACATAGAACAAGATGGAGTCAAGAGGCTGCTGGCTGGAAAAACCAAGAATATGGAGGTAAAGCCATCCTCTTTAGGATGCCATGCCAAGCAGAAAGCCTCCAAAACATCCGCCAGTCCCTTGAACAATCTTCTTCACAAAAAACACCTCCTCCTCCACTTTGCTCTTGACCTTTGTAGCCATCTAGTTGCTCTTGTGGATTGTCAGCTGTTCCTTGGCTTTCTTCATGTCCTTCCTTCCCCACTGCCAGTCACTTTGATATAACCAGTATGGTTTGTAAGCTGAAGCAGGAAAAAATTCACCTCCCACAGCGGTTGCAGCCAACTTTTCAACCTTCTGGAATATGCAACCCATGCACCATTCAATGACACTTCAAACTAACAGCTGAGTTGCCACACTATACTTTTCTACTGAAGGCCGAGATTCCTGCCCAAATAGTTTGTGCCAATATGACTGCTCTTTAGTAAGTTCTGCATGGTCCAGGGACTCAAAATTTCCCTCAAAGTTTCCATGTAAGTACTAGCCTCTGAGCCATGCAGAGTTAGTTACTTCCACTGCATTCTGCTTGAGCAGTTACAAACTTCACTCAGATACAAGAGGAAAGACAGATCCCAGTACTCAGCAGGAGGAGTGTCAAAGTCAGACTGGCTGGACCATTTCTGCAGCCTTGTCCAGTGATGACGCCCATGAGCTCTGTTTTTGAAAATCACTGCTGCTCAATTTTTTTTTAACTTTAGACTGAGGCCAGAAAAGGGGAAAGGAACTTTCAAGGTTACTGACAGAACAAACTAGGATCCAGGCTCTCCTTGCCCTACTAGGTTGAGGCACTGTTGCTTATCAAGAGCTTGATTCTGATTCCTGTACTACAAGGTAGATGTAGCAACTAGCTTCCAAAGATGGCCCACAGTGAACCAGGACTCTCCACATTCACAGCCATATGTTGGCCCCCTCCCACATTTAATTGGGGCTGCCCTGAAACTTTCTGTGACAGACAGAATGCTCTGGAAGAGATGCTGTGTAATTACAGAGGCTGAGCCTGAAGCGGCTTACAGCTTCCACATCCTTCCACCTTAGAACACCCCACTTTGAACCAAGACCCAATTCTGTGAGGGAGCTCAAGCAACCACTGGGAAGGTCCACATCCTTATCTGGGCTCCCAGCTAACAGCCATCACTACCTGCCCAGCTTTGAGAGTGAGGGCATTCTGGACTGTCTAGTCATCCATCCCAGAAGTATTATACTACAAGAGATAAGTGAGAAGACAGAAGAATAAATCACCTCACCTGTTAGGCTGGAAAGAGATTCGGTCATAGCCAGTAAGTTCACACAGATCCTTCTCGAGTTCTCGGAAAAGCTGCTGGTACCCTTGAGCTTGGTCCAGAGGCACAAAGGGATGGATGCTGGCAAATTCTTTCCATGTGATAGGCTGAAGAGCAAGAGAGGAGAAAGCATGCGCATATGTATACACTGTAATAACAGTATTAACTTTAACAATGATGATGATAGCAATAGCTAACACAAAAAGTGCCTACTGTGTGCCAGGCACTATTCTAAACACTTCAAATATATTCATTTATTCAACTCTTACCACAAGCTTTGAAGGTACATACCATTACTGTCTTTATTTTACAAGTGAGTCACAGGGGCCCAGAAAAGGAACTCAGACAAAACTATAACCTTTTCCTATTTTTTCAGAAACAAAAATGCTGCCCAGTCGATTTATATGTATGAAACCCAATGAATTTGTTTCAGGCACGGTTCACTGAAATCCTTGTATAGTACATATATTATTCTTTTTTTCATCAAGCAGACCAAAACACCAACATAAAAGCAAATGGGGAAAATCCTATTACAATATTAAATGATTTTCTTGGCCTGATGTGATTTGTTATATCAGAATAATCCTAAAGAAAAAAGAAACATGCTAGCCTAGTAGAGATACTTACCGAACACCATAGCAAAGTACAAAAACCTTCTGTTGATACAAGGAATAAACTAAAACCTCAATCTCAGTCCTTTTGGCAATGAGAAAAGATTTGTAAAAAGCTTAATTCTTAATTCTATCTGGGCTTAACAACTCCAAATTGAGTTTGCTCTTAACATGGCAGATTTAAAAGGTGGCGGGAGAGGTAGGAAGAAAATCATTTGTATATTTTAATATTTAACACATCCTTCCACCTTAGAACACCCCACTTTGAACCAAGACCCAATTCTGTGAGGGAGCTCAAGCAACCACTGGGAAGGTCCACATCCTTATCTGGGCTCCCAGCTAACAGCCATCACTACCTGCCCAGCTTTGAGAGTGAGGGCATTCTGGACTGTCTAGTCATCCATCCCAGAAGTATTATACTACAAGAGATAAGTGAGAAGACAGAAGAATAAATCACCTCACCTGTTAGGCTGGAAAGAGATTCGGTCATAGCCAGTAAGTTCACACAGATCCTTCTCGAGTTCTCGGAAAAGCTGCTGGTACCCTTGAGCTTGGTCCAGAGGCACAAAGGGATGGATGCTGGCAAATTCTTTCCATGTGATAGGCTGAAGAGCAAGAGAGGAGAAAGCATGCGCATATGTATACACTGTAATAACAGTATTAACTTTAACAATGATGATGATAGCAATAGCTAACACAAAAAGTGCCTACTGTGTGCCAGGCACTATTCTAAACACTTCAAATATATTCATTTATTCAACTCTTACCACAAGCTTTGAAGGTACATACCATTACTGTCTTTATTTTACAAGTGAGTCACAGGGGCCCAGAAAAGGAACTCAGACAAAACTATAACCTTTTCCTATTTTTTCAGAAACAAAAATGCTGCCCAGTCGATTTATATGTATGAAACCCAATGAATTTGTTTCAGGCACGGTTCACTGAAATCCTTGTATAGTACATATATTATTCTTTTTTTCATCAAGCAGACCAAAACACCAACATAAAAGCAAATGGGGAAAATCCTATTACAATATTAAATGATTTTCTTGGCCTGATGTGATTTGTTATATCAGAATAATCCTAAAGAAAAAAGAAACATGCTAGCCTAGTAGAGATACTTACCGAACACCATAGCAAAGTACAAAAACCTTCTGTTGATACAAGGAATAAACTAAAACCTCAATCTCAGTCCTTTTGGCAATGAGAAAAGATTTGTAAAAAGCTTAATTCTTAATTCTATCTGGGCTTAACAACTCCAAATTGAGTTTGCTCTTAACATGGCAGATTTAAAAGGTGGCCGGGGGAGAGGTAGGAAGACATAAATACTATTTATTTGTATATTTTAATATTTAACAATAATTTTACTCATAAATGTAAATGATCAGGTTATGATAAGGGTAGAGTTTCTGCCAAGGTTGTTGAAAAGTGAGGTAAAGGATTTCTAAAGAAATTATTAATCACAGTCCCAGCAACAGCTTCTCTCGTCACCTACTTATGCACAAGCCAAGACACTGCCTCTGGTGAGTCCCTCTTAACAGACGTGACCTACTTACCGCGAGTTCAGATGAACTGTTGAGCTTCATGGTACAGGACCCCTTTAAGAAGCACAGCCAAAGAGTTATTACATTACTGACTTCCTATGGTCCATCTGATAGGCCCTCCCATCTCCCCAAATGGCCACCCATTCATCTCTCTTGCAGCATCTTAGATGTGACCCAAAGAGATGAGATCAGGTGGGGTGGGAAATGGAAATAAGGGTGATAATTACCAGTGGAATCATGCTATGAACAAGGGAAATGTCTTTGTTTTCTAATCTCTTCATATACCGGACAATATTTGTTTCTGAGTGATAGCTGTGAACATAAGACACAGGTTGAGGCTAATACAATTAAATAAGAGCCCACACACATCCTTCTAAAAGGTAAGACACACTGAGATCTATTGTCAGCATACAGATCAAATTAGGCCATGGGCCACATGCCAACAAAGTATCAGAGAGAAGGGCATGGACCCCGCCCCACCAGCCAAACCTGAGAGGATGCCCTGGGACAAGAAGCTGCCATGGACATGAGAGGAAAGCGGCAAAGAAGAGGATCTGAGTCCCCAGCCTTCAGCCTGGCAAGCATGCATCTTCTCAAGAGTAGAATTAGGGGCTATGGTGCTAAGGGAGATGAGCCACCAGGAAACAGTGTGCTTTGTGCCCCAGTGAGAACTGCTGAGCCACAACAACTGTATTGCAGATGAAGTCAGAAGCCACTCTCTGCTGTGATCCCAATACAGAAGTCACACAAGCCACACGAACCTGTTGAACACCTGATGTGTGAGGAATGGGCTAGTTCTCTTGAAGGCAGTCCCTAGAATATCTCTCTGCTCCTCACCCATGCTTTCAGCAACCAGCTCCTGCACGGAGAGATCACACTGAAGGGTGGGAAACCTGCCTGAAACCACGTGAGATGCAGGCTCCCATTAAGTGTGTATTCTGATAGCACACCAGAAACCCCTACCACCCAGCCACCCACCCCCCTAATCAGGGACATATGGCATAGTGCAACAACAGAGGTCAGGGGTCATACATTGTGGCAATTCATCAAAACATCGTGTTTAAGTTCTGCTGAACTTAGTGACAGTAAATAAAACTGTACAATGTTTACTGCAAAAAAGAAAAAGTTGACATCTGCGTGTTCCCTGAATAATGAAGCAAGTTACAGTAAATTATTTTCAAAGGCTTTACCATGATAACACTCAAGTGAGGACTGTCACCTGACACTGCTCTTTTGTCTTTGAGAACAATTCTAATAAAATATAAATGCCAACACCATTCAGTAGGAAAAGGGACAGTGGTGTTGAGAAAACTGGATATACACATACAAAAAAAGTGAAATTGGATCTTTATCTTACACTATACACAAAAACTAATTCAAAATGGATTAAGGGCCTAAATCTACAAGCTAAAACTGTAACACTTGGGACTTCCCTGGTGGCCCAGTGACTCCAGGGGGAACTCCCAGAATAGGGGAAATATTTGGAAATTATATATCTGATAAGTGTTTAATATTGAACTAAACACATGGCTTGCTCCTCATTCTGCTGCAGGCTGATAGAATGGCCATCTGGAACCCTCAGTGGGTGCCCCCTAAATTCCTCAAATGCATGGAATAAACACTTGTGATTAAATTGCGCAGAGTTCTAGAGGGAAGACACTTATTCAGTCTTTTTATTTAATTAAAGTTTAAAAGAGAATGATATAATACTTCTTTGACAACTTCCATTTGTTTTCTGATTTCAAAATCAGGTCTCAAAGAGGACTTGGACAACCGGGACACACTGATCAATATTCTGGAACCTACTGCTACTTCCTCTCTTTGATTCATTTAGCAAACATTTATTGAGTGGCTCCTATGCTATAAGCCTTGCAGAGTGTTGTGATTAACACCTTCCCACAGGTGCAGGTTGCTACTGACCCCTCTCTTCCATCTCATAGAATTTCATCCTCACATGTCCCTGCTATTTCATCATTTTAGAAACTAACTCGGTCACAGGTTGCAGGTTGCTCTTCCAGCCCTACCACGTCCCAAGTGTATTCTGATAGCACACCAGAAACCCCTACCACCCAGCCACCCACCCCCCTAATCAGGGACATATGGCATAGTGCAACAACAGAGGTCAGGGGTCATACATTGTGGCAATTCATCAAAACATCGTGTTTAAGTTCTGCTGAACTTAGTGACAGTAAATAAAACTGTACAATGTTTACTGCAAAAAAGAAAAAGTTGACATCTGCGTGTTCCCTGAATAATGAAGCAAGTTACAGTAAATTATTTTCAAAGGCTTTACCATGATAACACTCAAGTGAGGACTGTCACCTGACACTGCTCTTTTGTCTTTGAGAACAATTCTAATAAAATATAAATGCCAACACCATTCAGTAGGAAAAGGGACAGTGGTGTTGAGAAAACTGGATATACACATACAAAAAAAGTGAAATTGGATCTTTATCTTACACTATACACAAAAACTAATTCAAAATGGATTAAGGGCCTAAATCTACAAGCTAAAACTGTAACACTTGGGACTTCCCTGGTGGCCCAGTGACTCCAGGGGGAACTCCCAGAATAGGGGAAATATTTGGAAATTATATATCTGATAAGTGTTTAATATTGAACTAAACACATGGCTTGCTCCTCATTCTGCTGCAGGCTGATAGAATGGCCATCTGGAACCCTCAGTGGGTGCCCCCTAAATTCCTCAAATGCATGGAATAAACACTTGTGATTAAATTGCGCAGAGTTCTAGAGGGAAGACACTTATTCAGTCTTTTTATTTAATTAAAGTTTAAAAGAGAATGATATAATACTTCTTTGACAACTTCCATTTGTTTTCTGATTTCAAAATCAGGTCTCAAAGAGGACTTGGACAACCGGGACACACTGATCAATATTCTGGAACCTACTGCTACTTCCTCTCTTTGATTCATTTAGCAAACATTTATTGAGTGGCTCCTATGCTATAAGCCTTGCAGAGTGTTGTGATTAACACCTTCCCACAGGTGCAGGTTGCTACTGACCCCTCTCTTCCATCTCATAGAATTTCATCCTCACATGTCCCTGCTATTTCATCATTTTAGAAACTAACTCGGTCACACTGCATTGCTTCTAGTTCACATGAAACCTCTCTCCTCCTAGCCTTCATGACTGCTTCAACACGGTCCCAATGTCTAGAACACTTCTGGCTCCATCCTCCTTCTCCACAATTGCATATGGATAGCTCCCTCCTATTCATCTTAAAGTATCAACTTAAGACAATTTCTTCTGAGTCTTGGTGAGGAGCCCCTCCTCTGTGTTCACAGAGCATCTTTCCATTACAGACAATGCCCATCTTAATAATCACCTGGACTGCATTCTTGTGCTTGTCTGGATCCTCATTAGACTATAAACTCCATAAGGGCAGGAAGTGTCCAATTTACCACTATTCTGAGAGCATAGCATAAGACCCGGCACATATTAGGCCATTTTTCTCAGAAAAAAAGTAACCAAGATGTCAATGTCATGAAGCTGGGTATTATTAATAGTTTCAATTAAATGCCATTAACAATACCTCCAATTAGCCTGGCTGATCAGTCTTGGCTAGGGCCACCTGCAGTGACCTCTAACTATCAGCAGTCATAGGAGCAAGGGACAATCAGTGGTATAATTTTAACAGCAGGCTACTCAGTGTCATTCCTGGGCCCCCTCTCCCTCACATTCAGGCCTACAAGAGGCAAAGCTGTCTCCCAACTCTGAACCTCTTCAAACAGTCCTTACAAGTAATGTGTATTTTTATTTACTTACTGCAGATGACTCACAGCCGAAGATCCACAACAAGTCATCCAGATCTTTTTCATTGACTGTTTCATCAAGAGAAATACCAAGCTATGGAAATGAAAATCAAAGGAAAAACACTAGCTGTAAATGCCAAGATCAGGGCTGACAAAAAGGAACGAATCTGAGATAGGTGTAGTGAGGTGGATGGACCTAGAGCCTAGCATACAGAATAAAGCCAGTCAGAAAGAGAAAAACAAATACTGTGTATTAATGCATATATGTAGGACTTGGACAACCGGGACACACTGATCAATATTCTGGAACCTACTGCTACTTCCTCTCTTTGATTCATTTAGCAAACATTTATTGAGTGGCTCCTATGCTATAAGCCTTGCAGAGTGTTGTGATTAACACCTTCCCACAGGTGCAGGTTGCTACTGACCCCTCTCTTCCATCTCATAGAATTTCATCCTCACATGTCCCTGCTATTTCATCATTTTAGAAACTAACTCGGTCACACTGCATTGCTTCTAGTTCACATGAAACCTCTCTCCTCCTAGCCTTCATGACTGCTTCAACACGGTCCCAATGTCTAGAACACTTCTGGCTCCATCCTCCTTCTCCACAATTGCATATGGATAGCTCCCTCCTATTCATCTTAAAGTATCAACTTAAGACAATTTCTTCTGAGTCTTGGTGAGGAGCCCCTCCTCTGTGTTCACAGAGCATCTTTCCATTACAGACAATGCCCATCTTAATAATCACCTGGACTGCATTCTTGTGCTTGTCTGGATCCTCATTAGACTATAAACTCCATAAGGGCAGGAAGTGTCCAATTTACCACTATTCTGAGAGCATAGCATAAGACCCGGCACATATTAGGCCATTTTTCTCAGAAAAAGTAACCAAGATGTCAATGTCATGAAGCTGGGTATTATTAATAGTTTCAATTAAATGCCATTAACAATACCTCCAATTAGCCTGGCTGATCAGTCTTGGCTAGGGCCACCTGCAGTGACCTCTAACTATCAGCAGTCATAGGAGCAAGGGACAATCAGTGGTATAATTTTAACAGCAGGCTACTCAGTGTCATTCCTGGGCCCCCTCTCCCTCACATTCAGGCCTACAAGAGGCAAAGCTGTCTCCCAACTCTGAACCTCTTCAAACAGTCCTTACAAGTAATGTGTATTTTTATTTACTTACTGCAGATGACTCACAGCCGAAGATCCACAACAAGTCATCCAGATCTTTTTCATTGACTGTTTCATCAAGAGAAATACCAAGCTATGGAAATGAAAATCAAAGGAAAAACACTAGCTGTAAATGCCAAGATCAGGGCTGACAAAAAGGAACGAATCTGAGATAGGTGTAGTGAGGTGGATGGACCTAGAGCCTAGCATACAGAATAAAGCCAGTCAGAAAGAGAAAAACAAATACTGTGTATTAATGCATATATGTAGAATCTAGAAAAATGGTATGGATGAACCTATTTGCAGGGCAGCAACAGAGACGCAGACTTTGAGGACGGACATGCAGACACAGAGAGGGAAGGAGAGGGTGGGACAAACTGAGACAGCAGCATTGACATACACATAATACTACGTGTAAAATAGATAGTGGGAAGCTTCTGTATAGCACAGGGAGCCTAGTGCTCTGTGATGATCTAGAGGGGTGGGATAGTGGGGTAAAGTAGGAGGAGGGCTCAAGAAGGAGGGGATATATATATACACTTATGGTTGATTCACATTGTTATACAGCAGAAATCAACACAATCTTGTAAAGCAACTATCCATCCATTAAAAATAAATTTTAAAAATAAAACAACATATTATCTGAACACCAAACAAACAAAAATTAGGGCTGAAACACCTAAAGAGGTCCAAGGGGAGAAAGTGCTGGACAAAAATCTCAGTTGTTCTGAAATAACAGGGTATCATTATTTGGCCCAAGAGTCAACCTTGTTGGCTAGCCCAGTCCCAAACTCCACAAGATTCCAAGTTTTATAGCGACTTCTAGACTCTAACAGTCAGAGGGCTGCAGGGCACTCCTTTTGGCACTAGATACGCTCACCTTTTTCTTCCCTTAACTTGCCTCATCCTATTGCTTGTCATAGCCTTTACCTTGAACAGTCATACTGTGAACAAAGAAATATTATAAGCAAAATATGTGCCGAAGAGTTCCATGTATGAAAACACAGCAGCTTAAGGAAGGCTAATAATTACCACTTAAAAAGTCACAGTGTTCCAAACTGGAAATGAAAATTGTTTACAAAGAAATAGATTGTGCCCAAAGTTCAACATTTTTTTTTAATTGTTTGGGGTTTTTTTTGGCCACTTCTATAGATCTTTCATTTATTTATTTCCATCCATCTTTGTTCCTTGATCTGTATGGGCCTCCCATCACAGCACCCTCTCTTGTCGCAGAGCACCAGTTCTGGGCGCATGCAGTCCAGAGCTCCGGCTTGGTAGCTGGACACATGGGTTCAGCTGCTCTGCAGCATGTGGGATCTTCCCAGGTCAGGGATCAAACTGGCGCCCCTTCCACTGCAAGGCAGTATCCTTACCCACTGGACCACCAGGGAAGCCCTTTTTTTTTTTTTTTAATTTTAGGGACTTTTCAGGGGATAAGACGCCCCACTCCTAATGCAAGAGAGGGCCAGGCTTTGATCCCTGGTCTGGGAACTAAGGTCAAACATCCCACATACTGCAACTACTGAGCTTGTGTGCAGCAACTAGAGAACTTGGAGTGCTGCAATGAAGACTCAGAGTAGCCAAAATAAATACTTCTTAAATTTTTAAAAAAAAAGTTTTAATGAAAAAGTCATGAAAATTTATAGAATTTCTAAAACAAAACTGAACTTACTGTGCCATCTTCAAACAGCCGAATATTTATTTGCCGCTGAGCAGCCCTGCCCAAGACCTCCTTCACTGAGCAGCCACACTGAATCTTCAAAGTGTCAAAGAACAAGTCATGCTGGAGTTGATGTCCTGCTCGTTTGAGACCTAGACAAAACAGGAGAGTCACCGGTCTCTAGAGAGCAAACTGACCCTCTGCCACTGAGGCTTCAGAGAGAAAGAGGCAAGTCCTATTATAGGCTATTCCCAGTCCCACCCAGAGTTTTGGTCGCTGCTTTAAAAAGAATTAAATGCTTATTATTATGCTGTAGAAAATTGTGAAATATATAAAAATGGAGGAAAAATCACCCTAATTATCATCTAGAAATAATTAACAGTTACTTTTTGGAATAGATTCAAAAATGGTATACGTGTGTCTGTTTGTAACATATCACATACATATATACATACACACATACATACACACACACACACACACATATATACATATCTTTGCCCTTAAATTTTTTTTTAATCAAGAACATTTCGCTTTTCAACAGATCAATTATTATCTTTAATGGCTATACAATATTCTAACTTAAATTATGTACCATAATTTTAACTACTTATTATTGGACATTTAGGCTATTTCCAAAATTGTAATATTGTAAATAATGTTTCAGGGGACACCCTTTACATTCTGATCTGATTATTCCCTTTAAACACATTCCTATAATTATAAGATCAAATTGTAGGCATATTTTAAATGTTTTTGATACAAGTTGTTTAAGTGCTCTTATAAAAGTCATATCAATATCAGCATTCTTTTTTAATCTTTGCAAACGTAATGGTAGAAACACTATTTTATTCTTTCAATGTACATTTCTTCAATTAATAGGTTTGTGGGAGGTGGGAGGCAGGTTCAAGAGGGAGGGAACCTATGTATACCTATGGCTGATTCATGATGATATATGGCAGAAACCAATATAATATTGTAAAGTAAATTATCCTTTGATTAAAAATATTTTTTAAAAAATATAGTGAGATTGGGGCTTCCCTGATGGTCCAGTGGGTAAAGAGTTTGCCTTGCAGTGCAAGGGGCACCTTTATAGTTTTAAAACAGACAACTGACTCACCTTCAGACAAAATCAAAGTGGCATTATGTACCCTCCTAGCAATATGCTCTAGCCCGTGGGACCCATGGTAGATTGCAAACATCGCGGACATATTCGCCAAGAGAGCCTAGAGAAAGAGCATTTAAGAATGATGTTCAACAATGTGATAGAAGACAATTACTGGGAGGGACTGTCTGAGACACCAAAACTGAAAACAGGGGGCTTCCCTGGTAGTCCAGGGGGTAGAAGAGTCCACCTTGAAGTGCAGGGGGCACTGGTTCGATCCCTGGCCTGGGAGGATCCCACGTGCGGCAGAGCGGCTGGACCAGTGTGTCCAATTATGAGCCAGTGCTCTGGAGCACATGTGCCCAGAGCCCGTGCTCCGTGGGCAGAAAGGCCGCTGCAATGGGAGGCCCACACAGGCCAAAGAATAAAGATGGATGAAAATAAATAAACAAAAAGTCAATAAAAGAGGCCAAAAAATTTTTTAAAATACTGAAAACAGGGACTAAGCAAATTAATCAGATTTCCCACCTTCTCTATGGCAGCTGGGGACCATTTAACTTGCTCAACCATCTGAGGGGGGAAAACAGCAACCAAGACAGACACCTTAGAGTCACTATACCAAACCTTTGAATATGACCATCAGTAAGGGGTTTCATCCATGCAACATAATGTCACCCATAAAGGGGAAGATCAGGCTGTCATCAAACATGCATGCTGAGAATAGACATAAAGATCAAATTGTAGGCATATTTTAAATGTTTTGATACAAGTTGTTTAAGTGCTCTTATAAAAGTCATATCAATATCAGCATTCTTTTTTAATCTTTGCAAACGTAATGGTAGAAACACTATTTTATTCTTTCAATGTACATTTCTTCAATTAATAGGTTTGTGGGAGGTGGGAGGCAGGTTCAAGAGGGAGGGAACCTATGTATACCTATGGCTGATTCATGATGATATATGGCAGAAACCAATATAATATTGTAAAGTAAATTATCCTTTGATTAAAAATATTTTTTAAAAAATATAGTGAGATTGGGGCTTCCCTGATGGTCCAGTGGGTAAAGAGTTTGCCTTGCAGTGCAAGGGGCACCTTTATAGTTTTAAAACAGACAACTGACTCACCTTCAGACAAAATCAAAGTGGCATTATGTACCCTCCTAGCAATATGCTCTAGCCCGTGGGACCCATGGTAGATTGCAAACATCGCGGACATATTCGCCAAGAGAGCCTAGAGAAAGAGCATTTAAGAATGATGTTCAACAATGTGATAGAAGACAATTACTGGGAGGGACTGTCTGAGACACCAAAACTGAAAACAGGGGGCTTCCCTGGTAGTCCAGGGGGTAGAAGAGTCCACCTTGAAGTGCAGGGGGCACTGGTTCGATCCCTGGCCTGGGAGGATCCCACGTGCGGCAGAGCGGCTGGACCAGTGTGTCCAATTATGAGCCAGTGCTCTGGAGCACATGTGCCCAGAGCCCGTGCTCCGTGGGCAGAAAGGCCGCTGCAATGGGAGGCCCACACAGGCCAAAGAATAAAGATGGATGAAAATAAATAAACAAAAAGTCAATAAAAGAGGCCAAAAAATTTTTTAAAATACTGAAAACAGGGACTAAGCAAATTAATCAGATTTCCCACCTTCTCTATGGCAGCTGGGGACCATTTAACTTGCTCAACCATCTGAGGGGGGAAAACAGCAACCAAGACAGACACCTTAGAGTCACTATACCAAACCTTTGAATATGACCATCAGTAAGGGGTTTCATCCATGCAACATAATGTCACCCATAAAGGGGAAGATCAGGCTGTCATCAAACATGCATGCTGAGAATAGACATAAAGACATTGTGGAGACTGAACAATGGGAGGGAGTAACATGGGAACCTATACTGTCATGTGTAGAAAAGATAGCTACTGTCATTGTGCTAGGGGAATAGGAGTACCTACAACCACTTGGAGCAATGGTCTGGAGGGATGGGGGGGGGAACCTGGGTGGGGGGAGGGTCAAGGGATATGCATCTGATTGATCTGGGAACATACATGTACAAAAATAAAAAAAAAAAAAAAAAAAAAAACATGCATGCTAAGTCACTTCTCACTCTTTGTGATCCCATGGACTATAGGCGACCAGACTCCTCTGTCCATGGGATTCTCCAGGCAAGAATATTGGAGTGGGTTGCCATGCCCTCCTCCAATGGATCTTCCCAACTTAAGGAATAGAACCCAAGTCTCTTAGGTCTCCTACATTGGCAGGCAAGTTCTCACTGAGCCACCAGGGAAGTCCTAGCTCTTCAGGGAGGAGGATGTGCTAGTAACTTCAAGAATGTCACAACTATTTACATGTGGGCAGGACCAGGTTATCTCCCTGAGAGCTAAACAAAAGTACTTCAAGGTTCAGGCAGAGGTGGGCAGGGTTCTCTGATGCAGGCCATTATGTATGCTTCATAACAAAATCAGCAAAAGAGAAAAAAACAAGGGTTAAATCTCAAAAGCAGATATAATTTGGAGTCAAATTAACCCTTTCCCGTTACACAATCAACAAGTTTGGGCTTCAGAGGAGAGTTTAGAAGGTTGGTTTTTTTCTTTTTTATTGGAAATATCAGATTTAATGTTGGAAGACAGTGGAACAAAGACCTCAGGGGGAAAAAGTGAGATCTAAGAATTTTATGCTCAGTAAAATGGTACTTGAAGGATAAAAGCAATAAAAATTTTCAAAACCACAAGAACTCAGTATAAATCTCTTGAAGTCTTAAATAAAGCACCAGAAAGTGTATTTCAAACAATCAAGAGGTAAAGGGTGAATTTATGGCAAAGGACCACCAAAGATAAAAATGCAGGTTACAAGGAAATAAAACCAAAATGAGTTGGCAGGAGATATATTAGAAAGGGAAAGCCAACCTACTGGCTTATTTCCTGCTCACAGTATGATCACCTTTTCAGGTAAGATATCTCTCTTGACTGTTGATTGAAGTTTCACAAAAATATCTACAGATAAGTATGTATTCTAGTGTGATATAAAACAGGAAAGAATCACATTGAGTCTCTCAGAGATTTGGGAAGGGAGTCCAGCATAGGCAGCAAGGAAGGGACCACTGTGACAGCACCTTGGATCAAGGATCAGGATAAAAAGAGGACGGCCTGGGTCAGAAGCCAACATGACTGCCAACCTGGGGAAAAATAATGGAGGCTCACCTCCTGTTTCTCCTTGCTCTATCTCTCACCTGCTTAGCAATAAGCAGCCTTAATCATGCAATATCATCCATGGTAACTTGCCCAAATTCAAGTCTCAGACTTCTCACCTGCTTGTTCCATTCGATTCTCCCATGGCTCCTCCCATCTCATTAAGCCAGCACCACAGTCTCTCTGAGGTTTCCAGTCCCACTACAGTGACCTTTGTCCTAACATACCAAGTCAGCAGTTTAAGGTCCACTTTGATGACCAGTCACTCCAAGATGGGAAGGGGCACTTCACGAAGTAGAAACACTACTCAGCTAAGAAACACAGAGCTTTCAAGTTGGATGATGTTCAATATCAGATCTATTGTGTTAGGTACACATTTCCTCTGCGGTAAATCAACAGGGTTAAATCTCAAAAGCAGATATAATTTGAGTCAAATTAACCCTTTCCGTTACACAATCAACAAGTTTGGGCTTCAGAGGAGAGTTTAGAAGGTTGGTTTTTTTCTTTTTTATTGGAAATATCAGATTTAATGTTGGAAGACAGTGGAACAAAGACCTCAGGGGGAAAAAGTGAGATCTAAGAATTTTATGCTCAGTAAAATGGTACTTGAAGGATAAAAGCAATAAAAATTTTCAAAACCACAAGAACTCAGTATAAATCTCTTGAAGTCTTAAATAAAGCACCAGAAAGTGTATTTCAAACAATCAAGAGGTAAAGGGTGAATTTATGGCAAAGGACCACCAAAGATAAAAATGCAGGTTACAAGGAAATAAAACCAAAATGAGTTGGCAGGAGATATATTAGAAAGGGAAAGCCAACCTACTGGCTTATTTCCTGCTCACAGTATGATCACCTTTTCAGGTAAGATATCTCTCTTGACTGTTGATTGAAGTTTCACAAAAATATCTACAGATAAGTATGTATTCTAGTGTGATATAAAACAGGAAAGAATCACATTGAGTCTCTCAGAGATTTGGGAAGGGAGTCCAGCATAGGCAGCAAGGAAGGGACCACTGTGACAGCACCTTGGATCAAGGATCAGGATAAAAAGAGGACGGCCTGGGTCAGAAGCCAACATGACTGCCAACCTGGGGAAAAATAATGGAGGCTCACCTCCTGTTTCTCCTTGCTCTATCTCTCACCTGCTTAGCAATAAGCAGCCTTAATCATGCAATATCATCCATGGTAACTTGCCCAAATTCAAGTCTCAGACTTCTCACCTGCTTGTTCCATTCGATTCTCCCATGGCTCCTCCCATCTCATTAAGCCAGCACCACAGTCTCTCTGAGGTTTCCAGTCCCACTACAGTGACCTTTGTCCTAACATACCAAGTCAGCAGTTTAAGGTCCACTTTGATGACCAGTCACTCCAAGATGGGAAGGGGCACTTCACGAAGTAGAAACACTACTCAGCTAAGAAACACAGAGCTTTCAAGTTGGATGATGTTCAATATCAGATCTATTGTGTTAGGTACACATTTCCTCTGCGGTCACTGCTAAACAAGAAAGAGTTCTTGAAAAATGCCAGTAAGCGAAATCAGTGTCAATAAAGACAATGAGGAAAAGAAGACATGAGAGAACACAGCAGTTGGCTTTCTTGGACCAAGTCGCAGGGAGAGTACTCACACTTTTGTGGACTCCATATAACAAATAGAAGCAAATACAGTAGAACCACAACACCTTAAGCTATGGAGAGGGCAGGTTTGAAGTAAATCATCCATGGTATAATGTACCATGGCTCATAACTATGCTGCCTGTGCATAAAACCTCAGGCTAGAATTCACAGAATGCTCAGGAAGCCTCCCATCACAAAAGTCTTGCAGAGGCTGATTAATGTCCCTTTTTAAACTAGACATCTTGAGTTAGAAAGGACCATAACTTCTTTTCACTGTTAACAGCTCAAGTTAACCTCGAAAATTAATTCAAACCTTGAAGCAGAAAACCCTTAGTGCACTTATGTTCAGAAAGACACCTTCTGGAAGAATATGAGCAGAAAGCAACAGAGAAAGGGAAGATATGTAAGCAGAGAATTCAGCAAATGAACGGTAAGCTACAGAAAGTAAAGGCATCATGTAAAGATGAATCTGCAGTCAGAGAGGACAAGCTTGTGACAACTGACTCCTCCCTGGGAGGAGCTCTTGCCTGAAAAACAGCCACCTTCCTGAAACAAAACATATAGTGCAGGAAAACCAACTGAAGATACTGTATCAATAACTAATGACTGTAGAACAAGCTACTGTTGCTGTTTAGTCACTAAGTTGTGTCCGACTCTTTGAGACCACAAGGACTGTAGCCCGACAGGCTCCTCTCTGTATGGCATTTCCCAGACAAGAATACTGGAGTGTGTTGCCATTTTCTTCTCCAGGAGATCTTTCCAACCTGCGACTCCTCCATTGGCAGGCAGATTCTTTACTGGTGAGCCACCAGGTAAGACTCAGAACAAGCTATTAAGACCTTAACATCGACTGCATCCCTGGAGAAGCTTTCTAAAGCCTGTTGGTGGTGCTTGTGAGCCACTTCCCCGAGGTGGAAGAATATCGTACTGTCTGCTGAGGTATCTCTGAGATCTCTTTCTCTCACCCTGAATGGAGGAGGTGAACCTAAAATGGATCATATGCTCAGGAGCGGCCCTCCACCTGATCCTAAGAACTGGCTGAGTGCCAATGAATATTGCTCCCTCTAATCTGAGCTTTGGGCAACATTCAGGTAACTCCTCCTTTTCTATTCCATCCGTTTCAGGAATACCTTTCATGAGCTCCCAGTAAGAATACCCCAAGACCACCACTGACTGGCCAATTTAAACCATTCCCTCAGTACAGTCACCTCAAGTTATCTTTACTCACCTTCCTTACACTAACCTGGAGGGCCTCCATCTCAGCCTTAAGAGAATTACCACCCATAATTGATTTTCCTTGCAGCCAAGAATGCCAGAGACCCTAATGGGTGAAGTATGTACATACATGGAACCCCAGTAAAATACAAGATTGGCATACTGAGAAGACCACAAGGCTTCTCTACCACGAGATCTTCCCATTTCTGGTGTGCACACTGCTTGGTGGATGGTGAATGAATGAAGCAACAACTCAGTAAATGAAAAGTAGATCATTTCTGTAGATCGTAAGGCATTCAGTAGCAGGTCCGGTTTATGATCTACCTGAGCTGTACAGATGTTGCTGGTAGCTTTGTCTCTCCGGATGTGTTGCTCCCTGGTTTGAAGAGCCAAACGATACACCTCTTTTCCACTGGCATCTCTGGACCAAGAATAAAACATTCAGTTAGCACAGTTTAAGTTTATCACAGCGCCGACGACATACACAAAGTTGCTTCTTTTCTTTCCACCTTGAAGTGAATTCAGCAACGTTACTTAGGTGCAAGTCCATAAAGAGACAATTTCCAAACTATCTTCTTCCAAATGGGACTAATTTTCAGTTTGTACCTTGAGGATTTGAGGCACTGAGATATATGCAATAAGCTGGAAACCTAAAAGAAAATTTCTCAGAAATCACCCAGCCTAATATAATGATGGTGATTGAGGATTAAACTTCACACTGAGTTCTTGGCAGAAAATCTAGATAAACACAAAGATTCAGAAGTTTTATCCTTAACTTCATCAACTCTCTGTTCCACTTTCCAGAAAGGTCAGACGTTCAATACAAAAATCAGAAGATAATAATAGATACACGAAATTCTTTTAAGTTAGAAAATTCTCTGCATCATCTCATCTGGTGAAGAGACATCAATGAAAGAAGCTAATAAAAGAATACCTAAAGAAACTATTGTTTTGATATTAGAAAGCAAAGTGTCCCCCCACCCGGCTAGCTCAGTCAGTAGAGCACGAGACTCTTAAAAAGCAAAGTGCCAAAATAAAAATTAAAAAAAAAAAAAAAAAGCAAAGTGCCTCTTGCTATCATGTGACAAAATGCATGTATTTCAGAACTTTTCATCACCATCACATCAGGCACTAATCCAGACTACTCACTTACATTAACAGCCCAACTTTTTTGAAAGGTCAAAAATACTATGCTAAATCTCCATGGTAATAATCATGGGCATTCCTCTAAATTCTTTTTTTTTTAAAAAAAAGATTTATTTATTTATTTATTTTGGGCGGGGGTCAGGTTGGGGAGGGAGGGGAGTGGGCGGGCCACCTCTATTGGTCTTTCATTTCTCCATTTTCATCCATCTTTGTTCTTTGGCCCATGTGGGCCTCCCATCGCGGTGGCATCTGTTGCTGCAGAGCACCGGCTCTGGGCGCATGTGCTCCAGAGCTTGGGCTTGGTAATTGGACACATCAGTCCAGCCGCTCCGTGGCACGTGGGGTCTTCCAAGGCCAGGGATCGAACCAGCGCCCCTTGCACTGCAAGGCGGTGTCCTTACCCACTGGACCACCAGGTGGAAGCCCTCCTCTAAATTCTTATTTGGAGGGACTTCCCTGGTGGTCCAGTGTAAGAATTCACCTTACAAAGCAGAGGACTTGGGTTCAATCCCAAGTCCCCTGGTTGGGGAACTAAGACCCCACATGCTGCAGAGCAGCTAAGCCCATGCACCACAACTACTGAATCCACACACTGTGACAAAAGATCCCACATGATGCAACTGAAGACCTCGAGTGATGCAACTAAGGACTCGATGCAACCAAATAAATAAACAGGTATTTTAAAAAAATACTTTAAAAGAAAGTACATTTGGAAATCACTGAAATAGCCCAGGGCAGGCCTTCAGGAAAGAATGCGGGTCACACTCAACCTGTGTGTGATAGTCTCTTACTGCATTTGTCTTTACACAGCCACAGGGCATGCTAATCCTTCTGAGAAAGAAACTAGTTAGATGCAGAACACACCTAAAATATTCAGTCTCTCAAGACTTTCATTAACCTAAAGAAATTCTTTTCTACGACTTCAGCGCAAATATGTTATATATTGCATACATTTCCAAATATGCATAAATTCATGGCATTCAAGACAAGGCACATGGGGCTTCCCTGGTGGTCCAGTGGGTAAGGACACCGCCTTGCAGTGCAAGGGGCGCTGGTTCGATCCCTGGCCTGGGAAGACCCCACGTGCCATGGAGCGGCTGGACCAATGTGTCCAATAACCAAGCTGGAGCTCCGGAGCACATGTGCCCAGAGCCGGTGCTCTGCGACAACAGAGACCACTGCGATGGAAGGCCCACATGGGCCAAAGAACAAAGATGGATGAAAATAGATAAATGAATGACCGATAGAAGTGGCCCACCCACCCTCCTCCCTCCCCAACCCACCCCCCAAACCCGCGGCCAAAAAAAAAAAGAAAAAGACTATTGTCCACAAGCACTTGCGGTCCTCCTTGTACCCTTCCCAGGTGCTCCCCTCCTTAACAACAACAAAAAAAAAAAGAAAAAAGAAAAGGCACGTGGTATTTGAGGGCTAGGTATAGGAGAATGATGTGTGTGTGCGTGTGTGCGTGTGTGTGTGTGTTGGGATGGGTTGGAGGGTAGGGGTAGGTAGAGCACTGATACTCCAAACATTCATACCCCAAAACGGTCTCTCCTCTGACTCAAAGTTGTACATTTCCTTAATCAAATCAAAGCAATCCAGTTAAATCTGAAGAGAAATTAGTCCTTTAGTGATCAAGGACAGGAGCGGGGAAAACCATGATCACAATAAAAGGGAAGAAGCATGAGCTGCTTTACCTTGTTACCCCCACCATTCTTCCAGGCATCAACCTCACCAAGTTTTCTCTGACAGCAAAAAAGGCTGCATGTGGTCCACCATAGCCCAGTGGCACCCCAAATCTCTGTGAGCTGCCCAGGGCAATGTCTACCCCAAATTCTCCGGGAGGCCTCAGGATACACAGAGCTAAAAGGTCAGTAGCGCAGCAGGTCAAGCTCTACAAAGCAGATACGAGAAAACAGACAAGATTATGACCTGAAAACAGTAGGAAGGTAGCAAATTATCTCCATTACAGGCAGACTTGGCTAAGTTAGTTTGTATTCTGTGAAACATATTTACTCATTCATTCATTTAAAATATTTACTGAGTGCCTACTATGTGCCAGGATCCAGTGAAGAAAACAAACTTGAAGAAAGGAGGTAGGAAGGAGGCAGTTTTACCACACTAGGTGATAAAGGAGTGGAAATTGAAACACACCAAAAAGAATAACAATAATAATTCAAAGTTGAGACACATCTCCATGGACACCCCCAACAGAGAGAGGCTTGCCTACCCCTGCCTCATGGGCTCTCTCCACTAGCTCTGTGAAATCCTCCACCTTCCCCTCAGTGTCTGGGTACTGGAACAGCACTCCACTGACGTCTTTGCCACTGAAGTCCATTTCATGGGGTAACTTCAGTTCGATGAGGATTCCAGAATATCTGGAAAGACAAAGAACATACATGCTTTTGGTTTACAGGTAAAATCAAATTATGCATAGTTTCTTCTCCATGATAAAGATTCATATTTGGTGTCTTTCCTCAGTGATCCACTCCCTATCCTACCCCAACATGCATATACACCCCTATCCCACACCTGGCCCTTCATTACTAACAGTTCTTCCCACTGGCTCATATGCATCCAACAGCTCAGCTTGTTCTCCCTTCTGTCTTCTCCTTCCCCTCCCCTTTTTCTATCAGAAACTTCTTCTGAGACAAGAGCAGGAATATGCCTTCCTACAGCTACAAACTCAATACCTATTAACTACTGAGCCATTGCTACCTTAGCCAGGTAGCAATGAGAGCCATGCCTACCTTAGCCCAGCCTTCGGTGAACAGAAATCTCAGTAAGACAAGGAAGAAGACCTTCCTTAGTTCTTATAACTGTCTAATTCCTATCATGCCAGAAAACCACTTCCGAAGAAATGGTGCTATGGAGTCAGGGGAACGGCTTTCATAGGGAGGAAGCAAACAAACATACCCACATGTAGCAGTTGTGCTCTGCTTGTTTTATTTGATTACAGTACTTAAAAAATACATATGCTTTCATCTACATCATACTAACCTAGGTATTATGTAGATTCCTAGGACCCATGTTTGTAGGAATAAATGCAAAATTATGACAGTATGTGAGAGTTTCATTTTTACCCTGTGCTTTTCAAACTTTTCAAAATACTGCTGAAACTATTTTTATATTCTTAATCTTATTTTTACAAAGGCAACACAAAACAACATGGTAACAATGTTAAAGCAAAGGCAACCAAACCCACTGTGTGTTTTTCCCTGAATTCTGATAGGGTTAACTTACCAGTATGATCATGGAAAGAAAGTGGGAGGGAAAGTAAAACTCAACAACCCCAGCTTAACCAGGTTCACTGCCAATCACTTTGGAAATAAAAGGAAGAAACAGCAGAGATGAGCATAATATTGCCCTTGAGTTCAAAACATAAAATTAATTACTTGGCTCGAGTTTGGACAACAGCTACTGTCTGTGGGTGGCAACGACTTTCTCCTCTTGTTCTGCCTGTTGAAAAACTGCATTCAAAACATGAACATTAAAGAAATCTAGAAATCTTTTCTCCATGATAAAGATTCATATTTGGTGTCTTTCCTCAGTGATCCACTCCCTATCCTACCCCAACATGCATATACACCCCTATCCCACACCTGGCCCTTCATTACTAACAGTTCTTCCCACTGGCTCATATGCATCCAACAGCTCAGCTTGTTCTCCCTTCTGTCTTCTCCTTCCCCTCCCCTTTTTCTATCAGAAACTTCTTCTGAGACAAGAGCAGGAATATGCCTTCCTACAGCTACAAACTCAATACCTATTAACTACTGAGCCATTGCTACCTTAGCCAGGTAGCAATGAGAGCCATGCCTACCTTAGCCCAGCCTTCGGTGAACAGAAATCTCAGTAAGACAAGGAAGAAGACCTTCCTTAGTTCTTATAACTGTCTAATTCCTATCATGCCAGAAAACCACTTCCGAAGAAATGGTGCTATGGAGTCAGGGGAACGGCTTTCATAGGGAGGAAGCAAACAAACATACCCACATGTAGCAGTTGTGCTCTGCTTGTTTTATTTGATTACAGTACTTAAAAAATACATATGCTTTCATCTACATCATACTAACCTAGGTATTATGTAGATTCCTAGGACCCATGTTTGTAGGAATAAATGCAAAATTATGACAGTATGTGAGAGTTTCATTTTTACCCTGTGCTTTTCAAACTTTTCAAAATACTGCTGAAACTATTTTTATATTCTTAATCTTATTTTTACAAAGGCAACACAAAACAACATGGTAACAATGTTAAAGCAAAGGCAACCAAACCCACTGTGTGTTTTTCCCTGAATTCTGATAGGGTTAACTTACCAGTATGATCATGGAAAGAAAGTGGGAGGGAAAGTAAAACTCAACAACCCCAGCTTAACCAGGTTCACTGCCAATCACTTTGGAAATAAAAGGAAGAAACAGCAGAGATGAGCATAATATTGCCCTTGAGTTCAAAACATAAAATTAATTACTTGGCTCGAGTTTGGACAACAGCTACTGTCTGTGGGTGGCAACGAGGGTCAACAAAAAACTTTCTCCTCTTGTTCTGCCTGTTGAAAAAAAAAACTGCATTCAAAACATGAACATTAAAGAAATCTGAGTATTTTCTACGAATGCAAAGAAAATATGGTACTTAAGAAAAGCCTGAGTATAGGATAAAAAAGAATCACTCATAAATAACTAACAGTGACACTTCCTAATAAGAACTGCATTGAAATCCAATTCCCATTCTAACCCAATTTAGCAAAATCAATCTTATACTGGTTTACATTTTTAAAAATATGCTATAAGTAAAAAGAAAGAAAAGGTGGTTTGTTTCTACAAGTAAATAAAGACATTTATGAATTTTATTGCCAAAGAAGCATTCTATATTGTTTAGTCACTGAGTCACGTCAGACTCTTTGGAACCCCAAGGACTATAGCCTGCCAGGCTCCTGCGTCCATGGAATTTCCTAGGTAAGAATACTGGGGTGGGTTACAATTTCCTTTTCCAGGATACCTTCCCAATCCAGGGGTCAAATCTGCATCTCCTGCATTGGCAGGCAGTTTCTTTACCACTAAGCCACCAGAAAGCCGCCAAAGGAGTAGTTAGAGATTATCTAAACTATGTGTCCTCAAAGGAAAAGGATGGGATTTGGAAATCTTTTGGATCAGTGAACATGAGGAGATCTGGGGAGAATGGAGACTTCTGAGGCAGCATTGAAGCTCTGAGCCATTTCCACATATCCACCCTATGCAGACCTTTTGTCTGGCAGTTCCTGAGCTATATCACTTGATAATACACTGCTTCTAAGAAGGAAAATGTTTCCCTGAGTTCAGTGAGCCACTCTTGTCAATTTAATTGAACCTGAGGAGGGGATCATGAAAACCCCTTTGGTTGAATACAACCTGGATTGGCATCCTGACTCAGAGGCAGGTGCTGGAACCCTATTCTATAGCCAGTTGATCAGAAGCACAAGTAACAACCTAGGTTTGTGACTTACATCTGAATTTGGGCAGGGACAGAGGGATGGGGCAGTCTTACATATCTGATCCATTAACCTGTGGAGTATGATGCTATCCCCAGATAGATGGTGTGAGAGCTGAACTGAATTCTCAGACACCAGCAGGTGTTTGCTGGTATGAGAGAAAACTCCCTCCCTGACCAGAACTAGTACTAGAATCAATTTAAACACCCTTCAAGCCTGTGAAAGCCAAGACCTAGATTTAGATGGGCATTCAGAGTGTAAACAAAGAATGCTGCCCCCCAGTTTTACTAGGATCAAGCCCTCAGCCACTGCAGTCAACCAGTGGTATCTGGGTGACCATTGGTGACCCAGTGGACTAGGGCCAGCACCCTAAAACCTCAGACAGACACACCATGAGTGTGGACAGATTTCCCTACCAGATCACCATTCACGTAAGAACCTACCTGGAAGGGAGGTAAACTCAAATGTACTCACAAGGCAAAGAATGATAGAAGGCGACAAGCTGGAGAAAAACTGTTAACTAAATGTTAACCAAAGATAACCATGATCAAGCAATTGTACTTCTAGAAATGCATCCTCAGAAAATAATCAGAACTTCTGACAAAGATTTATCCTAAAGATGCATAAAAATATCTAGTAACAGTGAAAAATGAGAACAAGATGTAACAAAAGAAGTGAGGTCACCCAAAAGTCCACCAAATAAAAGTCATAGTTTAGAAAACTCACTAAAGAAATGGGGAAATGTTCCCTCAAATACTGTGAAATAGAAGGAGAAAACAAACTACAAAACATTAAATACAACCTGTTACATGTTACACTGCAGATTTGCTAGCCATTCTCCCTGTCAACCAAGGTAGCAGAACCCCGATATGGAGGGGGCAGCAACGCGCCCATCTGATAAAACTGCATTTCTCCGGGTCACTTGTCAGTAGGGATGCTCAATGAAAAACATAAGCAAGTTGCTGAGTAGGGGTTTCCAAAGTACAATTGGGCTTATTTCGTTACAAGAACCCTTTACTTCTTCCTGAATGCAGACAACATGGCTAGAGTTCCTGCAGTCATATTGTGACGAGGAAGACTGGAGACAGGGACCGTTGTCTGCCACTGCAGTAAACAAGTTGCCTGCCATCCCAGTTCTAGAAGGATCAAGCCACTCAGCCTGCAGCTGCCCACTGACAGCGCACCCAGAGAGGAGTTCAGGATGAAGAAAAAAAGGCTTTGGAGACTGGCCCAAGATAGTTAAGGTGCATTTCTAAGGCAGACACCAGCAGGTGTTTGCTGGTATGAGAGAAAACTCCCTCCCTGACCAGAACTAGTACTAGAATCAATTTAAACACCCTTCAAGCCTGTGAAAGCCAAGACCTAGATTTAGATGGGCATTCAGAGTGTAAACAAAGAATGCTGCCCCCCAGTTTTACTAGGATCAAGCCCTCAGCCACTGCAGTCAACCAGTGGTATCTGGGTGACCATTGGTGACCCAGTGGACTAGGGCCAGCACCCTAAAACCTCAGACAGACACACCATGAGTGTGGACAGATTTCCCTACCAGATCACCATTCACGTAAGAACCTACCTGGAAGGGAGGTAAACTCAAATGTACTCACAAGGCAAAGAATGATAGAAGGCGACAAGCTGGAGAAAAACTGTTAACTAAATGTTAACCAAAGATAACCATGATCAAGCAATTGTACTTCTAGAAATGCATCCTCAGAAAATAATCAGAACTTCTGACAAAGATTTATCCTAAAGATGCATAAAAATATCTAGTAACAGTGAAAAATGAGAACAAGATGTAACAAAAGAAGTGAGGTCACCCAAAAGTCCACCAAATAAAAGTCATAGTTTAGAAAACTCACTAAAGAAATGGGGAAATGTTCCCTCAAATACTGTGAAATAGAAGGAGAAAACAAACTACAAAACATTAAATACAACCTGTTACATGTTACACTGCAGATTTGCTAGCCATTCTCCCTGTCAACCAAGGTAGCAGAACCCCGATATGGAGGGGGCAGCAACGCGCCCATCTGATAAAACTGCATTTCTCCGGGTCACTTGTCAGTAGGGATGCTCAATGAAAAACATAAGCAAGTTGCTGAGTAGGGGTTTCCAAAGTACAATTGGGCTTATTTCGTTACAAGAACCCTTTACTTCTTCCTGAATGCAGACAACATGGCTAGAGTTCCTGCAGTCATATTGTGACGAGGAAGACTGGAGACAGGGACCGTTGTCTGCCACTGCAGTAAACAAGTTGCCTGCCATCCCAGTTCTAGAAGGATCAAGCCACTCAGCCCTGCAGCTGCCCACTGACAGCGCACCCAGAGAGGAGTTCAGGATGAAGAAAAAAAGGCTTTGGAGACTGGCCCAAGATAGTTAAGGTGCATTTCTAAGGAATAATTTCAATGAACCCAGACTCTTGCAAACATTGAAAAGCATGAACATCTCAAACAATGAAAAGCATTAACATTAACTTGAGATGTCTGTTCTTTGTGATGTGCAGTAATCTTTTGATGCTGGACTACATGGGGTTTTGCTCCCCAGCAAAAAGCTCTTACGTATTATGGCTCCTTCCTGACCTCTTAGGAGCAGTTCCTCAGAACTGTATGAGAGACTGTCTCCAGGGCTATCAACCTCAGTAAGATACCTGAATAAAACTTAACTCCCGACTTCCAGGTTGTGTGCTTTTCTTCTGTCTATGGGATGAAAGTTTGACACTGAGGATAGCAGAGGGAGGAGCATGGTTCCTTGATGCTCCCTCAAAGCTGCTGTAACATCCATGAACTTAACACTATGTATGTGAAGAGCAAAACAACTTTCTTACATAATGTTAAACAACAGCAGTGGCTTTTTAAAAAAATTTTTTTTTTTTTAAATTTTGCCTCTTTTATTGTCTTTTATTTATTTATTTTCATCCATCTTTGTTCTTTGGCCTGTGTGGGCCTCCCATTGCAGTGGCCTTCTTGTTGCAGAGCACGGGCTTTGGGTGCATGTGCTCCAGAGCACTGGCTCATAATTGGACACACTGGTCCAGCCGCTCTGTGGCACATGGGATCTTCCCAGGCTAAGGATCAAACGGGTGCCCCTTGCACTGCAAGGCGGACTCTTCATCCACTGGACCACCAGGGAAGCCCAGCAGTGGCTTTTTAAAGGCACATATATTTTGTATCTTTTGATTAATTTGTATAATGATTCTGATGCAATGTATCTCATACACACAAATGTCTGTGTGTGTATGTGCGCATGTGTGTGTGCGTGAGATGTATAGAGAGAGACAAGAGGGGAAAGTCACTGGGGGTGGGGGACTGATGGGAGCAAGGGAAGCCCCACCTACACAGTGGTTGTGAGACTGACTGTTGACCCTCACCCTGAGCCTCTCACCTGTTGCAGAGCTGCATTGCCTCTGCAGCCGCAGTGGCTTCGTCCAACAGGGATGCATTAGCCATGTCCAAGCCTGTGATGTCACACACCATGGTCTGGTAGTTGAGCAAACTCTCCAGTCTCCCCTGAGACACCTCTGGCTGGTACGGAGTGTACTGGGTGATCCTGTAAGGGACACAAAAGGCTATGTCCAAACCGAGTTCACAAAATGGTTCATTTCAGAATCTGGTATCTGAAAATTAACTTTGTCCCTCTTAAGAATGATATAATACATTGATAAGCTTACTTTTTTTGTCTTTCGTAAGGAATCCTGGAATTAAATCATGGTGATAATGACATTCTTTGGTTGAGGATAATCAGTACATACTTTTCTATCTTTCTTAGTTACTTAATCTTACATTTCTATTTTAATGATCTCATTGTATATGTTTTATTGCAAGCTGGCTCTTAAAATTCACTTGATCTATGGAATTATAAACAGAATTTTTAAAAATCTCACCTCACTTATGGTTCACAATAGAAAAGCATCCAAGAATCTAGTATCTAATGCTCTAAACTTTTGGTTTTGGGGGAGAGCTTTAGCTAACCAAAAGTCCTAAAAAATTAATAGAGGTCTATTTAAGAATTGTCACTCTCCAGTTATTAGAAGTCAACAAAAATTAACTCCATAGCTATCAAAATTGAATAATGCAAATAGTTAGAAGGCTGTGCAGATATGAATTCTAATTGTATATCCTCCAGTTATTAGTCAAAAACATCTTTAGTATACGAGTTAACCCACTTAATGTCTTCATCTCTTTGATCATCCCTTCATTCATCTAGCCACCCCACAAACATTTACTACATGCCCACTAAGTGCCAAAAACTACAATAAGTTCTGGTGGCACATCATAAGTGAGACGGTGACAGTCTCTGATCTCAAGGAAAACACTACAGTGGGGAAAAAGAGATTAAAATACATGAAATCATTTCAGAGTGATAAACATTTTAAATAAAATGAGAGGTGAGAGGGTGGCTGCAGACCTGGGACAGAGGTATCTTTTCACCAAGAATCTATTCATGGGCTTCCCTGGTGGTCCAGTGGTGAAGAGTTCACCTTGCAGTGCAAGGAGGGCGCCAGTTCGATCCCTGGCCCCGGACGATCCTGTATGCCGCAGAATGGCTGGACTGGTGTGTCCAATTACGAGCCAGCACTCTGAGGCAAATATGCCCAAAGCCAGTGCTCTGCAGCGGGAGGCCACTGCAAACTCCAGGAGACACCTCTGGCTGGAGTGTACTGGTGATCCTGTAAGGGACACAAAAGGCTATGTCCAAACCGAGTTCACAAAATGGTTCATTTCAGAATCTGGTATCTGAAAATTAACTTTGTCCCTCTTAAGAATGATATAATACATTGATAAGCTTACTTTTTTTGTCTTTCGTAAGGAATCCTGGAATTAAATCATGGTGATAATGACATTCTTTGGTTGAGGATAATCAGTACATACTTTTCTATCTTTCTTAGTTACTTAATCTTACATTTCTATTTTAATGATCTCATTGTATATGTTTTATTGCAAGCTGGCTCTTAAAATTCACTTGATCTATGGAATTATAAACAGAATTTTTAAAAATCTCACCTCACTTATGGTTCACAATAGAAAAGCATCCAAGAATCTAGTATCTAATGCTCTAAACTTTTGGTTTTGGGGGAGAGCTTTAGCTAACCAAAAGTCCTAAAAAATTAATAGAGGTCTATTTAAGAATTGTCACTCTCCAGTTATTAGAAGTCAACAAAAATTAACTCCATAGCTATCAAAATTGAATAATGCAAATAGTTAGAAGGCTGTGCAGATATGAATTCTAATTGTATATCCTCCAGTTATTAGTCAAAAACATCTTTAGTATACGAGTTAACCCACTTAATGTCTTCATCTCTTTGATCATCCCTTCATTCATCTAGCCACCCCACAAACATTTACTACATGCCCACTAAGTGCCAAAAACTACAATAAGTTCTGGTGGCACATCATAAGTGAGACGGTGACAGTCTCTGATCTCAAGGAAAACACTACAGTGGGGAAAAAGAGATTAAAATACATGAAATCATTTCAGAGTGATAAACATTTTAAATAAAATGAGAGGTGAGAGGGTGGCTGCAGACCTGGGACAGAGGTATCTTTTCACCAAGAATCTATTCATGGGCTTCCCTGGTGGTCCAGTGGTGAAGAGTTCACCTTGCAGTGCAAGGAGGGCGCCAGTTCGATCCCTGGCCCCGGACGATCCTGTATGCCGCAGAATGGCTGGACTGGTGTGTCCAATTACGAGCCAGCACTCTGAGGCAAATATGCCCAAAGCCAGTGCTCTGCAGCGGGAGGCCACTGCAAAGGGAGGCCCACACGGGTCAAAGAATAAAGATGGATGAAAATAAATAAACAAAAAAATCAGGGCTTCCCCTGGTGGTCCAGTGGATAAGGACACCGCCTTGCAGTGCAAGGGGCGCCGGTTCGATCCCTGGCCTGGGAAGATCCCACATGCTGCGGAGCGGCTGGATCGATGTGTCCAATCACCGAGCCGGAGCTCTGGAGCGCATGCGCCCAGAGACAGCGCCCTGCGACGACAGACGCCACAGCGATGGGAGGCCCACAGGAGCCAAAGAACAAAGACGAATGAAAATAGAGAAATGAAAGACCAATAGAAGTGGCCCGCCCACCCCCCTCCCACCCCATCCCGACCCCACCCAAAAGTAAATAAATAAATAAATCTTCAAAAAAAAAAATCAATAAAAGAGGTCAAAATTTAAAAAAAAACAAAAAAGAACCTATTCACTGTCTGCAAAAGTATGTCAGATTGGGGTGCATGCTCCTACATGTGATTAGCGTTGTTTCCTACCTCTATTGTTTTCATTCCTCCAAGTCTGAATAGTATTTTTCTTTCTTTCCCAATCTTGTAATCACTCAGTGTATTTCCATCTTTTTTTTGGTAAGTCTTTGTAATCAATGTCTTTTAACTTTTGATGGGGTAGAGAGTCGGGGAGAGCTTGCTTTACCAAGCAGTACAACATCAAGATGGTGAAATAATTTCCCTGAAACTTTCATTGGTATACTAGTGTGTGTGTGTTTGTACAGCAGAGTACATTTTTGCTTCAATTAATTCTTTGAACAGCCTAGCTTAGCAACTGTAAATCAGTTTGCCAGATTCTAAGTGGCTGGTGAACTGGAATAAATGAGGCACACAATACATAATGTAGACAAAGTAGAAACGGAATCTGAGCAGAAATGGGGTCACACAAAAGGCATCAACAAGGTGCAACTGTGATCTCAGATCAGATAAGATCTTCATACACAGCATAGTCTGCCAACACAAAGACATATGCTTAAATTGTCTAACGTGAAATTTTCATTTTATTCACTATTATTATTTGACATATAGACAGACACACAAACCTATACACACACACAAACAAGCATAAATATGAGTCAGCCAGTCCATCCAAAGAATTCATCACAGCACTGAATATTGAAAAATGAGCAACAGACCATCTACTATAAGGAGAATAATTATATAAATTTGACAATATGCATATAATACTATGGGTTGTGAAAATGACATATAAAAGAATATTTCCTCGCATAGAAGATGTTCATGATATATTAATTTAAAAAGTAAAATATAAAATATCACAATCCCATTTTTATAAATTTATAAAAATGTATGAACAAAAGGTAAATGGTGGTGAGATTAATATAATTTTTTCTTTCTTTTTATTTGTTAAATTCTAAATATTAAAGACTGACTACAACTTATTAACTATCTTCTGTATGTCAGGAACATGTTCACAACTCTTTTTTTATGCTATTACGTTATGCCTGCTCTTTGTGACATTCTATATCTACCCCTTTCTACGTCTGGTAAGACAGGTTAAGTGCTTAAAACAGGAAATTATGAAATATTTCTGGTGCAAATGTATGCCTTTGACTTTCCTGCTCAAATGGGAATAGGTCTCTAGTTACCTGTAGTAAAAAGCCCTAAATCTCTCAAACACGGTCCTTTATACCTAAGATGGTGCTATGCCTTTCCTCACAGCCCTTGGGAGTTAATATTCCTCTCCCTCGCTCAGCCTTTTTTCCCCTTGCTCTAAGTCCAAGCTTAGGCTGATGCTAATTAGCACTGCTAAAAGCTGATAGCTTTAAAATTCTTTTCTTGCAAAGATGATAATTACATGATACTACATCTTCTACTTATAAACCTATTTTATTTGTCCACACTTTTTAAAAAAATGATAAACTAAAAAATTCTAAGTGGCTGGTGAACTGGAATAAATGAGGCACACAATACATAATGTAGACAAAGTAGAAACGGAATCTGAGCAGAAATGGGGTCACACAAGGCATCAACAAGGTGCAACTGTGATCTCAGATCAGATAAGATCTTCATACACAGCATAGTCTGCCAACACAAAGACATATGCTTAAATTGTCTAACGTGAAATTTTCATTTTATTCACTATTATTATTTGACATATAGACAGACACACAAACCTATACACACACACAAACAAGCATAAATATGAGTCAGCCAGTCCATCCAAAGAATTCATCACAGCACTGAATATTGAAAAATGAGCAACAGACCATCTACTATAAGGAGAATAATTATATAAATTTGACAATATGCATATAATACTATGGGTTGTGAAAATGACATATAAAAGAATATTTCCTCGCATAGAAGATGTTCATGATATATTAATTTAAAAAGTAAAATATAAAATATCACAATCCCATTTTTATAAATTTATAAAAATGTATGAACAAAAGGTAAATGGTGGTGAGATTAATATAATTTTTACTTTCTTTTTATTTGTTAAATTCTAAATATTAAAGACTGACTACAACTTATTAACTATCTTCTGTATGTCAGGAACATGTTCACAACTCTTTTTTTATGCTATTACGTTATGCCTGCTCTTTGTGACATTCTATATCTACCCCTTTCTACGTCTGGTAAGACAGGTTAAGTGCTTAAAACAGGAAATTATGAAATATTTCTGGTGCAAATGTATGCCTTTGACTTTCCTGCTCAAATGGGAATAGGTCTCTAGTTACCTGTAGTAAAAAGCCCTAAATCTCTCAAACACGGTCCTTTATACCTAAGATGGTGCTATGCCTTTCCTCACAGCCCTTGGGAGTTAATATTCCCTCTCCCTCGCTCAGCCTTTTTTCCCCTTGCTCTAAGTCCAAGCTTAGGCTGATGCTAATTAGCACTGCTAAAAGCTGATAGCTTTAAAATTCTTTTCTTGCAAAGATGATAATTACATGATACTACATCTTCTACTTATAAACCTATTTTATTTGTCCACACTTTTTAAAAACATTACTAAACAGGCATAAAATGGTCTTAAAAATCATTTATTAATGGGCTCAGATGTATGAGTCTCAAGCCTGGCTAAATAAACCCTCATTTCAGGAGAAAAATGGTAGCACATCTTGCATAAAAGGGTTTAGTGGCCTCAGGCAAACAGTGATCAAGAAAATCTCTGTGATTTACAGTTTCTATGTTCCAACTGATATTTAACTCAATCAGTTTCTGTTCATAGATGTATTCTAATGATAAAAAAAAAAGGAATCTGTGTATCCAAGAAGACATTCTGTCCTGCTTAAAAATGATGCATGATATATCAACATGACATTAATATTTATCCCCAAATAATCAGTATTCTTTATGATTGTGACCAAAAAAAGATGAGGGTTGCAGTAGGACAAACATTCATGAGATTCTTTCATTTAACCCCAGTTCCATCATTACACAAAACAGAAAGAGCCACAAAGAAAACGCAAATGTTTTGTTATTAGTTAACTGATTATCAGCAATCGAAAATTTCAAAAGCAGACCCCATAAAATATATTCTAGATCTAATGTAAATTTTCTTGTAAAAGCCCAAATGTTTGTATTCTCTGGAGGCTATGTTACCCATTTATTTTCACCTCACGTCAGCGGAATTTGTTAGTTCCATCTCTATGGTAACCATTCAGAAGAGTGATAATGTGAAGTCTGCCCACCCTCATGTGCACAGTCCGCCCTATCAAGGCTGGCGAGGGCCAATATCACCCTTCGGTTCAGATTAGCTTTCAGAGAATACAAAGAAACAAAACTTAAAATCCACCCCAAAACCAGGACTAAAAAGCAAACCGCAATGTCCCCCTCTCAAAACTCTGGCGGCTTCTAAAGTAAATGAACACATCCGTTCACAGCCAGGAAGCAATATGGTGAATGTTCTGCCTGGCCACCAAGAGCAGAGACCACTGGCCAGTTTTCAGACAGTTGGAATGTGCAGCCCATTCATGTACTTTTGAGACTTGTTTTGTAAGGAAGAGGAGACAGGCCGTTTGCTTTCGAAATCAAACTTGGAGTTTACCATCCAAACTTTTACCAGTACCCCAGTGGAAAAGAAGCCCTCAGCAATAGAAATACCTTCATGTGCATGCATGCACACACACACACACACAGCAGAAACACTAGCTCTTTGACAGTTTATTCCTGTTTGCCTATTAATAAACAAATAGAGGGCTTCCCTGGTGGTCCAGTGGGTAAAGACACCGCCTTGCAGTGCAAGGGTCACTGGTTCCATCTCTGGCCTGGGAAGATCCCACGTGTTGCGGAGCGGCTGGACCGAGGTGTCCAATTACTGAGCTGGAGCTCTGGGCGCATGCGCCCAGAGCCGGCACTCTGCGACGACAGCCGCCACTTGGGGGGGCTTAATATTTCAACATGACATTAATATTTATCCCCAAATAATCAGTATTCTTTATGATTGTGACCAAAAAAAGATGAGGGTTGCAGTAGGACAAACATTCATGAGATTCTTTCATTTAACCCCAGTTCCATCATTACACAAAACAGAAAGAGCCACAAAGAAAACGCAAATGTTTTGTTATTAGTTAACTGATTATCAGCAATCGAAAATTTCAAAAGCAGACCCCATAAAATATATTCTAGATCTAATGTAAATTTTCTTGTAAAAGCCCAAATGTTTGTATTCTCTGGAGGCTATGTTACCCATTTATTTTCACCTCACGTCAGCGGAATTTGTTAGTTCCATCTCTATGGTAACCATTCAGAAGAGTGATAATGTGAAGTCTGCCCACCCTCATGTGCACAGTCCGCCCTATCAAGGCTGGCGAGGGCCAATATCACCCTTCGGTTCAGATTAGCTTTCAGAGAATACAAAGAAACAAAACTTAAAATCCACCCCAAAACCAGGACTAAAAAGCAAACCGCAATGTCCCCCTCTCAAAACTCTGGCGGCTTCTAAAGTAAATGAACACATCCGTTCACAGCCAGGAAGCAATATGGTGAATGTTCTGCCTGGCCACCAAGAGCAGAGACCACTGGCCAGTTTTCAGACAGTTGGAATGTGCAGCCCATTCATGTACTTTTGAGACTTGTTTTGTAAGGAAGAGGAGACAGGCCGTTTGCTTTCGAAATCAAACTTGGAGTTTACCATCCAAACTTTTACCAGTACCCCAGTGGAAAAGAAGCCCTCAGCAATAGAAATACCTTCATGTGCATGCATGCACACACACACACACACAGCAGAAACACTAGCTCTTTGACAGTTTATTCCTGTTTGCCTATTAATAAACAAATAGAGGGCTTCCCCTGGTGGTCCAGTGGGTAAAGACACCGCCTTGCAGTGCAAGGAGCGCTGGTTCGATCTCTGGCCTGGGAAGATCCCACGTGCCGCGGAGCGGCTGGACTGATGTGTCCAATTACTGAGCTGGAGCTCTGGGGCGCATGCGCCCAGAGCCGGCACTCTGCGACGACAGACGCCACCGTGATGGGAGGCCCACACAGGCCAAAGAACAAAGGCGGATGAAAATAGAGAACCGGAAGACCAATAGAAGTGGCCCGCCCGTCCCCCTTCCTCCCCACCCCACTCCCCCAAAAGATAAATAAATAAAAATAAATGTTAAAAAAAGAACCCCTCCATATAAAATAATAATAATAATAAAAATTTAAAAACAAATAGTGCATACTGAAACTAAAAGCAACACAGGAGTGATTAGGCCAAGAGATCTGGCTCCTCTAATGATGGGACGTAAATCACTGCATCAAGGATTCACCAACCAGCACTACTTTTATGCTTCTGCAAATGCCGGTGAAAGATGCAAAGGTGCAGTGCTTCCCACCCAGTCTACCTGTGCCTGTAGCTTCACACAGAGACAAGTTCTGAGGCATTGTGGAGGTGGTGGTGGGGAGCTGGGGCACAGGAAGAATCATGCAAATCAAATCATTCCACTTGGGTTTCTCATCACGAAATACATTACCATCCTGAGTTCTCCAGTAAGTTCCTCAAAATTGTCTGTGGCACTGAGCAGTTATAATAGCCCATGCCAATATACGATCTCCAGACCTGGTTCTTGCTGGAAATGGCATGCAGAGTTGCAAGGATTTCATTTTCACCTGATTGTGGAAAAGAGAGAAATGTTACAGAGAAAAAATACCTCAAAAGAGAGCTCTAGGGCTTCCCTGGTGTTTGTTGTTTCTTTGTATTCTCAAGACTCTAAAGAATCTGCCTGCAATGCGAGAGACCTGGGTTCAGTCCCTGGGATGGGAAGATCCCCTAGAGAAGATTGAATGGCAACCCACTCCAGTATTCTTGCCTGAAGAATTCCATGAACAGAGGAGCCTGGCAGGCTTCAGTCCCTCAGGTCACAAAGAGTTGGACACAACTGAGCTTGGCATAGTTTAAAGCCCTAGTTTTTTTCAATATTGACATTAGGAGGACAGCTGTATGGAAAACATAAGAACCATCTTCTCAGTAACACTAAGTACTAGATGCAGAAATCTGAAAAATAAATAAATCTCCATACACTCAGTTGCTCCTCAAGGTTGGTTCCTTATCATTTTTTGTGGCTCTTCTTTTTTTTGGCGTTGTCAGAATTTCTCAATTTTAACACTTGCCTAATTTCAGGTTTCTCAGCTCCCTTTGCATGTTATTTACTCTAAATAAAGCTTCCGCTCTTAGTAAGATACTATTTTTTCCTTTTAAGCTGCCTTATGCCAGTAGTTGGTAGGTCTTAAACATATAATCTACATTTTTCTCTAAAATTTCCCTACTAACTCTTGCTACTTTTTCCTTTGTGTCACTAAAAGGACTACTTATAAAAGACCCTTTTATCCAACCAGCAAAGTATCAGTTATAAAAGACCCACATGCAGTTTTAACCAGCATTTTCATTAGGGCACTAAGGCAGTTAGGGATTAATTATAAAAGTTCTCCAATGAATGTGAGACCCTACTTTGGGTCATTCATATAATAACAAAATAATAATAGCATCTGGCATTTTAAGCACTTACTCTTTACCAGAAATTGTACCAAATGCCTTCCATGTAGCTTTGGGAACTGAGGCTTGAAGAAGATCACTCACCTAAGGCTATGCAGCTTTTACTGAGCTAATCTCCAAATTCCATACTTTCCCCAATGAGCCAGACTGTGATCTGCTACATGTATAGCAGTCATACTAAGAGTTGCAAGGATTTCATTTTCACCTGATTGTGGAAAAGAGAGAAATGTTACAGAGAAAAAATACCTCAAAAGAGAGCTCTAGGGCTTCCCTGGTGTTTGTTGTTTCTTTGTATTCTCAAGACTCTAAAGAATCTGCCTGCAATGCGAGAGACCTGGGTTCAGTCCCTGGGTTGGGAAGATCCTCTGGAGAAGGGAATGGCAACCCACTCCAGTATTCTTGCCTGAAGAATCCAACGGACAGAGGAGCCTGGCAGGCTTCAGTCCCTCAGGTCACAAAGAGTTGGACACAACTGAGCTTGGCATAGTTTAAAGCCCTAGTTTTTTTCAATATTGACATTAGGAGGACAGCTGTATGGAAAACATAAGAACCATCTTCTCAGTAACACTAAGTACTAGATGCAGAAATCTGAAAAATAAATAAATCTCCATACACTCAGTTGCTCCTCAAGGTTGGTTCCTTATCATTTTTTGTGGCTCTTCTTTTTTTTGGCGTTGTCAGAATTTCTCAATTTTAACACTTGCCTAATTTCAGGTTTCTCAGCTCCCTTTGCATGTTATTTACTCTAAATAAAGCTTCCGCTCTTAGTAAGATACTATTTTTTCCTTTTAAGCTGCCTTATGCCAGTAGTTGGTAGGTCTTAAACATATAATCTACATTTTTCTCTAAAATTTCCCTACTAACTCTTGCTACTTTTTCCTTTGTGTCACTAAAAGGACTACTTATAAAAGACCCTTTTATCCAACCAGCAAAGTATCAGTTATAAAAGACCCACATGCAGTTTTAACCAGCATTTTCATTAGGGCACTAAGGCAGTTAGGGATTAATTATAAAAGTTCTCCAATGAATGTGAGACCCTACTTTGGGTCATTCATATAATAACAAAATAATAATAGCATCTGGCATTTTAAGCACTTACTCTTTACCAGAAATTGTACCAAATGCCTTCCATGTAGCTTTGGGAACTGAGGCTTGAAGAAGATCACTCACCTAAGGCTATGCAGCTTTTACTGAGCTAATCTCCAAATTCCATACTTTCCCCAATGAGCCAGACTGTGATCTGCTACATGTATAGCAGTCATACTAAGAGATACCTTCTAGATACAGATGACCTAACATGCTTTGTTCTCTGCTTTTTGGCATATAGTTAGATCATGCTACGAAAATTTAACTGAGATTTAACTACTTTGGCAAATGTCTGTTTCCTTTAAGATCTTAGGGATTCGGTCACTAAATCTTGGAATAGATTGATTTTATTGTTACAAATCTAGGCAGTCATCTAAGATGGCAAGCTGGCTAGGAAAATGCTTCACGATGTTTTAATTCTATTCAACTCTATGTAACTATTATTCTCAATAATTGTTATTTACCCTCAGTGAAAACACTTTCACCCTCTCTCCACTTGCTTTCACAATAGGTAAATTCACAAGAGATGTGTCATTTTGCCAGACTAGATTAACAAAAGAGAGGGGTATCATTTTGTAAGTATCAATTTCACTCAACTACCTCATAATGGATGATTTTGCCTTCTTCCACTGAAAGTTTAAGAAATATAAAAGAAAATACAATAAAACTATATCTGAGGAGATACAGAGTACAGAACAGTGATACAGTATCGTTAGGAATAATCATGCAAGAAATCCAGTTATTTTCCAAAGTCTTCTTAGGGTAGGGTGATTGAGAAACCCAGTAGGAGGGGAGATTAATTAGCAGTGTCTGGCAGGCACCCAACTCAGCAAGGTCAGCTTCAATTAAGATCCTGCGCAAGAGAGATAGGCCCCTGTTTCATATTATGCCAGTAATACAAAAGGTCCAGCTCTCAAACAAGAACAGTCTTTGAAGCACTTTGTCAAATCAAGAGTTTACCTTTGAGAGACACAGTATTGAATAACACTATTTCCCCCCACATGACAGAAAAATGATTCTTTTGGTAGTATGGATGGGTCAGAGGGGATGTAATGAGGAAGGGTCAATTTTGAATTTACACTGGATCTGCTTCTGTAACTTTAAGCCTTTTTGTTAAACATAATGGTCTGCCTCAGGGAGATTACCTGACCCCGCCCACCTGTGAAGGACTGTGACATTCTTGAATCCTTCATGTGGTAAATGGCACAGCACCAGGGGCCCCTCATCTGCTGCTTACCTGTGTGGTCCAGAAATTCACATCTGGGAAGGCCGGAATCACAGACAGATGTGATATTTTTGTTTGTTGACATGACAGGAGATGTTCCATTTCACACCACTCAAGACATGACTATACGGAAGTGAAACTAAGACATTCCCCTACATGAGGCTTGTCATTCTAGGAGATATATGTAGGAATTAAATGGTCTTTTTACTTTGTTTCCTCACCGTCCCCCATCTCTGGTCCATAAAAGAATGTGCATCCAGGCCCTGACAGGATGGTTATTTTGAAGCGCTAACCTGCCATCTTGTCAGTCAGCTGCTTTCCAAATAAAGTCATTTTCCTTGCCTCAACACTTTGTCTCTTGGTTTTTCCCATTGTGTGAGTAGAGTGAGCTCTTTGGATCTCAAAGGGTGTGCATTTTGCCAGACTAGATTAACAAAAGAGAGGGGTATCATTTTGTAAGTATCAATTTCACTCAACTACCTCATAATGGATGATTTTGCCTTCTTCCACTGAAAGTTTAAGAAATATAAAAGAAAATACAATAAAACTATATCTGAGGAGATACAGAGTACAGAACAGTGATACAGTATCGTTAGGAATAATCATGCAAGAAATCCAGTTATTTTCCAAAGTCTTCTTAGGGTAGGGTGATTGAGAAACCCAGTAGGAGGGGAGATTAATTAGCAGTGTCTGGCAGGCACCCAACTCAGCAAGGTCAGCTTCAATTAAGATCCTGCGCAAGAGAGATAGGCCCCTGTTTCATATTATGCCAGTAATACAAAAGGTCCAGCTCTCAAACAAGAACAGTCTTTGAAGCACTTTGTCAAATCAAGAGTTTACCTTTGAGAGACACAGTATTGAATAACACTATTTCCCCCCACATGACAGAAAAATGATTCTTTTGGTAGTATGGATGGGTCAGAGGGGATGTAATGAGGAAGGGTCAATTTTGAATTTACACTGGATCTGCTTCTGTAACTTTAAGCCTTTTTGTTAAACATAATGGTCTGCCTCAGGGAGATTACCTGACCCCGCCCACCTGTGAAGGACTGTGACATTCTTGAATCCTTCATGTGGTAAATGGCACAGCACCAGGGGCCCCTCATCTGCTGCTTACCTGTGTGGTCCAGAAATTCACATCTGGGAAGGCCGGAATCACAGACAGATGTGATATTTTTGTTTGTTGACATGACAGGAGATGTTCCATTTCACACCACTCAAGACATGACTATACGGAAGTGAAACTAAGACATTCCCCTACATGAGGCTTGTCATTCTAGGAGATATATGTAGGAATTAAATGGTCTTTTTACTTTGTTTCCTCACCGTCCCCCATCTCTGGTCCATAAAAGAATGTGCATCCAGGCCCTGACAGGATGGTTATTTTGAAGCGCTAACCTGCCATCTTGTCAGTCAGCTGCTTTCCAAATAAAGTCATTTTCCTTGCCTCAACACTTTGTCTCTTGGATTTATTTGCCTATTGTGTGAGTAGAGTGAGCTTGGGCTTGATAACAGGGAGTCTCTGGAAATAGGGAGAGATAGTAAGAGGCCAGCACAACAGTCCAGGAGGGAGATGAGCCAGGGCGTGTTGTGAGTTAAACTGTATCCTCTGAAAAGATATGCTGAAGTCCTAACCCCAGGTATCTAGCCAAGTACATAAAACATCAGTGGCTGCTACGAGAGACGCTGGCATTTATCTAGAGACCCTCAAGTCTCAACAAGAATAGTGGAAAAAACTGATTTTTCCTTTTGCAAAAAAGAACACATTCTCTCATACCTCCTAACAGGGCTGAGGATTTGAGAACAAGTAAACCTAGACAGCATATTAAAAAGAAGACACATTACTTCTCTGACAAAGGTCTGTATAGTAAAAACTATGGTTTTTCCAGTAGTCATGTATGGAAGTGAGCATCGGACCATAATGAAGGCTGAGTACTGAAGAACTGATGCTTTTGAAGTGTGGTGCTGGAGAAGACCCTTGGACAGCAAGGAGTCAAACCAGTCAATCCTAAAGGAAATCAACCCTGAAAATTCATTGGAAAGACTGAGGCTGAAGTTGAAGCTCCAACACTTTGGCGACTTGATATGAAGAGAGCTGACTCACTGGAAAAGACCCTGATGCTGGGAAAGATCAAGAAGAGGGCGACAAAGGATCAGATGGTTGGGTGGCATCACTGACTCAATGGACACAAGTTTGAGCAAACTCTGGGAGATGGTGAAGGACAGGGAAGCCTGGCATGCTGCAGTCCATGGGGTTGCAAAGAGTTGGACACAACTGAGTGACTGAACAGCATGTGTCCAGTGAGAGAGCCTAAGGGACAGCCCGGTTCCCTTCTCATCCGATTGGCAGCCTCTTGCCACCTACACCTATCTTCTTATCTTGTTCATATGCCTTCACTATTCCAGACTAGTCAGGCATCCACTGCCACATCCCGCATCAGTTCAGGGGCTCCAGACACATATGAGCATTCCTCACAGTTGCCAACATCTTACACACTTGGAAAAAACACTTGAAATGTCAAGGTCAATTAGTATAAATGGGAAAAATAATTAATTATAGATTAGACCCAGAAGCATAAAGATGTTCAAACTTAAGACATACAAGTTTATAATCCTGTAACAGACACACTCTAATCATTATAGGACCAAACTTTACAAGCTCCTGTGGCCTCTATCCCTACCCAGCTTGGGGCTTTTAAGAATACAGCAGCCCCCGTCCTCCTCAGGATCTGTAGCTTCCAAATTTGTGGAGTTCAACCAACAATCAAAAACATTCAGAAAAAAAAAAAAACAACACTTTTCATAAAGTTCCAAAAAACAAAACTTGATTTGGCCAATTATTTACTTATCATTTACATTGTATTTACAACTACTTACCTAGCATTCACATTGTAATTGAAGCTATTCACATACCATTTACATTATATTAGGCATTATAAGTAATCTAGGAATGATTTAAAGGATATTGGGGAGGTTGTGTGTAGGTTACATGCAAATATTGCTGGGAGTTGGGGGCTGAAACCAATCCCTCCTGGATACTGAGGGACAATAGTATTCCCTAACTGGCCCTCATCATAGCATGGGCTTGATGATCAATTTTACATTCGACTGGGAACAGAGTGAGCTGATGGAATGAGCAGTGCTTTGTACACCAAGCTAATGGATACTCGTGAACCATCAAGTGTAGGGTAAGTACTTGGTCACGCTTCTGAAGGTTATAATGGTCTGAGAAACCTTCACCTTTCATGCACTGTTCATCATTACCAGATAGAAGCCAAGATAGTCTGTGACTTGAAGAACAGAGTGTTAAACTGCTTCTTACTGTGATAATATCAAGACCTCACCTAGAGATTATCATACTAAGTCAAAAAAGAAAGACAAATACTATATGATATCACTTCAAAGAGTTGGACACAACTGAGTGACTGAACAGCATGTGTCCAGTGAGAGAGCCTAAGGGACAGCCCGGTTCCCTTCTCATCCGATTGGCAGCCTCTTGCCACCTACACCTATCTTCTTATCTTGTTCATATGCCTTCACTATTCCAGACTAGTCAGGCATCCACTGCCACATCCCGCATCAGTTCAGGGGCTCCAGACACATATGAGCATTCCTCACAGTTGCCAACATCTTACACACTTGGAAAAAACACTTGAAATGTCAAGGTCAATTAGTATAAATGGGAAAAATAATTAATTATAGATTAGACCCAGAAGCATAAAGATGTTCAAACTTAAGACATACAAGTTTATAATCCTGTAACAGACACACTCTAATCATTATAGGACCAAACTTTACAAGCTCCTGTGGCCTCTATCCCTACCCAGCTTGGGGCTTTTAAGAATACAGCAGCCCCCGTCCTCCTCAGGATCTGTAGCTTCCAAATTTGTGGAGTTCAACCAACAATCAAAAACATTCAGAAAAAAAAAAAAACAACACTTTTCATAAAGTTCCAAAAAACAAAACTTGATTTGGCCAATTATTTACTTATCATTTACATTGTATTTACAACTACTTACCTAGCATTCACATTGTAATTGAAGCTATTCACATACCATTTACATTATATTAGGCATTATAAGTAATCTAGGAATGATTTAAAGGATATTGGGGAGGTTGTGTGTAGGTTACATGCAAATATTGCTGGGAGTTGGGGGCTGAAACCAATCCCTCCTGGATACTGAGGGACAATAGTATTCCCTAACTGGCCCTCATCATAGCATGGGCTTGATGATCAATTTTACATTCGACTGGGAACAGAGTGAGCTGATGGAATGAGCAGTGCTTTGTACACCAAGCTAATGGATACTCGTGAACCATCAAGTGTAGGGTAAGTACTTGGTCACGCTTCTGAAGGTTATAATGGTCTGAGAAACCTTCACCTTTCATGCACTGTTCATCATTACCAGATAGAAGCCAAGATAGTCTGTGACTTGAAGAACAGAGTGTTAAACTGCTTCTTACTGTGATAATATCAAGACCTCACCTAGAGATTATCATACTAAGTCAAAAAAGAAAGACAAATACTATATGATATCACTTACATGTGTAACCTAAAAATGATACAAATGAACTTATTTACATAACAGAAATAGACTCACAGAAACGGAAAACAAACTTTTAGTTGCCAAAAGGGAAAGGGGAAGGGGGGATAAATTGGGAATTGGGGATTAATAGATACCCTCCTCTATATATATATAAAATAGATGATAAACAAGGACCTACTGTATAGCACAGGGAACTATATTTGGTGTCCTCTAATAATCTATAATGGAAAGGAATTCAGTTATATGTATTGATACATAACTGAATCATTTTACTACATACCTGATACATTTCAAATCAACTATACTTCAATAAAAATAAATTATATCTAAAAAATTTAGGCTTTACTAATTACACTTAATAAAAACACTTCCCAAATACACAACTTGGTGAGTGTCTGAATTATTTCTAATGTGTGTCCACTGGTCACTATTTCTCATACCTAGTAATGAAATCTTACTTTGGCCCAATCAGCACAACAGCCAACCAAGTGAGTGCATTTAGGAGTCCAGAGTTTGAGTTACTATGCTAAGTGATGCCGGGATCCAACAGGCATGGAAAAAAGGGGTGAAAAGGGGCAACAAGGGAAAAGGCCACCATCAGAGGTCTACCGCTGAGCCTATCTGAAATGGAACACAGCAGAAAGAGCCTCTAAGAGCAACTTAGGGGGCATGACTGGTCTAAGTAAAAGCTCAAATTCTAACCAAGCAATGTCATTCTCCCATTGTACTTCACAACAGATTTACATTCTTTTCTTCCTTGGAAAAGAATGCCTTTCTAGAAAAAACAGTGTGGGATGCTTCATTCCAAAGTGGCAGCCTTCCCCCTCTACATAATAAGATAAGACAAGCATTTTAAAAAGGCAGTTGTGTCATCCAGACCCTTGGCAGGACAGCCCAAGGAAAGCCGTGTGGACAAAGAGGAGCAAGGAAACAAGAATGGTTTCTCCCCAGAGTGAACCCCACAGCAGTGCACATTCCTCACTCTTGTCCTTCCAGCTGAACAAAAACAGCTTCCTCCTGTTAACAGGCCCAATTCCAGTAACCGTCTTTCTGGAGGTGAGGGTCAATGAAACAAACCAGGAAGGAGATGAGACAGAATGAGAAAGGCAACATCCGTTAAAAAAAACACTTGGATAGCTAAACAAGGTCCTACTGTATAACGCGGGGAACTATATTCAAAGCATATAATAAACCAAAATGGAAAAGAATATGGTAAACTATATATATATGTATATACATGTGTATATATATATACACATCTACATATACATATGCATATACATATAAATGTATCTGAGTCACTTTGCTGTATACCAGAAACTGACATAACCTTGTAAGCCAACTATAATAGAAAAAATAAAGACAAAACTACTTGGAAACAACAGATGCCTGCCTATGGCCTCACAGAGCAGCCAGTCCTGTGCCTACTGTGCCCTCCCGGCCATGAAAGTCCTCAATCCTTCAGTGATTTGAGCTGTAAATTCTTTTCTAGTGGAATAAATGTCTACTTCTGACCTTGTTTACTCCTCTACCCCAGCACATTGTATAATACTCCTGTTCCACTGCACTAGGAAGGGAGGTCAGTGACCTGGGCACCACTCCCAAGAATCCACATGTGGGTCTCTCACTGTTCCTGCTTCTCAAAAGTCAGAAAGAATGCTTCCTCCTTAGACAGTCCCACAGGAGAGCCTCTCCAGTAGCAGCTCCCTTGTCACTTGCACCTAAAATACCAAGGAGAACTTTGTACCAAGCACTACTCCAAATATATTCTCGGACAGGAATAATCAGATTTAACTGTTAAATTGCTAGGTATAGGTTTCAATTTCCTACACATATGAACTGTGACTAGAACTAGGAAAATGTCATTAGAATAAGCAGGTAGACTGAATGGGTCAAGATACCTGTTACACCCCAACACACATACACACACAAATACACAGTTCCACACCGTTAACCCATTCCTCAAACATTCAACATGATTTTTTTTTTGGCCACAATTATATGGAAAAATGTATTCATGCTTTGCTTTTGCTTTTTTGACAATCTAAAAATATTATGCCCAAGTTTCCACAGAGTATGTATTGTTCTACCATTTATATTAAAAAAATAAATATAAATGTATATTGTATATTAACAGAATAGCGCTGGTATTATTCTCAAGAAACTGATAAGTGAGAATGAGTCATGATTTTCCCAGTGTACCTTTTCATGCTTTTGAGTTTGACACAATATGCCTGTGTTATTTACTTAAAAATATTAAATTAAGATGTTATGCCCAGGACAAAATCCTCCTTGTGAATTACATGGGTGCAGATACCTGCAGTCCCCGCAGTGGCTGGCTGGCTGTCCTAAGAACACTGTCCAGGCACCCCAGCAACACCCAGCAGTGCCCAGTGTGGAACAGCCACTCAACCAGCAAGAGCCTCCCTCCCACACCCTGCCCTTCATGTGCTTGGCAAGATGCTCGGAAAAGGACTCCAAGAAAATCATCAGGACTGAAAACCAACAAACTCATATTTGAATTTGCCCAGAAAGGCCTTTTTATGCCAGAGGCTGAAGGAAAAAGCTGGGGCTAGAATGTGAGGACAGAGATTGCTTTAGTATTTTTCTTGCCAATTTACAGATTATTGGCTTCAAAGCTGTTCAGGAACCATGGGGTGGGGTCAGGGGCTCTCATTTCAAGATAAACAAATGACGGATAAAAACATATATCAGGATTTTCTGATTTCCTGACTGGAAGTCAGACTTTGCCCTCAAACTCCATCCCAATGTGCAGTCTTTCTCTAATCTCACCTAATCATTTGCAGCACCCTTCTTCCTCCCTCATAAATAAGCAGGGTCAAGCCTGGCTTAACCCCACTTACCCAGCCCATAAACACTACTCCCTCTTGTCAAGTTTCTTTCCCTAGTGAAGAAAACTGCCCAACAACAGTCTGTTAAATTGCAAAATCTGTTCAGTCTAGGAAGGCAAACCAACCCATAAGCTCTATGTAATGCAGAATTTTGTTTAGTCGTTAATTCCTGTCTGACTCTTTTGAGACTCCATGGACTATCGCCCACCGGGCTCCTCTGTCCATGGGATTTCCCAAGCAAGAAAACTGGCATGAGTTGCAGAATAACGACATCGAAACTCTTTGTGTTGAAAACCCTTCAAGAACAGAAGGGCAGAGAGGCATCCACCCCATGTGTCAGGACCTGATCTGGGCAGCACCACACAGGCTTGACACCCTCCCTACCCCCAGTCTTGCCAGGCTTTTCTCCATCTTCTTGTTCAGCCAAATAACAGTCCACCTCACTCAACCTCTCATGACCCTCAGGAATTAGAACCTTTTGTCAGGTACTTCTGGCTTAGAGGAGCCAAACCATGTGCAATCCGAGTTTCTGGCGGCTCCTTGTCCCTACAGCTCTGCCTGCTCATTCAAGAGATATACAGTTTTGAGGTCTTTAGAGCAGCCACAGGAAAACCAGAACAGCATCCATGGTGGGATACTGGGAAGAGGGGCATCATGTCTGTTATTTACTTCTTGGACTTGAGTCACACTACCTTCCATGGAAGACCTCCTCAACCACCTCTCTTCATTCGATCTATGAATATTTTCAAAAGAAATGTTACAATTCACAGTATTTCCTGGAATCCCAGTTGACCTACATATGCAGGCCAAATGGTCAGTTTGAAATGAAAATCTGGGTGGAAGTTCTGGACTATTTGTTTTTCCTCTTCGCTGCCCTGCAAGTACCTCATCATGGTCAGCAGAGCATAAACAAGAGACAGATATGTATTAAGAGATCAACTAAAGGGTTTCCCTGCTGGTTCAGTGGGCAAAGAATCTGCCTTGCAGTGCAAGGAGCACCAGTTTGATCCCTGGCCCAGGAAGATCCCATGTGTTGCAGAGAGGTTGGATCAGTGCGTCCAATTACCAGCCAGTACTCTGGAGCACATGTGCCCAGAGCTGGAGTTCTGTGGCAACAGAGGCCACTACAATGGGAGGTCCACACATGCCAAAGAATAAAGATGGATGAAAATTTTAAAAAAAGATCAACTCAAACAATTTAATAAGATTACAGGAAAGAAAGAATTTTTATAGATTGAAGGAGTATAAGCATATGGAGAAATTTGTAATCTACTCCAGAATCTAACTAAATAATAACCTCTTTGTGGGCAGGAGCATAATGGTTGCTAGACATACAGTATACACTCAGAAAATACAAGTGAATGAAAATTCACCTAAACTCCCACATATAGTTAGCCCGATATTCACAGTAACTCACCCATCACACAATCCACAGTGACAAATCAATGTGCGAATTGTTTTCACGTCCCTATAGGCATAAGCATCAGAGAAACATTTCTAAACAGAAGCTTGCAGCTCTGAAGCAAGTTCACCCAAGGCTTGACACCTCCCTACCCCCAGTCTTGCCAGGCTTTTCTCCATCTTCTTGTTCAGCCAAATAACAGTCCACCTCACTCAACCTCTCATGACCCTCAGGAATTAGAACCTTTTGTCAGGTACTTCTGGCTTAGAGGAGCCAAACCATGTGCAATCCGAGTTTCTGGCTCCTTGTCCCTACAGCTCTGCCTGCTCATTCAAGAGATATACAGTTTTGAGGTCTTTAGAGCAGCCACAGGAAAACCAGAACAGCATCCATGGTGGGATACTGGGAAGAGGGGCATCATGTCTGTTATTTACTTCTTGGACTTGAGTCACACTACCTTCCATGGAAGACCTCCTCAACCACCTCTCTTCATTCGATCTATGAATATTTTCAAAAGAAATGTTACAATTCACAGTATTTCCTGGAATCCCAGTTGACCTACATATGCAGGCCAAATGGTCAGTTTGAAATGAAAATCTGGGTGGAAGTTCTGGACTATTTGTTTTTCCTCTTCGCTGCCCTGCAAGTACCTCATCATGGTCAGCAGAGCATAAACAAGAGACAGATATGTATTAAGAGATCAACTAAAGGGTTTCCCTGCTGGTTCAGTGGGCAAAGAATCTGCCTTGCAGTGCAAGGAGCACCAGTTTGATCCCTGGCCCAGGAAGATCCCATGTGTTGCAGAGAGGTTGGATCAGTGCGTCCAATTACCAGCCAGTACTCTGGAGCACATGTGCCCAGAGCTGGAGTTCTGTGGCAACAGAGGCCACTACAATGGGAGGTCCACACATGCCAAAGAATAAAGATGGATGAAAATTTTAAAAAAAGATCAACTCAAACAATTTAATAAGATTACAGGAAAGAAAGAATTTTTATAGATTGAAGGAGTATAAGCATATGGAGAAATTTGTAATCTACTCCAGAATCTAACTAAATAATAACCTCTTTGTGGGCAGGAGCATAATGGTTGCTAGACATACAGTATACACTCAGAAAATACAAGTGAATGAAAATTCACCTAAACTCCCACATATAGTTAGCCCGATATTCACAGTAACTCACCCATCACACAATCCACAGTGACAAATCAATGTGCGAATTGTTTTCACGTCCCTATAGGCATAAGCATCAGAGAAACATTTCTAAACAGAAGCTTGCAGCTCTGAAGCAAGTTCTATGAAATAATGCAGTGTCTACAATAATTTCATATTTTCCTAAATTTTCCCCCTTATTGTTTAATTGGTTAATACCTTGATATAGACATTGATAATCCTTATTAAATTCCCAGTTTGCATTTTTATTAAAACACTTCATGTTTAACAAGTAAAACAAACCTAAGCAGTCAAAATGAGATCTAAGTTCTTCACACATCATATAACAGACTCCTAAAAGCAAAGCACAGTGTCATTTGGTGTGAAGGAAAGGGGGACATAAGGAATAGAAGCCAGAACACCCACCCTCCTGCAAGCAGTTCACAACCTCACTGACAGCCAGCCATCTTAAGGCTATGAATTGACTCAGAAGTTAGTAGGTCAGGCCCTTACTCTCATTTCTCTAATGTGGTCACTGAGCTTCCACCCCAACATGGATGGATGGGACTACCTCACCTCTCCCACTCCAGCCTGCCTGTGTTTGCCTCGAAATTCTTGGCCACTTGACTTTACCAATCCTTAACCTCAGCTAAACTCAAGCATCCCAATTCTCTGTCCTGCTCCCCAGTCACTAAATGATGCTGGGTGAGGGCACTCTAGTAAACCTTAGAGATTCAAGCCATTAAATCTCAGTAGGGGGACTTCTCTTGTAGCACAGTGGATAAGCATCCAGTGGATAAGCATCCAGCTGCCAATGCAGAGGACACAGGTTTGATCCTGTGCACAAGTTGGGGAGCAATTAAGCCGGTGCACAACAACTACTGAGCCTGTGCGCCACAACTACTAGTAGTAGCGCCACAACTACTAAAGCCTGCATGCTCTAGGGCCCTCGAGCCATAGCTAATGAGGCCCTGTATTTCAACTTCTGAAGCCCACATCGCCGAGAGCCAGCAAAATGAAACTACTAAGCCTCAGTGCTGCAACTACTGAATCTGTGTGCCTAGAGCCTGTGTTCCACAACAAGAAAAAGCACCACAATGAGAAGTCAAGCGCCACAACTAGAGAAAGTCTGCACTCAACAACTAAGACCTAGCACAGTCAAAAAAAAAAAAAAAAAACCACCAACTTTAGCAGGTCTTCCATGCAGGGTGATCTAGGTTCCTCACTACCCAGATGATCAGTTTCTTACTTTTCTAATGCTGTCTCATCCTTCCTCTCTCTCACTCAGATCATCAGACAAGCAGTCCCTAAACTTTCACCTCAGACTCTCCTTATGTCCTCATGTGGACCCTTTTTGTCTGTGATACCTAAAAAATGTCCATAATTTCACACTAAATCCACAAACCTCGACTTAAAATTTATCCTTTGGCCTCTTGGATTACTTCATCTCAGGCTGCTCTGTCTTTATTATTTTCCACACTCTATTTTCCCATGTCTTGGCTTCCACTTTCTTCCCAATATTCCATCCCTAGGAAACCTCACTCATTCTCATTGATTCATTCAGAAGACTCACTAAATCGGCACCTCCATCTCTAGTATTTCTCTTGAGCTCTAGACTAGTATTTCCAACTTCAGCTTTTTCAAATGCATATTCCACAAGCACCTCAATTCAATTCTGCTCAAACAAGAGACTCGTGATCTGTCTGCCTCCAGGACCCTCCTCTTCTCACTGTTCACTCTGTTAATGACATCACCATCATCCCAACACACTCAGTCTAGAAACTGACTGACAGTCCAACCTGCTGCTCCCCTGGACCAACCACCATGTTTGCACCAAAAGTATACTTCCCACAGGTTGCTCCCAGCCGAAGACCCATTCCTGTATGATGTAAGACTCCTTAGATGGGTGACTTTGGATCAAGGATTCCACGCAGACTGACCAAAATGTTTTAGAGCTGTGCTGCAGTCTATAATTCTTCTTACCCAATTCTCCATCTACCTCTCTCCTCCTCCAACAGAGTCAGACCTGCGTCACAATCGAAAAGCTCCCTAGGCTTCCCCTGCTCCCACTTTTGCATACTTAATATCCTTGTAGTGACTGCTTCCTGGTAGACCTGAATTAGTGCATATTTAATATTTCACCACCAACCTCTCCAAAAAGCTCCCAGGTCTCCTTGCCTGTATCTCAGAAGAACTCTGCCAAACACAATTTGAGTATGTCATTTTCCTTGGTAATAACTGTTCATGTATCCCCATTATGTACAGGAAAACAAATCCTTAATCAGTTTCAGGCTCTCTATACTTTGCTTTCCATAGCTCTCTGCAACTCAGTTTTCTACACACATGGCTTCCTCAACATCCTCAAATAACCATTCAGGTCTACACTTTCACACTTTTGTTCATACCATAACCTCAGCCCAAACATTCGCCCTACTTTTAGACCTGAGGGGCTATTTAAGTATCTGACCTAAGTCTTTATCACCTTTTACCTCCTGACTCTTCCATCCTTTAGTGCCTAAAGCAATATCTTATTTTCCACTGAAGCTTCTCAATAAATGATGAATGAAAGTAGATGAAGGAGACTCTAGATGTAGATTTGGGTATAGCAGCTTATAACCTGACGGTGACAAAGGGGAGTAGGCTGGGAGATTTAGTGTATGAGCAAATAGACCTATATACCTTAATAGTCCACAAGAGTAATGCCGTATTTAAAACACAGTATAACTGATTTCACTGAATGTTTTTTAAAGTTAGACAAGATTCATTATCATATATTATAATAAGTATATGCCTAGAGGAATGTGACAGTTAAAAATATATGTCTACAGAAGATTTTTAGGGCAGTGAAAGTACCATTTAGGCTACTATCATGGTGGATACATGTCATTATACATTTGTTCAAATTCACAAAACGTACAACACCAAGAGAAAACCCTAATGTAAACTGTGAAATTTTGGTGATAATGACGTGTCTATGTAGGTTCATCAGTTGTAACAAATGTACCATTCTTGTGGAGGATGTTGATAATGCGGGAGGCTCCACATATTTGGAGGCAAGGGGCCTATTGGATGGGTGACTTTGGATCAAGGATTCCACGCAGACTGACCAAAATGTTTTAGAGCTGTGCTGCAGTCTATAATTCTTCTTACCCAATTCTCCATCTACCTCTCTCCTCCTCCAACAGAGTCAGACCTGCGTCACAATCGAAAAGCTCCCTAGGCTTCCCCTGCTCCCACTTTTGCATACTTAATATCCTTGTAGTGACTGCTTCCTGGTAGACCTGAATTAGTGCATATTTAATATTTCACCACCAACCTCTCCAAAAAGCTCCCAGGTCTCCTTGCCTGTATCTCAGAAGAACTCTGCCAAACACAATTTGAGTATGTCATTTTCCTTGGTAATAACTGTTCATGTATCCCCATTATGTACAGGAAAACAAATCCTTAATCAGTTTCAGGCTCTCTATACTTTGCTTTCCATAGCTCTCTGCAACTCAGTTTTCTACACACATGGCTTCCTCAACATCCTCAAATAACCATTCAGGTCTACACTTTCACACTTTTGTTCATACCATAACCTCAGCCCAAACATTCGCCCTACTTTTAGACCTGAGGGGCTATTTAAGTATCTGACCTAAGTCTTTATCACCTTTTACCTCCTGACTCTTCCATCCTTTAGTGCCTAAAGCAATATCTTATTTTCCACTGAAGCTTCTCAATAAATGATGAATGAAAGTAGATGAAGGAGACTCTAGATGTAGATTTGGGTATAGCAGCTTATAACCTGACGGTGACAAAGGGGAGTAGGCTGGGAGATTTAGTGTATGAGCAAATAGACCTATATACCTTAATAGTCCACAAGAGTAATGCCGTATTTAAAACACAGTATAACTGATTTCACTGAATGTTTTTTAAAGTTAGACAAGATTCATTATCATATATTATAATAAGTATATGCCTAGAGGAATGTGACAGTTAAAAATATATGTCTACAGAAGATTTTTAGGGCAGTGAAAGTACCATTTAGGCTACTATCATGGTGGATACATGTCATTATACATTTGTTCAAATTCACAAAACGTACAACACCAAGAGAAAACCCTAATGTAAACTGTGAAATTTTGGTGATAATGACGTGTCTATGTAGGTTCATCAGTTGTAACAAATGTACCATTCTTGTGGAGGATGTTGATAATGCGGGAGGCTCCACATATTTGGAGGCAAGGGGCCTATTGGACCTCTCTGTACCTTCTCCTCCAGTCCTGGCTGAAGATCCACCAGTGTGGGACCACAGCCTCAGCTCACGCGTGACTCAGAGCCAGAGCCACCTGGCTTAGTTGCTCTTGGATTCCCACCCTCAGAAACTATAAGGATAATAAATGTTCATTGTTGTTTTAAGCCAGAGGTTTCTAGTAATTTCTTATAAAGCAAGAGATAACAAATATAGTAACTTTTCCAAAAAAAGAGCGAATTTTAAGAAATATTGTTAAAGAATTCCATTTATATAAAATCTTTGATAATGCTGGATGAATTCCATGATTCTTTAACAAAATGAAGACGAAAAAGTTGTTGTACATTTTAAGTTCTTTGTCTCAGTCACATAACCTATTTGGCCCCTTGTCACCATATGCCAGCATGTTTGTATTCTTTGTATGCCAAAAAATAAGAAAGTTCCGTGAAAAGATTTCAATCCAAAATGGAATCTAAGGATATGAAAATGGAAATTTTCCTACTTGCTCCCTCAGAAGAATAGAAATTGAGAACTGAGAGAGTGATTTCAAGAAGACTAGGACTTATCTCCAGACCAGTGAACATCCACCAAGTATCTTTCCATACTCAAGCCAACAAACTTAATGGTTGGGTTCTGGCTACATGTCCCTCTCCTTGTACTCCCTGCTCACAAATACAACCTGCCCTAGACTCTCAACTAACTTGTTTCCGGCTTCTATAGCACATGTCTCCCGAATTGCAATTCCTCTGCTACTCTCTGATAACTCAAATTTCTAGTAATTTGAGCTTGCTTCAGTTTACCTCCTTATTTAGGCTGATAGTCCAAAACATGTTAATGCTTAAAATGATACTTCACAAAGACTGAGCTTGGTGTTCTAATTTCAAAAGGAAGGGAAAAAACTGATTATAATTTATTTTAGAATTCGCCTCTTAAATATTTTCACTTCTTCACTTCTATCAGGACATAGCACCACACAGTTGTCTGAAATTATCTAGTATAATAAAAACTATCTCTAGTCTATGGTATTTTCTGAGTGATAAGAGTATCTTGTGTTATTCATAACAAGCCTCTTTGAGCACACCTGATTAGGGTGGGGTCCCTAAACAGCCTCAGGATGGGGATGGTCAGCAGAAAGACCAACTGATTAGAGGGCAGAAACATCTGGCTCACCCACTGACCTCTGGAAGGTCAGGGAAGGGAAGAGGGGCTGCAGAGTAAGCTCTACAAAAACAACAGATTTGATAAGCTTCTAGAATGGCTACCACATTCCTGTGCTAGGAAACGGGTGCACTGGAAGTCCCATGGAGACAAAAGTTCCTGTGCTAGGGGCCCTTTCAGGCCTTGTCCTATGTTGTTGTTCAGTCATTCAATCTTGTCCAACTCTTTGCGACCCCACAGACTGCAGTGTGCCAGGCTTTCCTGTCCTTCACTATCTCTCAGACTGTGCTCAAATTTATGTCCACTGAGTTGGTGATGGTATCTAACTATCTCATTTTCTGCTACTGCCTCCTCCTTCTGTCTACCTTATACACCTCTTCATTTAGGTGTTTACCTGTATCTCTTATAATATCCTTTATAATAAACTGGTCAACATAAGGAAATGCTTCTGTGCGTTCTCTGAGCCACTTCAGAAAATTAATTGAACCAGAGGAGGGAATCCAATTTATAGCTCACTGGACAGTGGTGCAGTGGTAAAGAATCCACCTGCCAATGCGGAAGATGCAAGAGACTCTGGTTTGATCCCTGGGTCGGGAAGACCCCCTAGAGGAGGAAATGGCAACCTGGTCCAGTATTCTTGCCTGAAGAATTCCATGGAGAGGGGAGCCTAGCAGGCTACAGTCCACGAGGTAGCAGAGAATCAGACACAACTGAGTGACTGAGCACAGCAACAGGTCAGAAGCACATAGCTGACAGCCCTGACTTAGGATATCTGAGTGGGGCCATTCTTGGAGGACTTAATATGTGAGGTCTGATGCCATAACGAGGTCAGAATAGTCGAAGGAAAAACTGATTATAATTTATTTTAGAATTCGCCTCTTAAATATTTTCACTTCTTCACTTCTATCAGGACATAGCACCACACAGTTGTCTGAAATTATCTAGTATAATAAAAACTATCTCTAGTCTATGGTATTTTCTGAGTGATAAGAGTATCTTGTGTTATTCATAACAAGCCTCTTTGAGCACACCTGATTAGGGTGGGGTCCCTAAACAGCCTCAGGATGGGGATGGTCAGCAGAAAGACCAACTGATTAGAGGGCAGAAACATCTGGCTCACCCACTGACCTCTGGAAGGTCAGGGAAGGGAAGAGGGGCTGCAGAGTAAGCTCTACAAAACAACAGATTTGATAAGCTTCTAGAATGGCTACCACATTCCTGTGCTAGGAAACGGTGCACTGGAAGTCCCATGGAGACAAAAGTTCCTGTGCTAGGGGCCCTTTCAGGCCTTGTCCTATGTTGTTGTTCAGTCATTCAATCTTGTCCAACTCTTTGCGACCCCACAGACTGCAGTGTGCCAGGCTTTCCTGTCCTTCACTATCTCTCAGACTGTGCTCAAATTTATGTCCACTGAGTTGGTGATGGTATCTAACTATCTCATTTTCTGCTACTGCCTCCTCCTTCTGTCTACCTTATACACCTCTTCATTTAGGTGTTTACCTGTATCTCTTATAATATCCTTTATAATAAACTGGTCAACATAAGGAAATGCTTCTGTGCGTTCTCTGAGCCACTTCAGAAAATTAATTGAACCAGAGGAGGGAATCCAATTTATAGCTCACTGGACAGTGGTGCAGTGGTAAAGAATCCACCTGCCAATGCGGAAGATGCAAGAGACTCTGGTTTGATCCCTGGGTCGGGAAGACCCCCTAGAGGAGGAAATGGCAACCTGGTCCAGTATTCTTGCCTGAAGAATTCCATGGAGAGGGGAGCCTAGCAGGCTACAGTCCACGAGGTCGCAGAGAATCAGACACAACTGAGTGACTGAGCACAGCAACAGGTCAGAAGCACATAGCTGACAGCCCTGACTTAGGATTCGCATCTGAAGTGGGGCCATTCTTGGAGGACTTAATATGTGAGGTCTGATGCCATACACAAGTAGAGAGCATCCAAAATGATTTAAATTGTAGGACAACCAGGTGATGTCCTCTGAGAACTGAGAAAACTGCTTCGTGTTATTGGAAAATACTCCAGAATCCCCCCATTCATTGATAGGATGACATCAAGGATGAGACTACAATACTCAAATAATTCTGTAATCATGCCTAGCACATTGAATTTTGCCATCTTCTTTTTTTTTTTTTCTTTTTACCCTTACAGAGTTTTCTTTTTTTTGGAAAATTAATTTTTATTTTATTTTTTAGACTTTTATTTTACTTTAACTTTTACAGAGTTTTGCTGTTTACAGATATGTATGATCCCAGATTAGCCATATGTATATTCCCCCATCTCACCCCTCGAGGCCGTAGCATAACCATCTTCTTTTTCTCAATGAAGGTGCTGTCTTTTTGAGCTTTCTCCTTTGTATAATAATATATTTACACACATACACAACACAGTAAATATGAAGATGTTATCTTTGTTTCTACAGATATAGAAGGTATCTATAGAAAATACATTTCCATGTTTTACATTGTTTACAGAAGTCCCTGTTTTCTATTCAATTTTACATCATTTCTGTAGGTTCACAGCATTTTATTCATAGTTCTTATGACATGTTGACCATTTTAACTTGAACTCAAGGGACAGTGATTATGTTTATTCAGATGTTTATCCTCACAATCCCTTGCCCATAGTTACTAGCCATAAGCACTTACAATTTAGGCAATAGGTCGACTGTTCAAGCTGTAAGTCAGATCAGGAGGGGTCTGCTCAGTAAGAATTAATGACAAAAATATAAGGACAACAGACTGCTGTGAGAGTCTAAACATACAAAGAGGCAATGGCCAGTTCATATATAACTACAAAATTTTCACCTATCACCTGCGGCAACCTGTAGGAAACCAACCTCCTAATCTATAACAAACCTCCCCTGAAGCCAGCTTGCTGCAGACTAGACTTGCAGAAAGCTGTCTTTTGCTATCTCCAGTAACAATGGAGGAAAATAAACAATAAGTTATGTAACAACTGGCCCAAAAGGGTCAGGGCTTGATCAATAACTGACAGTTTCCCTAATCTTGGTCCCTGCTTCCAATTTCAGGCCAACCAGACAAAGCACTCCTAAGCAACCTCATAGGAAGCCCTGCTTTAGTTGGCCTACCTACATCTTGCTCAGGCCAACAGGGCACAGCTGAAGTCTTTCCTTTATTTCACCGTAAAGCCTTCCCCTGCAAAACAAAAGGCTGACTCCTATAGAAAGCTCAGAATAAACAGCCTTTACTTTTCTCACTTGGCTAGTCTTTACTTTCATAGTTGTATAATGAAAGTCCACTGGAATTATCCTAAAGATGAAATAAGAATTCATATATGCTGGGAACTCAAGAAGCTAGGAATGGTCAAAGAAGAGATTTGTCACAGACTGAAGAGTTTACAGGCTGCACCTAACCACAGACTTAATTCTCCACGGCCAGGGGAACAGCTGCCTGGCTGGTGTCCTTGGGGTCAGTTCAGAAGAATGGGTCACCTGGGTAGAGTCGCCACCTGCGGCTGGGTTGCACAACACCTCCTCCATTAGCCATTTGTTAAAATCACTCTAAAGGATACTGCTTAGAACATTAAGCACCCACAAATCCATCAAAAGTCTCATTCTGACAGCTCAGTCACTCAGGTCTGGTCAAATAACTTGAGCATTAAAGAGTTTAGTGTCGGGGCTTCCCTGGTGGTCCAGTGGGTAAGGACACCGCCTTGCAGTGCAAGCGGCGCCAGTTCAATACCTGGTCTGTGAGAAGCCCACGTGCTGCGGAGCGGCTAGACCGATGTGTCCAGCTTCCGAGTAAGAGCCCTGGAGCGCATGCGCCCAGAAGCGGTGCTCTGCAACAAGAGAGGCCACTGCAATGGGAGGCCCACAGGGGCCACAGAACAAAAATGGATGAAAATAGATATATGAAAGACCAATAGAAGTGCTCCCCCCTCAAAAAAGATTTTAGTGTCTCCTCTCTCTTCCTAAACATGCTCACAATAAGCAAAATGCACTTTTGCGTAAACTTGATACTCTGCTGCTTCTGCGAAGTTATGGACTAGTTCAGCCAAGTTCACTTGAGATGACTTCACTGAAAATACTACATAGAGAAATTTATTATAGCTGAAGGTGAAAGTATGTAAGTTTTATATTAATCACAAAAAAACACACAGTTATCATAGAAAAATCTAGAAAAAAAGCAGAGGAATAAGAAGAAATCTAAAATCATCCATAATGGTACCATCCAGAGAAATGAATGCTCCTATTGATATATATCCTTCTAGCTATTTTCTCTTTGTGTATGTTGGTGCTGGGAATGTAGGTTCACTTGAATGGGATGAATCTGATAAGGTTTTGAACTGAGTAGCTTTGCTTGTTTCTCTAAAGTATGGCTTACTGCTACCCATGAACTCAAGGTATTCTTCCAAGGCACTTCTTGAAGTATCCAGTGGAAAGGGGAACCTCCTGTGTGATACTGGAAACCATCTGTGCTTCCCTCTGTCGGGCCACTCTGTGCTATACAAGTTGGTCCCTCTGGCTACAGCAGCCTCTCCTGGCCTTGTCCGGTGGAGCATTACTACCTGTCCTTCAATACCAGCTCTCATCCTACACCTTTGCCACCTCTTCCCTCGCCCTGGCTGCGGGCCTGAGTGCTCTCACACCTGTGCTCTCATCCTGCAGCGGCATTTCCACCAGGGCAGCTTGCAGACTGACTCCTATGTAATTGGGCTTGTACACACCTGGTAACTGGATACTGAGAAAGCCTCAGGACAGGGGCTTCTACTTTAGGGCACAACGGATAACTGGAGTGTGAACAGGAGCTGGACTCTATGAGTTGAATTCTGCCTCCACTGCTTACTAGTGGTAGTAATTTTTAACCCCTTGGGCAGGACTTTTGTCCTCCGTATGCAATGGTTTTTGTATTTATTTCTGGCTACCCACACACACATAGGATCCTAATTCCCTGACCAGGAACTGAACTCATGCCCCTCTGCATTGGAAGGGCAGAATCTTTTTTTCTTTTTTTTTTTTGGCCTCTTTTATTGGTTTTGTATTTATTTATTTTCATCCATCTTTATTCTTTGGATTGTGTGGGTCTCCCATTGCGGTGGCCTCTCTCGTTACAGAGCACTGGCTCTGGGCACATGCACTCCAGCGCTGGCTCATAATTGGACACACCAGGCCAGTCACTCCTTACCCGCAGAATCTTAACCACTGAACTGTCGGGGAAGTACCGGTTTGTTCATGTTTAAGGCAGAGTTGATAATGATAGTTACCTCAAAGGGCTGTAATAAGGATTAGCTTAATATATGAAAAACATTTTTAAAAACAAGCCCAGATACATGCTAAGGACTACATAATGGTTTGAGATTTGATTATGAAAAAAAAAAAAAGCTAAATGAATGCTCCTATTGATATATATCCTTCTAGCTATTTTCTCGTGTTTGGCTAAGGGCAATGAATCTGATAAGGTTTTGAACTGAGTAGCTTTGCTTGTTTCTCTAAAGTATGGCTTACTGCTACCCATGAACTCAAGGTATTCTTCCAAGGCACTTCTTGAAGTATCCAGTGGAAAGGGAACCTCCTGTGTGATACTGGAAACCATCTGTGCTTCCCTCTGTCGGGCCACTCTGTGCTATACAAGTTGGTCCCTCTGGCTACAGCAGCCTCTCCTGGCCTTGTCCGGTGGAGCATTACTACCTGTCCTTCAATACCAGCTCTCATCCTACACCTTTGCCACCTCTTCCCTCGCCCTGGCTGCGGGCCTGAGTGCTCTCACACCTGTGCTCTCATCCTGCAGCGGCATTTCCACCAGGGCAGCTTGCAGACTGACTCCTATGTAATTGGGCTTGTACACACCTGGTAACTGGATACTGAGAAAGCCTCAGGACAGGGGCTTCTACTTTAGGGCACAACGGATAACTGGAGTGTGAACAGGAGCTGGACTCTATGAGTTGAATTCTGCCTCCACTGCTTACTAGTGGTAGTAATTTTTAACCCCTTGGGCAGGACTTTTGTCCTCCGTATGCAATGGTTTTTGTATTTATTTCTGGCTACCCACACACACATAGGATCCTAATTCCCTGACCAGGAACTGAACTCATGCCCCTCTGCATTGGAAGGGCAGAATCTTTTTTTCTTTTTTTTTTTTTGGCCTCTTTTATTGGTTTTGTATTTATTTATTTTCATCCATCTTTATTCTTTGGATTGTGTGGGTCTCCCATTGCGGTGGCCTCTCTCGTTACAGAGCACTGGCTCTGGGCACATGCACTCCAGCGCTGGCTCATAATTGGACACACCAGGCCAGTCACTCCTTACCCGCAGAATCTTAACCACTGAACTGTCGGGGAAGTACCGGTTTGTTCATGTTTAAGGCAGAGTTGATAATGATAGTTACCTCAAAGGGCTGTAATAAGGATTAGCTTAATATATGAAAAACATTTTTAAAAACAAGCCCAGATACATGCTAAGGACTACATAATGGTTTGAGATTATGAAGTTATGAATAAGAGCCCAAGCATCTCCATATTGCTTACAGTTCTCACAATCTTCTTTTACTCAGCAATAAGGGATTTTAGATATGTAACTAACGGCTAGTTTTCTCTGTACACAGTGAACAAATATTTGGTTTAGAATTCCTCTGATCACAGTAGAACACAGACAGTCAGCATTCACGTGAAACCAAGTTTGAAGAATGCTGCTCCACTAGTAAATGAAAATGATTCTACTAGACATTACCTATACCAATTTGTTCTCCCCATGTGCAACACACTCAATAACCATGACAGATGTACACCTCAGAGTAAAACCCTGATGCTTTTCTGATGCATTCTGCCTCCCTCTCCTTCTCATCATCCTTCCCTACCCCCGTCCCCAGCTCACTTTCAAAAAGCTAGCTTTGTTGGAGAGCCAACCCACTTTAGGGCAAGGGGGAACTCTTAACTGTGCAGTATTTTCTGAATCACCTCAGACTAACCAAATGGAACCAGTTCCAAATTTCACAGAAACTAGGTTTAAAGGTTACACTTAAATTTATTACTTATCAGAAGTCTGCTTTCAAAGAAAGGGGGAGAACTAGAATTCCCCAAGGTTCAAACTATTCAGCTGGAAACAAGCAGCTGGACTAAAAGAGGCTCGATAACTTGAACATGGTTCCTAGATTCTGATGCTCTTAAAGAATATTTTAGAGTGTATAATAAAAAGGCTGACCTAAACATTTCCTGACTTTGAAAGACTCAGGAAGAAATTTACTTGTTCAAATATTCACTGATGATTTGCTTCAAAAACATACAACTCTTTATAATAAACATCCAATGAATCAGGACTCTGATTTCCTAAAATTAAAATAGATAAGGCTTCCAGCCATCCCCAGGTCTCAATCAGTTCAGCTGGACACAAAGGGCATCTTTTCTTCTATGAACAAGGTCCCTTCCATCAGGGAAGATGGATCAGATTTGAAACCAACGAAGGGAGCAGCCCTCAGTGCAGCCCGAGTCAGAGCATCCGTCAGCTGGAGCTGGGCCTGTCTCACACCTCAAGTTGCACTGCACTTTAAAACAAAATAAAGCCGGCCTTCCACATATCTTCTCGGCCCCCGAACCTAAAGCAAACCAATTGTCTCTTCTCCTCCCTTGACCCCAGAAGTAAGACATAGCATTTTTATGATTAAAAACCAGGAGAATTTCTTCCTAGTAAAAAACCCAAAAACTCTTCGGCTCTGCCTCTCCCCTTGAATTGTGTGTGTGTGTGTGTGTGTGTGTGTGTGTGTGTGAATTCCTGCTCAGTCCATGGAGGTCAATTAGTCTTGAGACCATTAAAAATATTTTTAAATATGAAATAGAATTCTAAGAAAGTCTATGAATAAATTAAGATTTCTTAAAAATCATTCAGACTTTGGGAGTGCTGCTGCTTTCAGTATGTATAAATAATACAATTTGGATGTGAGATGGAACAAATGGAAGCTGCTGTGGTATAAATGACCTTGGGGTAGGAGGACAGATGTCTGGGTCTCCCATTTTTGTCACTCTCCTATTCACATGACTGTAAGAAGTTCCTTTTTCCCCTCTTGAGTATTCATCTGCAGAGAAGTGAGGACACCTCCCAAGCCAAAGGTGGAAGAACCCTGCCTGGACAGTTGGGGAGTCCTCCGCATAAGCTTGTGCACTGCCTTCCCTCCCGGAAGTTTGCTGGCTTGTCGCGCGCGCGGCGCGCTGAAAAGAAAAGTGACTATTCCCGGAGGTGAATACTACACCCCTCTCCGGCCCCGTGCGGTACCCAACGCTGTTCTATCTTAATAAACACTCTCCCTCCTGAGCAATCCTAACCAACCACTGAACTTTCAGAGACTACAGAATACAAATTAGCCAGAGCAAGTGGAGCCTTCTGGTTACTTACAGAAAGGGTCGTCCATTTTCAAGGGTCTTTTCAAGCGGATGCTGGCGGGGACGGTCTTCTCGATCAGTTCATCAGTGCTCTACAATTAAAATGCAAGTTCGTGAACACTAAAGGCAGAGGAGAGTGCAGTGCTTGAGTTAAAAGTCGTCTCCGTATTTGGCATCTACAAACGGGTCTGCAATTTAGAATTCGTGCCCCTGGGGGTGTGAGCTGGAGCTGGGCCTGTCTCACACCTCAAGTTGCACTGCACTTTAAAACAAAATAAAGCCGGCCTTCCACATATCTTCTCGGCCCCCGAACCTAAAGCAAACCAATTGTCTCTTCTCCTCCCTTGACCCCAGAAGTAAGACATAGCATTTTTATGATTAAAAACCAGGAGAATTTCTTCCTAGTAAAAAACCCAAAAACTCTTCGGCTCTGCCTCTCCCCTTGAATTGTGTGTGTGTGTGTGTGTGTGTGTGTGTGTGTGTGAATTCCTGCTCAGTCCATGGAGGTCAATTAGTCTTGAGACCATTAAAAATATTTTTAAATATGAAATAGAATTCTAAGAAAGTCTATGAATAAATTAAGATTTCTTAAAAATCATTCAGACTTTGGGAGTGCTGCTGCTTTCAGTATGTATAAATAATACAATTTGGATGTGAGATGGAACAAATGGAAGCTGCTGTGGTATAAATGACCTTGGGGTAGGAGGACAGATGTCTGGGTCTCCCATTTTTGTCACTCTCCTATTCACATGACTGTAAGAAGTTCCTTTTTCCCCTCTTGAGTATTCATCTGCAGAGAAGTGAGGACACCTCCCAAGCCAAAGGTGGAAGAACCCTGCCTGGACAGTTGGGGAGTCCTCCGCATAAGCTTGTGCACTGCCTTCCCTCCCGGAAGTTTGCTGGCTTGTCGCGCGCGCGGCGCGCTGAAAAGAAAAGTGACTATTCCCGGAGGTGAATACTACACCCCTCTCCGGCCCCGTGCGGTACCCAACGCTGTTCTATCTTAATAAACACTCTCCCTCCTGAGCAATCCTAACCAACCACTGAACTTTCAGAGACTACAGAATACAAATTAGCCAGAGCAAGTGGAGCCTTCTGGTTACTTACAGAAAGGGTCGTCCATTTTCAAGGGTCTTTTCAAGCGGATGCTGGCGGGGACGGTCTTCTCGATCAGTTCATCAGTGCTCTACAATTAAAATGCAAGTTCGTGAACACTAAAGGCAGAGGAGAGTGCAGTGCTTGAGTTAAAAGTCGTCTCCGTATTTTGCATCTACAAACGCTTGTGTGGACTTCATTTAAAGAATGCAATTAAAGTTTTTTTTAAAAAAAGAACAACTTAGACAAAAATGACTCGGAGGGGGTAAAAATTAGGATAGTGATTCGACCACTGGCTCGAATTTCGGTGGGCAATTAGAGATAATTGGATAAATCAAGAGGTCCTTCTCTTGCAAAGTTAGACCTCATCAGCAGGGCGACGCAGGTTGAAAAACATACGATTGTGAGGAGTATAGAGCGGATGGAGGGGAAACTTAAACTGGTGGGAGAAAGCTGGGGCACGCGGACCGGGAACGCGAGCTGCTTCCACACCAGAGCCTGGGACCAAGGTGCGGGTCTCTAGCGGAGCGAAGCCGAGCTCCAGGCGGGGGCCTGGAGGCCACGCGGAGTGAGGCCCCAGAGGGCCGAGTTGGGTCCTTACCGCCAGTCCCAGGGCCTGCAGCATCTCCTTCTGGTCTTTGTCCCCGGGGCCGATATGTTTCCGAGCGAAGTCGTCGTGTCTGGGGAGGAGGCGCTCGAGGACGCGCGAGGCCCCAGCCCCGCCGCTATCCGCGCCGCCGCTACTTCTATCACGGCCCCGCGGCGCCCAGCAGGGGCGCGTGCCACCAGCCAGGCGGCGGCGGCCCCCGACTCCGCAACCCAGACGCAGCCCCCAGGTTCTGGCGCACGTCTGCATGGTGGTCGTCCCCGTCCCCTGCCTGGGCCCGCGAGGCTCAGTCCGGCTTTCGGCTCCTGGTCGCAGTCCCTGGTGGCGGCTGCCCCGGTGGCTGGAGCCCTTCCAGAAGTCGTCCCATTTCCCCCCACCCACGCTTTTTTAATAAACACTCTCCTCCTGAGCAATCCTAACCAACCACTGAACTTTCAGAGACTACAGAATACAAATTAGCCAGAGCAAGTGGAGCCTTCTGGTTACTTACAGAAAGGGTCGTCCATTTTCAAGGGTCTTTTCAAGCGGATGCTGGCGGGGACGGTCTTCTCGATCAGTTCATCAGTGCTCTACAATTAAAATGCAAGTTCGTGAACACTAAAGGCAGAGGAGAGTGCAGTGCTTGAGTTAAAAGTCGTCTCCGTATTTTGCATCTACAAACGCTTGTGTGGACTTCATTTAAAGAATGCAATTAAAGTTTTTTTTAAAAAAAGAACAACTTAGACAAAAATGACTCGGAGGGGGTAAAAATTAGGATAGTGATTCGACCACTGGCTCGAATTTCGGTGGGCAATTAGAGATAATTGGATAAATCAAGAGGTCCTTCTCTTGCAAAGTTAGACCTCATCAGCAGGGCGACGCAGGTTGAAAAACATACGATTGTGAGGAGTATAGAGCGGATGGAGGGGAAACTTAAACTGGTGGGAGAAAGCTGGGGCACGCGGACCGGGAACGCGAGCTGCTTCCACACCAGAGCCTGGGACCAAGGTGCGGGTCTCTAGCGGAGCGAAGCCGAGCTCCAGGCGGGGGCCTGGAGGCCACGCGGAGTGAGGCCCCAGAGGGCCGAGTTGGGTCCTTACCGCCAGTCCCAGGGCCTGCAGCATCTCCTTCTGGTCTTTGTCCCCGGGGCCGATATGTTTCCGAGCGAAGTCGTCGTGTCTGGGGAGGAGGCGCTCGAGGACGCGCGAGGCCCCAGCCCCGCCGCTATCCGCGCCGCCGCTACTTCTGTCACGGCCCCGCGGCGCCCAGCAGGGGCGCGTGCCACCAGCCAGGCGGCGGCGGCCCCCGACTCCGCAACCCAGACGCAGCCCCCAGGTTCTGGCGCACGTCTGCATGGTGGTCGTCCCCGTCCCCTGCCTGGGCCCGCGAGGCTCAGTCCGGCTTTCGGCTCCTGGTCGCAGTCCCCTGGGTGGCGGCTGCCCCCGGGTGGCTGGAGCCCCTTCCCGAAGACTAACCGACGGGACAGAAGGATGTTCAGAGGCAATGAATGGGTGCCGCGCCGGGCCCGCACACGCGCGCAAAGTTGTTACTCCAGTCGAAGCACCTGCTTCGCATACTTTAAGCGTCGTTCTGGGGGCGGGCCGGAATAGGGCTAGCAAACGCTCGGCCAATAGGAGTGAACGGAAGGGCGGGACTGCCCCGCCCCTATCCCGCCCCCGCCCCTTTCCCTGCCCCCTCCTCAGGCCCTCCGTGGACTTCTGCTGCTCTTCGTCCAGCGCCTTGCTGGCTTGCTCAGTCTTGTCCGCCTCTGCGGACTCTCTGTCCATAGAATTCTCCAGGCAAGAATACTGGAGTGGGTTGCCGTTTCTTTCTCCAGGGGATCTTCCTGACCTGGGGATCGAACTGGGTCTCCTGCAGCGCAGGCAGATTCTTTACAGTTTGAGCCACCAGGGAAGCCCGCCCAGAGTCTTCCATCCTCAATTAGTCCTACTCCTCAGGTGGATGCGGCGGGGCGGAGAGCTCCATGTGCTGGATGCCAGAGGCCACAGGCGACGTCCCTGTGGGATTCAGTTGAGATGGAAGACGATTCCGACGGGGAGGCCAGTCTCGAAAAGTAGGCAAGTCTCTATTAATTTTAGGTTATCTTCCTATCATATCTCGTAGAAGCCAATACAAGCAGATGAGAACCTTATATAGTTGTAGGACCATGAGCAAGTTAACCAACCAATGAGCTTCAGTTTCCGCATCTCACACAGCTGGATAGGATTTAAAAAGAGATCAAACACTGAAAGCATAACGGAAACACTAACCTTGAATTCTCTTTTCCCCCTTTCTCGCCCTGCCCCTCCCCCCACGTGTGTGTGTGTGTGTGTGTGTGTGTGTGTGTGTGTGTGTGTGTGTGTGATATAAAAAATGCAAAAGATACAAAGGTATACATTTTGCACTGTCACCTTGGTTGGAAAGTTATTTATACCTGTGTATTTTGTGAATATAATCTCTAGCTATCTCTTCAGATTTTTATCAGAATGAACTTTGAAATATTCTCCCCTGCGGGAGGCTCAGTCCGGCTTTCGGCTCCTGGTCGCAGTCCCTGGTGGCGGCTGCCCCGGGTGGCTGGAGCCCCTTCCGAAGACTAACCGACGGGACAGAAGGATGTTCAGAGGCAATGAATGGGTGCCGCGCCGGGCCCGCACACGCGCGCAAAGTTGTTACTCCAGTCGAAGCACCTGCTTCGCATACTTTAAGCGTCGTTCTGGGGCGGGCCGGAATAGGGCTAGCAAACGCTCGGCCAATAGGAGTGAACGGAAGGGCGGGACTGCCCGCCCCTATCCTGCCCCGCCCCTTTCCCTGCCCCCTCCTCAGGCCCTCCGTGGACTTCTGCTGCTCTTCGTCCAGCGCCTTGCTGGCTTGCTCAGTCTTGTCCGCCTCTGCGGACTCTCTGTCCATAGAATTCTCCAGGCAAGAATACTGGAGTGGGTTGCCGTTTCTTTCTCCAGGGGATCTTCCTGACCTGGGGATCGAACTGGGTCTCCTGCAGCGCAGGCAGATTCTTTACAGTTTGAGCCACCAGGGAAGCCCGCCCAGAGTCTTCCATCCTCAATTAGTCCTACTCCTCAGGTGGATGCGGCGGGGCGGAGAGCTCCATGTGCTGGATGCCAGAGGCCACAGGCGACGTCCCTGTGGGATTCAGTTGAGATGGAAGACGATTCCGACGGGGAGGCCAGTCTCGAAAAGTAGGCAAGTCTCTATTAATTTTAGGTTATCTTCCTATCATATCTCGTAGAAGCCAATACAAGCAGATGAGAACCTTATATAGTTGTAGGACCATGAGCAAGTTAACCAACCAATGAGCTTCAGTTTCCGCATCTCACACAGCTGGATAGGATTTAAAAAGAGATCAAACACTGAAAGCATAACGGAAACACTAACCTTGAATTCTCTTTTCCCCCTTTCTCGCCCTGCCCCTCCCCCCACGTGTGTGTGTGTGTGTGTGTGTGTGTGTGTGTGTGTGTGTGTGTGTGTGATATAAAAAATGCAAAAGATACAAAGGTATACATTTTGCACTGTCACCTTGGTTGGAAAGTTATTTATACCTGTGTATTTTGTGAATATAATCTCTAGCTATCTCTTCAGATTTTTATCAGAATGAACTTTGAAAATTCCAACTCCCCTAATATGAGGAAGACAGAAAGACCATTATGTGTACTTAGACTAGGGGAAAACCAACCTGTCCACTTTCTCCTCTAAGCTTCCTCCTTCAATCATACTCTGCACACCCTGGGTTCTGTAGCTCACAGGTACAGAAAGTATGCAGTGAGGCAGGAAAGAATAAGAGAAAACAGTAGGCAAAATGTGTATGTGTGGCAGTCGGGGTAGGAGATGAGTGGTGAACTAGAAAGGTTGGGCTGAATATCTCTGAAGTTCTTCATTCATTTGGAATGGAGAGTACAGTCTTCATAAAAGTTGGGAGATACCCTTGGTGCTAGTTGTCATGAAGTGAGGAGGCAGCAGTGTGCATTTAGTCTCCATGCGTGACTCTTCTCTACGTATTACAGGAACTGGAAGAGAGATAGCTACCAGACTGGCTCCAGGCTTCTGAATGTTGTTAGTCTTCTGTCAACAAGATACACTTGTGTGAGAATTGCAACATGAAACAGAAGTAGAAACCATTTTCTTGCTTCTCTGACAGCAGCAGACAGATGTATGAATGGCAGCAGTCATGAAGTGCTTCCTTACCAATCAATCCACATTGGTACAGCAAGGCAGCTGTTTTGTCGGTGGAAAAGTCCTGTGGTTTTCCAACCTAGGAAGCAGCAGGTACATCTCGCTGTCCTAGTCAAGAGCTTCAGTAGCTGACCTGAAGATGGTGGTATTCTATCTACCCTGTCTCTTGTTCTTTCAGTACTTCCAGTGGTTTTACATGCACCTATTCCTGGTACTTTAATCCAGGTATTGCTTGAAATATTTTGAGTGTTTTGTTTTCCTAAATAACCCTATTAGCAAAGACTGTAACTGAGGTTAAAAGTAGCTTTAACATAGTAATCATAAAGCTTTGAGGGACTGACCCAATTCTGTTTGAAGTCAATGATAATATTATCACTAATAGGGAATGAGATCATGATGGTCTTAGGCAAAAATGAAAAGATTTATTTAAATTATCAGAGGGAAATAAATTGGAAAGTTATTTATACCTGTGTATTTTGTGAATATAATCTCTAGCTATCTCTTCAGATTTTTATCAGAATGAACTTTGAAAATTCCAACTCCCCTAATATGAGGAAGACAGAAAGACCATTATGTGTACTTAGACTAGGGGAAAACCAACCTGTCCACTTTCTCCTCTAAGCTTCCTCCTTCAATCATACTCTGCACACCCTGGGTTCTGTAGCTCACAGGTACAGAAAGTATGCAGTGAGGCAGGAAAGAATAAGAGAAAACAGTAGGCAAAATGTGTATGTGTGGCAGTCGGGGTAGGAGATGAGTGGTGAACTAGAAAGGTTGGGCTGAATATCTCTGAAGTTCTTCATTCATTTGGAATGGAGAGTACAGTCTTCATAAAAGTTGGGAGATACCCTTGGTGCTAGTTGTCATGAAGTGAGGAGGCAGCAGTGTGCATTTAGTCTCCATGCGTGACTCTTCTCTACGTATTACAGGAACTGGAAGAGAGATAGCTACCAGACTGGCTCCAGGCTTCTGAATGTTGTTAGTCTTCTGTCAACAAGATACACTTGTGTGAGAATTGCAACATGAAACAGAAGTAGAAACCATTTTCTTGCTTCTCTGACAGCAGCAGACAGATGTATGAATGGCAGCAGTCATGAAGTGCTTCCTTACCAATCAATCCACATTGGTACAGCAAGGCAGCTGTTTTGTCGGTGGAAAAGTCCTGTGGTTTTCCAACCTAGGAAGCAGCAGGTACATCTCGCTGTCCTAGTCAAGAGCTTCAGTAGCTGACCTGAAGATGGTGGTATTCTATCTACCCTGTCTCTTGTTCTTTCAGTACTTCCAGTGGTTTTACATGCACCTATTCCTGGTACTTTAATCCAGGTATTGCTTGAAATATTTTGAGTGTTTTGTTTTCCTAAATAACCCTATTAGCAAAGACTGTAACTGAGGTTAAAAGTAGCTTTAACATAGTAATCATAAAGCTTTGAGGGACTGACCCAATTCTGTTTGAAGTCAATGATAATATTATCACTAATAGGGAATGAGATCATGATGGTCTTAGGCAAAAATGAAAAGATTTATTTAAATTATCAGAGGGAAATAAATTACCTATTAAAGATAGATATTTGCTAGACCAAACAGTTGTTAGGTTAGACCCTTCTTGTGGGTATAATTCAACAAGGACTAGAGAGAGGGCACATGGCTTCTGAATACTGCAGAGAATGAGCCAAACAAAATGACAGCTCAAGGACTTCCCTGGCGGTCCAGTGGTTAGGACTTCACCTTCCAGTGCACAGGGTGCAGGTTCAGTCCCTGGACAGAGAGCTAGGATCCCAATAAAAAAAAAAAAAACCCATAAAACAGAAGCAATATTGTAACAAATTCAATATAGACTTAAATATTTAACAACCTACAGGGGTGGAATGGGGAGGGAGATGGGAGGGAAGTTCAAGAAGGAGAAAACATATACCTATGGGTGATTCATCTAAATTTTTGGCAGTAAACAAAATAAACTCTGTAAAAAAATACATTAAAAAGTATAATAAAAATAAATGAAATGACATATCAGAGAACTAGAGAACTTCGATGCTCTATAACTTTTGAAGCTGTAGGGAGACGGTATTTACAAGTCAGACCCAATGTTTGATTCTGCTGATTGCCAAATTATCATACAAGCTGAATTCACAGCTTTATTAGGATTCATATGTGAAATCTTGGGATTAATTTAAAACCCCAAGATTTGGAATGGTTACATCCTGATAATTTGGGTTGAATTTGATTATTTTGAATCCTCATATACATATGAAATTGATTTTTTTTTCTCTAGAGAACCCTGACTAATAAGGAAAGAAAAGGACAATACCCATACTCTGAGTGAATTACTAGATCCTTGTTCTAAGATAAAGTTTAGCCTTGCAGTGAGAAGGAAATGGCAACCCACTCCATCATTCTTGCCTGGGAAATCCCTAAAAGGGGAAATAAAAAATATTTTTGAGTGTTTTGTTTTTTCCTAAATAACCCTATTAGCAAAGACTGTAACTGAGGTTAAAAGTAGCTTTAACATAGTAATCATAAAGCTTTGAGGGACTGACCCAATTCTGTTTGAAGTCAATGATAATATTATCACTAATAGGGAATGAGATCATGATGGTCTTAGGCAAAAATGAAAAGATTTATTTAAATTATCAGAGGGAAATAAATTACCTATTAAAGATAGATATTTGCTAGACCAAACAGTTGTTAGGTTAGACCCTTCTTGTGGGTATAATTCAACAAGGACTAGAGAGGGGGCACATGGCTTCTGAATACTGCAGAGAATGAGCCAAACAAAATGACAGCTCAAGGACTTCCCTGGCGGTCCAGTGGTTAGGACTTCACCTTCCAGTGCACAGGGTGCAGGTTCAGTCCCTGGACAGAGAGCTAGGATCCCAATAAAAAAAAAAAAAACCCATAAAACAGAAGCAATATTGTAACAAATTCAATATAGACTTAAATATTTAACAACCTACAGGGGTGGAATGGGGAGGGAGATGGGAGGGAAGTTCAAGAAGGAGAAAACATATACCTATGGGTGATTCATCTAAATTTTTGGCAGTAAACAAAATAAACTCTGTAAAAATACTTTAAAAAAGTATAATAAAATAAATGAAATGACATATCAGAGAACTAGAGAACTTCGATGCTCTATAACTTTTGAAGCTGTAGGGAGACGGTATTTACAAGTCAGACCCAATGTTTGATTCTGCTGATTGCCAAATTATCATACAAGCTGAATTCACAGCTTTATTAGGATTCATATGTGAAATCTTGGGATTAATTTAAAACCCCAAGATTTGGAATGGTTACATCCTGATAATTTGGGTTGAATTTGATTATTTTGAATCCTCATATACATATGAAATTGATTTTTTTTTCTCTAGAGAACCCTGACTAATAAGGAAAGAAAAGGACAATACCCATACTCTGAGTGAATTACTAGATCCTTGTTCTAAGATAAAGTTTAGCCTTGCAGTGGAGAAGGAAATGGCAACCCACTCCATCATTCTTGCCTGGGAAATCCCATGGACAGAGAAGCCTGGTGGGCTATAATCCATGGGGTCACAAAAAAGTAAGACATGACTTAGCAACTAAACAACAACAAACACTGCAGATTCAAACCAAATCACCAGTTTATATATCATAGCATAAAGTTAGATTATAAATGGAGATTTGGGATTTGTGGTTTCAGTTCCACTGTGTAAAGAGCATGGAAGTCATCCCTCCTGTTCTTACAACAAGAAAACGATGAACAAACTAAAAATCAGTAACTGACACTGCAGGACAAAATGCCACCCTGAAATCTGATGAGACAGGCTCATACAAAGAAACAAAGCCAAGATCTGAGTACTTGGAGCAGAAGCCACTGGAGCCCTAAAATGGTAGGAACACGTAATGGCAATTATGATGAACTGCTGGATGTAAATGTGGACTAATTTAAACCTCTTGGGAAATACAGTCTTAGTGGGGTCTCACATTTTCATGGATTTTACCTGCAGGAGTCCCACCACCATAAGTAGGGTAGAGATCCAAGAAATATTTTCTCATAGCACTGATAGGGGAAGAGAATGAGTAATGATTGTGAAATATGCCAGAGCCTTCTTTACGACAAATACCTACTCTTCAAAGGAAAGGACTTCACCAGAGATTTTATCCCAGTTATAGAAGGGAATTCCTCCCATTCCAGTCCCCCTTTAGGCTTTTGGCCTTACAGAACGAGAGGGGAAAAGAAGTAAAAATGGTTTACTGCTTCAAGGAAATAGGACTGGGAACACTGCAACCAGGGAAAGAATTATGGGGCAGAGGTGGGAGAGAGGAAGCTTTATCGTGGAGAAACATTTTGAAGTTCAGAGTCCGAGGCATAGGCCCATAAAAACACTAATGTTTAATGCCATGATCTTAATTTTTTTAATGGTGGATTTCAAGCCAGCTTTTTCACTTTCCTCTTTCACCCTCATCAAGAGGCTCTTAAATACATAGGTTTGTATTCTTTGGGGAAATTTCTGACATTATTTCTTTCTGTGGCTCTTCCCTCATTTTCTCTTCTCTTTCTGGGACTTCAGTGACATGAATGTTAGATCTTTTGTTATGGTTCCATCTGTTCCTGAGGCTCTGTTCTTTATTCTCTCATTCAGGTTGAGGAATTTCCTTGTTTTTTATGTGACAAGGCATTTTGCATTGTATCCAGTACATTTTGAATATTATGAGATTCTGATTCCTATTTAGATCTTCCATTTTAGAAGACAGTCAAACTGTGTAGGTTTAAAATGCGTGTCCTTGCCCAGTTTTGTGGGCTGTGTTTCAAATGTCAATTCATTTTCAAAGCCTTTGCTATTCTGGTCTGTCCCACTTGGGTGTGACCCAGAAGCCAATCTGAAACCTGGACAGTAGTCCACACATAGTTCAATGTGCTATGTTGATTATGGTAGACTTCATGGATGGTCTGCTCAAAGGTCTGCCCAGGATTTCACATGCAGATATAAAGACCCCTGCTCTGCAGTTCTCTTTTCTAATTCTTACCCAGTCACTAGTTGGGCAGGAGCAGCATGCTACCTTTTAGGCAGCTGTTCATTTAGTATAATGTAGCAATGGTCACAGTCTGTGCAGTGCCAGGTTAGGGGACATGCAGTAGGGTAGGTTTTGTCCCTCTTTCCCCATTACTTTGGCTACCGAGAGCAGGATTCTCTTGCACTGAGGCTTGGATACACAACAGGCAAAATAAAAACCTTGTGAAACTCATTGCTGGGCCATTTTTCAAGTCCCAAAGTCCTTGGACAGACCACTTTCTTTTCCCCAACTTTCAGAGTCTTATGATAGCAGATTTATGTATTTCAGCGAAGCACTTTAGTTATAACTAGCAGGAGAAATAGGTAAAGTACATCTAAATCCATTTTTTTCCCAGAAGCATGAGTTTGATTCATTTCTCTTTTAACTCTTCTGCTTGATATGTGCAAAAGACATAATTTTAGAGATTAATAATGGATTATGAAGATTTATTCAAGTAGGGATTCCAAATGGACCTGCTTTTACTGATTACTAGAGCAGATTAACACAGTCCCTTGTAACTGGTGAACTGCTGTTAATCTGGGCAATTTCTGACATTATTTCTTTCTGTGGCTCTTCCCTCATTTTCTCTTCTCTTTCTGGGACTTCAGTGACATGAATGTTAGATCTTTTGTTATGGTTCCATCTGTTCCTGAGGCTCTGTTCTTTATTCTCTCATTCAGGTTGAGGAATTTCCTTGTTTTTTATGTGACAAGGCATTTTGCATTGTATCCAGTACATTTTGAATATTATGAGATTCTGATTCCTATTTAGATCTTCCATTTTAGAAGACAGTCAAACTGTGTAGGTTTAAAATGCGTGTCCTTGCCCAGTTTTGTGGGCTGTGTTTCAAATGTCAATTCATTTTCAAAGCCTTTGCTATTCTGGTCTGTCCCACTTGGGTGTGACCCAGAAGCCAATCTGAAACCTGGACAGTAGTCCACACATAGTTCAATGTGCTATGTTGATTATGGTAGACTTCATGGATGGTCTGCTCAAAGGTCTGCCCAGGATTTCACATGCAGATATAAAGACCCCTGCTCTGCAGTTCTCTTTTCTAATTCTTACCCAGTCACTAGTTGGGCAGGAGCAGCATGCTACCTTTTAGGCAGCTGTTCATTTAGTATAATGTAGCAATGGTCACAGTCTGTGCAGTGCCAGGTTAGGGGACATGCAGTAGGGTAGGTTTTGTCCCTCTTTCCCCATTACTTTGGCTACCGAGAGCAGGATTCTCTTGCACTGAGGCTTGGATACACAACAGGCAAAATAAAAACCTTGTGAAACTCATTGCTGGGCCATTTTTCAAGTCCCAAAGTCCTTGGACAGACCACTTTCTTTTCCCCAACTTTCAGAGTCTTATGATAGCAGATTTATGTATTTCAGCGAAGCACTTTAGTTATAACTAGCAGGAGAAATAGGTAAAGTACATCTAAATCCATTTTTTTCCCAGAAGCATGAGTTTGATTCATTTCTCTTTTAACTCTTCTGCTTGATATGTGCAAAAGACATAATTTTAGAGATTAATAATGGATTATGAAGATTTATTCAAGTAGGGATTCCAAATGGACCTGCTTTTACTGATTACTAGAGCAGATTAACACAGTCCCTTGTAACTGGTGAACTGCTGTTAATCTGGGCAGATTATTTTTCTCTGTACCAATTAGTAAAGACTACCAGAAGTACATTGCTTCACCTGTCACCAGAAGCAGTACATCTGCCTGTCTTTCCACAAGGCTTTGTCAGCTCCTCAGCTTTGTATCATGCTCTAATCTGCTAGGACTTTGATTGCCTTGCTCTTCCAGAGGACCCGATGCTTGGAGGGCCTGGTGAGCAGCGTGTAGCAAGTTTGTTTGATGCCTTGGAAGATACATACCAGAAAATGGAAGATAAACCTCATAAAAATTTAGGAGTACACTATGTCAGTAAAGTTCCTTGGGCTTCAGTGAGGTCAGGAACAATTGCCTTTTCACTGCTGTATCCCTAGTGCTTAGAATGTTGCCTGGTTCCTAGCATGTGCTTACCATATTATATAGACTACAATTCTGGTAAGTAGTCTAAAGAGAGAGAAAGAGGGAAAAAAAGGTGCTCTGAGAGATATAACAAGAGCAACCTAGTTTAGATAGACAAAGCAAGGAAGGTTTTGCTGAGGAGGTGATATGTAAACTGAAATTTGAAAATCAGAGGATGAGTAGAGGGGAGCACATCTTCCAGGCAGACAGAGAGCAACACTGGCAAAGGTGTAAAAATTTAAAAGAACAGGCATAAATAAGCAACTAAAAGACTGATATGCCTGGAGCAGAGTGAGAGCCAGGGGGGAGACCAGGGAAGCCCATTTAAAATGGTATAGAACTTTAAGTGATTTATAAATAAGCAATCTATTCAAGTTCTTCAGTTTATAGAAATTACTGAAGGCAAAGAGTGGACTGTTAGATAATTTGTTTCAGTAGAAACAGGGCTAGAAAACAAGTCTTCTGGTCCTAATTCCAAGATCCTCTCTTTCGGAGGGTGCAGGCTTCATTATCAAACTAGCCTATCAAGTCTTGTAAATAGAACAGATCCTTTAATCACCGCACTGTATAGCTGAAGTTCCTACCTGAACTACTCTTTTTGCTTCTGGTAAGAATATGATGATTTTTCTTGGGAAAGTGTTTCCCCCACATTGTCAGGCCATATAATTAGATGGGCTGATTCCACGCCAGGTCACAGGTGTGGGTGTTCCTTGAAAACAGGAACAGTAAACCCCTCTGGCCACATTCATTGGTTTCTATCATCCTGTTAGCTTATCAACCTAAACTAAGTGAATCAGCCCAGGACTCTAAGAGTTGGACCTGCACATCTGATAAGACTACATTCAGTTTATAGAACAACCTCCCCCAAAGTGATTTAATCACACAAAAATGAACAAATAAAAAGAAATATTCAGTTCTAATGACAATTTGGGAAATTGCATTCAGCCATACCTGAAAGCAAGATCCCTTTAAACTGTGTGCCCCAAACCTCTCTCACTAAAAATGTTTCTTATAAAAAAAAAAATCACAGTAAAAAAAAAAAAGTCACAGTACTTCATGATCCTTTAGCATCTTCCAAACTAAATTATATGATAATACTTAGACTTGAAGAGCATATATTAACAGGAGGAATTCAGCACTTCTATTAGGGAGATAATATAGCTTAGTAATCAAATACGTAAGTTTTGGAGTCTTGTTCCAAAAATTCAAATCCTGTCTTCACTGCTCACTAGCTTGGTGACTTTGGATAAATTGAAACCCCAGACTCTTCAGCTATAAAGCAGAGATGAAAATAGTACCAGCTCACACAGTTACAGTGGGAAGAAAATGAGACATTTCAGAGCTGTTGATGAAACAAATTTCTATAATTATCAGTGATATATTTTAAGAAGCTCAGAAGTGATTTTATTCAGCAGTGCTTTGTGTGACTAGGCTATGGGTAATGGCTGGGGGGAAAAGAGAGATTTGTCTCTTTTGAATATGCCTGTGCCCACAGTCACTTTGTGACTAGGAGAAGGAAAACTTCTTGAAAGATGTGTAATCCCAACAAAAATGGGCAGGGAGAGACAGGAAGAAGAATCCAGATCATGGTCTGAGTGCAACTGTGTAGAAATAGAAAAGGAGTCCACTGCTTGGGTTTGAGGGGCTTAGAGACAAGGATCTGGGGAAGTGCTTTAAAATGTTTCTTTGCCTCCTTTCATTCACAGCATTACACTTTTCTCTCAGATTCACAGAAATCATAAAGCAGAATAAATGCAGAACATCATCTTAAACATGCCTAATGCAGAGTTTGGCACCTGATCAACATTCAGTAAACATCCCTCAAGTCCTAAGGATGCTTAGACCTACAAACATCATATGTTTGACTCATGTTCAGCATTTGCTCTGCAACCAGAACTTAATGACATCCGAGTTTAGCATCCAATATCTTGTTTCAAAGGAAACTGGCAGAGATTAGTTGCATTACTTTAAGGATTAACTACCCTCAAGTCTCTGCCTTTTGCAATATAGGGAGACTACTTAGGATTAGATTAGGTCATAAGTGACAGAAAACCTGTAGTATATTTCTTCTCATCTGAATAAAGTCTAGATATCGGCACTGTGAATGCTGGCATTGTGGTATTGGGTTTAAAGCTATGCCGTGTAACCACAGGCTCTTTTGCTTAAGATAGGATTAAAACATATATTCTATTGATAGACTCCCAGTAAGAGAGCCAAGCAGGCCTCATCTGGGTGATGCTTTGTGTGGTTCCCCATCCCCCTACTAGGTGATGCTTTGTTTTCAAAGAGAAGCAGAACTGTCAATGGATTTAAATGCAAGGTTAGCACCTGAATTTTCTTTCCTGGCTGACGAAAGGTAGGGTGGGGGAAAGAGAACAGGGGAACACTGGTGGCCCCTGTCTAAAAATACCCCTTCCTGCCATACACCAATTACAGATACATCTGTGTAAACGAGTTTCTCCTTTAAAAGAAATTACTGCCATGCCCAGCCTCATTAACAACTCAGTGTGAATTCCTTTAAACAGAAAATCCACTCAGTTCTCAGCTGAGGTCCTACAAGTGTCCGGCTGTGATTTTTCTGGACAAATTGCTGGGTCCCTCTTTCTCATTATTGATTACACAAGCCAGAACGTTATTTGAGAACTTTATTTTAATGATAAAAAACAACATATATAGGAATGAACTTTAATTTTTGTATCAAATAACTAACTTCATTCTATATATTTTATGTCTGCCTTCATAAAAATGGAAATCTTTCTATGACATGCTTTCCCTAAGTTACAACAAACTTCTTTCCCTTTCTCTTGGGTCTGATGTGAAGCCAGTCCATTTCAGTCAGTGGTGTGTGGTGGTTCAGTTGGATTTCCCATGGAAAGAATACTAGAGTGGGTTACCTTTTCCTTCTCTAGAGGATCTTCATGACCCCTTAGTAAAACATGGGAAAGAAGCAACAAAGAGGGTGGAGAATTCTTGGTTCTCATCTGTTGCGACTCATATAGCTACATGCTGCTGCTGCACCTAGAGCACAGGCTCTAGGCATGTGCAGCACGGGCTTGGTAGTTGTGGTTCGCGGGCACTAGAGCTGCAGGTCAGGAGTTGTGCCAAACAGGCTTAGTTGCTCTGAGGCATGTGGAATCTTCCCAAACCAGGAATCAAACCTGTGTCCCCTGCATTGGTAGGCAGATTCTTATCCACTGTGCCTCCGGGGAAGTCCAAGGACTCTTTTAATTTTTTTTCAAATTGAGATAAAGTTCACATAACATAAAATTAACCATTTTAAAGTGAACAACTCAGTGGCATTTAGTACACTCGCAGTGCTTTCAGACATTACCACCATGCCAGGCTGGATGAAGCACAAGCTGGAATCAAGATTTCTGGGAGAAATATTAATAATCTCAGATATGCAGATGACATTACCCTTACAGCAGAAAGTGAAGAGGAACTAAAAAGCCTCTTGATGAAGGTGAAATAGGAGAGTGAAAAAGCTGGTTTAAAACCTAACATTCAAAAAACTAAGATCATGGCATCTGGTTCCACCACTTCACGGCAAATAGATGGGCAAACAGTGGAAACAGTGACAGACTTTATTTTCTTAGGCTCCAAAATTACTGTGGATGGTGACTGCAGCCATGAAATTAAAATCCACTTGCTCCTTGGAAGAAAAGCTATGATGAAACTTAACAGCGTATTAAAAACCAAAGACATCATTTTGTTGACAAAGGTCTGTATAGCCAACTGTGGTTTTTCCAATAGTCATGTATGGATATGAGAGTTGGACCATAAAGAACACTGAGTGCCAAAGAATTGATGCCTGCAGACTGTGGTGTTGGTGAAGATTCTTGAGAGTCCCTTGGACAGCAAGGCAATCAAACCAGTCAATTGTAAAGGAAATCAATGCTATACATTGGAAGAACTGATGCTGAAGCTGAAGCTTCAACACTCTGGCTACCAGATGTGAAAAGCCGACTCATTGGAAAAGATCCTGATGCTGGGAAAAAGAGAAAGCAGGAGAAGGGGACAGAGGACGAAATGGTTGGATGGCATCACTGACTCAATGGATATGAGTTTGAGCAAGCTCCAGGCGATGCTGAAGGACAAGGAAGCCTGGGGTGCTGCAGTCCATGGGATTGCAAAGAGTTGGACAGAACTGAGTGACTGAACTGAACCACCATATAGATCTAAAACATTGTTTCTATTCCAAGAGAATCCATACTCCTGAAGCAGCTACTTCTTCCCACCTCCCCTCAGACCTCGGACACTGCTGACAGGCTTCCTGTGCCTGTGGGACTCTGCTTGATCACTTCCTCTCTACAGAATGCATGGAGATATTCAGGTGATGAGGTCACCTCTAGGGCCTTAGAGAGAAACCAGGACTTTGTAAAACAGCCTGATAACATGGTTGAAGTACAGAACGCCTGGGGAAATTATTCTGCTTCTTCAATAAGAAAATACAGGTGAAACAACCTAAGTGTCCATCAACAAATGAATCAAGATTTCTGGGAGAAATATTAATAATCTCAGATATGCAGATGACATTACCCTTACAGCAGAAAGTGAAGAGGAACTAAAAAGCCTCTTGATGAAGGTGAAATAGGAGAGTGAAAAAGCTGGTTTAAAACCTAACATTCAAAAAACTAAGATCATGGCATCTGGTTCCACCACTTCACGGCAAATAGATGGGCAAACAGTGGAAACAGTGACAGACTTTATTTTCTTAGGCTCCAAAATTACTGTGGATGGTGACTGCAGCCATGAAATTAAAATCCACTTGCTCCTTGGAAGAAAAGCTATGATGAAACTTAACAGCGTATTAAAAACCAAAGACATCATTTTGTTGACAAAGGTCTGTATAGCCAACTGTGGTTTTTCCAATAGTCATGTATGGATATGAGAGTTGGACCATAAAGAACACTGAGTGCCAAAGAATTGATGCCTGCAGACTGTGGTGTTGGTGAAGATTCTTGAGAGTCCCTTGGACAGCAAGGCAATCAAACCAGTCAATTGTAAAGGAAATCAATGCTATACATTGGAAGAACTGATGCTGAAGCTGAAGCTTCAACACTCTGGCTACCAGATGTGAAAAGCCGACTCATTGGAAAAGATCCTGATGCTGGGAAAAAGAGAAAGCAGGAGAAGGGGACAGAGGACGAAATGGTTGGATGGCATCACTGACTCAATGGATATGAGTTTGAGCAAGCTCCAGGCGATGCTGAAGGACAAGGAAGCCTGGGGTGCTGCAGTCCATGGGATTGCAAAGAGTTGGACAGAACTGAGTGACTGAACTGAACCACCATATAGATCTAAAACATTGTTTCTATTCCAAGAGAATCCATACTCCTGAAGCAGCTACTTCTTCCCACCTCCCCTCAGACCTCGGACACTGCTGACAGGCTTCCTGTGCCTGTGGGACTCTGCTTGATCACTTCCTCTCTACAGAATGCATGGAGATATTCAGGTGATGAGGTCACCTCTAGGGCCTTAGAGAGAAACCAGGACTTTGTAAAACAGCCTGATAACATGGTTGAAGTACAGAACGCCTGGGGAAATTATTCTGCTTCTTCAATAAGAAAATACAGGTGAAACAACCTAAGTGTCCATCAACAAATGAATGAATAAGGAAAATGTGGTGTAACAGTATTATCCAGTCATAAAAGAACCAAATCCTTCCATTTGCAACAACATGGATGGACTCTTGAGGGCATTATGTTAAGTGAAATATGTCAAACAAAGAAAGACAAATACTATATAAGCTCACTATTAAGGGAAACCTTAAAATAAAAAAAAAAAAAAAAAACTGGACTCATAGCTACAGAGAATAGATTGGGGGCTTCCAGAGCTGAGGGTAGGGGAGTGGGAGAAATGGATAAAGGTGATCAAAAGATACACACTTCCAGTTTTAAGATAAATAAGTCTTGGTGATATAATATAAAGCATAGCGACTATAGTTAACAGTATTGTATGTTGGGAAATTTCTAAGAAAGCAGATCTTAAAAGTTCTCATAATAATGAAAAAGCTTGTAATTATGTGTGGTGACAGATGTTGACTAAATTTATTGTGGTGATTATTTCACAGTATATACATATATACCAAATCATTCTGTTATACACCTAAAATTAATATAATGTTGTGTGTCATATATCTCATTTTAAAATAAAATAAATATGGGAATTGAAATTAGAAATTGAGTCATCATTTAAAGCCTTACCTAATAGATGAGTTAGCAGACTTCCTCTTGAATCTTACTGATTAGATCCAGTCTCATGGGATTCTTGCAGAGTGGGAAGGTGCTACTTTCCAGCCTCTGTGCTGTAGAAAAGAAGAGGAGAAAGGATTTAGGAGATCCCTAAAGTCAAAATAAAACGTACATAAGATTATATTTCTCTTTTTTTAAGGTTATATTTCAATGCTAACAATCCAATCATTTAAAAAGGAGACATTTAGCCCGTAATCAATTAATTACATATAATTAAGCCTAATATTAGTGTAGAGGAATTATGGTGGAAAAACACACTCCTGAAAATATTTTAAACCTTTTTTTTAAACCTTCTTAAAAAAATAGTATAATGAGAACACTTACTGTTTATAGGTAATGGACAAGAGAAAAAGAATAAAAGGACTCTCCCAGTTTTTGAGTCTAAAAAATGGGAGGGTGTTGACAGACACATTGGTAAAAGGTCTGTTCAGAAGGAAAGCGAGTTCAGGGTGTAGGAAGCTGACTTCGCCTCCAAAGATGAGTTTGATGTAGGGAAGAAGGGGTATTAAAGCAACACAGCAGGTCAGTGATAAAGTAGGATCAGTGGTCAGCTCTAGGGCTCTGAGCCTCAGAACCATCTACTTCAGGTTTGGCGGGGAGAGTATATATTAAAACATCACATCCAAGTAAGCTCTCTGGAGAGGGGTTTGATCAGAACAAACCTCGAGGATCACCCATATTTGAGAACAGAGAGTAAAGATCCTGAAAGAAGGAAGAAAAAGTCTTGAGAAACCAGGAGGAGACACAGGTTGGCCTAGTCTTGGAGAACAGAGAGGAGAAAATGTTCAGCACTTTGGCAGTACTCTGCCCAGATGTTCAACATTTCAGAAATATTCTGCCCGGGGAGGTTAGGGGAAAGGGAACCTGGAAAAGACTCACTGGAGTTGATACAGAGGAGACCCCTGTGACCACTGAGAGGCAGTGACCCCACATGTAGAGCCTGTCTATGCAGGGCTTAAGTTGAGAGTGGTGTAGGAAGGGATGCCACAGATTCTAATTATCTGCTTGAGATGCCTAGTGATAAAAGGAAGGAAAATCCCAGGGTGGTTTGAGGGAACTGTGACAGAGAAAGTTTTAAAAGTGACCAACCTTGACCCCTGTGGCACCGGATGATACATTCACATGGGGTTTTATGGTCACTGCTGACCTCAGAGGTATAATCCAGCACTCTCTGTTCAGAGTTTTACACCAACAGGTATCACTGAGTCAATTCCAAAGTTCACTGGGTGGCCAGCTTGTGAAAAGAGCAAACAAACCATGGGTTGGGTTTTTTCCCCTTCAAATCCATTACCTCTACAAAAATGACCAGAGATAGTCCATAGAACATCCTCTGCCCATTTGAAAAGGAAATAATGGATATAGAGACTCTATATTGGAAGATTAACCATATGTCTGAAGAGGCTGAAGCCCATACAGATACAGTCCTTAAAAAAATAAAATAAAACGGGGCTTCCCTGGTAGCTCAGTTGTGAAGACTTTGCCTGCCAATGCAGGAGACACAAATTCAGTCCCTGATCCGGGAAGATCCCACATGCTGAGGAGCAACTAAGCCTGTGAGCCACAACTAAGGAGCCCGTGCTCTAGAGCCTCGGAGCTGCAACTATTGAGCCCATGTGCCGCAACTACTGAAGCCCGTGTGCCCTAGAGACCAAGTTCCGCAACAAGAGAAGTCACCACAACAAGAAGACTGCTCACCTCAACTAGAGAGTAGCTCCCACTCCCTGCAACTAGGGAAAAGCCTGCAGCAGCAGTGAAAATCCAGAGTACCCAAAAATAAATAAATAAATAAAATTTAAAAAAATAAATAAATAAAAGGAAAGAAAGGTAGGGGGTGGGAGGAGAGTGGAGATTGGGACTAACTGGTGGTGGGGGTGCTTCCTGACGAGGGACTTAGAGATCCTGTGAGATGGGAAGGGTCATGGATCAGTTCACAATTCAGGGGTGAAATAAGAAGGAGTGCAGCGTCTTCAGGAGATTGGAATCTAAGAGGTTATGCTATTTAGCAATAGCCATTGTGGGGTGGCAGCCAGAGCTTGACCTCAAATAACCTTTTTTTTTTTTTTTTAAGGCAATTAGTAGGCAGAAGTTCTAGCAAGCAGTAACTCCAAAGAAAGGTCCAGTCACTCAGATTTGAGGAACAGAAAATTGACTGATGAACTTAAGCTAATTAGGGTGGTATGGTCATTGAATGATACAGAGAGTCTGTTACTAAAAATCCAGCTAAAATCCCAGCTATTGGAACCAGAGAATAAGATCCAGGTGACTCACCACCCATCCCCACTTCAGGCTGAGAAGAAAACTAACCTCCTAAGTATTTCCCCAGTTTAGAGACAATATTAGTGAATTACTCTAGAGTCTGGAGTAGGTCAAGGCTTACGGCAGGGAATGAAGTGAGGGATACTTGGCAGTCAGAACCAGGTCAATCATTGCCAAAGCTCTGTGACTAGTTCAGCTTTGGCCATTGACTCCTAGAGTGTTTTTCCAATACCATCAAGCAATTCTCCAGTTAAGAGGCTGAAGCCCATACAGATACAGTCCTTAAAAATAAAATAAAACGGGGCTTCCCTGGTAGCTCAGTTGTGAAGACTTTGCCTGCCAATGCAGGAGACACAAATTCAGTCCCTGATCCGGGAAGATCCCACATGCTGAGGAGCAACTAAGCCTGTGAGCCACAACTAAGGAGCCCGTGCTCTAGAGCCTCGGAGCTGCAACTATTGAGCCCATGTGCCGCAACTACTGAAGCCCGTGTGCCCTAGAGACCAAGTTCCGCAACAAGAGAAGTCACCACAACAAGAAGACTGCTCACCTCAACTAGAGAGTAGCTCCCACTCCCTGCAACTAGGGAAAAGCCTGCAGCAGCAGTGAAAATCCAGAGTACCCAAAAATAAATAAATAAATAAAATTTAAAAAAATAAATAAATAAAAGGAAAGAAAGGTAGGGGGTGGGAGGAGAGTGGAGATTGGGACTAACTGGTGGTGGGGGTGCTTCCTGACGAGGGACTTAGAGATCCTGTGAGATGGGAAGGGTCATGGATCAGTTCACAATTCAGGGGTGAAATAAGAAGGAGTGCAGCGTCTTCAGGAGATTGGAATCTAAGAGGTTATGCTATTTAGCAATAGCCATTGTGGGGTGGCAGCCAGAGCTTGACCTCAAATAACCTTTTTTTTTTTTTTTTAAGGCAATTAGTAGGCAGAAGTTCTAGCAAGCAGTAACTCCAAAGAAAGGTCCAGTCACTCAGATTTGAGGAACAGAAAATTGACTGATGAACTTAAGCTAATTAGGGTGGTATGGTCATTGAATGATACAGAGAGTCTGTTACTAAAAATCCAGCTAAAATCCCAGCTATTGGAACCAGAGAATAAGATCCAGGTGACTCACCACCCATCCCCACTTCAGGCTGAGAAGAAAACTAACCTCCTAAGTATTTCCCCAGTTTAGAGACAATATTAGTGAATTACTCTAGAGTCTGGAGTAGGTCAAGGCTTACGGCAGGGAATGAAGTGAGGGATACTTGGCAGTCAGAACCAGGTCAATCATTGCCAAAGCTCTGTGACTAGTTCAGCTTTGGCCATTGACTCCTAGAGTGTTTTTCCAATACCATCAAGCAATTCTCCAGTTATCGGTGGATACCAACTGAATGTCCTACAATTTAATTCTGATCATCTCTACCTTAAGATAGCATCATATCCTACGAGGGCTCAGTCCCACAAGACTGCCTCCACCTCAGATGTCAACTGCAAGTCCAGGCTATCTATCATCTGTGCTTCTAATTGACCAACTATAACATAAAGGTTCCTATGACCCCTTCCTCGAGGTTCAATTAATTTTCTAGAGTGATTTACAGAACTTGAGAAATATATAAGAAAATAATACATGTGCATTAATGGTAATTGGGAAATACACTAATTACATATTTATATTTGTTGTTTAGTCACTCAGTCACATCCAACTCTTCTGGGATCCTAGGGACTGTAGCCTGCCAGGCTCCTCTGTCCATGGGATTTCCCAGGCAAGAATACTGGAGTGGGTTTCCATTTTTCCCTCCAGCGGATCTTTCCTGGCCCAGGGATCAAACTTGAATCTCTCATGTCTCCTCCTGCATTGCAGGCAGATTCTTTGCCACTAAGCCACCAGAGACCAAAATTCATAATAGAAAGGGTTAAAAAAAAATGAAGACTCTCCAAATGACTCCCCACACATGAACTGGAGAAAAAGCCAAAGGTCTCACGGTGGCTTTCAAAGCCCTATTCATCTGGCCTCTTATTTCCTCTGTTACCTCTTTTACTACTTCTTCCCCCATTCCACTGCACTCCAGCTGCACAGGTTTTGTTTATCTTTGAACATGCCAGAAACACTGTGGGGCTTTCTATTGCTCTGTCTCCTTGAACAGGGCACTTTCATTTCAGTTTGAACCATGAAATAAGATCCAGCTAAAATCCCAGCTATTGGAACCAGAGAATAAGATCCAGGTGACTCACCACCCATCCCCACTTCAGGCTGAGAAGAAAACTAACCTCCTAAGTATTTCCCCAGTTTAGAGACAATATTAGTGAATTACTCTAGAGTCTGGAGTAGGTCAAGGCTTACGGCAGGGAATGAAGTGAGGGATACTTGGCAGTCAGAACCAGGTCAATCATTGCCAAAGCTCTGTGACTAGTTCAGCTTTGGCCATTGACTCCTAGAGTGTTTTTCCAATACCATCAAGCAATTCTCCAGTTATCGGTGGATACCAACTGAATGTCCTACAATTTAATTCTGATCATCTCTACCTTAAGATAGCATCATATCCTACGAGGGCTCAGTCCCACAAGACTGCCTCCACCTCAGATGTCAACTGCAAGTCCAGGCTATCTATCATCTGTGCTTCTAATTGACCAACTATAACATAAAGGTTCCTATGACCCCTTCCTCGAGGTTCAATTAATTTTCTAGAGTGATTTACAGAACTTGAGAAATATATAAGAAAATAATACATGTGCATTAATGGTAATTGGGAAATACACTAATTACATATTTATATTTGTTGTTTAGTCACTCAGTCACATCCAACTCTTCTGGGATCCTAGGGACTGTAGCCTGCCAGGCTCCTCTGTCCATGGGATTTCCCAGGCAAGAATACTGGAGTGGGTTTCCATTTTTCCCTCCAGCGGATCTTTCCTGGCCCAGGGATCAAACTTGAATCTCTCATGTCTCCTCCTGCATTGCAGGCAGATTCTTTGCCACTAAGCCACCAGAGACCAAAATTCATAATAGAAAGGGTTAAAAAAAAATGAAGACTCTCCAAATGACTCCCCACACATGAACTGGAGAAAAAGCCAAAGGTCTCACGGTGGCTTTCAAAGCCCTATTCATCTGGCCTCTTATTTCCTCTGTTACCTCTTTTACTACTTCTTCCCCCATTCCACTGCACTCCAGCTGCACAGGTTTTGTTTATCTTTGAACATGCCAGAAATGCACTGTGACAGGGCCTTTCTATTGCTCTGTCTCCTTCAGTATTTCTCTCTTTTTTTTTTTAACTTCATGCCACGAGCTATTTCTTAGTTATTTATTATTTTCATCCATCTTTATTCTTTGACATGTGTGGGCCTCCCATTGCAGCGGCCTCTCTTGTCACAGAGCACCTGCTCTAGGCGCATGATGCTCCAGAGCACTGGCTCATAATTGGACACACCAGACCAGTTGCTCTGCAGCACATGCTATCTTCCCAGGCCAGGGATCGAACCTGCGCCCCCTGCACTGTAAGATGGACTCTCTACCCACTGCACCACCAGGGAAGTCCTCCTTCAGTACTTTTCTCAAGAGGCACATTTAATAGGGAAAATAGTCGAACATCTTTCCTCTGTACACTCTCTTCTCTGTAACTGCTTTATTATTGTTTTGTAACACTTAACCAACTTTCTATGTAATACTGTACATTTTTTAAAACTTGTCTCTTAACAAATGTAAGGCAGGGATATTACTGGGGATTTTGGTATGTTTGAATATCAGTAGTATCATCAGTGCCTAGAGCAGTACCTGGTGAATAGTGGGTACCTGGAAAACTTTTTGTGATAAGGATGAATGAATGAATTCCACTGTAGACAGTAGTCCAAAGAAATAATTCTCAATCTTACTTTGTTATCTAAAATAATGTCTAGCTTTATTACCAAAACTGAAAAATAAATAAAATTCCTACAAAAAAGCAAATACTTCATATTTAGATAGTAGATTATATAAGTTATTTAGGAGGTAAATAAAATACATAGTATAATATTGATATTTCAAACAATTTAATTATTAATACTTACAATGTTTACCAGTTTATTATAAAGGATATTCTGAAACATACAGGTGAATACCCAGATGACAGGGTATATAGGGCAAGGTCCAGAATGGTCATGAGCACATATGCTTCTGTCCCTGGAACTGTGGAGTGGCATCTTCCCTGCATGTGAATGTGTTCACCAGCCCAGAAGTTCATCCAACCTTATAGTTCAAGAATTTTCATAGAGTTTAATCTATAGCTTCCCTCTGCCTTCCCCTCCTGAAGCTCAGTGGGTGGGGTCGAAAGTTTCAGTCCTGTAATCACGCAGTCTTTCTACTGACTGGCCCCATCCTGAGGCTATCTACGGACTCCACCTTAAGTCAGCATTAACTCTGGTATGAACTTTTAAAAGACACACTTGACACTCTGGAACTTCCAATGTTTTAGGAGCTTTGTGCCAATAACTGAGGACAAAGAGCAAATACATTTCTTAATATATCACAACTCCTCACATGGAATCAGAGTGGGTCATGCCACTGGTGCATTCTGAGCCCTCAACAGCTCACTGTGAGTCCTTGGAAAGCCCTGGTCTCTAACCCTGTCTTCAGCCTGTTACAGAGCCCAAGCTCGCTTTGCTTACGTCATGACAGACCAATAAATGTGACAACCGAGGTGGTGAGACAAGGAATATCCCTTTATTTGGAAAGCTGGCACACTGAGAAGATGGCAGACAAATATCTCAAGATAATCATTTCGTCAGAGAAGCAATGAGGTACTAAAGTCAAGGGCAAAATAGAGAGGGAGAGGAGATGAGGAAGTAAAAAGGACTGTCAGTCTTTCAAAATATCTCCAGGAATGGCCAGTATCAGGGAAGGGGTCTCTTCTTTCTTATAGCCATTAACAAGTGGGCAGGGTCAGATTGTCTCTCTGTGAGTTGAACAAAGGTGCTTTAGTTTATATAGTCAGGCAAAGGAACCAGAGGTTATCTGCTGGATCACAGAGAAAACAAGGGTTACCAAAACTGAAAATAAAAAAATTCCTACAAAAAGCAAATACTTCATATTTAGATAGTAGATTATATAAGTTATTTAGGAGGTAAATAAAATACATAGTATAATATTGATATTTCAAACAATTTAATTATTAATACTTACAATGTTTACCAGTTTATTATAAAGGATATTCTGAAACATACAGGTGAATACCCAGATGACAGGGTATATAGGGCAAGGTCCAGAATGGTCATGAGCACATATGCTTCTGTCCCTGGAACTGTGGAGTGGCATCTTCCCTGCATGTGAATGTGTTCACCAGCCCAGAAGTTCATCCAACCTTATAGTTCAAGAATTTTCATAGAGTTTAATCTATAGCTTCCCTCTGCCTTCCCCTCCTGAAGCTCAGTGGGTGGGGTCGAAAGTTTCAGTCCTGTAATCACGCAGTCTTTCTACTGACTGGCCCCATCCTGAGGCTATCTACGGACTCCACCTTAAGTCAGCATTAACTCTGGTATGAACTTTTAAAAGACACACTTGACACTCTGGAACTTCCAATGTTTTAGGAGCTTTGTGCCAATAACTGAGGACAAAGAGCAAATACATTTCTTAATATATCACAACTCCTCACATGGAATCAGAGTGGGTCATGCCACTGGTGCATTCTGAGCCCTCAACAGCTCACTGTGAGTCCTTGGAAAGCCCTGGTCTCTAACCCTGTCTTCAGCCTGTTACAGAGCCCAAGCTCGCTTTGCTTACGTCATGACAGACCAATAAATGTGACAACCGAGGTGGTGAGACAAGGAATATCCCTTTATTTGGAAAGCTGGCACACTGAGAAGATGGCAGACAAATATCTCAAGATAATCATTTCGTCAGAGAAGCAATGAGGTACTAAAGTCAAGGGCAAAATAGAGAGGGAGAGGAGATGAGGAAGTAAAAAGGACTGTCAGTCTTTCAAAATATCTCCAGGAATGGCCAGTATCAGGGAAGGGGTCTCTTCTTTCTTATAGCCATTAACAAGTGGGCAGGGTCAGATTGTCTCTCTGTGAGTTGAACAAAGGTGCTTTAGTTTATATAGTCAGGCAAAGGAACCAGAGGTTATCTGCTGGATCACAGAGAAAACAAGGGAATTCAAGGAAAACATACTTCTGCTTCATTGACTATGCTAAAGACTGTGGTTGTGTGGATCACAACAAACTGTGGAAAATTCTTAAATTCCAGATCACTTTACCTGCCTCCTGAGAAACCTGTATTCAAGTCAAGAAGCAACTGTTAGAACCGGACATGGAACAATGGACTCATTCAAAATTGGGAAAGGAGTATGTCAAGGCTGTATACTGTCATCCTGCTTATTTAACTTCTATGCAGAGTACAAAATACCAAATGCCAGGCTGGATGAAGCTCAAACTGTAATCAAGATTGCTGGAAGAAAAAAAAAAAAGATTGCTGGAAGAAACATCAAGAGCCTCAGATATGCAGAATTGATACTTTCAAGTCGTAATGCTGGAGAAGACTCTTGGGAGTCCCATGGACAGCAAAGAGATCAAGCCAGTCAATCCTAAAGGAAATCAACACTAAATATTCACTGGAAGAATGGTTACTGAAGCTGAAGCTCCGATATTCTGGCCACCTGATGAGAAGAGTCAACTCATTGGAAAAGACCTGATGCTGGGAAAGAATTGAGGGCAGGAGGAGAAGAGGCTGACAGAGCATAAGATGGTTGGATGACATCATCAACTCAATGGACATAAGTTTGAGCAAACTCCGGGAGACAGCAAAGGATAGGAAAGCCTGGCGTGCTATAGTCCATGGGGTTACAAAGAGTCAGACACAACTTAGTGACTGAACAACAGCAAGAAGAGCAGGGTCCTCTGAGGCAGGCCATTATGTATGCTTATAATAACAAAAGCAATGGAAAGCAAGTCATAGAAACAGTTCCAACATGAAATCAGAATTGGTCCTTCTTTGCAATAACCCCAGGGTTAGCAGTCTACTCCAGTTCTATAAAATGGATCCCAAAGGCAGATGGTGGATTGGAGGAGAACTGGGCTTGGCCTGGGTTCTCTTCCCTGATCCTAAGAGGAACATCTCCAAGATCACTTCCCCAAGGTCTTCCCTCTACAGAAACACAGTGTCAACCTCTGACCTGACCTGAGAAGGATGACCAGGAACCTGGATACTAAAGATCACATCTTCCCTTTTTAATTAACATTTCCACTTCAACACAGCCTGATTTCATTCACTCCTGAGCAGGGTCCTGCTCTTATAACGTTCTTATTACCAACGACTTCATGACTCCCTTATTCAGGGCATACAGTCTTCCTTTTAACCATCCACTCTCCTTTCTTTTCTCTGTGCTAGTCAACCCAGCATGAATGCAGATTGTTTGAGGGTCAGAGCAGTCCAAGGTTAGGAGGAGTTAGGCATGAGTCAGAGGCTGAAAATTTTCCAGAGAAGCCAGAGGCAGAGACCATGTGTCTTTAGTGGCTTGATCAGCCTGGGGGTTGTCATTGTTCAGCTGGTCAGTTGTGTCTGACTCTTTGTGATCCCAAGGACTGTAGCACGTCAAGTCTTCCCTGTCCTTCACTGTCTCCCAGAGTTTGCTCAAATTCATGTCCATTAGGTCGATGATGCTATCCAACCATCTTATGCTCTGTCAGTCCCTTCTCCTCCTGTCCTCAATCTTTCCCAGCTTGAGGGTGCGGTCCCATATTCCCTGAAGCACACAGAGTTTAAAAAAACCCTCAGCACAATTTTGCTGACAATCTGAGCACTTGCCTCTTCAGAGTCTGGGCTCTACTGCTGGGATTCTCACTTTTCTCTTGCCTCATTTCATCAAAGGTGGGTCAGACTCTAAGGTCTGTGCTTTAGCCGATCTAAATGTGTAAGATAATACAAAAGAAGTGTTCCACATATGCCCTAGTAGACTCTCAGATCTGCCAATCTAACAGGGATTTGGAGGGGTGGACCTGAGACAGGGACCCAATATAAGTGGTATCTCCGCATTCACCTTACAGGCCAGTGCTTGGCATGAAAATGGCTTTAGAATGAATAAGTGCATATTGGAGTGAAAAAGTCAAAACTATTCAGGTGTGAGGAACCAAAACTGGATGTCCCTCCCCAATCTGAGTTTTATGGATAAGATCAGAATGCGGAAGGCAACAGGGAAAACACAAACAGGGGCTGAACTGGAGCAGAGGTGCTTGGTCAAATGAAGGACTCTCCTAAATGATCTGCTTCACTGCTAACTTCCATCCCAGGGCTGATTTCATTCACTCCTGAGCAGGGTCCTGCTCTTATAACGTTCTTATTACCAACGACTTCATGACTCCCTTATTCAGGGCATACAGTCTTCCTTTTAACCATCCACTCTCCTTTCTTTTCTCTGTGCTAGTCAACCCAGCATGAATGCAGATTGTTTGAGGGTCAGAGCAGTCCAAGGTTAGGAGGAGTTAGGCATGAGTCAGAGGCTGAAAATTTTCCAGAGAAGCCAGAGGCAGAGACCATGTGTCTTTAGTGGCTTGATCAGCCTGGGGGTTGTCATTGTTCAGCTGGTCAGTTGTGTCTGACTCTTTGTGATCCCAAGGACTGTAGCACGTCAAGTCTTCCCTGTCCTTCACTGTCTCCCAGAGTTTGCTCAAATTCATGTCCATTAGGTCGATGATGCTATCCAACCATCTTATGCTCTGTCAGTCCCTTCTCCTCCTGTCCTCAATCTTTCCCAGCTTGAGGGTGCGGTCCCATATTCCCTGAAGCACACAGAGTTTAAAAAAACCCTCAGCACAATTTTGCTGACAATCTGAGCACTTGCCTCTTCAGAGTCTGGGCTCTACTGCTGGGATTCTCACTTTTCTCTTGCCTCATTTCATCAAAGGTGGGTCAGACTCTAAGGTCTGTGCTTTAGCCGATCTAAATGTGTAAGATAATACAAAGAAGTGTTCCACATATGCCCTAGTAGACTCTCAGATCTGCCAATCTAACAGGGATTTGGAGGGGTGGACCTGAGACAGGGACCCAATATAAGTGGTATCTCCGCATTCACCTTACAGGCCAGTGCTTGGCATGAAAATGGCTTTAGAATGAATAAGTGCATATTGGAGTGAAAAAGTCAAAACTATTCAGGTGTGAGGAACCAAAACTGGATGTCCCTCCCCAATCTGAGTTTTATGGATAAGATCAGAATGCGGAAGGCAACAGGGAAAACACAAACAGGGGCTGAACTGGAGCAGAGGTGCTTGGTCAAATGAAGGACTCTCCTAAATGATCTGCTTCACTGCTAACTTCCATCCCAGGGCAGATTTCTAAACTTGATTCTTCTCTCCTTCAAAGAAGGCACTGTTCACACACATTCATATCAGATTGATTATCGGCTATTCCAACCCCAAATCCTCCAGCTCCTGTGCCTTTCTCCATTCTGTTCCTAGGCCTTCTTCACTCTCCACTTGACCTGTCAAAATTCTATTGTCCCATAATGTGTATCTATTACTTTATATCCTGAAAAATACATCTGTATTCTCTTTTTAAAGAGCAGCAACTGTTAATTCATTCAAGATGCCTTATTCTACTGCTTCCTCTGTGCCCAGGAGGCAGGTTACTTACCCAGCTTAAGACTCAATGTCCCCACCCCAAAATGGAAATATTAACAACCACTTACATAAATTAAAAATAAATGAAAGTAAATGTTCATAATTAAAATGTTCTTTATAAAGTGCCTAGCAGAGTCCTGGTATGTAGTATGCTGTCAATAAATAATAATTCTCTGTCTGGTTCTATGCTCATCCCAATATAAAATGACTCATCATCCTTTGCCACACACTCCACCTTGTTCAAGTGGTGCAAGTGGTAAAGGATCCACCTGACAATGCAGGAGACACGAAAGACAGGGTTTCGATCCCTGGGTTGGAAAGATCCCCTGGAGAAGGAAATGGCACCCACTCCAGTATTCTTGTCTGGAAAATCCCATGGACAGAGGAGCTTGGTGGGCTATAGTCCATGGGGTTGCAAAGAGTTGGACACAACAGCATGCATACACACACACCACCCTTTCCTACAGTATCAATGTAGCCCTTTGCTCTTCAGTTGGTAATGCTCTTAAGAGTTAGAGGCTTATCTTATGTGAATTATTTTACCTTCCTATCTCTGCCACAAACTGACACATTTAGTACCTTAAGGACAATATATGCCTAAGAAATATTTGTTTCATAATGATATTTTAATTTTCTTGATTTTATTTTTTAAGCTACAGTTTTTTTGGAATGTTGTGAGAAACACTTGAGTGGTTGACAGTATGAATGAGAGATAAAGGAGAAGGATGAGATTGATTAAAAAAAAAAAAAAATCCCTACCTGCCCATTCAATAATGAGAAAGAGAAAATCACTTTCCACTAACTTTTCTAAGTTTAATGGGAAAGGGAGGGGCTTATGGGGTAGAGTTTTGTTTGCTAATTTATTCACTCTTTGTTTCACCTAAGTGCTTAGAAGAACACCTGGCACAAGTAAATACTAAAATGGTGGTGTGGTGGTTTAGTCTCTAAGTCTTGTCCGACTCTTGCGACTTCATGGATTGTAGCCCACCAGGCTCCTCTGTCCACAGGATTTCCTCAGGCAAGAACATTGGAGAGGATTGCCATTTCCTTCTCCAGGCAATCTTCTCAATCTAAGGATTGAACCCCAGCCTCCTGCATTGCTGGCAGATTCGTTACCACTTGAGCTAATAGGGAAGCCCAAATAATAGCATTTTACCACTAGTCCCCTCTCCCAATTCCCCCCTTCTTTTTTGGGGGGGGGGTAGGGAGGGAGGGGGTGGGCGGGCCACTTCTATTGGTATTTTATTTATCTATTTTCATCCATCTTTGTTCTTTGGCCCGCGTGGGCCTCCCATCGCGGTGGCCTCTGTTGTCGCAGAGCTCTGGCTCGGTAATTGGACACCTTGGTCCAGCCACTCCGAGGAACGTGGGATCTTCCCAGGCCAGGGATCAAACCGGCGACCCTTGCACTGCAAGGTGGCGTCCTTACCCACTGGGCCACGGTAATCCCCCCAATTCCCTTCTTTTAAGTTAGGTATTGACGAACCGCATTCTCACATACTGCCCCCCTAACTAAGGCCAGCAGGAAGAACTAAGGCTTTTGGGATTTTTTGTTTTCTTCTTTTTTAGCGGGTGGGGGGAGTAGGAGGAAAGCACTCCTTTTAAGTCCTGCTTACAGGCTGCCATCTAGTGTTCACTTTGAAAAGTTAGATGAGGTTTTAGTCAAACCCTATCCTCCTCAACAAAGGTCATTGCAACACTGTTGTTACTGGATCTCAGTTTTGGGAAATGTTGGTTACCAAAAGCACAGCAGAGCTTTTGGCAGTAATGAAGGGGTAAATTGAGAAACTGTTCCTAAAATTCTAACAGAAATGCTTCCATAACAAAGTGATATGAAATGAGAGATCTGAGTTATTCTGTAAAAAGTCCTTGCTGATACCTGTGGTTTCTGTTGCAGAGGGCAGTGAGGGACAACACAACTGTTTATCTGAGTACTTCTTGTGCATTAGACTCTTCACATAGGGTTCTCTAATTGAGGTCTACCATAACCCTCTGAGTTAATACTGCTATCCCCATTTTAAAGTTAAGGAAATAGAGGCCCAGACAGTTTCTCTTGTTTTCTTTTCCAAAGCTAGTTGAGAAGAGAATTTGGTTTTGTAATCATATCTATAAATTTCCAACTTTGTGCTTTTTCATCCTTACTCCAGTGCCTGTTAAACTTTTGGAGATCCCAGCAACATGCCACCAATTCTGGTTACTGTTCTCATAGATTTCTATAGTGTCCTTGCATGAGAACCACTGCACTAAAGAAATACAAAACCCTTTGCATGTTAATGTCCTAGAAATAAACTATACCATTAAGATCTGAACCAAGACTTTCAGATGTCTAAGAAATGGTGAGTACTATGTACAAATCAACTTGCTTCATAGTGACTTTAACGTAAAATGATCAAACAATAAATATGATACTAATCTTCCCCAAAGTACCTTTATCATACCTGTATCTTTATCATAACTGAAAACAAACAACAGAATCATAGAAATATGCAATGTAGAAAGTATGGAAATGTATTTTTAACAACTTCTAACTAAAAAAATTAAGTTTATGCTCAATGTTGAAGTTTCTTATAAAGGGGAAAAGAAAACAAAAGTAAAAGGTGACAATAATCTCTAAAGTCCAATCACTTAACCTCTCAATATTTTTATGTATAGCTCAAGTTTTAAATGTAGTATCTGAAACAAATATATATGTGTATATATATATATATATATATATATATATATATATATATAATAAATACTTTTTAAAGTAGTGACATGGTAAACATTCAGTTTAATTGCTTCTTCAGTAACCTAAGATATGTTGCCAATAGTTTCCCATGACTGAATTATTATTCTATTATTAATGACTGCATTGAGTTCTATTTAATGGATAATCATGTTATATTTAACCAGATTAAATACAGACATTTAGTTTGTTTTAGGATTTTACCAATACAAGATAATGTACAGGTAAGTAACTGCATTCCTAAACCTAATATATGTTCCTGTATTAACATTTAAAAGAAGATAAGCAGTGAAAACAGAAAATGGACTTAATCAAGAGACTCTTATTTAGAGAAAGCAAGGGGTGCAGCCAGTGAGTTAATAGGGAAATTATAAATAATGAATTAACTAAGCAGTAAAACTGCCCGGGAATCAATCCTTTTATCCTCAGTGTTCCAAATAAAGTTAAGCTGACAGAAATTGGTTTCTTAGAGGCAGGGCTCTGGCTTTTTCTGTGTGCCATTCCTGCAAAAAGTTAGAAAGATTCAGGGTGTAGCTGAGACTTGAGAATGACAAACCAAATGCCTATACAAAGAAAACCATCAGAAACCAAGTACTATTTTTAGACTGGGCTTTCAAACACAGGCAGAGATGAAGAATCTGAGGTAAAGCTATCCCATGAGGTCAGGGTTCTGGACTGGGCCAGTCTTAGAACCATAGACCTGCCAGTCACAAGAACTGTGAACCTGGGCTAATCCTTTAAACTCCTTGACCCTTGGTTTCCATATTTTCCTCATCTTTAACATGGAAACAGCAACAATTCTTCTCCCTCAAAGTTGTCAGGGTTAAGTGACATAATGTAGCCACCATGCAGAGTAAAGAGAATGGCATAGTATGGATGCTCAGTAACTGATAACTACTGACCAGGAAACCAAGTTTTGTCTAATCAGGAGATACGGTCTCTGTGCTTTAGCCTCAGAGGTTGGAATTAGATAGGGCTCCATCCAACGGGTGGGATGTGTCTGAGCCACACAGGAAACTGTGGTGAGAGTCAGAGCATGGAGGTCAGAACCCAGTAACCAGGGGTCTCTGAAAGGTAAGGAAGGCATGTGGGAGCAGCCAGGGCTGAGTCCAGAGAGTAGGTTCCCAATTGGACTCTTTTAACTTCTTTGACTTCCCTAAGACTCCCCAGAGCTGCATAGCCTCTTGCTTAGCTCCATTTACACGATTTCCTTCTCTTTTCTCTCACACTCTTTGTGTTTGCCCTTGTTAAGTTTCATATTGACCTAACTCTCTCTCTCTCTCTTTCTCTTTTTTTTGACCTAATTTTCAATCAATGTTTACCACTTTTTGGATAGCAAAGCCTTATTCCAGAGGGAGACTATAAATCTTTGTTTTCCTGGGAGAAGTGAGAAGAATCTATATTCTTTCAGAAAAGATAGGCAGTTCTCTTGATCATCTCATCATAACTAATACAACCATACTATAAGAGTCCTTCCAAGTTTTTTTTTTTTTCAACTTCATGCCACGAGCTCTTTTTTATTGATTCATTATTTTCATCTATCTTTATTCTTTCCCCTGTGTGGGCCTCCCACTTCAGCAGCCTCTCTCGTTGGAGAGCACGGGCTCTGGGCGCATAAGCTCTGGAGTTCTGGCTCATAATTGGACACACCAGTCCAGTTACTCCACGACACGTGGGATCTTCCTGCACCAGGGATCAAACCGGTGTCCCTTGTACTGCAAGGCAGACTCTTTACCCACTGGACCACCAGGGAAGCCCTAAGTTGGTTTATTTTTGGTTAATATACCTCCTTAGATCTTTATTATCACCATGACAGTTCAAAATGTCCTCATCTTATCTTGGACTTCTCCAGTTATCTGCTAACTGGAGCCTTCATTTCTTCTTCTTCTTTTTTAAATTTGTCTGTGCTGGGTCTTAGCTGTGGCATGTCGGATCTAGTTCCCTGACCAGGGATCAAACCTGGGCCCTGCACTGGGAACACAGAGTCTTAGCCCCTGGACCACAAGGGAAGTCCCTGGAGCCTTCACTTCTACTTGTGTCCATGCCTATTCTCCATTTGCAACTAGAATAACACTGTACTCTAAAAACAAAAATATGATCAAATCTCTTTCCTAGCTTAAAAAACTTCTAATAATTCTCTCTACTATCAGGATGAAGTCACAATTCTTTAACACTGTGCACAAAGCCTCTGTGGCTTCCCAGGTGGCCCCGTGGCAAAGAACCCCCCTGCCAATGCAGGGCACACAGTTTTGACCCTTGGTCCAGGAGGATCCACAGAGCAACCAAGGCCCATGTGTCACAACTACTGAGTCTGTGCTCAGGAACCACAGCTCCTGAGCCCACAAGCCACAACTACTGAAGCCAGGGTGCCCAAGAGCCTGTGCTCCACAAGAGAAGCCATGGCAATGAGAAGCCTGTGCACTGCAACTAGAGAGTAGCCCCCACTTTCTGTAACTAGGAGAAAAGCCTAGGCAGCAATGAAGACCCAGCATAGCCAATATACACAAATAATATATATATATATATATATGTATATATATATATATATACATATAATGAAATGTAACATTTAGCAAGATGTCTTGAAGAAACTAAAGAAAGTAATGAAATCTTAAATTTATACACTGCTTTGATAGACTAGGTTATTCAATGGAGAAGGAAACGGCAACCCACCCTAGTATTCTTGCCTGGAAAATTCCATAGATAGAGGAGCCTGATGGGTAACAATCCATGGGGTCGCAAGAGTTGGACACAACTGAGAGACTAAATCACCAAGTTATTCAGGAATATCCACTGATAATGACTAAAGATAAACTATAAGAAAAGAATCTCAAAAGCCTCAAGTTACTGAAAGAAGGTATGAAATTATTAGGCTAAAAGCTAGGAGAAGGTGGAGCCCCAGAGAAGCAAATAGGGTACCAGAATATAAAAGCTTCTGGCCCTGAGGACATTTTCTAGTAAGGGAACACCTAGCTCCTCCCACCGCCCCACCCTTTTTAGTTGCGTCATTGGGCTTGGAATTAGTAGCCAGAGTCCAGGACAACCTAAGGTGAAAATGGTATTAAGTGATTCTCTCCATATTAAACTGTAATTTCATATGCTATACTCTAAGGGAAGTCCTATGCCTATTCTCCATTTGCAACTAGAATAACACTGTACTCTAAAACAAAAATATGATCAAATCTCTTTCCTAGCTTAAAAAACTTCTAATAATTCTCTCTACTATCAGGATGAAGTCACAATTCTTTAACACTGTGCACAAAGCCTCTGTGGCTTCCCAGGTGGCCCCGTGGCAAAGAACCCCCCTGCCAATGCAGGGCACACAGTTTTGACCCTTGGTCCAGGAGGATCCACAGAGCAACCAAGGCCCATGTGTCACAACTACTGAGTCTGTGCTCAGGAACCACAGCTCCTGAGCCCACAAGCCACAACTACTGAAGCCAGGGTGCCCAAGAGCCTGTGCTCCACAAGAGAAGCCATGGCAATGAGAAGCCTGTGCACTGCAACTAGAGAGTAGCCCCCACTTTCTGTAACTAGGAGAAAAGCCTAGGCAGCAATGAAGACCCAGCATAGCCAATATACACAAATAATATATATATATATATATATGTATATATATATATATATACATATAATGAAATGTAACATTTAGCAAGATGTCTTGAAGAAACTAAAGAAAGTAATGAAATCTTAAATTTATACACTGCTTTGATAGACTAGGTTATTCAATGGAGAAGGAAACGGCAACCCACCCTAGTATTCTTGCCTGGAAAATTCCATAGATAGAGGAGCCTGATGGGTAACAATCCATGGGGTCGCAAGAGTTGGACACAACTGAGAGACTAAATCACCAAGTTATTCAGGAATATCCACTGATAATGACTAAAGATAAACTATAAGAAAAGAATCTCAAAAGCCTCAAGTTACTGAAAGAAGGTATGAAATTATTAGGCTAAAAGCTAGGAGAAGGTGGAGCCCCAGAGAAGCAAATAGGGTACCAGAATATAAAAGCTTCTGGCCCTGAGGACATTTTCTAGTAAGGGAACACCTAGCTCCCTCCCACCGCCCCACCCCTTTTTTTAGTTGCGTCATTGGGCTTGGAATTAGTAGCCAGAGTCCAGGACAACCTAAGGTGAAAATGGTATTAAGTGATTCTCTCCATATTAAACTGTAATTTCATATGCTATACTCTAAGGGGAAGTGTGAACCAGTTCCCTAGTATTTTAGGAGTTTGTCTTTGCCATCGACTATAACAGGACAGAAAAAAGAGGAGAAAAAAAATTCCTATCTTTGAGTAGATGAGGCCATTGCTCAGATTTGTAGCCTGGGTTAGCAGCGGCCCAAGAAATGAAACCAGTTTTCTGAGACCAGTTTTCTGACCCATTAAAACGGAGACCAGCTTTCTAACCCACAAAAATTGGCCTTAGATTAAGAAGAACTCAGCACCCAGCAGGAACAAACAAAAGTCCTCTTTGAAATATGCCACAAATACTTTTTCTCACAATTTTTTTGTTAAAAAACAAAGACACAGAGAAACTGGACACCGTGGACTCTACAGAGCAGTTATATCAGGCTACAGAAAAAGAGTCTGAAAATAATTCAGACACTAAAACTATCATAACACCGATACAAAACAACTATAACTTGACTATGTTTCAAGAAATAAAATAATGCAGCTCCATCAGCAAGATTGGACGCCTAGGTGGCTCCATGGTATAAAATCTGCCTGACAATGCAGGAGAAGCAGGAGGTGTGGGTTCAGTCCCTGATATGGGAAGATCTTCTGGAGAAGGAAATGGCAGCCCTTTCCAATATTTCTTGCCTGGAGAATTCCATGGACAGAGGAGCGTCGCAGGCAATTCACGAGGGAGCAAAGAATCAGACACAACTGAGCACGCACAATTAGCTGGCAACAGAGAGCATAGAGAAATATGCTTAAATACTCATATATATGTAATCAACAACATCCAGGCAGAGGAGAAACACTGCAGAGTCAAAAGTCCCAGGTTCATCCACGGAACACTGTAAGGAATATAAAGCTTTAAATGTATTGGTACTAACTAGGATGTTTGGTATATGGCTTACTACAGATACCCTTTATATTAATTTCCCTTCCATCACTGGCTTTCTATGAGCATTTAACAGGCAGTGTTTGCCTTTTTAAAAAAAAACTTTTATTTTACTTTTAACTTTTACAGAGGTTTGTTGTTTACACATATGTATGTTCTCAGATTAGTTATATGTATATCCCCCATCCCACCCCTCCAAACTGTCATACAGCACCCGTGAAAGATCTGCTTTTCTCACAGAGCAATGACTATAACTATTTTCTTCACATATGATAGTACAGGCCTTCAAGCTACTTCCTTTACGCCTCTCACCCACTGTTCCTTCCCCACAATGTCCATATGTCGACTGTCTATGTCTGTCATTCCGTTGCTTCACTGCATGTGCCATCATCACCATCCTACTTAATTCCATATATATGTGTTAGTATATTGTACTTGTCCTTCTCTTTCTGATTTCACTTTTTATGATACGTTCTAGAGCCAGCCACCTCATTAGGGCTGATTCTTCTGTACTTCTTTTGACAGCTGAGTAGTATTCCATTGTATATATGTCCCAGAGCTTTTGTATCCATTCGTCGTCGATGGGCATCTAGGTTGCTTCCATGTTCTAGGTATTGTATAGAGAGCTGCAATGAACATTGGGGTACAGGTGCTTCTTTCAGATTTAATTTCATCAGGGTATAAGCCTAATAGTGGGATTGCTGGGTCGTATGGTGCTTCTATTTTTAGTTTTTTAAGAAATCTCCATACTGTCTTCCATAGAGGCTGTATCAGTGCTTGCTTTAAATATTTATTCTATAATTACTTAGATAATATCTGCATTATTCAATTTATACTTGACTTCTAATATTAAAACAATATTAAATTATTATAACAATACTAAATTGTTATAATACTAAATTAGGCTAATATTTAGCTTACCAGTCTTTGAACCTTCATTCCCGAGTAAAACCGAAAGTAGCATTTTCCTTCAGTTTGCTCTCCCCGTCAGGTTTTCCTGTCAGGGTTATACTAACCCTCATAAAAAGAAGCGTTCCCTGTTTTTGCCCATTTTTCCGGAATTATCTGATTAATGTGTGAATTACGGTTCTAACAAATTTAGGATTACCAAAGGGATTGGAGGGGATGTAAATTAGGAGTTTGGGATTCCCATTACTATTCACAAAATATATAAACAAAAAGGACCTACTGCATAGCACAGGAAACTAATCAATATCTGTGTGATTCCTTTCAAAAGACTAGATATAGATGTATACACCTGAAACTAACTCAACAAAATGTATGTTCTCAGATTAGTTATATGTATATCCCCATCCCACCCTCCAAACTGTCATACAGCACCCGTGAAAGATCTGCTTTTCTCACAGAGCAATGACTATAACTATTTTCTTCACATATGATAGTACAGGCCTTCAAGCTACTTCCTTTACGCCTCTCACCCACTGTTCCTTCCCCACAATGTCCATATGTCGACTGTCTATGTCTGTCATTCCGTTGCTTCACTGCATGTGCCATCATCACCATCCTACTTAATTCCATATATATGTGTTAGTATATTGTACTTGTCCTTCTCTTTCTGATTTCACTTTTTATGATACGTTCTAGAGCCAGCCACCTCATTAGGGCTGATTCTTCTGTACTTCTTTTGACAGCTGAGTAGTATTCCATTGTATATATGTCCCAGAGCTTTTGTATCCATTCGTTCGTCGATGGGCATCTAGGTTGCTTCCATGTTCTAGGTATTGTATAGAGAGCTGCAATGAACATTGGGGTACAGGTGCTTCTTTCAGATTTAATTTCATCAGGGTATAAGCCTAATAGTGGGATTGCTGGGTCGTATGGTGCTTCTATTTTTAGTTTTTTAAGAAATCTCCATACTGTCTTCCATAGAGGCTGTATCAGTGCTTGCTTTAAATATTTATTCTATAATTACTTAGATAATATCTGCATTATTCAATTTATACTTGACTTCTAATATTAAAACAATATTAAATTATTATAACAATACTAAATTGTTATAATACTAAATTAGGCTAATATTTAGCTTACCAGTCTTTGAACCTTCATTCCCGAGTAAAACCGAAAGTAGCATTTTCCTTCAGTTTGCTCTCCCCGTCAGGTTTTCCTGTCAGGGTTATACTAACCCTCATAAAAAGAAGCGTTCCCTGTTTTTGCCCATTTTTCCGGAATTATCTGATTAATGTGTGAATTACGGTTCTAACAAATTTAGGATTACCAAAGGGATTGGAGGGGATGTAAATTAGGAGTTTGGGATTCCCATTACTATTCACAAAATATATAAACAAAAAGGACCTACTGCATAGCACAGGAAACTAATCAATATCTGTGTGATTCCTTTCAAAAGACTAGATATAGATGTATACACCTGAAACTAACACAACATTGTAAATTGACTATAATTCAATTTTCAATATTTTTAAACAAAGAAAAGGAAAAATAATTGGGAAATATAATTGGGAATTGTGTTTTCCTTACAATGTTTGGTTTAACTCGCCAAGGAAGCCTGGGTGGCTTGGAGTTTTCTTTGTGGGAAGACTTTGGACTCTTTCAGTTTGTTTGTAAACTATTTTTTCCCTTCACAAGGGCAAAGAGGTACCTCCAGAGGATTTCTGTATTCTTGGCCACATAGCTCAAGAGCGCACAGGACGAAGTCAACTGCCTCCCCAGGCAGCAACTGTGCACCACAAGGGGCGGAGCCGGGCCCCCACGCCCCTTGCCCCGGAAGCCGTGTCTGACGTCACCGCACGGCAGCGTCCCTTCAAAACCTCGACGGAGTCTGTTGCATTGTGGGACACGCGTGGCTACTCTCTGGTCCTAGAGTGTGGGTGCAGACTTCCGCTGGCTGTTTCGCACCCTGCTCCAACGTCTTTTCTATTTATGAGGACAGGGCATCCCCATCTCCCGGGAGCAAGGAGAACTAAGGGCACGGCGCCAGTTTAGGGGCACCTAGACGTAATGGAAGCTCAGATTCGAGACCCGAGATCCATCAGAGGGTCCTGTAAGGCTCTAAGTGTTACTACGGTCCGTGCCACCAAGGGATCACGTGACACACGGCTGGCTGAGGCTTCCCGTGATAGCGCGTCGCGCGCCACTTTGCGCTGGAGAGTGATACCTCAGGTGTTTGTGCCTTTGAACCTTCATTCCCGAGTAAAGCCGAAAGTAGCATTTTCCTTCAGTTTGCTCTCCCCGTCAGGTTTTCCTGTCAGGGTTATACTAACCCTCATAAAAAGAAGCGTTCCCTGTTTTTGCCCATTTTCCGGAATTATCTGATTAATGTGTGAATTACGGTTCTAACAAATTTAGGATTACCAAAGGGATTGGAGGGGATGTAAATTAGGAGTTTGGGATTCCCATTACTATTCACAAAATATATAAACAAAAAGGACCTACTGCATAGCACAGGAAACTAATCAATATCTGTGTGATTCCTTTCAAAAGACTAGATATAGATGTATACACCTGAAACTAACACAACATTGTAAATTGACTATAATTCAATTTTCAATATTTTTAAACAAAGAAAAGGAAAAATAATTGGGAAATATAATTGGGAATTGTGTTTTCCTTACAATGTTTGGTTTAACTCGCCAAGGAAGCCTGGGTGGCTTGGAGTTTTCTTTGTGGGAAGACTTTGGACTCTTTCAGTTTGTTTGTAAACTATTTTTTCCCTTCACAAGGGCAAAGAGGTACCTCCAGAGGATTTCTGTATTCTTGGCCACATAGCTCAAGAGCGCACAGGACGAAGTCAACTGCCTCCCCAGGCAGCAACTGTGCACCACAAGGGCGGAGCCGGGCCCCCACGCCCCTTGCCCCGGAAGCCGTGTCTGACGTCACCGCACGGCAGCGTCCCTTCAAAACCTCGACGGAGTCTGTTGCATTGTGGGACACGCGTGGCTACTCTCTGGTCCTAGAGTGTGGGTGCAGACTTCCGCTGGCTGTTTCGCACCCTGCTCCAACGTCTTTTCTATTTATGAGGACAGGGCATCCCCATCTCCCGGGAGCAAGGAGAACTAAGGGCACGGCGCCAGTTTAGGGGCACCTAGACGTAATGGAAGCTCAGATTCGAGACCCGAGATCCATCAGAGGGTCCTGTAAGGCTCTAAGTGTTACTACGGTCCGTGCCACCAAGGGATCACGTGACACACGGCTGGCTGAGGCTTCCCGTGATAGCGCGTCGCGCGCCACTTTGCGCTGGAGAGTGATACCTCAGGTGTTTGTGCCGTTGCCTCCGCGGCGGCGTAGATCCCCTTGTTTAGCTGCCTGCACCGCACGCGACTGTCATGTGCATTCTCACCCGAATCACACTTGAACCATTTCTTCCTCCCGGGTCCAGAGACGGGCACCTGCCTGTCTGCCTCTCTTGGGCTGGGGGAGAAGATGGTCGTGGAACCGGAGGTCAGGGGATCGACCCAGAGGCCCTGGCCCTTTTCTGCTGAGAGACGATCGTGGTCGCCTTCCCGAGACTGGGAGGAAGAGTGCTGTCAGCGGGCGGCGCTCCCTAGGATTCGGGCTTCGGTTCCGTGCACTCTAGAGATTTGGAATGGGGAGCGCGCATCCGAGTGACTCCGGATCGGGCCGCGTCACTGTTACCTTCTGTCTCCTTTGGGACTTCTGGCAGTGAGCCAGCATCCCAGGCTCCGTGGGTGTCCCAGGGGTTTAGCTCAGCCTTAGGAAAACCACCATCTCCCTCTCCTCCGCTAAGAGGTTTTGGACTTACCTTTTCATCCCCCGCCCCCCACCTCAGACTTAACTCTGAGTTGATCATCCACCAGTACTGGACCTATGTCATGGCCCTTATGAGTATATAAAGGATAACTCTAAGTTGATCTGGGCCTTTTATGTTTTTAGCTGTCCAGTTATAGAACAAAAACAAAAAACCTTCCCCGTCGTTGATTTCCATCCCCACACCATGGTAGTAGGAATGATCCACTGTTACCATCCACTACTACCAACTCTATACGCTTATTATTGGACTGGGCATATATCAGCTGCGTCCCCCTTCAAAACCTCGCATCTGTTGCATTGTGGACACGCGTGGCTACTCTCTGGTCCTAGAGTGTGGGTGCAGACTTCCGCTGGCTGTTTCGCACCCTGCTCCAACGTCTTTTCTATTTATGAGGACAGGGCGTCCCCATCTCCCGGGAGCAAGGAGAACTAAGGGCACGGCGCCAGTTTAGGGCACCTAGACGTAATGGAAGCTCAGATTCGAGACCCGAGATCCATCAGAGGGTCCTGTAAGGCTCTAAGTGTTACTACGGTCCGTGCCACCAAGGGATCACGTGACACACGGCTGGCTGAGGCTTCCCGTGATAGCGCGTCGCGCGCCACTTTGCGCTGGAGAGTGATACCTCAGGTGTTTGTGCCGTTGCCTCCGCGGCGGCGTAGATCCCCTTGTTTAGCTGCCTGCACCGCACGCGACTGTCATGTGCATTCTCACCCGAATCACACTTGAACCATTTCTTCCTCCCGGGTCCAGAGACGGGCACCTGCCTGTCTGCCTCTCTTGGGCTGGGGGAGAAGATGGTCGTGGAACCGGAGGTCAGGGGATCGACCCAGAGGCCCTGGCCCTTTTCTGCTGAGAGACGATCGTGGTCGCCTTCCCGAGACTGGGAGGAAGAGTGCTGTCAGCGGGCGGCGCTCCCTAGGATTCGGGCTTCGGTTCCGTGCACTCTAGAGATTTGGAATGGGGAGCGCGCATCCGAGTGACTCCGGATCGGGCCGCGTCACTGTTACCTTCTGTCTCCTTTGGGACTTCTGGCAGTGAGCCAGCATCCCAGGCTCCGTGGGTGTCCCAGGGGTTTAGCTCAGCCTTAGGAAAACCACCATCTCCCTCTCCTCCGCTAAGAGGTTTTGGACTTACCTTTTCATCCCCCGCCCCCCACCTCAGACTTAACTCTGAGTTGATCATCCACCAGTACTGGACCTATGTCATGGCCCTTATGAGTATATAAAGGATAACTCTAAGTTGATCTGGGCCTTTTATGTTTTTAGCTGTCCAGTTATAGAACAAAAACAAAAAACCTTCCCCGTCGTTGATTTCCATCCCCACACCATGGTAGTAGGAATGATCCACTGTTACCATCCACTACTACCAACTCTATACGCTTATTATTGGACTGGGCATATATCAGCTATGTCTAAACGAATGCTTCCAAGGTCTCAAAAAAATATTCTACTCTGCTTATTCAGTTTGCTGTTTTATTGAAACGTATTTTCATCTTTATGCCACCTTCGCATTACCAACCAAACAATTCAAACCAAATTCTTCAACCACAAGAATATTTTTTAATTAGTAGTAAGCAGACTATTTTAAAGTGAAGTTGTGTCTGCTTCAGACATGCAATAGCAGAATTCCTGTCTTAGCAAATGCCGTTGAGGCTGTTTGATCATTTCAAATGTCATGAGATGTACTTGTGCAAGTATATGATGATATAAATTAATAGAAGTTAATTTCTATGTCAAAAGTTATATGCATTTGAGATGTTGATAGGCAAGTGTCAAACTACGTTCCGTAAGAGCTGTACTAACTTAACTTCCACCAGCAATGAGTATATATTGCCCACTCATCAGCAAAACATTAGCATACTTTTTTATCTTTGATGATTTAATAATGTTGTTATTGTATTGCATAATAGTTTTAATTTTCATGTCTGTTGGGAGATGAGCATCTTATGTTTAGGAACCATTTGTATTTTCTCGTCTGGGAACATTTTGCAGATGCTCACTCACTTTCCTATTGATTTCTTTTATCATTAGTTTTAATATACATCTTTATTAAACATCTCTATTAAGCCTCTTTATTAAAAGGACTTGCAGCAGGGATAGATGTCTTCAGTATGGCTGGGAAAATCGAAAGGGAAATTTTCTGCCAAGTTTAATTCATTTGCTGTGATGGAGCATATTTCACTCTGAATTTCTGTCAGCCATGTGTAAGAAAACAGGGGGAAGGTTAGATGGGAAGGTGTATCAAAAAAATAAAAGAGAGAAAAAGAACCTTAGTGCTAAGAGGTTTTGGACTACCTTTTCATCCCCGCCCCCACCTCAGACTTAACTCTGAGTTTATCATCCACCAGTACTGGACCTATGTCATGGCCCTTATGAGTATATAAAGGATAACTCTAAGTTGATCTGGGCCTTTTATGTTTTTAGCTGTCCAGTTATAGAACAAAAACAAAAAACCTTCCCCGTCGTTGATTTCCATCCCCACACCATGGTAGTAGGAATGATCCACTGTTACCATCCACTACTACCAACTCTATACGCTTATTATTGGACTGGGCATATATCAGCTATGTCTAAACGAATGCTTCCAAGGTCTCAAAAAAATATTCTACTCTGCTTATTCAGTTTGCTGTTTTATTGAAACGTATTTTCATCTTTATGCCACCTTCGCATTACCAACCAAACAATTCAAACCAAATTCTTCAACCACAAGAATATTTTTTAATTAGTAGTAAGCAGACTATTTTAAAGTGAAGTTGTGTCTGCTTCAGACATGCAATAGCAGAATTCCTGTCTTAGCAAATGCCGTTGAGGCTGTTTGATCATTTCAAATGTCATGAGATGTACTTGTGCAAGTATATGATGATATAAATTAATAGAAGTTAATTTCTATGTCAAAAGTTATATGCATTTGAGATGTTGATAGGCAAGTGTCAAACTACGTTCCGTAAGAGCTGTACTAACTTAACTTCCACCAGCAATGAGTATATATTGCCCACTCATCAGCAAAACATTAGCATACTTTTTTATCTTTGATGATTTAATAATGTTGTTATTGTATTGCATAATAGTTTTAATTTTCATGTCTGTTGGGAGATGAGCATCTTATGTTTAGGAACCATTTGTATTTTCTCGTCTGGGAACATTTTGCAGATGCTCACTCACTTTCCTATTGATTTCTTTTATCATTAGTTTTAATATACATCTTTATTAAACATCTCTATTAAGCCTCTTTATTAAAAGGACTTGCAGCAGGGATAGATGTCTTCAGTATGGCTGGGAAAATCGAAAGGGAAATTTTCTGCCAAGTTTAATTCATTTGCTGTGATGGAGCATATTTCACTCTGAATTTCTGTCAGCCATGTGTAAGAAAACAGGGGGAAGGTTAGATGGGAAGGTGTATGGCAAAAGGAAATAAAAGAGAGAGAAAAAGAACCTTAGTGATTTCTAAAAATTCAAAAAGAACTGTAAAGCTTAAGGGCAAAAAAAAAAAACCAGATATAATTACCCTGAGTTTTATGTGTTTTGTTTTCCCTAGAACAAGAGAAACTGGTAGCAAAACGGAGACAAAAGTTCTGATATTTTGACCTTGATTTCACCAAGTTATGTCAACTCCAGGAGTCCTCTTGTCAGAATGGTAAGAAATGTATCCTCCAAACCAACACAACATACTTATAAAGTTTATTCTTGCTTAGAAGGCTGAAAAACATCTCTAACAAGTCACCTAAAGTACAAATGCTAACAATGCTAACAAGTCGCTCAGTTATGTCCGACTTTTTACAGTGTCATGGACTGTAGCCTGCCAGGTTCCTCTTTCCACTGGACTGTCCAGGGAAGAATGCTGGAATGGGTTGCTATTTCCTCCAGGGGATCTTCCCAACTCGGGGACTGAACCCATGTCTTCAGCACTGTCGGGCAAATTCCTTATGACTGAGCCACCCAGGAAGCCCAAGTTAGGTATATAAGCCTCTTTTTAGAACCTTTCACTCATGACAAGAGTTTGAGCAGTCTCCAGGAGGTGGTGAAGGACAGGAAAGCCTGGTGCACAGCAGTCAACGGGGTCGCAAAGAGTCAGACTTGACTGAGTGACTGAACTGAACTGAGAACCTTTCACTAAGTTGACTACTTCCTTGTTTAGCTCCATATACTTATGAATAAACCTTTTACTCTTGGGAATGGTCCTGTAAGTTTAATTCTCAAGTTCCTCTTCTGAATCGAAGAGTTTGGAGGAAAAGTTTTTTCTCCCAGCAGTAGTCAAAAGGACAGCAGTTTTTTCAATGAGAAAAAGACAAAAAGAGTAGTGAGGAGAACCTCGAATATTTTCCAAAAATAAAAAATCCAAGTGCATTTCTTTGTATAAAATAAAATTTAAAAGCCATTCAATCTCATAAATATCCAGAAAAATGCAAGTTTAAATCACCCCTCCGATTGACAAATATTAAGAATCTGACAGTAACCAACATTGGCGTATATGATAAGCAATAGGAACACTTAGACACTGCTGGAGGAAAATGTAAATCAAATCTAAAGTTTCATGTCATCTCGAAATTGAAGATCCAGATACCCTATGACTAGCATGTTCACTCCCAGCTGTACGCTAAGCCTTGTTACTCGACTGTGGACTACAGACCAGAAACATTAGCATCTCCCAGCAGTTTTTCATTTCAGACCATATGAACCAGATTCTTCATCTTAACATAATCCATAAGTGATACATAAGCCCCTATGCTACAGGATATATGGTCAAGAATGTTTCTGATAGCCCCAAACAGAAACAAACATGATCTATGAACAAGAAGCGAGAAAGTATGCGATAGTCATGCAATAGAAAACCATATATCATTGTACTGGAACAAATTACAGATGACTGCAACATGGATAAACATCACAATGTTGGGAGAAAAAAGCAAAAAACAGATTAACATGTAGCATATAAATCTAGGTACCTAACAGTCAAAACCAAGAGCACTATTAGATATGTGTGGGGAAGGGAAAGTAAAACAAGAAAATCAGAGGAGGGCTTCCCTGGTGGTCCAGTAGGTAAAGAGTCTGCCTTGCAGTGCAAGGGGCACCGGTTCGATCGCTGGCCCAGGAAGATCCTGCGTGCTGAGGAGCAGCTGGGCCGTTGTGTCCAATTACGAGCCAGCGCTCTGGAGCACATGCGCCCAGAGTCAGTGCTCTACAACGAGAGAGGCCACTGCAATGGGAGGCCCACACGTGCCCCAAAGAATAAAGATGGATAAAAAATAATGATGACTTAGAGGTTAAAAAAAAAAAAAAAAGGAAAATCAGAGAAAATTAGAGTGGAATTTTTCTGTGGAGGAGAGAGGATTGTGATCTTAGAGGGAGTGGGGCAGTTGTGGGGTGATTACAAAACTGTCTAGCTGTGCATAGTGTTTAAGAAGTTTTATTTTATGATTATTTCTCTTTTTGTTTTATAATTATTTTAATGGTGTATAATGTTTTCTGTAATTTTTAGCATCTCTGTATTTCACATTTGATAAATAAATGTTATGTAGTTATTTCCAATTAGGAAGAAATCAGCTATGTTAACATACGGAAAGCTACAGATTGAGTTTCTTCTAACCAAGACATAAATGAGAAAATCAAGAAGTAGGAAATAACAGCAAAGTAAATTAGCTCTAGCTAGAGGAAAACCAGGGTCTCCCAGTTTATACTTTACTAAAAATAAGGTTCTCCGCTACCCAGTAAAGCTGCCTCTATCTCTGCTGTCCATGAGGGAGGTTTAGGCACCAAGTCCCAGGCCATCAGAGTGAGAGTGCTCCAGGGATAGAGATAGAGGGAAGCAGGGGAGTTGTTGTAGGACCTTGAGAGGAGAGGTAGAGGTGAGGGAGAGCAGAGCACTCAGGGATCAAAGATGTAGCCCTTTCCCACAGAGCATAACCTGACCCTCTTCTTCCTGTGGACCTTTTCACTTTTGACTCTGAATCCTCACAGGAGTAGCATTTCTAGAACTCCTTTTTGTAGGTCGGACAGTACATGGAGGGCAAGGGCATTCCATGTTAGAATTTATTGTCAAAGGAACATGCCCCAAATTGAGAGTTAAGGAGGATTTGGCCACCAGGGCACCTGCACAGGAAGTTAGGTCAGGTGAAAAATCCCTGAGAAGAAAACTGCTCAGGTTGAGCTTCCTGTAGCACTTAACATTTGGGCCTGATATTCGTGGAGTGACCTTGAAGCCTCTTGTTACTATGGCTTTGTTGGAATTTGGTGCATATATTATTTTTTTGTCTAGGGAAAGCTACTTTCTGTGAAAAGTAGAATATTAAAGATAGTGAAACCTCAAATTGTTTAAAATAAACCTTGCTTGATAGAATAAAAGTAACCAGAAGTTCCCAAGGCTGGGTCCAAACATAACAGAGGATAACAGGAGTTGAAGAATCTTTGGATTCATGGTCACTTCAGAATACAACTCACTATTAAGAAGGCTGGGCTTAAAATTACACTCAGGGTTCTAATAAAGTAGACAAAATGCAGAGGGAAATGAATTTAAGATGGACTTTAAGAAAGAAGTAGTCAAGAGATCTGAAAAAATGTTATAAGTTTCTGGGAAGATAAAACATGAGAAAATAGTACAATTTACAGAAATAAAAAGAGTCATTAGTTGTCTTAGTCCGTTCAGGCTGCCGTAACAAAATGCCACAGACTGGTAGCTTATGAACAACAGAACTTTTTTTCCTCCCCATTCTAGAGGTTTGGAAGTTCAAGATTAAGGCACCAGAATGGCTGCCTAGTTCATAGCTATGCCTTCTTGGTTTGTTCTCACATAGTTGAAGTGACAGACAAGCCCTCTGGGGTCTCTCTCTCTCCTTTTAATATTTATTTATTTGGCTGTGCCAGGTCTTAGTTGCAACATGCGGGATCTTCTATCTGCCTTGCTGCATGTGGGATCTTTAGTTGCAGCATTTGAATTCTTAGTTGCGGCATGTGGGATTTAGTTCCCTGAGAGAGTTCGAACGCGGACATCCTGCATTGGAAGTCCTAGCCACTGGACCACTGGCATCTCTTTTATGAGATTAATCTCCTGCCACTTGTAAGGGCTCTCCTAAGCACCTCCTGAGGGATCTCCCACCTAATACTGGGCATTGGGACTTCAACATACAAATTTTGGTGGGGGACACAAACAATAATACATTAATGAGGCAAAAATCATTAAGGAGACTATCACTGTAGGCTCTGTCAAGTGCTAGGGTCAAAAGTAGACTTTGGAAAATAGAAGTTTCTGTAGAAAAATAGAGAAGTTAAAAATCCCTGAGAAGAAAACTGCTCAGGTTGAGCTTCCTGTAGCACTTAACATTTGGGCCTGATATTCGTGGAGTGACCTTGAAGCCTCTTGTTACTATGGCTTTGTTGGAATTTGGTGCATATATTATTTTTGTCTAGGGAAAGCTACTTTCTGTGAAAAGTAGAATATTAAAGATAGTGAAACCTCAAATTGTTTAAAATAAACCTTGCTTGATAGAATAAAAGTAACCAGAAGTTCCCAAGGCTGGGTCCAAACATAACAGAGGATAACAGGAGTTGAAGAATCTTTGGATTCATGGTCACTTCAGAATACAACTCACTATTAAGAAGGCTGGGCTTAAAATTACACTCAGGGTTCTAATAAAGTAGACAAAATGCAGAGGGAAATGAATTTAAGATGGACTTTAAGAAAGAAGTAGTCAAGAGATCTGAAAAAATGTTATAAGTTTCTGGGAAGATAAAACATGAGAAAATAGTACAATTTACAGAAATAAAAAGAGTCATTAGTTGTCTTAGTCCGTTCAGGCTGCCGTAACAAAATGCCACAGACTGGTAGCTTATGAACAACAGAACTTTTTTTCCTCCCCATTCTAGAGGTTTGGAAGTTCAAGATTAAGGCACCAGAATGGCTGCCTAGTTCATAGCTATGCCTTCTTGGTTTGTTCTCACATAGTTGAAGTGACAGACAAGCCCTCTGGGGTCTCTCTCTCTCCTTTTAATATTTATTTATTTGGCTGTGCCAGGTCTTAGTTGCAACATGCGGGATCTTCTATCTGCCTTGCTGCATGTGGGATCTTTAGTTGCAGCATTTGAATTCTTAGTTGCGGCATGTGGGATTTAGTTCCCTGAGAGAGTTCGAACGCGGACATCCTGCATTGGAAGTCCTAGCCACTGGACCACTGGCATCTCTTTTATGAGATTAATCTCCTGCCACTTGTAAGGGCTCTCCTAAGCACCTCCTGAGGGATCTCCCACCTAATACTGGGCATTGGGACTTCAACATACAAATTTTGGTGGGGGACACAAACAATAATACATTAATGAGGCAAAAATCATTAAGGAGACTATCACTGTAGGCTCTGTCAAGTGCTAGGGTCAAAAGTAGACTTTGGAAAATAGAGAAGTTTCTGTAGAAAGTAGAGAACTAAAATGAACTAGCCACACTGAGCTGAGTAAAACTTTTGAATATACTTAAGAGGTCACCAAAAGAAAAGGATAAATCTGTTGATTACAATGAGAATGCTCCTTGATACAACTTTGTGCTGTGGTACCAAAAGTGTGCCTGCTAGAAATCGTACCTTACTCTGACTTTATGTCAATATTTCCCCTATGACTGCAGTGGCCTGAAGGGTAGAAGGTTGACTTTATCCAAATATATTTTCTCATCTCCCACCCTCAGCAACAGACTGATGTAAGTACCAACATGTACACTATAAATACTTAATAAATGCTGTAAGATGTAACTGAAAGAGAAATAGGCAGCGGGTAGATTTTTTTTTTTAAGAACAACTGAAAAAAATTATGTGCTTTTATAAACAACATGAGTTCTTTAGAACTGATTCAAGAACCTTCCTTAATCACCCTGCTTGACCCTCTACATCACCACAGAAGTGAAATCACTTTGTGTTTATTCTTTTTAAAAGTAAAGTAAAATATAAAAGGGAAAGTCTTGCAGGTTAGTTCATGTTGTGGTATCTCTTTTTAAAAATGTAATTTCTCACCCCAGAAACTTCTACAGGTGTTTTATTTTCTAGATTAGTAACTACTGCCCTGATGGAGGCGAGTGGGAGTGTCCTGGGGAATGTCAGATCCACTGGACAAGAAAGACATTTGGGAAAGACTTGGCTAGGGTTTTGTTTGGAGGGAGAAGCAAAAGTGGGCCATTGACCCAATCTTGTCAGAAAGCTGCCATCTAGTGTTCATTTCTGAGAATACGTCCTGACGTACTGATTCTGTGGATCTCTCTCAAGGACTGTTTTTACTGATTGCACCAGATTTTAAGACAGTTTGGTTACCAAAAGAAACAAAATATGAAAAGAATTATGTGTTTAATCTGTTTAATTGCATATATATAATACTGCCAAAACAAGACTTTGGATAAATATTTCTAAAAGAAATGATCCCATATTGAACTGATGTAATAGCAATTAAAAAATAAGAATAATAGGCAGGTTACCTTTTCCATCCTCTTGTTAGTAAATATTACCAGTTGGTTTTATTGTGGAGCGGACAAGGAGAGAAGAGCCATTTATTGTGTTATCACCAATGTGCCTGACTCTACAAATATTATCTCATATAAGTCTTAAGACAGTCCTTTGGGTTAAGATTTCCCCCTCTCCTTTATCAAGTTATAATTAAGAATTAAAACTTGAATTCAGTTTTTATAACACAATTTTACAGATTAAAAATTAAGGTGAAGGGCTTCCCTGGTGGTCCAGTGGGTAAGGACACCGCCTTGTAGTGCAAGGGGCGTCGGTTGGATCCCTGGCCTGGGAAGATCCCATGTGCCGCAGAGTGGCTGGACCGATATGTCCAACTACCAAGCCAGAGCTCTGGAGGGCAAGCGCCCAGAGCCGGTGCTCTGCAGTGGAAGAGGCCACTGCGATGAGAGACCCACACGGGCCATAGAACAAAGATGGATGAAAATAGATAAATGAAAGACCAATAGAAGAGGCAAAAAAAAAAAAATTAAGGTGAAGTAACTGACCTTTGTATCATAGAGCAAGTTGGATAAAGAACTCACGTCTGTCATACTCTCAGTCTATGTATTTTCATTTAAATGACATCTAAGTGCCTAGTAAACTTCTTGAAATTCAGGGGAAGGTTTGCACCCTCACCCTCTTTACTGCTTTTGTAAACTGTTAAAAGGCCTAAATACCTTAGTTTGGAAATCGCTGCATTAAAAGGAACTTGTAAACTTACTGGTCTTTAGGACCATTTCCTTAAAACAAGTTGTATTTTTTCTTAAAGGTTTATTTATTTATTTATTCTGGTGGGGGAGGGATGAGGAGGGAGGGGAGCAGGCGGCTCACTTCTATTGGTCTTTCATTTGTCCATTTTCATTAATCTTTGTTCTTTGGCCCATGTGGGCCTCCCATCGCAGTGGCCTCTGTTGTCGCAGATCCCTGTGTTGGCACATTTGGCGGCACGTGGTTAGGGGCGATGTAAAAAAATAAAAATAAAATTTACTGCAAAACAAGACTTTGGATAAATATTTCTAAAAGAAATGATCCCATATTGAACTGATGTAATAGCAATTAAAAAATAAGAATAATAGGCAGGTTACCTTTTCCATCCTCTTGTTAGTAAATATTACCAGTTGGTTTTATTGTGGAGCGGACAAGGAGAGAAGAGCCATTTATTGTGTTATCACCAATGTGCCTGACTCTACAAATATTATCTCATATAAGTCTTAAGACAGTCCTTTGGGTTAAGCTTTCCCCCTCTCCTTTATCAAGTTATAATTAAGAATTAAAACTTGAATTCAGTTTTTATAACACAATTTTACAGATTAAAAATTAAGGTGAAGGGCTTCCCTGGTGGTCCAGTGGGTAAGGACACCGCCTTGTAGTGCAAGGGGCGTCGGTTGGATCCCTGGCCTGGGAAGATCCCATGTGCCGCAGAGTGGCTGGACCGATATGTCCAACTACCAAGCCAGAGCTCTGGAGGGCAAGCGCCCAGAGCCGGTGCTCTGCAGTGGAAGAGGCCACTGCGATGAGAGACCCACACGGGCCATAGAACAAAGATGGATGAAAATAGATAAATGAAAGACCAATAGAAGAGGCAAAAAAAAAAAAATTAAGGTGAAGTAACTGACCTTTGTATCATAGAGCAAGTTGGATAAAGAACTCACGTCTGTCATACTCTCAGTCTATGTATTTTCATTTAAATGACATCTAAGTGCCTAGTAAACTTCTTGAAATTCAGGGGAAGGTTTGCACCCTCACCCTCTTTACTGCTTTTGTAAACTGTTAAAAGGCCTAAATACCTTAGTTTGGAAATCGCTGCATTAAAAGGAACTTGTAAACTTACTGGTCTTTAGGACCATTTCCTTAAAACAAGTTGTATTTTTTCTTAAAGGTTTATTTATTTATTTATTCTGGTGGGGGAGGGATGAGGAGGGAGGGGAGCAGGCGGCTCACTTCTATTGGTCTTTCATTTGTCCATTTTCATTAATCTTTGTTCTTTGGCCCATGTGGGCCTCCCATCGCAGTGGCCTCTGTTGTCGCAGAGCTCCGGCTTGGTAGTTGGACACATCGGTCCAGCTGCTCTGCGGCACGTGGGATCTTCCCAGGCCAGGGATCGAACCGGCGTCCCTTGCACTGAAAGGCGGTGTCCTTACCCACTGGACCACCAGGGAAGCCCAAAGCAAGTTATATTTTAAGAATTTCTCTTTTTTTTAAACATTTACTTTATTTATTATTTATTTATTTATTTACATCCATCTTTATTCTTTGGCCTGTGTGGGCCTCCCATTGCAGTGGCCTCTCTCACTGCAGAGCAGTGGTTCTGGGCGCATGCGCTCCGGAGCTCTGACTCTTAACTGGACACACTGGCCCAGCCGCTCTGCGGCACATGGGATCTTCCTGGGCCAGGGATTGAATTGGCGCCCCTGGTACTGCAAGGCGGACTCTACCCACTGGACCACCAGGGAAGCCCAAGAATTTCTTTCTTTCTTTCTTTTTTCAGTTAACAGGTTTTTTTTTTGATTGGTAAGAAGTGGATTTATTTAGAGAAAAATGCACTCCACAGAGTATAGTCTGTCTCAAAAGACGGGAAGCCAAACTATACTCTTGAGATCTGAAACAAAATATTAAAAATTCTAAGTTAAAAACACTAGGGTGGTTTTGTTCTTGAGTTTTACTATAGCAAATTCTTAAAATATACAGGATATTTAGTTACAGTCTAATTGTAATACATTTAAACTAAAATTAAACAGGGTTTGCATTATATTGATTTAAACTTTTAGCTATTCCATATTACATCAGGAATCTAAATTCTTTTTTTTCTATCATGTGTATTTTTTATTTATATTTATTTTCATCAATCTTTTTATTCTTTGGCATGCGCGGGCCTCCCATTGCAGTGGCCTCCCTCACTGCATGCGCTCTAGAGTGCTGCCTCATAATTGGACACACCAGCCCCGCCGCTTTGCAGCATGTGGGATCTTCCCAGGCTGGGTATCGAACTGATGCCCCTTTCACTGCAGCGTGGACTCTACCCACTGGACCACCAGGGAAGCCCCTAGGAATTTGAGTTCTTATGTGGATTCAATAAAATAGGCCATGCCCCCAAATCCCCATTTTGTGTATAAATGGTGTATATTACATTATAAAAAATTAATTTTTGAAAGCAAAGTATTAAATTTCCTTTGTTCATTATGTAATATATTTAATTACGTTTTTAAGTTGGACAAGTATTCTAACACAAAATTTGCTAGTTCAGAATAAATATTTTAAAGCACTAATATAATTCATTAATTCATTAATGTATTAATGAATTGAATGTATGATTAAGTCTAGTTCATTTGTCAAAGAAAAGAGAACTCATTGTTTTGACACGTGTGCGTCTAGATCCTGACCTTTTGTTTTTAGTCAAGATTATCTTTCTTTACTCCTGACAAAAATTCTATGAAATCTGTAATAATTGTATGACATTCAGGCAAACTAGTATTGCAAATAACCCTAAATTTTAGGAGATTCAACACAATAAAGTTTTATTTATTGTTTACATTATATTTTAGCATGGATTGGTGGGATGCTGCTCCATACATTCATTCAAGGAAGCTGGCATCTTCTGCCTAGTGCTCTACTACCTTCAAGGCAAACTAAGATCTTTATTTTTTTATTTTTTAAAAATTTATTATTTATCATATGTGAAAATAAACAGCTATCATCATTGCGCTGTGAGAAAAGGGGAGCCTGCAGCGGTGCTGTACGACCGCCTGGAGGGGTGGGATGGGGGGGGATATACATATGACTAATCTGGGATCATACGTATCTATAAACAACAAAACTTTGTAAAAGTAAAAAGTAAAATAAAAATTAGAAAAATTTAAAGAATATATTATTTATTTATATTTTTGGCTGAGCTGGGTCTCTATTGCTGTCCTTGGGCTTTCTCTAGTTTCAGGGAGCAGGGACTACTCTCCATTTGCAGTGCACAGGCTTCTCATTGTGGTGTCTTCTCTTGTTGCAGAGCGCTGGCTCTAGGGTGCACGGACTTCAGCAGTTGTGGCTCACGGGCTTTAGAGCATGGGCGCCGTAGTTGTGGAGCGTGGGCTTATTTGCCCGGCAGTGTGTGTGATCTTACCAGACCAGGGAGGAGACCCATGTCCCCTGCTTTGGCAGATGTATTCTTAACCACTAGACCACCAGGAAAGCCCAAGCCAGTTAAGATCTTTAAATCCCAACTTTTCCCCCTTTATGAGTCTGGCTTTAGGGCTTAACGTCTTACCCATTCCCTGTCTGTGACTTGTTACTACCAACCCAAAGTTGGGTTTCTTTTTGATCCTTTTTAGGCCATGCCCCAAATCCCCATTTGTGTATAAATGGTGTATATTACATTATAAAAATTAATTTTTGAAAGCAAAGTATTAAATTTCCTTTGTTCATTATGTAATATATTTAATTACGTTTTAAGTTGGACAAGTATTCTAACACAAAATTTGCTAGTTCAGAATAAATATTTTAAAGCACTAATATAATTCATTAATTCATTAATGTATTAATGAATTGAATGTATGATTAAGTCTAGTTCATTTGTCAAAGAAAAGAGAACTCATTGTTTTGACACGTGTGCGTCTAGATCCTGACCTTTTGTTTTTAGTCAAGATTATCTTTCTTTACTCCTGACAAAAATTCTATGAAATCTGTAATAATTGTATGACATTCAGGCAAACTAGTATTGCAAATAACCCTAAATTTTAGGAGATTCAACACAATAAAGTTTTATTTATTGTTTACATTATATTTTAGCATGGATTGGTGGGATGCTGCTCCATACATTCATTCAAGGAAGCTGGCATCTTCTGCCTAGTGCTCTACTACCTTCAAGGCAAACTAAGATCTTTATTTTTTTATTTTTTAAAAATTTATTATTTATCATATGTGAAAATAAACAGCTATCATCATTGCGCTGTGAGAAAGGGAGCCTGCAGCGGTGCTGTACGACCGCCTGGAGGGGTGGGATGGGGGGGGATATACATATGACTAATCTGGGATCATACGTATCTATAAACAACAAAACTTTGTAAAAGAAAAAAGTAAAATAAAAATTAGAAAAATTTAAAGAATATATTATTTATTTATTTTTTTGGCTGAGCTGGGTCTCTATTGCTGTCCTTGGGCTTTCTCTAGTTTCAGGGAGCAGGGACTACTCTCCATTTGCAGTGCACAGGCTTCTCATTGTGGTGTCTTCTCTTGTTGCAGAGCGCTGGCTCTAGGGTGCACGGACTTCAGCAGTTGTGGCTCACGGGCTTTAGAGCATGGGCGCCGTAGTTGTGGAGCGTGGGCTTATTTGCCCGGCAGTGTGTGTGATCTTACCAGACCAGGGAGGAGACCCATGTCCCCTGCTTTGGCAGATGTATTCTTAACCACTAGACCACCAGGAAAGCCCAAGCCAGTTAAGATCTTTAAATCCCAACTTTTCCCCCTTTATGAGTCTGGCTTTAGGGCTTAACGTCTTACCCATTCCCTGTCTGTGACTTGTTACTACCAACCCAAAGTTGGGTTTCTCTTTTTGATCCTAAAATGTGCTTTTATAAAGTTGACTTTAAAAATAATTTAATTCATAGAATATTCAGCATCAGATACAGTCACTCACACTGTCAGATTGTCTGTCTGACTAATATTCCATAAATACATTCAGGCTAAATATTCAGGAACAAATTCCTCACATTTCATACATTTTTATTAATTGAAGCTTCATGAGATCACTTTTGAAACTATGTATATGTGTATATATATATCTATACACATTTAAACCTATAGAGAGACATATAGATATAAATATATAGATGTATTTGTGTATGTGTGTGTGTATATATATACACATATATATATATATATATAATTGAGACCTTAGGTACACATACATATTTATTTATTTTCACATTGATTTTTAGTTTATCAAGCTATAATACAGTTGTAGTATTCTACACTCTTTTATCAAGGGAAAAATTATGTTATCTACTTCACATGGTAAAACAGAGGTGCTGGACTTCCCTGGTGGTCCAGTGGGTGGGGAGTCTGCCTTGCAGTGCACTGGTTTAATCCCTGGCCTGGGAGGATCCCACGTGCTGTGGAACAGCTGGACTGATGTGTCCAATCGGGAGCTGGCACTCTGGAGTGCATGTGCCCAGGGCCAGTGCTCTGCAGCAGGAGACACCACTGCGGTGGGAGGCCCACACAGGCCAAGGAGTAAAGATAAATGAAAAAAAAAAAAAAAGCCAATAAAAAGAGGTCAAAATTAAAAAAAAATTAATGAGGTGCTTTCAGTTACACATATTTAAATTTTAGCATATATTCAGTGCCTCCAGCTAGACCAGTACTCTTTATTTCAGATACAGTGCTCCCTAGTCTCTGATTTAGACTTCTTTGAATAGTGTGAAATTACACTATCATAGACTTCCCTTGTAGCTCAGCTGGTAAAGAATCTGTCTGCAATGCAGAAGATCCAAGATCAGGGAAGATTCCCTGGGTCAGAGAAGATCCTCTGGAGAAGGAATAGCCTACCCACTCCAGTATTCTTGGGTTTCCCTGGTGGCTCAGACAGTAAAGAATCTGCCTACAATGTGGGAGACCTGGGTTCAATCTCTGGGCTGGGAAGATCCCCTGGAGAAGGGAAAGGCTACCCACTCTAGTATTCTTACCTGGAGAATTACATGTCTCCTCCATGGGTCGCAACGAGTCCATGGGACATGACTAAGTGGCTTTCACAGGCATCCAAGGTGGCACTAGTTGTGAAGAACTCACTTGCCAATACAGGAGACATAAGAGAATCAGATTCAGTCTCTGGTTCAGGAAAATCCCCTGGAGGAGTGCATGGGAACCCACTCCAGTATTCTTGCCTGGAGAGTTCCATGGCAAAGGAGCCTGGCTGGCTACAGTCCATAGGGTCACAGAATCGGACACGATTGAAGTGAGTTAACTGGCAGGCACACACACACACTGTTATATTTTCAATCCCGTTATTGAAAAGTTAGAAAGAAGTTGATTTCATTAAACCACATGTGGGGAGCAGTCTTGGGTCCATTTAGCATGAAGATATGTCTTCCTTTGGAGCACAGATTCTTTTGACAAGTAGCTGAATACTCTAAATGTGTACTTTCTGTGGGGTGCCGTTTTAAAGTCTATAGGCTTTTGGTGATAATGTATCAAGTAGTCAGTCATATATATAGGCAATTTGGTAGAAGATTGCTACCACCAAATAGTTCCTGGCATCCCAGAAGAAGGAAATGTGGAGTCTTGTGAGTCAGTACAAGGTGACTTTAAATTAACAGCAACATAACGGAGTTGCTGAGGTTAACTTGGCCTTTCATTTTTTTCCAATAGCTATGTCTTATCTGTACTCCATGGTCTATTGGAAGGGTGTGGCCTGTTTGGGACTTCCATAGGTACCCAACAAGGCAGTATTTATTCTTTGACCTGGGAAGAGGACCCTGCACTGTAGTGGTCACTATATATCACAAACATGTGAAACTGCTAAGACCTATAGAGGAGGGAGGGCTTCCCTGGTGACTCAGATGGTAAAGACTCCACTTGCAGTGCAGGAGACCTGGGTTTGATCCCTGCATTAGGAAGATCCCCTGGAGGAGGGCATGACAACCCCTTCCAGTATTCTTGCATGGCGAATCTCCATGGACAGAGGAGCCTGCAGTCATGAAGAGTCAGATATGACTGAGCAACTAAGCACACAGAGGAAGGAAGATTCTTCTTTTCCTTCTAGTCATATGAAGTTCTCAGACTGGGGCCTTGTAACTTAGACGAATGAGACAGACTAAGAGAAAAAGTTTATTAATGTGTGCATTGTACATTCTCAAAGGAGGGGTTAAAACTCAGCCGATGCAACGTCTTAACAAAAGAACAATAAATTTTTAGGTAAAAGACAAGACAAAGGAAAAGATTTTGAGTTTCTAGGGCAGCAGAAGGCTAATAGAAAGTAAGATGTGTTAAAGAGATTCCTCTGGTGCTGTTTTTGGTACTGAAAAGCATCCAGAATTGTCTCCAGTAATTAGCTTTTGTCCTTCTTGGTAAAGAGGAGGAGCATGTTAGGAATTTATGTCCTGCTTTTAGGCAAATAGGAGGCGGGCAGAAAACCTTCCTTATAGCTGCGTCTTCTTGATTGTCTTAGGCAAAAGCAGTCCTGATGCCAAAGTGACATATTTTATGGTGGTACATTCTGCTGCCCTTCAGGCCCCGGGAGATAAACACCCCAGCATATCTCTAGCTCTGTGTCCTTAAAAGAAAATACTACTGCATCCAAATGCTACAAAGGCTTCTTGTTTGTGCATGACCAACTTCAGAAATGGGCATTGCTTCATAAAATGGAAGGGTTTTGAGTAGCAGAAACACATAAGTAGGAGAATGCAACAAATTACTTTGTCGCATCCTTTCAGATAACATGAATGCAAGGGATTCTTGCATGGCACAGCTATGGAATAGTGTGGAGCACTGATTTATTGGCTTCCCTTCATATTTCAATGAATGGTTCCAGAATTACTTATGAATTAGCTTATTAGCACCGTATTTGAAAGAACTATGGCTGAGAAACATTTAAGAATGTTAAACAACTCATATTATCTTTAAAGTCCTATATATGACTGTCAAGACCTAATATACACTAAATATGCTGGTTAACATTGGCAACTGAATGAACTATGAACACTAAAATGACGTTAGTTTTATTTCTATAACAATATTTAGTAATATTTAGTAACATTTTCCAAACATTAAGATTGTTCAACTCTAAATAATTTTGACTTAAAGTCTGTATATTCCTTACTTATAACGTATTTCACTTTTGGTTTTGGAAGATAATTCCAAACAGAAGACAAATTTTTCAAAATGTGTGCCTGGACGGGTAGAAGTCAGATAACTGAATAAAAAATTCTTCTTTTCCTTCTAGTCATATGAAGTTCTCAGACTGGGGCCTTGTAACTTAGACGAATGAGACAGACTAAGAGAAAAAGTTTATTAATGTGTGCATTGTACATTCTCAAAGGAGGGGTTAAAACTCAGCCGATGCAACGTCTTAACAAAAGAACAATAAATTTTTAGGTAAAAGACAAGACAAAGGAAAAGATTTTGAGTTTCTAGGGCAGCAGAAGGCTAATAGAAAGTAAGATGTGTTAAAGAGATTCCTCTGGTGCTGTTTTTGGTACTGAAAAGCATCCAGAATTGTCTCCAGTAATTAGCTTTTGTCCTTCTTGGTAAAGAGGAGGAGCATGTTAGGAATTTATGTCCTGCTTTTAGGCAAATAGGAGGCGGGCAGAAAACCTTCCTTATAGCTGCGTCTTCTTGATTGTCTTAGGCAAAAGCAGTCCTGATGCCAAAGTGACATATTTTATGGTGGTACATTCTGCTGCCCTTCAGGCCCCGGGAGATAAACACCCCAGCATATCTCTAGCTCTGTGTCCTTAAAAGAAAATACTACTGCATCCAAATGCTACAAAGGCTTCTTGTTTGTGCATGACCAACTTCAGAAATGGGCATTGCTTCATAAAATGGAAGGGTTTTGAGTAGCAGAAACACATAAGTAGGAGAATGCAACAAATTACTTTGTCGCATCCTTTCAGATAACATGAATGCAAGGGATTCTTGCATGGCACAGCTATGGAATAGTGTGGAGCACTGATTTATTGGCTTCCCTTCATATTTCAATGAATGGTTCCAGAATTACTTATGAATTAGCTTATTAGCACCGTATTTGAAAGAACTATGGCTGAGAAACATTTAAGAATGTTAAACAACTCATATTATCTTTAAAGTCCTATATATGACTGTCAAGACCTAATATACACTAAATATGCTGGTTAACATTGGCAACTGAATGAACTATGAACACTAAAATGACGTTAGTTTTATTTCTATAACAATATTTAGTAATATTTAGTAACATTTTCCAAACATTAAGATTGTTCAACTCTAAATAATTTTGACTTAAAGTCTTTATATTCCTTACTTATAACGTATTTCACTTTTTGGTTTTGGAAGATAATTCCAAACAGAAGACAAATTTTTTCAAAAATGTGTGAAAATAATTTTAAAAGTTTCTACAGTAATTTAATTTACACTTGGGGAAATATATCAAAATATATACATGTCAGAAATAAGTGAGCAACTGACACTTCACTTATAACAGAATTACATTTTACTTTTAGTTATTTAGGTCAGAGGTTGGGAAGATTTTTCTGTTAAGGACTAGACAATAAACAGTATTTTAAACTTTGTGAGTCAGTCTCTAGGAAAACTACTTAATTTTGCTGTTAAAGCTCAAAATCAGCCACAAACAATACATAAATAAATGGCCATAGCTGTATTGCAATGAAACTTTATTTACAAAAAAGTTGGCAAGCCAGATTTCGCCCATGGCTGTAATTTGCCGACCCCTGATTTAGATGCTTACTGTCAATAGGACCTAAGTAATATTAAAATCTTAATTATAAAAACATAATTAGTAATGTTGCTTAAATTAGGGTAAGAAAAATTAATATGGATAAAAGATTTACGAATTATGTATCTTAATTTTATGACCCCTCCAGATATCAGCAGTCCATCAATAGAACACCTCAACAGATGCAGTATTAAAGAGAATCAGCTAAAAAAGACTAAGAAGGAGTTGGCAGTGAAGTAGAGAAAACCAAGAGAAGGAGTGTCCTAGAACACTCTCAACAGAATGCAGTATTAAAGAGAATCAGCTAAAAAGCACTGATTTATTGGCTTCCTTCATATTTCAATGAATGGTTCCAGAATTACTTATGAATTAGCTTATTAGCACCGTATTTGAAAGAACTATGGCTGAGAAACATTTAAGAATGTTAAACAACTCATATTATCTTTAAAGTCCTATATATGACTGTCAAGACCTAATATACACTAAATATGCTGGTTAACATTGGCAACTGAATGAACTATGAACACTAAAATGACGTTAGTTTTATTTCTATAACAATATTTAGTAATATTTAGTAACATTTTCCAAACATTAAGATTGTTCAACTCTAAATAATTTTGACTTAAAGTCTTTATATTCCTTACTTATAACGTATTTCACTTTTGGTTTTGGAAGATAATTCCAAACAGAAGACAAATTTTTTCAAAAATGTGTGAAAATAATTTTAAAAGTTTCTACAGTAATTTAATTTACACTTGGGGAAATATATCAAAATATATACATGTCAGAAATAAGTGAGCAACTGACACTTCACTTATAACAGAATTACATTTTACTTTTAGTTATTTAGGTCAGAGGTTGGGAAGATTTTTCTGTTAAGGACTAGACAATAAACAGTATTTTAAACTTTGTGAGTCAGTCTCTAGGAAAACTACTTAATTTTGCTGTTAAAGCTCAAAATCAGCCACAAACAATACATAAATAAATGGCCATAGCTGTATTGCAATGAAACTTTATTTACAAAAAAGTTGGCAAGCCAGATTTCGCCCATGGCTGTAATTTGCCGACCCCTGATTTAGATGCTTACTGTCAATAGGACCTAAGTAATATTAAAATCTTAATTATAAAAACATAATTAGTAATGTTGCTTAAATTAGGGTAAGAAAAATTAATATGGATAAAAGATTTACGAATTATGTATCTTAATTTTATGACCCCTCCAGATATCAGCAGTCCATCAATAGAACACCTCAACAGATGCAGTATTAAAGAGAATCAGCTAAAAAAGACTAAGAAGGAGTTGGCAGTGAAGTAGGAGAAAACCAAGAGAAGGAGTGTCCTAGAATTCAAGAAAGCATGTCAGGGAGAAAAAGTGATTTTTTTGGATTGATAGCAGGAAAAATCCAGTGAAATGGCTTTGAGGAATCATCAAGATGAGTCATTTAGACAGTAATTGTAGATAATTTGACAATTTATCCTTGCTGGCATCATTATGTTTATCACTCATGTTGTTCTGTCTCCTGAGTTAGAAGCCTGATATCGTACACTGTGTTAGGAATATACCCAAAAGTATTCTAGTCTAGGGTAAAACAAAAGTTTTGTGTATAAACAATACTTTTGTCTTATATTCATCAATATCATGTTCACAGTGAGGACAGTGCCCCTCAAAACAAAGAAAACATCTGGAATTAGAACCACAGAGATATTCAAATAAGCTGAAATTAGAGTTTTGTAGCATTGAAATTGAGTCTTCAGCAATCAAATTATAGTATAGCTTGAAATAGGAAACAGCAATTAAGAGTCTGCCCAAATTCATTGACCAGCATTTAGACTGGTCTAATGTTTCTCAGTTGGGAATGTTATAAAAGAAGGTCCCATTGTACTTGGCAGTGATACCCTTTCAGGCAGTTAAGAAAATTCACTTTGCCTTTGCTGAATGTTTGCACATTATGCCACCTGTCTGACATCACAGAGAATCTAAATTTGACACCGTGAAGGGTGTTTAACTGCAAACGCAGGCTAACTTTGATACAGTGAATAGAACCAGGGTGCACCTGCACTTCCAGATTTCTGTTCCAGCCCAAGTTGGGTTTTGTTCAAGTCCAAGCATTCCCATGAAGGATTTTCCAACTGAAGACTCACACCCACAGGGTACCTGCAAAACGTTGCCACGTGTGCTCCATTAAGCTTAGAGGTCAGTCACTGCTTAAGGCCAAAGCAGGTACATTTAAGTGCACCCAGGACCTTCCCATTTCACTGAGGTTGTAGGGATGGGAGTTGCTTTGTGTGATGCCACCAGATGAGCAAGAGGCCATGCCTCTGATGTTACTGCTTCAGACGGCCTACAAGCAGGTGCGGAAACTGATTTCCAAGTGGGCACTTTGATTCTGGAGAGCTCTCTCTAAAGGCATTTCACAGGTAACTGGTAATCAGTTGGTTCGTCATCCCTGCCTGAGTAGCTCCCAGTTCTATGAGCATGAGCAGATATGCTTCAAAGGCACAAGAAGCTTCCAGGCAGTGGAGTGTAGAAGTGTAGAAGTGTGCTCCTGGCTCAGTGGGCCTGAGCTAATCGTACTCACTAGCCTCCTGGGGTTGAGCCACTTGGAGCCAACACCCAGCTCCTCAGGGTCTCTTGCCCTCTCCGGGCCGTCCAGACCCTGCCTTGGATCACCCAGCTGCCTCTGCTCAGACCCATCTCTCCCGGGGACCCTGGACACCTGAGGTCCATAGCTCCTCCAGGGGCCAAATGGGCCCCCTACTTCCCTGGACAGGTTCTATTGATTACAAACCTGTAGGAGTGTAGGCTCCTCCCACTACTTTATTAATTTATTGATTTATTCATTCATTGATTTCTTTACTTACTTTTGGAAATCGTTTGTTTGACTCTGAAATCTCAGAGTCTCTTTTCCGGTGGCCATTTGTGGACTTATCTGAGTATGTTCATTTGGCATGGACATACAGTGCATACCAGAAACTTCCTCTTGTTGACTGATTTCTCTTTGTGGAGGTAGGACTGTAGTAGACATTTTGTGGGATTAGGGTACAGGAGTCTTGAGCACTGGACCAGTGTTAGGAACAGTGGGTTCTATACCACGTTAAATGGAGGATCCTTACCGAGAGTGCAAGGGAAGGAGCCGGCAAGGGCGGTGGAGGTATTATACCAGGTCATTTCTGTTCCAGCCCAAGTTGGGTTTTGTTCAAGTCCAAGCATTCCCATGAAGGATTTTCCAACTGAAGACTCACACCCACAGGGTACCTGCAAAACGTTGCCACGTGTGCTCCATTAAGCTTAGAGGTCAGTCACTGCTTAAGGCCAAAGCAGGTACATTTAAGTGCACCCAGGACCTTCCCATTTCACTGAGGTTGTAGGGATGGGAGTTGCTTTGTGTGATGCCACCAGATGAGCAAGAGGCCATGCCTCTGATGTTACTGCTTCAGACGGCCTACAAGCAGGTGCGGAAACTGATTTCCAAGTGGGCACTTTGATTCTGGAGAGCTCTCTCTAAAGGCATTTCACAGGTAACTGGTAATCAGTTGGTTCGTCATCCCTGCCTGAGTAGCTCCCAGTTCTATGAGCATGAGCAGATATGCTTCAAAGGCACAAGAAGCTTCCAGGCAGTGGAGTGTAGAAGTGTAGAAGTGTGCTCCTGGCTCAGTGGGCCTGAGCTAATCGTACTCACTAGCCTCCTGGGGTTGAGCCACTTGGAGCCAACACCCAGCTCCTCAGGGTCTCTTGCCCTCTCCGGGCCGTCCAGACCCTGCCTTGGATCACCCAGCTGCCTCTGCTCAGACCCATCTCTCCCGGGGACCCTGGACACCTGAGGTCCATAGCTCCTCCAGGGGCCAAATGGGCCCCCTACTTCCCTGGACAGGTTCTATTGATTACAAACCTGTAGGAGTGTAGGCTCCTCCCACTACTTTATTAATTTATTGATTTATTCATTCATTGATTTCTTTACTTACTTTTGGAAATCGTTTGTTTGACTCTGAAATCTCAGAGTCTCTTTTCCGGTGGCCATTTGTGGACTTATCTGAGTATGTTCATTTGGCATGGACATACAGTGCATACCAGAAACTTCCTCTTGTTGACTGATTTCTCTTTGTGGAGGTAGGACTGTAGTAGACATTTTGTGGGATTAGGGTACAGGAGTCTTGAGCACTGGACCAGTGTTAGGAACAGTGGGTTCTATACCACGTTAAATGGAGGATCCTTACCGAGAGTGCAAGGGAAGGAGCCGGCAAGGGCTGTCAGGATGTTGGGTAGAGTAGTGGTTAGGGAGTAGCTTCTGAAAGCCTAGGGTCATGGGTTTGATTCTTGGTTAGGGCAGTGGGGAGAAGTCTAGTATTGATTTACTTCCTTTTGGAAACCGTTTGTTGAGTCTGAAATCTCAGAGTCCCTCATCAGGTTGTCATTTCTTGACTCGTATGTGTATGTTCATTTAGCATGCACAGAAAGGGCATACCATAAGCTTCCTCCTGTTGAATGACTTCTCTTTGTGGATGATCCTGCAAAGTCCAGGTCTGTGGCTCTGATAATGTGGATTAAGTGGATTCTGTGAATTAAGTGGGTTTTGCTATTATGTGGCTATGACTGGAGTGTTTCCATTACAGAGGCAGCATTGCTGTGATTCTCATACGGACCACCCAATTTATTCCAGGATCCTTACAGTGTTTCTTTCTTTTAACAAGTTTTTTTTTTTTCACTTTGGCCTCTTTTATTGTTTGTTTTTTTAATTTATTTATTTTCATCCATCTTTATTCTTTGTCCTGTGTGGGCCTCCCATTACAGTGGCCTCTCTCATTGCAGAGCACTGGCTCTGGATACATGTGCTCCAGAGCACTGGCTCATAATTGGATACACCAGCCCAGCCACTTCACAGCATGTGGGATCTTCCTGGGACAGAGATCAAACCAGTGCCCCTTGCACTGCACCACCAGGGAAGCCCTGTTTATTTCTTTAATTATTTAATTTTCGAAATTGTTTTGTTTGTTTGTTTGTTTGACTATAAAATCTCAGAGTCTGTTTTGGGGTTGTCATTTGTTAACTCTTATATGTATGTTCACTTGGCATGGATATACAGTGCAAACCATGAGCTTCCTACTGGTGAATGCCTTCTGTTTGCATGTCAGTATGACTTCCATTTGTATGACCCTACAGTGTCACTAGAGGAGAACCTGGAGTCTCAGGACACGTGACCGTACAGTCAGGATGAGACACTGCTGTACAAGGCGAGATGCTAGGCACTTAGGAGCCTGATATAGGATCCTGATGAGAGAAGAGAGCTAGACTCCCAAGTAACTGCTAGGACCTCTGTCCTCCTAGGTTTCCTACCCTCACCTGTCTCTCCTCTCCTCTTCTAGGTCTCCTATGCTCACCTGCCTCTGCTATTCTCTCCTAGATTTCCCCTGCGCACTGGCATCTTATTTTGCTGAGGTCAGAGAGATGTGGGTAAAGATAGGAAAGGCTGGAGAGATAGGAGAGTTATTAGACTGAACGATGTGTGTTAAGGGAGGGAAAGTGCAGAGAGTGCTGGGTAGTAGAGGTACAGTACAAGTTCTATGGGATTTGTGTGGAGACTCCTTGAGCACTGGGCTAGAGTCAGGAAAGGTAGGATCTATACATCTCTTAAAGGAGGATCCTTTCTGAGATCTAAGAGGAAACTAGGAGGCAGGGCCTGTCAGGCAGTTAGGTAGAGTGGTGGTCAGGGAGTAGCTTAGAAGAGCCTACGGCCATAGGCTCGATTTAGGTAGGAGTAAGTGTAGGAGTTACTATTGCTGAATAGGACACAACTGATTTTGTAATGATGGAGAAAAAAGTAAAGCCCCAGCCCCTGGGGACAGGGGAAGGGCATTAATGATTTTTGCTTTTCTGAACTGTTCCTGAAGTCTTGCCCTCTTCCAAAAGGAAACACTATGTGCCTTTTCAAGTATGAACTCTGAATTGAACTGGTTGCTAAGCCTGGGCTCACATCCAACCAGCACTGACGATGAGATGCAGGGACTCATCGGACCCAATGCCAGCATTTCCCTCAGAACATCTATGGATGTTGTTCACACTTGTGAAGTTGTTAAATTGATGTTGTGGACAAGTAAAATTGTTCGAAACTGACTACCTCTGAAACCATGGACTGAACTGCATGATTTGAAGAGCATGATTTGAGAACCTAGGGAGGGAAGTCCTACAGTATGAGGCCATATGGGGCCCTGATAACCTGTGTACCTGACTAATGTATGTCCTGCTTGGCATGCCCCAGCATTTGTGAACTCCTTGTTTCTCTGGTTACCACATGCAATCTCTGAGGTTGTGCTTGTCTGTGTGTCCTGACTGTCACACTGCCTCAGCTCTGGAAGGATTTCAGGTCAGCTTCAACTTAAAAGCTGTGCCTGTATTGATGCCTTGCACTAGGTTAAAAAAGAAAAAGCTAATCAGAACCTGAAGGATGAAGTCATCTAGCTTTTCTTAATTAGATCTGTATAGCTAATGTGGTGGTTTAGTCGCTAAATTGTATCCGACTCTTGTGACCCATGGACTATAACCTACCATGCTCCTCTGTCCATGGGATTCTTCAGGCAAGAATACTGGAGTAGGATGCCATTTTTGTATAGCTGATGGGACTTGTTTTAACTGGATAAGGACCACTAACTGAGATCAGTACTGCAGATTGCTCTCACTCTGCTACAGGAAGTCCTACTGATACTAATTTTACTATAAAGAGGCCTTGGCCAAGAGCAAGAGCTGTCTTATCCTTGCAAAGTCCTGCTTATGAGGATGTGTTTTGGGAAGGGTTCCCACCTTTTGTGGAACTGGTAAGAGTGACTCACTGTACTTAAACTCTTTGTAAACCAGTGTGGTTTATGCTGATTACCTGCTTTTCTCCAGGGAGTCTGATATTTTGGTATGTGTTAGGCAGAAGGTGCCTACATGACCAGATCCCACTAACAGCCTTGCCCACTATCTCTAACGAGCTTCCTTAGTAGACAGTATTTCATAAATGTTGGAACAACCTGTTGATGAGAATTAAGTGTGTCCTGTGTGACTCTACTGGGAGAGGACTCTTGGAAGCTTATGTCTGGTTTTCTCTAGGTTTTGCACCATGTGCCTTTTCCATTTGCTGACTTTGTTTTGTATCCTTTCACTGTGATAAATCCTAGCTGTGAGTACAACTATATTCTAGGTGGTAGAAGTTGTACAAGGAAGACACTACTGAGCCACCTTGGAACAAGACTGGACATGTGGTATGAGTAAGATATGAGGAGAACTGGTAAAAGGGTGACAGGATTGCTGCGGGGACTGATACCAAGCACAGGACTACCATAATTGCTGGGGAGGGAAGGGACTGGGGAGGGTCCATTCATTTCTCTCGTCTCTGGTCTGGCTTCTGGCCAATTTTTAATGCAGACTGCTATCTCCAACTTGACTATTGTCTGACAGAGAATCTTAATGTAAGAACTCTCAGAAACTTCCCCATGACTACTGACTCCAGGAGTTAACGGCTGCCACTCTAGACAATAGAACAAGATCAACTTTCTGGAACCCAGTCCAATCTCTTATTACCTATTCACAGTCCTATTCATAGACTGTAGCAACTGCTCTAAGTTTAACTGATTGTTGTATGTCTGCTGCCTAGGACAACTTAAAAGGATTTGTGATTGAGTGGCCTCTGTTTCTAAAGAGAATTCTTGACTGGTGATGTGAAAGGTTAGTGGGTGAAGTTGCAGGGAAGCTGCTTCTGTGCAGGTGTCCTTGGAAATATCCATATAGGCACATGGACAAGGCTTAACCTCTGCAGAGCTAAGTCTTGGTAAAGTGCCCCATACTCCCTCAGAATATGAGAGAATGGGAGGCTTGGAAGGAGCTGCTACGAGGCATCTTTCACCCTCCTTTTTATCCCCCCTGGAGGCTGTTACAGGACAATTTTCTTACTGGCTCCCAGGTTCTGTAAGATGTCAGGGCTTCTTCCTTGAAACTCCCCTCTTCTCCACATTTTAGGTTACACCTGCATGCTATAAAATTGCTTAGCATGAGCTACTCAGACTGCTTAGTATAAAAACTGGTTCTTCAGCACCAAAACTCCTCATCACCTATGTTGCATTGTTAGACCTTCTTGCTTTAGTGCTGCCTGGTGGGGCAGAGGACATGGGTAGCTAGTACCCTTGTGGATCTTGATGATGTTACTGGCTGTTGAAATAATTAACTGTCTGACCTAAAAAGGACTGATTTGTTTTACTAGTTGAATGTCTCAGCCTTGGAATTGCTGGCTTAGTCACTGTTTGGAGGAACTGGTAAAAGTGTGTTTCCGGGAAACAAGGAAGACACTACTGAGCCACCTTGGAACAAGACTGGACATGTGGTATGAGTAAGATATGAGGAGAACTGGTAAAAGGGTGACAGGATTGCTGCGGGGACTGATACCAAGCACAGGACTACCATAATTGCTGGGGAGGGAAGGGACTGGGGAGGGTCCATTCATTTCTCTCGTCTCTGGTCTGGCTTCTGGCCAATTTTTAATGCAGACTGCTATCTCCAACTTGACTATTGTCTGACAGAGAATCTTAATGTAAGAACTCTCAGAAACTTCCCCATGACTACTGACTCCAGGAGTTAACGGCTGCCACTCTAGACAATAGAACAAGATCAACTTTCTGGAACCCAGTCCAATCTCTTATTACCTATTCACAGTCCTATTCATAGACTGTAGCAACTGCTCTAAGTTTAACTGATTGTTGTATGTCTGCTGCCTAGGACAACTTAAAAGGATTTGTGATTGAGTGGCCTCTGTTTCTAAAGAGAATTCTTGACTGGTGATGTGAAAGGTTAGTGGGTGAAGTTGCAGGGAAGCTGCTTCTGTGCAGGTGTCCTTGGAAATATCCATATAGGCACATGGACAAGGCTTAACCTCTGCAGAGCTAAGTCTTGGTAAAGTGCCCCATACTCCCTCAGAATATGAGAGAATGGGAGGCTTGGAAGGAGCTGCTACGAGGCATCTTTCACCCTCCTTTTTATCCCCCCTGGAGGCTGTTACAGGACAATTTTCTTACTGGCTCCCAGGTTCTGTAAGATGTCAGGGCTTCTTCCTTGAAACTCCCCTCTTCTCCACATTTTAGGTTACACCTGCATGCTATAAAATTGCTTAGCATGAGCTACTCAGACTGCTTAGTATAAAAACTGGTTCTTCAGCACCAAAACTCCTCATCACCTATGTTGCATTGTTAGACCTTCTTGCTTTAGTGCTGCCTGGTGGGGCAGAGGACATGGGTAGCTAGTACCCTTGTGGATCTTGATGATGTTACTGGCTGTTGAAATAATTAACTGTCTGACCTAAAAAGGACTGATTTGTTTTACTAGTTGAATGTCTCAGCCTTGTACGACAGCAAGGACAAATGCTCTGCCCCCACCCTTGATCCATAAGTATGAATGCCTTTCTCCTCCCAATTTAGTTTAAAATACTAGTTAACCTTGAATAACTATGTTAGAAAAATAATCAGCACTAGTTTTTTTTTTCTTTTTTCTTTTTTTTTATCTTTTGGAGGGCGTGGGGTGGGGAGGGAGGGGTGGGCGGGCCACTTCCACTGGTCCTCCATTTCTCTATTTTCATCTGTCCCTGCTCTTTGGCTCCTGTAGGCTTCCCATCGCGGTGGTCTCTGTCATCACAGAGCGCCGGCTCTGGGCGCAGTGGCACCAGAGCTCCGGCTCGGTAATTGGGCACATCAGTCCAGCTGCTCCACGGCACGTGGGATCTTCCCAGGCCAGGGATCGAACCGGTGCCCCTTACAGTGCAAGGCGGTGTCCTTACCTGCTGGACCACCAGGGGAAGCCCTAGTTTTTGTTTTTATTGTTACAAAAATCTTTGTGTTTGGAAGTAAGGTATGCTCATTATGACTCTAACAGACTAATTCTAGGCTTTAGCTGTTGAGCCTAGAACCACTGATTCCTGTCTGGAGAGTGATCTGGGATATCTTAGTGTTCAATTTTTCTTTCTTTGGCAGTGTGTGAAATTTTTGTTGTTTTTTTAAATCTTTTTTTCCAGTTATTATTTTATTAATTCATTAATAAGTGAACAGTTCTTGAAGGGAGGAGGACAGATCGATTCCACATTCAACTTCCCAGTCTGGTGTAGAAAACATGGTCCCCATATCTTAGTGTTCATTTCTGTCAATGGGGGCTTAACTCCGACATGTTTAAAAAGAATTTTGGTTACACCTGCATGCTATAAAATTGCTTAGCATGAGCTACTCAGACTGCTTAGTATAAAACTGGTTCTTCAGCACCAAAACTCCTCATCACCTATGTTGCATTGTTAGACCTTCTTGCTTTAGTGCTGCCTGGTGGGGCAGAGGACATGGGTAGCTAGTACCCTTGTGGATCTTGATGATGTTACTGGCTGTTGAAATAATTAACTGTCTGACCTAAAAAGGACTGATTTGTTTTACTAGTTGAATGTCTCAGCCTTGTACGACAGCAAGGACAAATGCTCTGCCCCCACCCTTGATCCATAAGTATGAATGCCTTTCTCCTCCCAATTTAGTTTAAAATACTAGTTAACCTTGAATAACTATGTTAGAAAAATAATCAGCACTAGTTTTTTTTTTCTTTTTTCTTTTTTTTTATCTTTTGGAGGGCGTGGGGTGGGGAGGGAGGGGGGTGGGCGGGCCACTTCCACTGGTCCTCCATTTCTCTATTTTCATCTGTCCCTGCTCTTTGGCTCCTGTAGGCTTCCCATCGCGGTGGTCTCTGTCATCACAGAGCGCCGGCTCTGGGCGCAGTGGCACCAGAGCTCCGGCTCGGTAATTGGGCACATCAGTCCAGCTGCTCCACGGCACGTGGGATCTTCCCAGGCCAGGGATCGAACCGGTGCCCCTTACAGTGCAAGGCGGTGTCCTTACCTGCTGGACCACCAGGGGAAGCCCTAGTTTTTGTTTTTATTGTTACAAAAATCTTTGTGTTTGGAAGTAAGGTATGCTCATTATGACTCTAACAGACTAATTCTAGGCTTTAGCTGTTGAGCCTAGAACCACTGATTCCTGTCTGGAGAGTGATCTGGGATATCTTAGTGTTCAATTTTTCTTTCTTTGGCAGTGTGTGAAATTTTTGTTGTTTTTTTAAATCTTTTTTTCCAGTTATTATTTTATTAATTCATTAATAAGTGAACAGTTCTTGAAGGGAGGAGGACAGATCGATTCCACATTCAACTTCCCAGTCTGGTGTAGAAAACATGGTCCCCATCTGATGCTCTTTAGGAATTATAAATGCTTCATTAATAACATATATTTCTTTTAAAAATTTGCTTTCTTGGGGCTTCCATTTAAAATACATCAATTGAGTTGAGTTCATAATTTAAAAAAAAGTAAATGTAGCAATCAATCTATGTTTCCCATATATACTTATATTATCATTATCTCCAATTGATAAATAAGGAAACTGAGGCTTATAGAAGCTCTGTGCAGTCACATTTTCATAATTCATAATAGTAGAACTGGGACAACTGGGACTTGAACTCAGGTCTCTCTGACATCAAGTCATTCCCAGTCTGCTTTACTATAGGAAATTACAAATGAATCTCAGCCGAGCTCATAATTTGATAGGGAATTTGAAGGAGGCCCAAGGAAGGCATGACTGTTAGGCAGGGCCTCCTTTTGATTTATGTTGACAATTATGGCCTAGGACAGGCTTGTTGTAAGGGCTCAAAAATTATGTGCTAAAAATAGGCATTAGTACCAGTGTTCTGAGGAGCCGGTCCATTCACCTTTGAGTAGAGCAGACGTATCATAATGTAGAGGCAGCAGGGAAACCCAGAACAGAGGCTTGGGAGAAGCAGGGCACCAAGTCAAAGGGTGAAATCCTAGAAACCACCTTCTGCAGATGTGTTGACGCAGGTTTGGTTCCTGTGCAAATTTAAATGTCTTTCTTTACTTTTAAAAGCATTTTTAGGGCTGAGAACTTAAGATAAGCCTAAAGATAACCCCATTCCAGTCAGCCTGAGTGCCTACCATTCTCTCTCTAGCCTCTATGTCTGTGGTGATGCTCCACCTGAATGCCTGTATTCTGCTTTCCAATCTCTTACAGTCCTGTCCTTCAGTGCATACATATAAAGTTTCTATTTCTTTTTTTTTTAACTTCATGCCACGAGCTTTTTCTTAGTTAGTTATTATTTTCATCCATCTTCATTCATTGACCTGTATGGGCCTCTCATCGCAGTGGCATCTCTCATTGCAGAGCACTGGCTCTGGGTGCATGCATTCCAGAGCACTGGCTTGTAATTGGACACGCCACTCCAGCCTTCTCGGCATGTGGGATCTTCCTGGGCCAGGGATGGAACCGGTGCTCCTTGCACTGCAAGGCAGACTCTTTGCCCACTGGACCACCACGGAAGCCTTAAAGTTTCTATTTCTTAAAATTACAATAATTTTCAAAAATAAAAATAGTAATAGATTCTGCTTTCTCCCAAATGGTGGAACTGGGTTCAGTCCTATATTTTGCTGTTTCCTGTCTGGAACTTTGCCTCAGTTACTTATCCTCCTCAAGACTTGGTTAACTCTCCTGAAAAATGGGTATGTTTTTTAAAAGTCTAACAGAGTAAAAGTTATATGAAATTAAATCATGCATATTGTAATTTCCTTGGTGGTCCAGTGCTTAAAACGCAGACCTTCCACTGCAAAGGGTGTGGGTCAAGGAACTAAGATCCTGTAAGCTATGAAAAGTGGTCAAACAAAATAAAACAAAAAGTAATAAATGTTGTAAAAGTGGATCTAACTGTTTGAGTTTTAGTGATTTATATTTGTTCACTCCTTTTATTTGCCCCTTCTAGTTTGACTACCTGGCAACACAGCTCCCCAAAATCTTAACTACCAATATAATGGAACTGTCACCCACAAAAAAATCAGGAGGAAGTGTCAACCGGCTAAAGACTGTAGAAAAGTTTAGTAATTAGTGACTTAGAAAAGCCTGTCTAAAATTGGCCATCTAGTGTGGACTTTGTGAAATTACATATTACTGGACACAATGCTATGATTATACTAATGCTTCTCTCAATGGACACTAGGTTTGAAAATTTTAATTATCGAAACAGAATGGTGTTAAACCCTTGCAGAGTGTTGACGCAGGTTTGGTTCCTGTGCAAATTTAAATGTCTTTCTTTACTTTTAAAAGCATTTTTAGGGCTGAGAACTTAAGATAAGCCTAAAGATAACCCCATTCCAGTCAGCCTGAGTGCCTACCATTCTCTCTCTAGCCTCTATGTCTGTGGTGATGCTCCACCTGAATGCCTGTATTCTGCTTTCCAATCTCTTACAGTCCTGTCCTTCAGTGCATACATATAAAGTTTCTATTTCTTTTTTTTTTAACTTCATGCCACGAGCTTTTTCTTAGTTAGTTATTATTTTCATCCATCTTCATTCATTGACCTGTATGGGCCTCTCATCGCAGTGGCATCTCTCATTGCAGAGCACTGGCTCTGGGTGCATGCATTCCAGAGCACTGGCTTGTAATTGGACACGCCACTCCAGCCTTCTGCGGCATGTGGGATCTTCCTGGGCCAGGGATGGAACCGGTGCTCCTTGCACTGCAAGGCAGACTCTTTGCCCACTGGACCACCACGGAAGCCTTAAAGTTTCTATTTCTTAAAATTACAATAATTTTCAAAAATAAAAATAGTAATAGATTCTGCTTTCTCCCAAATGGTGGAACTGGGTTCAGTCCTATATTTTGCTGTTTCCTGTCTGGAACTTTGCCTCAGTTACTTATCCTCCTCAAGACTTGGTTAACTCTCCTGAAAAATGGGTATGTTTTTTAAAAGTCTAACAGAGTAAAAGTTATATGAAATTAAATCATGCATATTGTAATTTCCTTGGTGGTCCAGTGCTTAAAACGCAGACCTTCCACTGCAAAGGGTGTGGGTCAAGGAACTAAGATCCTGTAAGCTATGAAAAGTGGTCAAACAAAATAAAACAAAAAGTAATAAATGTTGTAAAAGTGGATCTAACTGTTTGAGTTTTAGTGATTTATATTTGTTCACTCCTTTTATTTGCCCCTTCTAGTTTGACTACCTGGCAACACAGCTCCCCAAAATCTTAACTACCAATATAATGGAACTGTCACCCACAAAAAAAAATCAGGAGGAAGTGTCAACCGGCTAAAGACTGTAGAAAAAGTTTAGTAATTAGTGACTTAGAAAAGCCTGTCTAAAATTGGCCATCTAGTGTGGACTTTGTGAAATTACATATTACTGGACACAATGCTATGATTATACTAATGCTTCTCTCAATGGACACTAGGTTTGAAAATTTTAATTATCAAACAGAATGATCAAAAGTAACATTAAGTGGGATGAGGATGGAGGAGAGCAAGTTTTGGAGAAGGGGGTGGATGTATATCTATGGAGGATTCAGGTCGACGTGTGGCAGTAAACAACCAAACTTTGTAAAAAAAAAAAAAAAAGAAAAGTAGCATAAATTTGATTTCCTATTTGGCTTTAATAGTTAGATACATGGAGAGGCAGCGAGATAGATAAATGCAGTGCTGTGCTTATTCACTCAGTCGTGTCTGACTCTTTGTGACCCCATGGGCAGCAACCCACCAGGCTCCTCTGTCCATGGGGATTCTCCAGGCAAGAATACCAGAGTGGGTTGCCATGCCCTCCTCCTGGGGATCTTCCCAACACGGGGATACAACCTGTGTCTCCTGCATTGCAGGAGGATTCTTTACCATCTGAGCCACCAGGGGAAACCCAGATAAATGCTAGATAGAGAAAAATATATTGACATGCAAAATAGAGCTTTTGCTCAGCATGGTAAGGTGTCATTGGTAACCCTGAAATATGATGACTATCTAATAATGAATTTATATAATTGGTAATAAAAACAAAAAACGTATTCCCCTTGC